>JAJALE010000870.1:199012-799012 GCA_022627125.1 Fusarium chuoi | reverse complement strand
TCAGACTCAACACCAACGCCAGGCTCACCACAACAATCCGATAAAGCATTACACCATCGACGACCAAGCAGGGCAGTTGCACTAGAGAAGCTTCGAAATCGTCCAAAAAAGCTACGGAAGGCTCTGATTGCCAACATCTTGAGATGGTTCGCTTCGGTGCTGTTTGTCGTCGCCATTTACGTGATATTATGGTACTACTCAAAGCTAAATATCATGTCAACAACGACAAAACGAGAATTCAACGCTCTCATTATCGGACTCTCCCTTGGTCTTGGAATGAGCATCACGATATCTCTAGAGGCAATGGCTGTGGAGATTAGATATTGGATTATCAGTCTCCGAGACTGGCCTGATCGGGAGGTAGGTCAAGCTCAGAAATATCCATTGTAAATGGTCACTACTAATACCCGGTAGACCGAGTTGATATTAAAAGCAAAAGACTTGACCAAGATCATCCAACTAACTTGGGTATCCAAATCACGTTCACTACGGTCATACGCTGTGGCTTTCATAATACTCAACATTATATCCCAGATTGCTCTAGCGATGCTCGGTCTCGTCTACTCAACAAACACAGCGGACTCGGCTGCAATCCTACACCCTGGCAATGTCACAATTCCAGACATGTCCAACATCGTCACAAACAGAGTTCTCGCAAACAAGTCGCAAAACAACTCACAGGCGCTCGGTGCCTTACGATACACTGCAAACAGGTAAACAAAGGTCACCCAGATTGTTCTTGAATCATCACTGACAAAATGTCTAGTTATGGCACTATCGCCCTTGGAGCGGTCTGGGGAGGCATGGACGATATTCCTAAACCTGGAACACTCTGGGACAACAACGATCCTTTGGCATTCTGCGGCGGAAAATCCTGCACATACGTCTTCCAGGAATCCACTGCACGACCAAAGAACTACGATCTTGTGGTGAGCACCAACCGTAGCGTTGAAGCCACAGGATATTGCCGTAGCTGGAAGGTCGCAAAGGGAGGCAACGGAAACGAAATCACCATCACCATCGACGACGACAAGAAAACACAAGTCAACATCACAGCCATAAACGGTGCCAATCAAACAACATTCATGTTCAACGCCGCGGCACCCCAAGGCCAAACATGGAGCGAAGTCACAGCCTTTGAAGCCTCAAGTTCCCAAGCATGGTTCTACCGCTGCAACGTCAGTATCGGACCTGTCGTCAACGCCATGCGCAAGGAGCACTACATCGGAACCAACATCACATCTCTTGCCACCTCAGCCATAGCACTCCAAGGATACGGAGCTTCTTCACTAGGTCCCACGGATAGCGATCGACAGTTCCAGAGCTATCCTGCCGAGTCGTCGTATGGGCAGCCCATGAACGGGAGCACAGATGACATGGGACAGGTGATGTCAACTTTTGCGATTGGTGTAATAGCCGTTACGGCCCAGTCTGCTGCTGGCATCATAGTTCCGGGGATGCAGCCTCAGAATGGCGTTGTGCTGCAGATTACAAAGTGGATGTATGTCCATCTCATCTTGGGTTTAAGTCTGGGTGTGCAGTTGTTATTGGGTGTTGGTATTGCGATACTGTCCAACTTACCTTCGAGGTAGTGGCGACAACGTTTAAAAGAGGAATGATGTTTGCTTCAGATTCTGGGTATATAGGCGAGCGAATAATGATGATATTTGGACCAATCCTTAAATCCCATTGATCATGTTCTCCACGTGTATTGACTACCACAACTAGCAACTCTCTAGTGGCCTATCTGCGTCGAGTAGATATCTGATTGTAACAACATGTCACCCCCATACAACATAAGGGGTCCACGATAAGGTTGGTCGCAAGTCGAGTCACCACGTAGTCATATTGCGTAGAAGGCACGTGGATGTCATGGTTTGAAGGCCTCACCTTTGATGCCTGAAGTGGAGTAGAAACTCTTTTCCTTTAACAAATATCATGTCACTCTAACTTGCGAGCATGATATCCCGTGACGTTTGCCAGATCAAGAGTGTGAAAGAAGAAATGATATCGAATTCAATAATTGTGCAGTGTAAAACCTGCCTATGCAATCTCATCGCTTTATGCTATATAACTTAACTTCAAGTGCACGCCTGCAAATCAGAAAACTACCAATCTTAAAGAACTCCTACCATATAGACGAACAATTGACTTTTTATCGATGTTTTCCGTTTGCAAATCTCACCCTGTTACCATTCACAAGCCGTTGACGTGGAGAAGGACTGCTACCGACCAGTCGCTCAAGGATCTGAACCACAAAAACCTGAATCACCAAGATGATCAAGCGCAGCAGATGGTCGATGAGGCTCAGACTTGGTACCTTGCCTCGGCTGTATGTTGAATCGGTAAACTCGAATGGGAGCTTCGCGCCCAAGTGTTCTTGGGCCACTTCAAGCCCGCTGCTGAAACCATCCTCGTGGAGACCGTACTTGGTCCACGCGCCGGCATAACTAATACCGCGAGTGTTTTGGATGTGTTTTAGAAGTTTCTGTGCTCGAACGGCGGATGAGTTGTATATAGGCTGCGAGTAGTAATAACGTCCCTGCGTTTTTGCAGGCTTTGGCCTTTGAAGCGGGTTCAAAGTAACGAAGACGTCGCCGAATGTATTTCGAGGAATGTGCTGAAGGATGTTCATGTTGTAAGTGAGTGAAACCTGGTTGATGTTTCCCTTCCGTGAAGATGGTGATGACACTGCGAGATAATTCCAGCTGGCCCAGGCCTTCTTACGGCGAGGCATCATATCGAGATCGGAGTGAAGAACGACTTCATTCTGCGACGTCTTGAAGCTGGACATAATAGAGCGCTCTTGTTCACTAGCAGATGACTTGATAATATCGTATGCCTCATCACCATGTGTGGCGAGAATGACGTGGTCGTACAGAGCTGATGAACCGTTTTCCAGGTGCAGCCTAACTTGACCGTTGCTCTCAGTCGTAACATGCCTGACTGGTGTCTTGAGAAAAAGATGATTGGGAGGGAATCCCTTCATGACGGCATCGACATATGATTTCGAACCGCCCTCTATTGTCAACCATTGAGGGCGAGCTCTTATTGTGTTTAGTAAATGATGATTCCAACTGAGACATGATTAGTATGGGTTTGTACTGTACATTGTCACTAGAAATCCGAACTCACAGGAAGCGCACGAACGTCGCTGCGGGGAACTCAAGTGAGCACCTGTCAGGACTCGTGCTCCATATTGATGCCGCCAAAGGAAGCAGATAATCGTCTCGAAAGGCATTTGAGTAGCCTTCGAGCTCCAGGTATTGCCCAATTGTGATGTCTGTGCAGGTACAGTTGGTAGCTTTATTTAAAACTTCGATGCTCGATATATCGTCTTCGTCATCGCTCAAGATATCCAAGGCGAATTGGTTGAAGCGGAAGATGTCGAAAAGCATTCGCCACATTCGCGGTGAGAGTAAATTTCTTCGTTGACAAAATAATGAGGCTGGACTGGAACCTGACCATTCGAAGGCGCCACGATCTCGGGATAGACTGAATGTTAGGTCTGTAGGCGTTGTCTTGATGTTGATCTTTTCCAAGAACTTGGTAAAGTTGGCTAAGTGAGAGAAGCTTGGTGAGCTTTAAGCATAACTAACCGTTGAGAGGGGACAAGGACTCACGGTAGGTGGTGGCGTTTAAAACATGGAAACCTGTATCGACCTTTGTCGAAAACTTTCCCTTTTTGAAATCGACAGTGTTTGTATGACCGCCAAACCTGTCGGAGGCTTCATAGACGTAGACATCATGATACGTCTTGTTCAAGGCCCACAGAGCACCTATTCCAGCAGAGCCGCTGCCGACAATGGCGACCTTTTTCCTGCGGAAGCGATCAGTCGAGGAGCTCATTGTATCGACTGTCGGTGCAGGTGCAGGCAGGCGGACAATAGAGAAGGGAAAGGTTTGCTCTAGGTATTCAAAAGGGTGTACAAGACATATCTATCTTGAATAGAGAGCAGAAACAAGCAGAGACAGCAAAAGAGAAAAGCATGTGACAGAGCCAAGCCCAATACTCCAGTTCAGGCAATGATCAATTCATGATTGGATAAATAGCGGTATGGGTATTGGTAGGTATTGGTCTCGCAGCCACAGACACAGACGGTGTGAGTTGTCGAAGCTGATTTGATGACGAGGCAATGGAATAGATTTTGGGGGGGGTTGGACAGCGGAAGCAATGCAATAGTGGAGGTCAGTCACCATGACGAGACAAGGACTTACATGTGCTGTGGCTCCAGCATGCTTTAGCGAGCAGCGGAGACAGTATCCGAGATGTACTAATAGATAAGAAGAGACGGGACGGACAGACAGACAGAGAGACAGATTAGTGTTAGTAGCAGTGCCTTGCTGCTTCTGTTTTCAAAGAGAGACAGTGGCTTTTGGGGATCTACAATATGAGAGTTTGGTTTGCGGACGGAGGGTGGGAAGTCAGCGGGAGATGAATGGTCGAGCTTCTATTTTTGCTGGGGGTTCCGAGAAATGACATCGATGATTATCCCGTCGACCCGTCCCAACATTGAGCTCAAGACCCACTAACTAACACGGACGGAGCTCGAAACCGAAGTTGACTCGCGACTCGACTCGACTCGACTCGGAACAGACCTTGTAAAAGGACCTTGCAAGCTTGGCTGCTGAACTGTCAGCTGGAGCTAGGACAGCTGGCAATGGATCCCAATACCTAGGTAGGTAATCAATGGCATTATCCGATAGCTCAGGTGGGTGGTTCATGCTATGCTCCTGTGGCTGCACTGTAACCTCGCGGGATATGCAGCATGTCACATCTTGATCAATATCCTGGATGTGGCTTGGCTGAAATGCCGTTTCAGGGTTTTCCCTCCCATCCGCAGCCTCAAGATCTGAAAATCTCAACGCAGAATAAAACTCTACACCACGCCGAGTCTGGCAGGATGATAGCTGATCTGGAACATCATTTTCACATGCAAAACATTCAAGACCGCTGTTTCATTATGCAGTCTTTCATCAGAGACCTCAAAGTATGGTATGTCGAACACTCAACGGGACTGGTAAACGGTAATTCGAGTCACCAATTCTTAAAAGCGCCGTGCAGGATAAACCCGCCTTCGTCTGCCCAGTTTGTTTCAACCCGACGCCATTGACCGAGGTCGTGGCGCTGAGCCGCTTTTTCTTCGCAATCCGGGGTATTCAACTTTCTATGAAGAGGAAAAAAGAAGAAATAGCCCAAATTTTCGTCGCCAACTCTCGGTGATATACTGCCCCAGATTGAATCGTGCACGGACCATCATATCACGTGCATCATGGCGTGCTACGTTCATTGGTCACTTGGTCTCTCATACGCAAACGAACAGGCACTCAGCACTCGGCCTGCCGAACCTGGAACGCTGACGAGAACGTCAAACCATCAACCACTCAGATCCAACATCACCCGAATATTGCGCGTCCGACACGAGTTCAACTACATCCTCCCAAAATTACTATAATTTGGCGTCCGACTCCTATCACGACCGAAATTAGTCGCACTTTCAATCCCATCCCCTCGATCTCTTGTCATTCTCCAGCCTCCTTTCACGATGTCGAACCCTCTCGATACCGATGCTGGCTCTGAGCTCTTCAGCTCATACGAGGCTGAATTCAAGCTCATCCAGGCAGACCTGAACCAAAAGCTGGACCAGATTCCCGAACTGGCTGGTGAGCCTCGAAAGGCCGCTATCAGCCAAGCCGAGCGGGCGCTGGAGGAACTTGATGAGCAGGTAGGTCTATCTGGTGTCCAACATCGCCACCAGCACTCAGGTCCATGCTAACTCTTTCGCCGTTCAGCTCAGCGCAATGCGCCTGGAAAAGCAAAACATTCCTACCAGCTCTCGCACCAAGGTCAATCAGCGATTCCGAAACTATGAATCAGACACAGATGCCGCTCGTCGCAAGTTGACCACTCTCTCTTCGGATCGTTCAGCTCTCTTCGGATCGCGATACACAGACGACCCCGCTGGCTCATCAGATATTCATATGGAGCAGCGACAGCAGTTGCTCTCGGGTACCGACCGTCTTGATCGAAGCACACAGCGATTAAAGGCCAGCCAGGCCCTCGCCAATGAGACCGAAGCCATCGGCGCAGGCACCCTAGCAGACCTTAATAGGCAGCGAGAAACCATCGAGCACACTCGCATCACAATGCTCGAGAGTGAGGGCTACGTGGACAGGAGCGTCAAGACACTCAGGGGCATGGCGCGTAGGTAAAGTGGCCCACGCAGACGTCATGTCAAATTACGGAAGAGCTGACATCTTATGAAATCGCAGGATGGCTACAAATCGGATAATCACCATCTCTATCATCACTGTTTTGGTTATTCTTATTATTGCGGTCATTTTCAGCAAGTTCCGATGAGGGATGGGCTTTTGGTTATTGGAGTTTAGGCAGTCGTTTTCTTGACCCGGCTTGGCTTGGCTTACAATGGATGCGCTATGCTGTTATTGATAATGGGCCTTACGCGTACTTTCGTTTGATGAAGGAGTTTAGCATGCTTACTGAGTGATTTGTAGATGTAGACCGTCTTGTCTTATTATAACAATTTTTGGAATTACCATGATTAGAGTGTAATTTGGAAATATCAAGTCCTCAAAGTACAAGATGTCGGTATCCACTCTCATGATGTGTGTCACTTGTCGTATTTAAAGTGAAAATTCTACTAAGTCCCAATGTAATAACAGAATATCATCATTCACCGTTGAACGTAGTTGAATCACTCAGTTTATAAATGTTGCTGTGTCAGTAAGTACCCTCACAGGCACTTGCTCAAGGTGTTTGAGCTTAAGCTACGTAGCCAAACAATCGCCGAGAAGCAGCCGAGGTTAATCCGGACCTTGCTATTAGCAGGGCTTTGCTCTAGAAACCTCCAGCCTCTTTTCATTCCTCGTCTCTCACAAAACTCTACCACCTCCACACAACCAACCTCCCCCCCTCCTTCATCTCACGTCTCTCTCTTTCTTTCTTTCTCTCTCTCGCTCACGACCAAACAATCCCCTTCTCTCTTCTCCCTCCCTCCTATCCACCGAATCGTGCATCTTCTTGCTACTGTATTTGCATTTCGAGCGTTTTTCTCTCTCCCCCCCACAAAGCTCACCACGTGCTGAACGTGGCTTTTCACATCGGCGATGTCTGAATTTCTCGGGTATGCTGGACGTGGTCATTGAAGCCTGCCTACGCCCGCTTACGCAGCCATAGGTCTCGCATTTCCCTCATCTCCAAAAGCGATATTCGGTATGTGACTTGTTCAATCTCTTCAATTGATTGGCGTCGCTGACTTGGTGACAGCTATGTTGGCACTCTACATGAAATCAACTCGGACGAGTCGACAGTATCACTTGAAAATGTGAGGTCATTCGGTACCGAAGGTCGCAAAGGCCGACCTGACGAAGAGATTGCCCCCTCCGACCAAGTCTACGAGTACATTGTATTCCGAGGCAGCGATGTGAAGGATCTACGAATTGAGGACCATCCCAACATCAAGGAGAACAAGCCTCCAGCTGTGCCCGATGATCCGGCCATCGTTGGCGTAAGTGTTTTCTTTCCCTTTGAGATTCCCTTCTCCTTCTCCCATATGATGAAATATTTCGGATGTAAAAACATTGTCATTGTCGGAAAGCGCAAAAAATAATGTCGAGATTTCCGTTGCCTTCCTTCTGATTGGGATTTCACACTCTGTTGTCATTTCTTGCTATTGTGGTTCAAGACACATAAGCTAACAAGCTGCAAGGCTCGAGCTCGCCCTGGAGCCCAAGGGCCTAACCAAAATGCTCCACCAGGAGGACCTGCTGCTTTCGGCCCAGGCCAAGGACCTTACCCACCCAACAACTTCTACGGAGGCCCACCACCAGGAAACTGGGGTCGTGGTGGTGCTCCAGGACCAGGCCCAGGCCCTAACTTTGGGAACATGCCGTATCCCCCTCCTCCTGGCTGGTTCCCTCCTGGTCAAGGATTTCCGGGGGGCCCTGGTGGACCCAACGGTCCCGGAGGTCCTGGAGGTCCCGGACCTTGGGGCAACTATCCTTTTCCACCAGGCCCTGGAGGTCCCGGTGCTCCTGGTCCTAACGCGCCTGTTGAAGTTGCCGCGAACCAACGAGCCGCTTCAGGCTCTGGTCCCTCACAAGATGCGAAGCCAGCTCCTATTGGTCCTGGCGCCGATCGAGCCAAGCCAGCCACTCCCAGCGGACAGGCAGCGCCTCCCACGGAACCCAAATCGCTGGCTCAAGGTGTGCGACAGTCCTCCCATGCCCCTACACCACCTGTCGAGTCGAAACCTTCGGTTGAGGAAGTCAAGCAGACTGCTGCGAACCTAGCGGCCAATGGCCAAGCAAAGCCTGAGGACATCAGCAAGGCTACTCCTACTGGACCCAGGAATCACCGGATCAACCCTGTGATACCTTTGACAGGATCTGCTGCCAAGCCCTTCTCCCTACCAGGCGCAGGAGGTGATGCTGCCAGCAAGGCTCCTGCAGCTACTGCACCACCTAATGTTCAGGATGCCACCAACGCTGCTAGGGCTGCGGTCGCTGTTGCTATGGCCCAATTGGGCAACAACAGTGGCAACGCTATGGACAACCTGACGAACAAGGTGAACGAGATGCGGGTCAACGCTGTACGAGGGGGGCCTGCCAGCAGAGGCCGAGGTCGTGGTGGACGTCCGCCTGCCGCTAAGGTCGCGGTTCCCGACTCTGACTTCGACTTCGCCCAGTCTAATGCCAAATTCAACAAGCAAGATGTTGTCAAGGAGGCTATTGCTGGATCCCCTTTGGAGGCGCCTGAAAACCCTGCTGTCGCCGAGCAACCCGAGATCTCCACTACGACCGACGATGCTGCTGTTGCCTACAACAAGTCGAGATCGTTCTTTGACAACATCTCCAGCGAATCCAGAGAGCGAACCGAAAACGGAGGCCAGAAGCCCGGCGGTCGCGAATGGAGGGGCGAGGAGCAGCGCAAGAACATGGAGACCTTTGGTCAGGGTAGCGTCGATGGTGGTTATCGCAACTACCGTGGTCGAGGCCGTGGTCGAGGCCGGGGCGGTCGTGGCTATGGCCGCGGTGGACGAGGTGGAAACCGTCCTCAGTATCAGACCACACCTGATCAACAATAATCGGCCATGACGTCACCGGCCAGTATAATACGAATTGAGACATGTCAGCCATGCCAAATGGCACCGCGAGGCTGGGCGGTACGCCTGAACGTCGAATATGACTACGAACCGATACAGGTTTCATAATTGCTCTTAACATGTATCACAAATTTCCTACTTTTGGGACGATTGCATTTCTGCTGCTTTACACGAGCGAAACACGAGCGAAACACGGTTCCCTACCGTTCTTGGGGGTTTGAACGGGTTTAGGGAATGGAGGGTTGGCTCTCTATAAGAACGAGGCCTGGAGTTAGGATCGAATTGGAAGCGGGCGGAATTGGAGGCCCTTTCGCATAGCAGGCTACAAAAGGAATTTCTTTTGCCCTTTTTGAATTGCAGAGTTAAAAACACAAAGGACGGCCTGGCACGGCCTGGCGCTGGTGGTTATGAAGAAGGAAGCCTAGTTAATGAGGCGACGAAAGCTCATGATGATGCAAACAAAACTAGGAAATGGAGCTTGACACATATCAGAAGCATAACTCAGAGAGGAATGAGCCATCCGACATGAATACAACCAACGATTCAAGCTCAAAGTTGACGCACTTCTCTTGTGATGGTGAATGCCGTGACTTCTTGTTCAAACTTTGACATGAGCATGATGATATTTCGTGAATATAGTTATCGAGAGCTAAAGTGGCATTTGCTTGTCACCTGACGAGGTTGAATAATTACTTTGTACTCTCCTTGACTCTATTGGCCAAGTACGTTGTTTGGTTGGTTGGAATGTACGTCAATAATGTTCTACGTGAACTGCAAGAGCTTAAATTTTTGCCCACAGCCCCGCACACGTCATATTCTCCCGTGGCTCTTCGGCCTGACTGATTGAAAGTCTATCAAAGCCTCAAGTTCTGAAGCGTAATATCTCCCGACAAACTATACATAACGAACAGCTGTATAAATACCCCCGCTGATCCCTTGTTCAATCCTCTTCATTCATTCTTCTTCAAGTATCTCAATCATCACTGTCACGTCTCACATTCGCTCACCCTACACCAAACTCAAAAAATACTCATCACACCCACAACTTTATTCACAATGTCGACTCGACAACTTCGAAAGCTGCAGAAGCAGCGAGAGCTAGAGGAGATACAAATTCTGGCAGAAAAGAGCTCAGGTGAGAGCGACAAAGAGAATGAGCCTGTCGCACCAAAGCCTCGCGTGAGTCTCTTCGCAGCTTTGGGTGGTGACGATGACGACGAAGAACAATATGAGGATGAGCAGCAGCAGCAACAACCCGAGGAGGCTGTGACCGAAACCAAGCAACCATCGACTTCCGTGAAGAGCAAGAAAAAGAAGAACAAAAAGAAGAAGGCCAAGGCCAAGGCTGCAGCTCCCGAACAGGATGAGGATGAGATCGACAAGGCCATGAGAGAACTCAACATCAAGGCATCAACTCCTGCAAACACATCTGGCTCAGACAACACAGCAGCTCAGACCAGACGAATTAACGAGCTTCTCTCTATCAACCCATACCACCTCAAGGCCAACAATGAGATGCGAAGCCTCTTTGGTCGAGACGTCATCGAGTCCGCCGCAGCAGAGGAAGAACAAGAACGCAATCGTCGCCCCATGCAGCGAGAAGTTGATCTTGAAACTTTCCTGCGTGGTCCTCCTGGAGCCCCGAAACTTCCAGAGGTTTCTCTGAGGCGAAATGTGTTTATCCAAGGACGCGAGCACTGGCCAAAACAAAGTGCTGGCGGCTTGACCATGAAGGAGGTGGCAAAAGCTGAAGATGGGTCATTCACGGAGTATGCATACGCGCACGAGCAAAGTTACGACGCTCTACAAGCTTTCTTCTTCACATGCGTGCAGATCGGAGACCCTCAGCGAATGATCGTTCTCCTCAAGAAAGCACCCTATCATGTCTCGACACTCCTCCAGGTCAGCTCTATTGCTAAGCAAGACCAGAACCAGGCTCTCGCAGCTGAACTCTGTGAACGGGCTCTCTTCACTTTTGGTCGTGTAACCACAAATGCCTTCCGCCAGAACATCGAGCAAGGCAAAGCCCGTCTTGACTTCCGTCGTCCAGAGAACAGACAGTTCTGGTTGGCTGGATATCACTACCTCAAGAGTCTCATGCGAAAGGGCACCAATCGCACTGCCCTGGAATGGGCTAAGCTTATGTATTCTTTGGATCCGAGTGATCCTTATGCCATGAGACACTTCATTCATTGGCTGGCTATTCGGGCCCATGAGTCTCAGTGGTTGATCGATTTTGTGGAGGAGTTGGAGAAGACGACCGATAACCGAGACTCGATCTACATTCGACAGACATTGGTATTGGCTCACTTGCAACTGGGCAATACTGCTCGTGCAACTGAAGAGCTTGAGAAGGGCATGCGGCGTGTCCCCTGGCTGTACTGTGGACTGTTCCAGGAGTTAAACCTTGACACACCCCCATCTATCTGGGGCATAAACGCTGATTCAAACTCGCGTTCGTTCTGGGTCAAGCTCTACATCCACCAAGCCAAGGATATCTGGAACAACGCACAAGCTATCCCTCTCCTTGAAAAGACAGCCAAGAGTCTCGAAAAGGTTGACACAAGTGTGCTGCCCAGCAGTGACTCTCCTCCTGATCAAGGCGTCACAAGGCTTGTATATCTTGAGGGCCAGACATCACTTATGGGTCTGGCGCCACGAGAGTACTTAGAAATGCAACCGAACTACGAGTTCGACCCTCTACCACCCCCCGAGGAGGAAAATATATTTACAGGCGAAGGCACAAAAATCCCCTTTGTCAAACAACGAGGTCAACAAAGTGCAGTCGAGACACGCCTGAACAACATGTTCGAGCGCCTCGCGGCAGCTGGTCGGGGTGGTGCACCCGGCGCCGCACCCCTTGGTCCCAACGGTGAAGATGATGAAGAGGACGCTCACCTTGCGGCCGTGCAGGCACTTGACGATGAAGAACTGATGAGGGATCTCGAAGAGCACGAACAAGGAGATGCTCCAGGACTTGTCCAACGAATCATGGACGTCCTTGGCATAATAGCCGGGCCGAATGCTGGTAACCACGATATGCCAGATGAGGTTGATGACGATCAGGAGCATGAGCATGAGCCTGTTCAGGATGAGCATCAGGAGAGGGGACCCAACAGTGGCCTTCCAGGGGCTTGGCCCGGGAGTCAGTGAGGCTGACTATTCGCTGGATAATATGGAACATGGGGTTCATGACGATGGTGCAGAAGTAGAGGACCCATCAAAAGTTACTAGACGCTCTTGGCTGAGCAATCGTTTATTCCCGTGGGAAGAAAGAACACAAACCAGTTTTGTTTATTGGGCTGAAGGGGTGTTCAATAGTCTCTGACTAGTTGTATTATTATGCATTTAGACAAATTGCATTAAATTGTTTCATTATATCAATTGAGCAAGTTTCAACGCCATCCGACTCGCTAGAGCGTTACCGGAGATGAAGTCTTCTAGAAAGGGCGGCAGAAGTTAATGAACCCTACCAAACTGAAGCCAATTAAATTGTAGAAACGTGGTATAATAAACATACACTTTGACAAGGGCTGTTGTACTCCGTAAATCATCGAGTGATTGCTTGGAAGGTATAGCAAGACTTATGCTGTGTTAACGATATGTATAAGCTTTCACAAACCTGCCAGCTTCATATTCCACCCATAAGAAAACTCGGTATTGTTTCAAGGTGGTAAAAGGATTCCGGAGTCTCTCTCTCTTGCGGCCGTAGCGTGCCATTTTCAGCCCTGTCTAGTGCATGGCAGTCATCCTGGACTAATGAAGACAGCAGTTCGCAGAGGCGGCTAGGACTTGTTGAGCAAGCACTCCATCCAACTATGCTGCATCGAGAGATTGCGTTTATGACAGTTAATCGCGGCATTTTGGTCCATGAGTGGCCTGGATGTGAACCGACATTAATTGGCATTGCCGAGCAAAAGTGTCACCACGGGCCAACCACGAGTGCGCAGCTGAATAAAAAATAATAAAAATACAAGTAATAGAAAGTGCCCATGTTCTGGCTTGGGCATATTAGCGTTTGTCGAGAGCGATCCGAGGAACGAATAACGACAATGGGGAGTTTTCTCGGAGCCGAGAAACCCGACACCTAAATCAGAAGCACGGAGCACACCGTCGGCTGACTGGAGTTACTTGTCTTAGCACTTACTTCAGGCGCATGCGGCGCATGAAAAATTCATGGCTGATGATTCGGAGCACATGATACACCAGCCTCGGGGAGCAAGAAAACACCAGACCTTCATATAGGGTGCCAAAATAAACTCAGTAAAATATATCCTAAACTTAGTAAAGATGTCCTAAATTTATATAAAATTACCTAAGTCTTTTTGTCATTTGGGATCAAGGTCTTGAGTTTTCTTTCCTCCCCTAGACCAGTCATGGTCCAAGTCAGACTGCAGCTCGCGACTCGACTTGGTCTGGGACTTTGGACTCTGGACTCTGGGGACGTCAACCAGGGTGAAACGTGGTGGAGAATGGTTCTAGCCTCAAGGAGCCAATTGGGCCATTTTGTCCGAGCAGGTCAATGCCAATAAGAAGCCAACGACAACTATGGCAACTGGCGGAGAGCCAGCAGATGGGCTGTCGTTCCACGCAGGCGCTTGTATCTAGTCAAGCAAGTCGATTCAGACTTTTTTTTTTGAGAGCGAAAGGCCGAGCATCATTTATCACAAACCAAATCCTTGCCATTGCGTTCTTTTTCTGTCATTCGAGACTCGCAATAATTGAGGCTTAGATAATGACCCTTGTGCTAAACATATCTCACGACCCCATAATAAAAGCAAAAGTGAGACTGAATTGTCTTGTGTAAGTCGATGACCCGGGGATTGAATGGAAATGCTTGCGAAAAGCACGGGTTTGCGTGTGCGGAGGAGACTGGGGATTTCGATGGAGCACATGAGTCGGCCGAAAGGATTATTTTTGAATCCGTGGTGAATCCGCTGATGGGCGATGGGCCAAGCAAAACTGTGCTGTGCCTGTGCTGTAAGTCAAGTGTCACGATCGGCATAGTTACATATGCAGATCTCCATTCAAAGCCCTCCGCTAGAATTATCGAATTCCCGTTCTTTGTGTGTTTTCTCGGCTTTCGTCGGATTGGTAATCTCTTGATAATCTCTGATGGGTGTTCCTGGTTTGGCACGAGCCATGTGGCCAAGCATTCTCGATGTTGAGGACTCCAGGCGGTGACATTTGATAGTGGCCCCGAAAAGGGACGGACAGCGAAACGACCGGTCGAGGCTGTCGATCACAGAAAGAGGAGGTGCTGATGATGATTACATTTGAATCAGGATTCGTGTTATTGATAGCGAATATGGAATTCAGGACCAATTTCAAGGTATCACGTGCGATTCATGTATCCTTTGGGGGAGCACAGCAGCGATCGAGACCACCTGCTTCCAAGGTCTAATGGTCTAGGCCCAGAGATCGGCTCCGAGATGAGAGGGAAGGACACCACTACAACTGTTGGTGCCTTCCCCAACAACCACCCAATCTTAATGCTGGGCGCTGGAAGGTCATTACAGCCTTTTCGTACCTGCCTTCTGTGGCAGAGTCCGTCCAATATCAGAATCCAGTCTGATAAAAGAGAAGGAGGAGCCTTTTCTCCACTGTCACAACCTGGTGGATACTGCACACCGAGAACGTCTATTCCATCATCTATCATAAACAGATTCAAGTGATCGTTTGAGAATAACCGCCTCATCACATTTCTGTTGTTTCTAGGGTCCAATCGCGCTATTGACCATACAATACATTCCTATCTTGTTCAACTTGACACACAATAGCCAATTCTCTCGCCAAGCGACCACAAGCGATCTACAATACCAAGACCTGGACCCGTTCTGACGTTCTAGCCAGGTTCTGGTCCCTATAACGCCTACCAAAGACAAGGTACGGTGTCTTGGGTCTGCTGAATTGTCCCCATCGGCCGATCAAACCGGCCCCCCGCCAAGTCAAAATATTTCCAGCTCCAGACGGCGACTCCAGCGCCTCCGGGCATTTATTAAGCAGTCCCGGAACGAACGACTCAGTCATTGACTAAGGTCAACATTAAGGAGTTTGGCGATCACTGTGCCATTAGGTCATGTACTAGATCCCACCATCAAGTAATCAACAATCATCCTTGTACCTCGCACAATGCGCTTCGAGACCAATCACATCTCGGGGCCATCACGTATCTAACAAACCGAGAATATCCCTCCAGTACGACTCTACGGAGGTCCAGCCCAACTCCAACCCAGCCCAACGCAACGGGTCCACTACCCTAGCTCTCATCTGCAGCCAGGCCCGCAGGGTACGCTGCTGGATCGCCCGACTCGCGCGTGCGCGTGTCTGGGGTGGCTGAATCAGACGGAACAGCCAGAGAAAAAAAGAGAGGCAACGGACCGGACCACTGCCACTGAGCTTTAGGCTAGCTCCACGGCGTCAACTGCGTCCCGTTCGAACAAGGTAAAGCTCAACGACCCTGGCCTGGCAAGTTCAAACTGCCCCGTCCCATCCCATCTGCAACCAAAAGTCTACACTACCACCAACCTTACGTCTACCGGTGTGGTCCTGGCTGTCCCCCGTGTCCCGTGCCTTGTGCCCCGTTTGCTATCCGAAGCTGCGTGCCTGGTGGTGCCTCTAGGCTCTAACTTGCCTATCCGTCTCGGCTTCGCCTTGGACAACTCTGCTCTTGGCTTTACTTCCTCCATAACTCTGCTCGAGTTCCTTCTATTTCGTTATCCGCCATGTCAGTTGCGAGCCCAGTGCGCCAGCGACCTACCATTGTCTACCTTTCCCAGCCGAGGCTGTCATCGGCATCGTGAATACCACCGCATCCCACTTATTGCTCAGTCCTCGAAACTGGTCAGCGCACTTTCACCGGACCCTCGCTCGTTGACCGTTTGCTCGACCTCGCGTACTTGCGCCGCTCTGATTCGCATACGGCTTCCACCGACCACTTCTCCACCGTATCGCTCGTTCCCTTGTAGCTTCGAGCTTTGTCCTTATCGTATAGTCCTCCGGCAGTCAGTCGCATGGCCGCAGGCATGCCCGAGATGACCACCGCGCACTCAACTACCCACGATGGTGGCAGCGCCCCAGCCGCAGCTTCACAGTCTATTCTAAGCTCAACAGCTTACGATGCGCCGCTGTCGCAGCAACAAACGCCACCACACCATCTACACCAGCAAACGCCATCGCAGGGTCTTGCGCTCACTCAGCAACAACAGCAGCAACAACGAAGTGTCAAGAGACCCAGGCCAGTGAAGTCATGCACCGAATGCCGGAAGCGCAAACTACGATGCGATCGGCTTTGTCCCTGTTCTCAATGCCAGAAATCGAACCGAACCTGCAAATATGCTATGGATCATGATTCCGCAAACCTCTCTGAAGGCTCAGATACCGAAATGCCAGAACCATCTCGACCAGCGAAGCGCAATTGCAACCCCGGCATATTCAACTCAGGCACTCCTCTCCCTAGTAACGATTCAACATATGGACCTATCCGTAATGGCGATACTGGAGCTGCGCCTTCCCTCGAAGAGTTGTCAATGCGTATGGAAAGGCTTGAGAGGCAACTCATGGCTAGAAGCCCCGTTGTTTCGGAAGGCAGTGGTGGCAGGCTAATTGCTGCGTCTTCTGAGACCATCCGAGGATTGACAGTCAAGCAAGGAGCGTTGCGAACAAGATATCACGGCCAAAATAGTCCTCGTGTCTTGCTCAACCTGGTAATTGTCCTTGATATTACTTCGAAGTACATATTTGCTAAACTTCATAGTTTGACGAAGCCAAGGAGTTCATGGCAAACAATTCGAATAACAATGGCGTCCGAGATGTTCTGCTAAACTTCAAGCGGTTTCACAAAGCGCTCATTGACGAGTACCGGAAATCTTTGTCTCCGATCACCGTCTTTGTGGACTCGATGATGCCAGTGCAGAAGCGAATGACTGATATCCTGCCTAAAAAGACAGTATGTGACAGGCTTGTTGCCTCATATGTCGATACATCGGAGACCATCTATCGTATCGTCCATTTACCCATGTTTATGGAGCAGTACAATCTTTTCTGGGAAGGGAAAATACAGTCCGAGTATTTCTTGCCGCAACTACTTTCACTTTGCGCCCTCGCATCCCGATTCGAAACCAAATCCAAAGGGCTTGGCAACGAGCGATCTGACGGCGTCCATATCCCAACAGCATGCGCCCTTGTGCGAACATGGCTGGATAGTCTGAGAGGAAAACAGCTGGTTGAGTTCGAGGTACTTCAGGTCGAGGTCTCGCTCTTACATGCGCAGCGAATGATCACCCCTCGGATCCAGGACTCTTGGACATCTCTGGGCTCCATCGTACGTATGGCCATGACAATGGGACTTCACCGCGATCCCTCCGAATTTGAACCTCGAATCCCCATATACTTTGGCGAAATGCGGCGGCGGTTATGGTTCACGATTCTTGACATGGACCTCCATATCTCACTCGCAAGTAATCTTCCTTGTCTGGTACGGGAAGGAGACTTTACTTGTCGGCCGCCCCGCAACTTGGATGACATTGAGCTTTTTCCAGATATGAAAGAGCTACCACAGTCGAAACCCATAGACGTGGTTACCGACAACCAGATGCAAGTCTATGCAGCCATGACTCTGGGTGTGCGGATGAAAGTAGCACACATGTTGAATCGTATCGATACAATTCGAGACTATCAAGAGATCCTGGAGGTGGGAGCCAAGCTAGAGCGATTCCTTGATGATATCAACTACATTTTCCCTAGGCAGGGAATTCTAAGTGATGCACAGAAGAGCAAGCAATGGAGGTCGAGGGTCATCCTGGATATGCATGTGCGACGGCCATTACTTGCACTTTATCGACCTTTCGCTATAGGAGCATCTGACGCGCCAGGTCAAATTTCTCGAGCATATCTGAGATCCTCAATGGTGATCATGAAATACCTAGACGAACTGGATCCTATGCTAGCGCACTTCCAAGATATTGCCGAGATGTATCACCAGGTATTGAAGAAGGATATTATCCAGGCGGCTTTGAGTGTGTGTTTCTACATACGGTCTGCAGTTCGGCCAGCTTCTGATAGCACCGGACTTGGCTCGCAAGCTCTGCGCATGTCTCCTGACTCGTCAGACGACTTCCCGACCTACAGCCCGGAGAATCTTGTGCTCTGGTCGCCATCACGACTCATCGGCACTGTGGAGAAGACGCTGGACCTTTTGGTTCGCAACATCAGTGGCCGGGACACTAAGGATGTGGTTTGTCTTGCTGTTGTTCTAGAATGCGTGTCCAAACCGGAAGTTAAGACAGATGAGGTTACACAAAACCTCCGCATTGTATTGGATCGTTGCCTCAGGGCAACCAACATGAACCTCGACGGTGTTCCTATGGGCTCTACTGGAGTTCCTGTTGACGGCTTCCAAGGGGATGCATACAGACACCATGTACCGTTCATGTATCAGCGAAATTCTATTGGAGTCCCGGCCGCTCTCAACGACTTTGACAACTGGATGCTATGGGAAGGATGGGAATAAACGGAATCAAGAGCATGGATGCCTATCTGAGTTTCTGAGTTTGAAGAAAGATTTGAGTCTCGAGTTCTCTGTTTTCTTACTACCCCTTTTTACATGAGTTTTCTTTGTCTTGAGCGGCTGGAAGGTATTGGGTTGAGTGTTTGTGTGTTTGTGTGGATATGTGAGTTGCAAAGATGATGGCAAAATGGACTTAAAAGAACGATATACAGGATCTGGGAAGTTCAGCGGGCGTTGGTAAGGATATCCCTGCAGGGACGTTTGTATTGAGATGCGTTTATACTGTTGGCCATACGTGGCCCTGCGAGGCGCATTAGGGTTAGATGGTTGAAGCGTGAGCTTTTGTATGCTTTGCGCCTTTACAGACCAAGGGAAAGGAAGAGACGTGTTTGGGATACAACAGAGGCCTAATGGATCAAGTTGTCGTCAAGTTATTGATAGAATGGACTTTGGACAATGCATCGCATGGATTGGATGAACATGGGAGCGAATTGAGCTCTTGTGAAGGATCAATACCAAAACTATGCCCGCAAGCAACTCGATCTCAAAATACACAGTTGAATCATTACGATTCTGTCATCCCAATTTGACATCACCTACTCTGGGTTCTTCACTTCCGTTGGACTTGTTTCCCCGTACTTTATCTTGCGGGAATTGGGCCATCCTCGCTTTCTTGACAGTAGCTAACCAAGCAGCAACACGGCCTTCTTCAGGAGAAGCCCGGACAGTGGCAGAGAGTTCCCCAGCCAGACGGGGACACTGAGCGAGATCAAAAGGCAAACCGCTTTCTCGTATTATTTTATCGACTCTCTTGTAGCCGTCTGCATCTAACTGCATCGCATTACTTTGGATAAACACAAGACGAAGAGGCATTGCTGCTGCAGTTTCCATTTCTTCGTTTTCTTTAGCAGTCTGGATGGCCTTTAAAGCCCTGACAAGAGTGTGTGTGACTGCTTCGAGAACATGGGTATTGTAGAAAGCGAGTATGACTGCTTCAGGGGGCTTGGGTGTCTGTAAAGCTATTTCGAGGTCGTGTTGGGAAGCGGGTAGGCCGTTGATGGGAGTGACGTTTGCATGATGAGGGATTTGTGAAGCCTGGGGAGTAAGAAAAGCAATAGTGAAGTTTCGAGACAGAGCAGATTGGATAATGCGAGCGCTGCTGTGGTTTGAAGAGCTTAGGAGGAGGATATGCATTGTGAGGTTGGTGTAAGTGAGGCGAGGCCTCAGGGGTTGTCCAAGAACGTGACAATGACAAGACAGACAGATGAATTAAACCTATAGTAAGGCATTACGCAGCGAATAGAGGTCTTTGAATATGAATTAAATGCCTAGGAATGACTTACTTTTATACCTGGTCATCTCGATCGTGAGCAGGTCTGTTGTTGTGTCTACTCGGCCGATTGAAGACGGCGCCGACGTTCTCGGCCGGGAGCGGACCTTGACCCTGACTAATTGACCCGACTCATGCCCTGAAAGCATTGTAACTTCTTCTCGCATACCAAACCCATTCCATTTCTCTGCTGTTCCTAAGATCGGAGTAAAAACGGCTGGCGTAGTCAGTTGACGGGCCATTGAGAGTCCGTTGCCGACCCAAATAGGAAATGTTGAAGCAGCAAACGAGCCTCGGCATCTCGGTTGCTTTTTAGACGCCCCCGCAGTATCTGATGATTGAAGCTAGGGCAGTGAATGCAACGAGAGAATCGATTCTATTTGACGAGAGTTTGTGCTTGGACCGAGTTGTTTACCGAATTGGGATGAAAGCCGGGGTAAAGTCGTCGATCCTGGGGTTGTTGGCCAACTAACTCATGGTGGTGATATCATGTTTTATACATAAATCAACGTTTCCTTTTGCCTAGCATCTACCTCATTCAAGCAACTCATCTTTCTCAGTATTCATTCATAGCAAGCAAAATTCTTTTTACAGGCATAGAATACCTCTACTCTACCTACTCTACCTTATTCATATACACAACAATACAGCCACGATGCCTGAGAAGAAAAAGTCACCCGTCTACGTCCTTGGCGTGGGCATGACCAAATTCATCAAACCCCGTGGCAAAGTCGACTACACCGAGCTCGGTTTCGAAGCCGGTATCAAAGCTCTTCTCGATGCCCAGATCAACTACGATGATGTTGACCAAGGCGTTGCGTGCTACTGCTACGGCGACAGCACATGCGGCCAGCGCGTCTTCTACCAATTCGGCATGACCCAAATTCCCGTCTACAACGTCAACAACAACTGCTCGACAGGCAGCACTGGCCTCAACATGGCTAGAACCCTTGTTCAGCACGGCGCTGCTGACTGCGTCATGGTCGTGGGCTTCGAGAAGATGGCCGCGGGCAGTTTGCAGAGTAACTTCAAGGATAGAGAGAACCCTACTGGGACGACGATCAAGATGATGGCTGAGACTAGGGGCGTCACCAACGCTCCCGGGGCTGCTCAGATGTTTGGTAATGCTGGAAGAGAGTATATGGAGAAGTAAGTACCTCTGATACAACACAAGCAAGATATGGTTGTACTAACTTGTCTAGATACGGAGCAACGGCTGAGGACTTTGCAGAGATTGCACGCATCAACCATGCCCACTCACCCAAGAACCCCTACTCTCAGTTCCAGCAAGTCTACACCAAGGAACAAATCCTCCAATCTCCCATGATTCACGAACCCCTGACCAAACTTCAATGCTGCCCAACCTCAGACGGCGGCGCAGCAGCCATCATTGTATCTGAGGCCTTCCTCAACGCTCGTCCTCACTTGCGAGAACAGGCTGTTAAAATCGCAGGTCAGCATCTCGCAACTGATGCACCAAGTCTCTTCTCCCAAAGCTCCATTGATCTGATGGGCTATGAGATGACGCAGCGTGCCATGGAGGAAGCTACTCAACAGGCTGGTATTTCACCTCGTGATTGCCAGGTCGTTGAGTTGCATGATTGTTTCAGTGCAAATGAGATGATCACCATTGATGCTCTTGGTCTCTGTGACAAGGGTAAAGCACACGAACTCGTCCGCTCAGGGGATATCACCTACGGAGGAAAATACGTCATCAACCCTTCAGGCGGTCTTATCTCCAAGGGCCATCCCCTCGGCGCAACAGGCATTGCGCAGTGCGCTGAGTTGGTCTGGCATCTTCGAGGCTGGGCCAACAACCGTGCTACGCCCAACACACGATACTGCCTCCAGCACAACCTCGGTCTTGGAGGTGCAGCGGTGGTTACTGTTTACAAGAGAGCAGATGGAGGAGTTGCTCAGGCTGTGAACTCGACCATGGTTGGCAACAGGAACAAGTTGGGATACAATCCAGCTGTTGAGGCCAAGGGGTTCACTCAGGAGCAGGTTGACTTGGTGAGGAGTAAGAAGAACAGGAGCGAGTGGGCGTTGCAGGATGTTGAGAAGAAGGTTGAGGCGAGGTTTTAGGCGTATGTGATGTTCTTGGATGAGTATCCAAGTAGTTAATGTAGTCGAATAAATACATATGATGAATATGGTTACTGCTGTGTCAAGCAATTCGTTCACTTGAGTGGCAAACATAACACATTAACCACCTATGCCTTTTACCTATTGTCATTAAGTTCGTGTTAATGAAGGTTTTACTTATAATTGAATTATAATTGAAAGTCCGACTGTCCAATGAGGGGATTTGTTTTTGTTGTTGTATTGCATATCTTGAAAGTTGCATGCATTAGACTACATGATTGGCACGGAGATCACCTCATCCCCTTTCCCCTTTCCCCGCTCCCACTATTTACTCTGCAAGAATTGATGAAAACTTCAAAACAAAACAAATATTGCCAAGCAAAAAAACAAAGAGCGTTTGTTGATATGGCTCGATTCAGCGACTTATCCCCAGAGTTGCGCACAGCAATATGGGAATATACCCTCCCCGAGGATGAGAACGCTATATACATATTCAACCCAGAGTGGGCAAATGAGTTCTTCCCGTCGTCGAGGCCTCAGGGTCCCAATTCTGACGACGGTTTCAACCCATGCCTCCCTGCCCGTATCCAGGTCCCTATTCCTGGGGTATACAATGTTTGCAGAGACGCCCGCCCCGTTGTTCATCGCTGGATGGCCAAGAACAACCTCGAGTGGTACGATCGCCAGGAGACGAGTGAAAGGATCCTTGTCCGACCATTTGACGTGCAGAGAGATATACTCTACGTGCCACAAGATGAATGGGATATGTTTGAAGGGTTCGTCAATAGCGATGAGCTCGACCCCGAGGAGCACCAGAACATACGCAACAACATTATCAACCTCGCCGTGTCAGCCGATAGCATGTCGAGATTCGACAACGCCGAGCACATTGCGAGGCTCATGCTGCGGGCACCCAACCTCAAAAAGATATACGTCATCTTCAACGACCTCCCCCGCGTCAAGAAGATCACAACATACCTACCAAATGGTGGGGAATGGTGGACTGATATATCGGTCCAGCAGCGATGCGAGATCGCTTCACAGCCTAAGCCTCACGAAAAGGTTCATATTCATCGGCTGGACAGGCACATGCAACTAAGACGATTCGAAAAGGTCTTTCTCCGAGACCCGCAGAAGAACATGGATGGCATTTGGCGGATATTGGGGGAACGTTTCCCGGATATTGCCCACAGCGTTACCAAGGAGCTCAAGGTGCCCAGAGTTGATGTGACCATCATGCAGGTGCCTACTTGGGATATTGTGAGGTAACTTCGAGAAATTGATATAACTATAGCAATTGGCATTGGCATTGGCATTGTATCTTGATGGCCTACATCGACCTCTTCATTAAAAGCAACCATAGCCTAGGCAGGCAATCCTCGCGTAAAAGGGACCACGTAGTCACAAATATACATCTAAATTGTATCAAATCAATCGTAATTGAAGTCATATATGAATAGTCAATTGTCTGTCAATTTCTCAGCCAAATGCCGTCCGTGGTCGTTGCACTGATCAACTAGACCACGAAACAAGTTATCCATGCTCTTGTGCTCCGTATTGAAGCTCAACAAAATCATCACCACCATCAGCATTTCTAATCTTCTCAGACGTGGCCCGTAACGAAATTAAATTTGAGCTGATCCTTGCAAGGGGTCGACACTAACTAATTGGCGGTATCAAACTGGAAAAAAGAAAGTTAAAGCCCTAACCCCCTACTCTGACACGGATATAAAACCTCAGTCAGAGACGCGCTTCAGCGCGTCTCTGACCTTGATTCTTTCACATCACTAACACCAAAAACCTCATTCTTTACTGACGAATACACTCATTTCAGTGAATCTCTTGAACTCACAATGAATCAATCATTCCCTCAATTCCCCAAACTTCCACCAGAAGTGCGTGCCACTATTTGGGAGCACACGCTCCCTGAAGGAGATGGTGGTGCCGCCTTATACATGTACAACATGGACTGGTGGGCACAGTATTCTCCCCCTGGCGTTGCATTCCACGACATGATGACCCAAAGCATTCAACAATTGAGTCGACCTCCTCGTGTTCAAGTCCCTATTCCCACTTGTGCCGCTGTATGCCAAGAGGGTCGCCGAGTGGTTGAGCAATGGAGGAGGAAGAATAACTTGGAGTGGTATTTCCGCGAAGAGACCAAGGGCGATATCCTCGTTCGTCGCTTTGACGCTGAGCGAGATATTCTCTACGTTTCTCGACATAAATGGGAATCCTTCCAACTTTTGGCCGTGGATTGGGAGAATGATGTTGAACAGGCTGCCGTCATTCGTATAATGGAGAGCGTCAAATACCTTGCACTCCCGGCATTCACAGCTTACTACAGCATCAGCAACATCGCAGGTCTCCTGCCATGGATGAAAAACATCAAGGCCATTTACGTCCTGTGGAACGAACTCCCCAAAGCCCACATGATCAAGAGACAGCTGCCTGACGTAGCACATATAGCAGAAGTCAAGATACCACTAGACGCACCGGTGCAGCCACGGTGGGAGCTTGACAAGTTCCTGCAGCGTGAGGATGAGGTTGAATTCCATTACACTGATGAAGAGACGGGTCGTGAGTATGTTGAAGACGGTGAGCTTGCGGAGTGGCTTGATGATATTGATGATCTGTGGAACACTACTGAGGTTGATCCGGAGATTTGGGATGAGGATGAGGAGAAGTTGAAGACGCCGCAGATTCATGTAACTGTAGAGGAGTTGCCTACTTGGCTCTGAGCTAATGATGGTGGGTGTGTTTGTATCGTTCAAGTTGTTGTACTCAGGAGCCTTATAGCAATGTAATTATATGGCCCGGTTTATCAGTTATCCTGTCTCTCTCGTCAGCTCATACGAGCCAGGTATACTTAACTCGTATGTCCCAATGAGGTGTGGAAACTACAGATTACATCTTGGACGAGAATAGACGAGGGGTTGAGGATACTGTGATAATAGTATGAATACCGAGGCTCATAGTTACTCTTCAACCCATACTGCCTCCAAAAAGATACACGACTAGAGCCCGCAAGTTCATCCATGAGAGAGACGAGTCCATCGAATAAGCACGTGCTTCGATACCTGGCCATGGATAGCTCAACATCAGAGCCATCGGTATGCAGATCACAGTATCTGCATCTACACCACCATGGCAAATACAACAACCCCATCTACGAACCAAAATGACACATCACCCATCCATCCATCATAGCGCAGACCATCACCAAGACCCCTACTAATACCCTCCCGGCTAAACCGAAGCCCACTCACCGCAAGATAAGCCCAACATCCCATCGGATCATCGATATCAAGAACCCTCCCAGCCCATACGTAAGAGGCCACGAACCCGTTAACGTTCTCTGATGTGCATCTTACAGGCCCAAAACTCCGTCATACCACCGTGGGGGTTCAAATCAGATACATTCAAACTATATCGTGACTTCAACGGAAGGCCAAGTCCACATATCGAGATCTAGCGAGGCACAGCCTCTTTACACCGAGAAAACAGCCGGTGATCGAAACCCACGACCCTTGCTATCGTCAGATCAGATCATGGATTCTCGGCCAGATACCCGGGGGGATATGGGCGTCTATCGTACACACCCTGTGGCTTTTGTTTCTAGAATAACGCCAAGGCAGAGCCTCATCTTGAAAACTTATCAGAATCTCATCTGCCTGTCCCTGTATCTCGGCTCTGAATGGTTCTTGGGTCATGGGTAAGGTATAGGGCCGAGCCGCTGCGGAAGAGCCTCATGAGGCTCTCTGTCTCGGTGCTATAAACGGACACTTTGGTTAGCAGGTGATCTGATTTCGCTGCAGTCCGATAGACTATTTTTCTAGTCAGGAGAATGAATGGTGGCTGATGCATGCATCTGCTGGGACTGGGACTGGGACTGGGACACTGGTTAATGTTTCTACAGGGCAATTGTTTCGTTGCATTCTTTGGATAAATGGCTGAAGATAAGGCAGTAAGAGTCTCCCTACTTCAACGGCGTCTCTCCTCCGAGACTAGCTAGCTACTGTAGACTACCGTTGACTTGGTTCGGTGTGGCCGGTGACAGCTCACATCTCCTCGTGGTACAAAAGGTGGGACTTGGGAAGATCAACATCAGCCCATTCTTTCGTATCGTATCTCGTCTGTGCTTCTTTGGTTCGCTGTGAGTCAATATCGTATCCTCTAAACCAAATACAAGAACGACGAATCATGTGTACGTGTCTTCCTGTCTTGGGGCCGTGAACGATAGATTGATAAGATGAGTGTTGATCGTACCTCAAAGTCCGAGATCGCTTGTTTGGATGCAGACTTTGACATGACACAATGTTATGCTTCGTTGACTATAAGACTTTAATTACACTCAACATTGCACAACTGTAGGCGAGCGGAAACACGCTGGTTATGACATACAAGTATATAAACAATCCATAAAAGGTTTCAATGAATCTCGGGAGGATAGGCAGTGAAGGGGGAGGCAGAATCCAACATCTCATGGATGATATAGGGTAGCCCATGTTTGTAGAAGCGACCACTTCATCCTAAATTCACCTCGCAAACAGTCAACAAAGCAAAATCACTGCGGTCTAATTGACAGAGTCTGTTATTCAGGTCACGCTACTTCTACATACCACTCTATAATTGAATCTACGGCTTATGTCACCGTAGCCCAAGATGACGAGAGACGATCTTTGACTGTTAAACACTAGCACCTAATTTTAGACTCTGACTTACACGGACCCTTAGGCCACTGAGCAAGTTACTCATACTAATAAAATAGTTAACAGCTGAAGCACCAGCGAGATAAAAGGCACAAACTGTGACATAGAAAACAGAAGCGAAACAGTGATTCACAAGCAGGAAAAGGCCAAGAGTCGGAGTAATTACCCGTCAGAAGCGTTTCAGAAAAGTTTCCCCGTTGTATTGAGCACGTTTCATCTGAACCTGAGGCGTAGGCCGGCCGCCTCCCTCTAACGAATTGCGCAATTATCGCGGCGTCCAAGCACACCTCAGAGAACAAGTGTTGTCACTTAGGTAGTTATTAATAATTCACTTCCGCCGTCACAGTCAGCGGCAGACAATTCTCTCAACAACTGACTGCAACTCGAGAATACCCCTTTCAAACCACTATAAATTATTTACAATCCTCTTCATACTCTTTTTCCCTCCCACTCAATTTCCACTTTTAGCACGGACCTCTAATTCCGACAGCCTCCATCTCGCATCTCCATTTGATACCTACATCCATATCAAAAAATACCCCGCCATTTTCTTCAACCTCACAATTACAAATCACAAACACATTCGTAATGGCCGACACTCACACCTACGAGTTCAACATCACCATGAGCTGCGGCGGCTGCTCCGGCGCCATCGACAGGGTCCTCAAGAAGCTCGACGGTATGTATGCTTGCCCAAACGACCGACGACCGCTACTAACAGTATCCCTCTGCAGGTGTCGAGAGCTACGATGTGTCCCTTGAGAACCAGACCGCCAAGGTCGTCACCGCCCTCCCCTACGACACCGTCCTCCAGAAGATCGCAAAGACTGGCAAGAAGGTCAACTCTGGCAAGGCGGATGGTGTTGAGCAGTCTGTCGAGGTCGCCGCCTAAGCGCTGCACCAAGATAGGAAGCGAGCCGAGGAAGTGACGAGCGATTGATCCATCTGAATATCTGTTAGCTTTGCAAGCGCTTGGGAAACATTCGGTCGGTGTTTATGGTCTCGGGCAACGAGAAAAGGAGGAACATATCTGTTTTCATAAATAAACCTCTTAACCAATCCAGTCAGTTGATCGAATTCAACTTTCACTTTCATCGTCCGGAACCTATACCGCCGCCCCACCACTGTGCGTGACCTTCGATCGACGTGTAGCACGTATTGAGCATAATGAACCCCGAATGTCATATCAAAAGTGTCATTTCCAGTCATCTTGAAGCTCGTTTCTTGCCTGTTGCCAGCTGGACAGCATACAACAGCTTTATCAAACTCTTTGTCCCTGATTTACCTAACCGTTCAACAGCCTAAAGTTTAGCCTCACGGCTGGCTAGTACTTCCATAGCTGCTTAAACCGAAAGGAACGAGGGTAACTTGCGAAGTAACGCGAGAGCACCACTATACGCAAGCCCCTACAAGGCAACTCGACTGACATGCTCTTGAACATGTTTATCAAGTCGTTACGCTCGTACGAAGTGCTGCGCGGGAGACACTGAACACGACAGTAAGCGTGAGAGAGAGCAGGAAATGCTAATTAGCCAGTGTTTGCACAGAGAAGAGAGGTTTGGGGCAGATGAGCATACGGAGTCTTCATAGAATCCGACTTGTACGCTGGTTTTCCAGGAAATCGAATGAGTATTGTGCGAGTACGGCCACAAATGGGGCAAGAAATCATCATGACCAGCTGCTCGAGCGAACTTCAAGAAGCTGCAAAACCACAGGAAACAACGAGAGATGCAGAAAAAGCAACAAGCAACCATGCACGAAATCAGCTCTCATGTGAGATGCTCCCTGGTCCAAGGAACATAGCCCCTCCCTCGGACAAGCGCTTCAAGTTGACACTGACGGCTCGTCGCAATGAACGCCATGGCAGGCATATCGGCCAATAGAGTGGCACTTACAACTTCAAGAATACCTATCTGGTAAAGCTTGGGGTAGAATTAATTCTGACTATGATTACCTTAGATCTGGGTATCATGACTCTAGATTGTCCTCATGAGAAGGTGAAGCTACGCACTTTTGGCGCCAGCTCACCGTAACATCATTGGATCAGGGATAGTGTGAAGCTGAAGGATCCAACATGACCCCGTGAAATACTTCCGTTTCTCCAGATCCGAGAAGTCTCATGAGGCCAACGAACTCTTCAAGTCTGGGGCCCCGTATCACAGGCAGCGCCAGGAGCAAGGGATGCAGTTACACGCATGGCTGGACTCGATGGGGCTCAGCCGTTCTCAGGGCGTCTCCAAGGTCCGGGGGGCGTGCCGCAACGTCGATGCGGGGAAAACAACTGCGGCTCATGCAAGTTAAAACTGCGGAGCCGCAGTGGATGCCGTTTTAGCACTGCACGGGCCTGATGACGGGGCCTAGAGGGATAAGCGCGGCTTGAAAACGCGGAGGACCCAGGAACCCACGGACCCTGCCCCAGATATGATGATCTAAGGAACATGGGGTTCAACTTTCAAGATGTGACGACCTGGTCAAGCTAGATCCGGCTTCCCATACTTTAGATAGGCAGTATTGAAGGTAAAGAACTTTGAATAACAGCTCCGTGATGGATTATGGAACATAGCCCAGCATCAACTTGGCCTTCAAGCTTGTATACATCATCCATAATGTTGGCTGGATGAGCTGTGAGAGGAAACAACAGGCATCTTCACTTACACAGATTATGCACTTCTGAAAGCTCTTTCAAGAACAAAAAGCCTCGCAAGCCAATCTCCCTCTGGACCGACACGCGGGGAGGAAAACCGACATGGGGCAAAACACATCTTGACAATCCCTGCGAAGGTATCGCGGAAGGTGGATCTTCGACAGTTGAAGGCAGATGAGGTGTTGCCACAGGATAAAGAATGCATCCAATCATTCCCCTACCAGTTGCGTGTTCGAGAAGCAAATGGTACTTGGCGAGAGAATTTGGGGCGGACAAGGGTGCGAGAGTGGCTAGGGAGTTTGATCGTTAGGCTCAGATGCCCCAAGCTCACTGCTCTAAGTCAATGTAGCCTTCATAGACAAGGTACATCTATCCGCAATCGTGACTGAGACTTGTATCAGGGTGGGTTGTATGGCATTTCCTGAGGCTTGTTCCAGCAAACTGCCAATTGCCATAAACAAACAACGCCCGGCCACCCGGAGCCTGTACGAGAAGCGTTGGCATAGATTGGGGTAAAATCTGACCAATAGCGTCTTTGATATGCTCGTGAAATGTTGCACCAAATTCATGAGTCGCTTAGACAATACTGAATTCAGGTGACTAACCAAGACAGTTGAAGCAGAGGAGACTGACTTGCCGAACAATTAGTTGTGCATACATAACGTGCGCATGTGGTTCTGCCAGTAATTGTTCGTGCCATATCTGATGGGTTAACAGTATACTGTAAGCGAGGAACGGCCTAGACACTGTTACAGTGTCGTACAAGTCGTTTCCATGCAGCCTTTGGCACGATCACCTCGAGGTCTGCTCAACTGTTGGAAACTGTACCAGAAATCCTGAAGAGCTGGTCTGTGGTTGAGTGAACTGGTCCATCTCACAGGAGACATGTGTTGCGGCTACCAATCCGCATGAGTCCGCAGCACTGTCCAGCGTTGGTATAGCAGCAATATTGCAGGGATTTCGAGTCAAGGTGTCTTCAGTGCGTAACGGACTGAGCTAGAGCTTCCCCGCACTTCCCAAAAGACCTCCATCCATCCGGCTGGGATGAACCTTGGACCCGAAGATGGTCCCTTCGCATACCAGTGAAGATAGACTCAATTGCTGGGCGTTGCGTGTATACCCAAGATCTATCTGGGGAAGATCCTCATTTGGAGCTTCATGTGAGTTCACGGATCCGAAGTTGCTTCCCAATAGCGCGGTGCTAGGTGATCTGGGGGACCTGCGCCATGTCTGATGAGAGTGCGGGGAAAAGTGAGGATGCTTTCAGAAGTATCCTTACACGCCATAGCTAATTGTATATTGGTTGACGTGGTTCTCCACTGTTGTATAACAGTTTAGCACAATTTCCTCCTATTCCGTGCCTTGATGCACCAGTCGTAATACGGGCCACGATGGTATTGGTGGTTTATACCGTATTTTGGGGTAATCGCCGTGGCTTTTTGGTTGAATGACTTCATGCCCTCCACGAGATCCTTTCGAGCGGTTTCTAGCGCCGTTGGCTCGTTACCGGTAAAAGGGAGGTTGCAGAGGGTTCAGTGAGGGAGCATGATTGGTATCTACCTAGGTATGACAAGAATTCTTGGTTTGGGCTGTTGGCAGAGGAAATCCCTTCCTTCCTCATGTTAAGTTAAGTTGCTTTGCTGATGTCACAGAAGGAAGCTCTGATGATCTGTTGCCCCTCCATGCCGACGGATCCAATAACGCCGACACTCGGCGACGGATAACGCGAACGGCGAGATTTAACGATCCGGTGAAGATCAAAGTAATCATGATATCAAATTGAAAGCATTTGAGGCATTAATCCACAGAAATCACAATTGAAACCTCCTTGGATCCGCAAATATGGAAATTTGAATGCGTAACGGCAGTTGATTGACGCCGAGAAAGGCAGATGAACATAAACTGAGCGTTTCATTCGATATGCACCCATACTCACAGTACCTAGCTTAGGGGCGTCAGAGAAGTGATGCCACACCTACACGCTACACCTACAACTTCGTGCTAAGGTACGGAGCCGCTGCCAAACACCACCCCAGTAATCCACCAACCTATGAGATGTAACAGGCAGTGCAGCTCCCACATGGCTCAACGGATGCGCTTGGTGATGAGAAGCTATTCTAGCTCAGGGAGGCTGGCAGTAGGAAACGCGTGGGATGGATGGAAGCATCTCCTAGATTGATGTTAAGCGCCTTTTCTGGGACAGGACCCTGCTAATCCACAATTCGCATGCCCTGCAAGGTTAGAGCAGATTAGGGGCTCTCATGAGGCTTTTCAATGTCATGTCATGTTATGTTATCCAATGTTGAGACAGACAGGGCAGGGCAGGATCTGGCAATGAAGGGAAGCAACCGAATTAGGACCGGATATGCAATCGAAAGATCCGAATTTACCGCAGTTTCCTCTTTGCTATCTATCTTTGGGCATCGGGCGTTTTAAAAATGGGTTTCTATGGCCTGTTACAGTTTCAATGGCAAAAACCCGGTGTAATGGGAAAAGGGCCGCAAAAAGCATCTGACTCTTGGTGACCGAATTTTTTTGATGGACGGGATGCTCGCCAGAATATCACCACCTCCCACTGTAACAACTTTTTTTCTTATTACAGTACCAACCTCGGACTAGAGCATCATGACTACGGATAATTGTTTTCCTACTGCACACCCCATTGAGTCCCAGATCTGCCCCTAGCTCTGTAGCTGCGGATGGAAGTACCTTCCCCCCCAGAGGTACAAGCAAGACTGTTTGAAATTGGCGCTATTCCGTACTGTCATCGATTCTCACTAGAGCTGAGGGGAAGTTGAAGTCCGGCATTGAGCGGGGGGTCAGACAGAAACACGCCGTGAGGAGATCAGACCTACGGTAAGGCGCGGCAGGTACCGTAGCAATGCGTAACTGTAGGCAGAGAACCGAAGCTACAGGGAAGATGGAAAGATGGACGGGACCTGCCCTGGGCCTAAGCTCCCTAATCCCTAACTCGTCCAGTCCACTTCACTATCCACTGGTGACGCCACTACAAACAACCCGAGCTAAGCTAACCTCACCTCACACTCTGTTTCTCTCACACACACACTAAGACTATTCCTCCCACGCACACACGCACGCACGCAACCCATGCAACAAACGCATAGGACGATACTGCCACTCAATCGCACTCACCGTTCGCCGCATCCCGAAAACCATAGTCCAACGAGCATGTTCCAAAATGCGGATCCCCGTGCAGCCGAAGTGGCCCCTCCCTTTGGCCCTTGTTCGTTGATTCACCCTAGGCTTAGGCTTGGTCAGAATCGAGTCGAGTCCAGAATAGAGACTCTCTTGTCTGATCGGTTCTGATCTCTCTCGTCTCTGCTCTCACACCCTTCGACACCAAGAATCTCACTCCCTCTCCCCCGCGACCGCCAAGATGAGGCTTGACTTTCGACACCCAGACGCCTATCCTTGCCTCGTTGGCCCATCATACCATACGCTTTAGGCCCGAGTACTATCCATACGTACCATACCAGAGCAGAGCAGACCATACCACATAGATCAGTCCTTTCACTCTGGATCGCCCGTCCAACATCTATATAAACTCTGGTCCCATCGGTCTCAAGTCGTTTCTTTCTTCTCCATCCTCATCCAGATCATCAATCAACTCTTCAACTCTCTCAACAGCTCTTCAGTCTTCACGACAGCCTTTCGATACCCTTCCAACCAAACAACCAACCAACCACTCCAACAATCAAAATGGCCGCTCCCCAGATTCCCGAGAAGCAGTGGGCTCAGATTTTCGAGAAGACCGCCGGTCGTATGTCATCCAATCTCCTTCAATCTACAGCCCCAATTGCCTCTTCTGCCTCTTGATATCATTGATATCATATACAACCCCAGGTTCTCTATCGAGTCCCACCCATCCACAGCTCCCCCACCATCCATTTGCTCAACAATTCGATCACTGTCAAGTCTTATATACTAACTCACTTTCTCAGCCATCGAGTACAAGCAGATTCCCGTCCAGAAGCCCGGTCCCGATGAGGTCCTCATCAACGTCAAGTTCTCCGGTGTCTGCCACACTGATCTCCACGCCTGGCAGGGTGACTGGCCCCTCGACACCAAGCTGCCTCTTGTCGGTGGCCACGAGGGTGCTGGTGTTGTCGTTGCCCGCGGCGACCTTGTCAAGGATGTCAAGATTGGCGAGAAGGTCGGCATCAAGTGGCTCAACGGCTCTTGCCTGAGCTGCTCTTACTGCCAGAACGCCGATGAGTCTCTCTGCGCTGAGGCTCTCCTCTCCGGTTACACCGTCGACGGATCTTTCCAGCAGTATGCCATTGCCAAGGCTATCCACGTTGCTCGCATTCCTGAGGAGTGTGACCTCGAGTCCATCTCCCCCATTCTCTGCGCCGGTATCACCGTCTACAAGGGTCTCAAGGAGTCCGGTGTCAAGGCCGGTCAATCCATTGCCATCGTCGGTGCTGGTGGTGGTCTCGGTTCCATCGCTGTCCAGTACTGCAAGGCCATGGGTATCCACGCCATTGCCATCGATGGTGGTGAGGAGAAGGGAAAGCTCACCAAGGAGCTCGGAGCTACTGCCTATGTCGACTTCACCACAACCAAGAACCTTGTCGCCGATGTCAAGGCTACCACCTCCGATGGTCTCGGACCTCACGCCGCTCTCCTCGTTGCTACCAACGAGAAGCCCTTCCAACAGGCTACCCAGTACATCCGCTCTCGCGGTACTGTCGTCTGCATCGGTCTCCCCGCCAATGCTCAGTTCTCTGCTCCCGTCTTCGACACAGTTGTTCGCATGATCTCCATCAAGGGATCTTACGTCGGCAACCGTGCTGATACCGCTGAGGCCATTGACTTCTTCCGCCGCGGTCTCATCAAGGTTCCCTTCAAGACTGTCGGTCTCTCTGAGCTCAACGAGGTCTACAAGCTCATGAAGGCTGGCCAAATTGTTGGTCGCTACGTCGTCGACACCAGCCGATAAGCGCGCGGCTGTCGCTTGGGCAGTGCGCCAAAAAGCAAGAGCACGCCCCTAAAAAGATAAACAGGGCTACCCATTGCGCAAAGGGGTTTACCCTCTAAAGAGGAGTTCAGGCGGGAGTTGATTTGGGTTTTCTGGCGGGTGTTGTCGAAGTAGCCAGATGGATGATCTTGGTTACACTTTGTGTATAGCCCTAGTTTATGAGTTTTATGATTTCCCTTAGCATCAAATAACAGAACGAACATTTCGATCAATCAATAGTGGTTTTCAAGTGACATATCTCACACTGCACACTGATATGAATAATACATCACTCTATCTGAGAAGAACTGCTTCAAATTTAGTTGGTTATTCGAAAGGCACGCTTAATATTCCTGTAGAGTTCTAGGTGTTATTATGATCGAATCTCACTTGGTCGTCATGTATTACAACAGATGGACTTGTATGGACAGCTGATTTCGAACATGCTTAACCAGCTTGCAGATGGACTGTCCTATAGATAATAACACACACTTCCACGGAGACAATTCCTAGGGAAAGACAGAAAAATCTAAAATGATAAAAAGATTTAGGTAAATATACATAAATTTAGGATATCTTTTACTGAGTTTATTTTAATACTATTTATCAAGGTCTGGTGTTTTCTTGCTCCCTGAAGATTCCCACGGAGTTCATCCAAACGCCCAATGGCCAAGTAGTCTCATTGTGACTAACACCGTATCTTCTACCAGGAGACGGGATTATATCATGTATGAAAATATCACCATGACGGGGGTTGATTTACCCCTCCACACTACGAATCTGATGCAACCCTCTCTGCAAGAACCCCTGCCAGCCACCAAGCCACTTCTAGAACATCTCAACGTTCAGAAACAAAAAAATCAGACCACTGCTTATGAAGGGCATCTAGAGCGTCGTAAGCGTATCTTTTACGAACTGCTCGTTTTCTTGGCTGCAGAAGTTCTTTCTTGTCTGGAACGTCAATGGCAGGGAATAATTGAATATGTGAATTATGATATGAGAGACTGGTAACGGAGAACGCCTATATTAAACTTCCCGGCGTGCCGAAGTTCAACGCATCATGCATTCAACGATTAGACTCCAACGTTGCTACGTAGTAGAGCGGGGAAAAGAGACTTGTTTTTGGAGTATGAATTTTAAAAACAACTAATGTAACTCTTCAACACGTGCTACCGTCTCGTCTCGTCTCTTCTCGTCGTGCCATCTCTTGTCTCCCACTTGTAGTTGCATCGCTTTAGGCATAATTGTCAATTGGGATTTTTGCGCCCTGAGCGCCTCTTCATTGCACTCTACAGTAGACGCCCACTATTGTCTTCTGCGTACTCCAAGAATATCTCTTTCTAGGAAGCTTGCTGTTGACCCGGGGAGTCAATTGAAGAGTGATTCTTGATCGTCTATATCGTAAATCAAGAGCCACCGGGTCCACCAAGCAGAGCGAATCTTCGCACAATGCTGGGTCCATATTCTTGGTACTGTGATGTTGTTAGTCATGGTCATTATAAAAGATACAATTCGTCTTACCTCGGCCTTGGTATGGCAGTATGATCGGAACTCAGGGGTTTGACCAAGGAGACTGCCTCCGAACCAAGGGCCGTGTCGCTGTCGCTTATGAGTGATAACGGACACTTCCAGACCACCACTACGAGCACCACCACTGCGGACCTCGCTCGCTCGAATCCTGGCATCTACCAGCTGCTTGATGTCTCGCTGTAATCGGCGACCGAAATCCTTGTACAACGTGCTTCCACCAGAAAGAACAATGTTCTTGTAAAGACCTCGCCGGACGTCGATGGGCGATTGCTGAATGACACCGTCGACAACCACGGGCAGAGGAGTCAGGAAGTCGGAGCTGTAAATCTCGGGGTTGAAGAAGATCTCGGGGGCAAGGAAGCGCTCGTAACCGACATCGACGGAAACCTGTCGGCCATTGGGGTGTGACACAACGTGCTGAGCGAATCGAGTGCGATCCCGGTCGTACTTGCTGAATTCCTTGACGATATCGGGACACACGTAGCAGTACTCCTCCTTAATCTCCTGAGCCGTCTTGAGCGAAGAATCGGGCTCGCCTCGGTCTCGCAAAAGGGACTGAACGAAGTAGGTGATGTCTCGACCGGCAATGGGAATTGACTTGATAGAAGATCCAATGACATAACCCTCGGCAACAGGAATGACGTGGGTGACACCATCACCAGAATCAATGACCGTACCAGTCAGCGAACGATCCTGGACCTTTGAAGACGTCCAAGAAGCAGCCAGAGCAAGAACGGCCTGGACGGCAATGTACATTCCAGCGCAGTTGAAGGACTCGAAGAAGATCTCGGCGGTATTCTCACGGTTCTCGGGCGGGTTCAGGGGCTATGTGTATTAGTTTGATGTTTGACGTCGTATAGGGCGCATAATGCTCACGGGCTCGGTAAGGAGGAAGTAATGGTCTTCAGGCTCGACTCGCAGATACTTGAAGATAGAGTTGGACCAGAATCGTTCCATGTGGTCCTAAAGGCGGTCAATTAAAGGTCATGTCGGATTCGTCGGCAAGCATACCCAATTCTCTATTTGACCGTGCCGGATAGGATAATGAAGACCATATCCTAAGCTTGTCAGCTGAATTCATGAATTCTAGCTCATATGGCTGCCTACCAGGACCTCCAGAAGCTGCTATCGCCTCATCGCCAATAAAGAAGTCAAGATCCTCGGTACCTCGCTTTCCGCTCAGATGGCCTCCAGCTCCAGCACCTCCCGTAAGAAAAGATGGCTTGTTCACAACAGCCGGTCGTCCAGAACCAGAGCCACCAGCTCCGCCAGTTGGCCCCTTTGTCGCAATCGCGGTCGGGAAGACGAATGAGGGAGAGTCGTTACCGGCGAAACCTAGATCGGGGCATCAGCATGAAGCTCAAGACTACAGAATAGCCCCAGGAGCGCATTTCGTCGTTACAGACCTAGCTTGGAGAAACCCGTGCCGCTGTGAGCTGAGGTTAGCTGTCGTCGTCAGTGCGGGGGCTGGGATAAGTGAGACGTACTTGTCCATGACAACGGCGGGAGTTTGGTTAGCCATGATGGGCGAGAGTGCGTAGTGAAGCGCACAGCTGCAAGAGAGAAGATGGACAAGAGGTGGACGCAAATGCCGCTTGTGAGGAATTGCAATGTGCGGCGATGATGGTGGTCGTTGGGCGAGGATTACGTTACGTGCCTTGTAAAGCTCCCAGCTCGGATGGAGGTGAGGCTTGAACTGCGGCTGTGCTTTGCCCCGCCGTTGAGTGGGACGCGACACTGAATGGCTGGAGATGTGGGCCTGGTTGTTGCGATAACCGGGGTGAAGGTCTGAGTGACTAAATTGTAGACACAATTGATAAGTTTTAACAAAAAGGATTATATGTTCAAGTATGACAAACCAATTGTATTTAGTATCTAACAATGCAATGTCAGTCTATCGGTTCATGCAAGTAAATTTGAGCTTGGTAGGCTTCCAAAGTGCATGCTTTGACCTGGTCTCTGTCTCAGGTTGAAGTTTGGATGTCTCAAGTGAGTTGTAATTATAGTCGACGTGCGACGTCATTTCTAGGCCCTCTTCAACAGGCAACTGTATTTCTTCAATGTCTCTGCCTTTATCGAACGCTCCCGTCGTCTTGAGGTTTGTGAGGTTTTCTTGAATGTAAGGTCTTGTTATAGATCTAAAGATCAGATATGTCTCTAGATGGTTAAACTCGTAGCAATTATATGTGTCCGATAACGAAGTGTTGATTGGAGATTGGAGATTGGATAAGGTATAGTTTTGTTTTCCACATGACGATTGCTGCTTCTTGTCTAACACAACGAGTCTAGGTAGGTATCAAGCAAGGAGTGACTGATCAAACCCCAACCCAACAGCTCCTCTAGCTCTTTCCTTGTCTATAGAGTGCTTTGCCTTTCCCTCAAAGCTCGGGTCTGCCCAACACTGCATCATTGTTCAATCTTCAACCTTTTTTCCTAAAACATTGAATCTCTACCAACATCACTTCCCGGGCCCTCGACGCCCGCCTTTCGTTTCTTTTCCTCTCTCACAATCATCAAAATCATCTCGATAATCTCGTAACAATAGACACTCGCTAGCTCATGACTTCTCTCGAGGATGTCAGACAGTCTCGATGATGATCCCCCTATTAGCTCAGGATCCACCCCTCATGGAACGGATGGCGCTTTCGATCGGGTAATGAAAGTGGCACACAGAACCAAAACAGTGCCTGCTATCTTTGTTCACGCCGGGGCTGGGTTTCACAGTCATCAAAATGAGCACATACATCTTCAGGCCTGTGTTGCGTGAGATATCCCCCAGTGGCCCCTGGACCCCTGGGTTTTGCTAACATCAATAAGTGCGGTTGAGATGGGCATGAGATTCCTCAGAGCCGGTGCCAGCGCAACTGAGGCAGTCGAAGCGGCCCTCCGGATCCTCGAGGATAAAGAAATTACCAACGCTGGGTACGGCTCCAATCTTTCTATTGATGGTGTTGTAGAATGCGATGCCACCGTAGTGGACCATCTTGGCCGCAGCGGCGCCTGTGGTGCTGTCCCTAGTAGGTTTCTACTGCCCAAGGAAAGTTCGCCTGTTGACATTACCACAGATATTCGAAACCCGATATCCCTGGCCAAACTCGTTCTAGATATGAGCAATAAACCATTGAGCCTGAGGCGAGTTGCACCAAACGCTCTTGTTGGAGAGGGCGCCAGGGCTTTCGCAGAGGAGCATGGTCTGATGGTATATCCCAATGAGTACATGGTTTCGAAGAATGCTAGAGACCGTTTTCTGCGCTGGCAGGAAGACTTGAAGCGAGCTGAGTCGAAGGGTCAGGAGCCCAAAGCTTTGTCTGAAACTGTTGATACAACAGCAACATGTCCCCCGTGCCAGTACGATACAGCATCACCGACAAAGCCACATTCATCACTTCCGCGGGATCAACGGCCTGCTGTTCTTGTCGGTACTTGGAACGAGGGACAGCCTGACTCTCCTTTCACTGGTACACCGATCCAAGATGTGGCGTCGCCAGATCAATCGACAAGCACAAGCTACTTCAGAGCCACAGGCACCTCTCCCCCAACAGTCGGCCGTACTTCATTTACCCGAAGTCCTCAGGAGGGAGCGACACAGACGTATGCTGGTGTTGTGAGTGGTGCCCAGGGTGTATTGTCCTCCCCATTTCGACCTAGTCTATCTCGAAAATCCAATTCTTTAGCTGAGGATTCTAAACCTGTCTTGCCAGAGAATGCATCAATCCGCCATAAGCACCATGCACATGCCTCAAACAAGGCCGATAGTGCATCACCACGAACTCCTACTGGGAATAGGGGCAACGGCCTTGATCGCCAAAGCTCCTCAGGTCCTCGTGGGGCTAAGCGACCTCTCAGTCCTGATGAAAAATCGCAGCCTCATTCAAGAGCTGTACATGACCGCCTCCATTACGGGTCTGTTAGCGAGGACGTTATTACAGACACTATTGGTGCCATTGCGATCGATGATCGAGGCCAAATTGCTGCTGGCTCATCTTCAGGTGGTATCGGAATGAAGCATCGAGGCCGTCTGGGACCAGCTGCTCTTGTGGGAGTTGGCACGGCCGTTGTGCCCTGTGACGATGAGGATGACGATCAGGTTGCTGTCGCTGCAGTCACAAGTGGCACAGGAGAGCATATGGCTACTACCATGGCCTCCCAGCGATGTGCGGAGAGGATTTACCATGGCACAAGACGTGGAAAAGGAGGCGCCAACATTCAGGACGACGATGAAGATGCCATCATGGAGTCTTTCATTGCTGAGGACTTCATGAAGCATCCCGGTGTCAAGAATTGCCATTCAGCAGGTGCCATTGGTGTCATGGTGGTCAAGAAGACGCCGTCAGGCTACTATTTCTACTTTGCTCACAACACAGATTCCTTCGCCCTCGCTTCGATGGGAGGTTCGGAAAGACAGCCCGTCTGTACGATGTCTAGACTTTCTCATGGCGCCAAGATCGCCAAGGGTGGACGTAAGGTCAGGTTTGAGTAAGGTGCACCACTGTACAAAAATAGCAAAGGGTTGGCGATGCTGATGTGAACTGAGCTCCTGCTCAGGTTGTTGAGTGGTTGTACTATACGCACCTAGAAGTGCAGTGATCGATTAGAATACTCTTATGCATTAGATTCAAGTGATAGCCTTTGGAGCATAGCCCTACGCCCGCTGTTTAGTCTGATCACTTTAATATTGATATCCACAGACTTTAAACTCCAGAGAAGTATGCGTTGACTGTAGCATTATCTGATACCTGGCTAATTTCCTTAACGCCGTGAGACTATATGTACATTGGTCATCAAGGGTATATCCCGTTCTTCGCCCCTGTTCCTCAAGCGATTTGCTGGCTCATTCATGGACGGGGTGTCCCTGTCGCACTCCCTGTCTCTTCCCGCGATCCGCCTCCATTGACGATCTTGCGCTTCTTTTTCTTCTTCCTTGGTACGACGGCGGGTTTCGCGCCATAGTTACCCAGAGATAGTTTGGTGCCACACGTGAAACATTCCGAGTTCTCTGGTGTCTCACAGAAGATGCTCAGACAGATGGAGCAGACGAAGCCTGTGTCCACAACTCGGCCGTGGCAAAAACAGGCGGCGCGGAAATCGATGGTGTCGTGTGTAGGGGCGATGAGAGCTTCACGAGCTTCTGTGTCTGCGATAAGACCGAACATCAGATAGTTGAGTAGTCCTTGGGGATGTGTAGCAGCGAGGTATGTGCCACCGGTGTTGTAGCAAGCCTGTTGTAGGAAAGTTGGCTCGCCAGTAAGAGAGAGAGTATCGATGGCGACTTGGTTGTGGCCAGCGGCGAAGACAGCGTTCATGGTTGGAATGTATTGCGAGGGTTCTGAATCGGAGACAGAAATGACCAGGATTCGGCCGCGAACAGTTGGGGGAGCAGTATTCGACGAGCCTTTGTGGCTGTCCTCGAGATTAGCCGTAGGCGCACAAAGGGCCTGCGCAGCTTTATTGATATGACATAGCGCCAGCGTCAAGGCTCCAGAGATTTGTGTCGTCGTCGCCGCAGAGATGTCCTCCTCCTTTGTCTGATCCATGAGTTTTCGAATCGCAGCCAAAACAGCTGCTTCAATCTGTGCAAACTGTGGGAACTTGTTCGCTGAGGTTTGCGCCTGCGCAGCAGCAGCATCGTTCATGGCAACATCGCCAGAGGCGTCGCGTGAGGGTGTGGGAGGCGTTGGGTAGAGCCATTCTGCGCGATCAACGTGCGCGGCGATAAGCGCAACCTGGTTTGCGTTGCTGAAGGCGAGATGGGCGTTAACGAAAACGAGGATGTTTGCTATAGCACGCGACAGGGGAAGGACATTGTTGAGCGATGCCCAGGCTCGGGGGTTTGTATCGAGGACGATGGTAAGAAGCGAGGGAGTCTCTTCGCGGGTGCCGACCTCGTAGTGCTCTGAAACATCGACGGCGTCCATTGTGAGGATGTTGACGCTGCGAAGATGCTAGTTGGGAGGCGGCTACGAGGCCCTTAGAGTGGTTGAGCTGCCTTGGTGGCCTTACTTGAGGACTGAGGCTGCAAGATCTGACTGAGGCTGTCCTGGGCTGTCGCAAAGTTGTTGGATTCAAGACAAACCTAAGTTACCTAAGTTAAGAAGACGAACGGGTACGAGCGTTGCATTTATCGCATGATTAGTTGGTTTCCAAAAAAAAAACGCCAAAACAACAATAATTAACGCCAAACTCAATTGCAGCAATGGCTAAAAGAGCCTTGTTTGTTTCTTTTCTTCAGATACTTTGTTCTTGGACGCGGCTCTCATGGTCTAGCGGGATGGAAGGGAAAATCTGATCCAATTGTTGGTTAGACGTCATCTACAGGCATAATCCAATGGAATGGATATGAGCGCGGCTGCTGGCACCAATAGGCCCCTACAGCAAACCCCCTAGCTCAGCTCTTCAAACGCCTGGCCACGTGATGGCCAACTAAAACGCTTCAAGCGTCAGTGATCTTTGATCTAACGTTTAGTGGCTCAAGCCCAAGCCCAAGCCCAGTCTCACGAGCTCTTTTGTGGTAGGTTGAGGTTGTGGTGGAGGCCGTGACGGGTCTTCTTGCCTTGTGCGCTTTACGATTTACATCACAAGTTCCAGTTTCGGTCTCTGCTCACTTTTATTTCCTTAACTAGCACCTTAAAGACAAAGCAAGAACTGGCTTCTTATTTACTTTCTCTCTCACCTACCTACACATTCAATCAACAAATATTCCATGGCAGAACCTACAGAAGCTGCTTCTCAGGTGCCTCCAGCCCAGTCGCTGGAGGACCAGACCCTTATCGTCTTTGCGCGCCTCATGGAGGGCGGACAGGAAGATAACGAGACTTGCCGCGACCTCGATGAACTGACTAAGCTGCTCAACGACGACTATGAAGCCCGCCAGAAGGACAAGTCTCGTGAGACTATTTGCAGCGTTATCGATGGCGACTGTGTCGACACCGTTTTGTGCTATCTTGATATGAGACAGCCTGAGATAGTACGCGGCCACGCCACTCTCTCAACATCCGCATATCTCAAAGCCGCTGGCGATGACGGTTCGAAGAAGCTCTCGACTTTCTTCTTTGATCGTGTGCGAAGGGGAACGTATGACGATTACATTGTTGCCTTTTGTGTCGCCGCTGCGACATTTCCCATTGTCCCCGATCTCACTGCCCAGCTGTTTCTCAACGAAGACTTCCTACCCAGCCTCGGCACACTTATGCGGCGAAAATGGAAGAGCCGCAAGGTCGAGACGGCCTGCTTGGAGATGCTCAACGCTGCTTGCATGAACTCACTCTGCCGCGAGGCTATCAACAAGTACTGCATCGAGTGGCTTGAGGAGATCGTCGACCAAGACCTTAGTGAGGCTGTTCGTAGCATGAATGCAGATCCAAACCTTCAAAGCGATGGAGGCTCCATCTCAATGAGGCGGCACTCTGAACAGGTCCAGTATCTTGCCGCAGTCATCCTGGCCAAGCTGAGGGTGAGATAAGGTGCCTATGAGCTCTGTATTATCACTGACTGACCCAGCTTTCAAGGCAGTTCCCGCTAAACCAGCACCTGGTGATAACAAGTCTCGAATCGAGCCTGCAGTCACTAGTATCGAAGATCTCTCTGGAATGTTCACTAAGATGATACTGAGAGATGAAGATCACGGACGAAAGCACTCTATCGAAGGTCTCGCATACGCCTCCCTTCAACCTAAGGTCAAGGAGTCTATTGTCAGCAACCCCGAATTGCTCCAGAAGTTGGTCAAGACTCTTAAAGAAGCCCAGCCAAGGTCGCCAACTACTTATGGAGCTTTAAGCATTTTTGTCAATCTGACCAAATACCTGCCCACCCTGACAGAGGAAGAAAAGAAGATGAACCAGCTGAAGGCATATGCCAATGCTGCCGGGAAGCTTGGCGGACCCGACCCCCTTAATGGCGACGAGCATGTCGCAAAGCGATGCAAGCTGGTGTTTGATGCAGGTATCACACCGGTTCTCGTCACACACAGTAAGAATGGCTCGCCCGCTTCTCTAGGACTTGTTATCTCCATTATTTTCTCCCTTTCAGTCGACAGGACTCTCCGCGGTCAGCTCGCTCAGCAAGGAGCGGTCAAGCTTCTCCTAGTATCATGGATGTCCCTGCCTCAAACTGAAGCTGCTTCACGTCGTCTTGCAGCACAAGCCCTGGCCCGCATCTTGATCAGCACAAACCCTGCACTGGTCTTTGGTGGCAACCGTGACACCCCCGTCATTGCTGCTGTCAGACCGCTTGTCTCTATCATCCCACCCGACCCTGCTGCTCAGACACGGGACCTCCTCCCTTCCTTCGAGGCACTTATGGCCTTGACCAACCTCGCGTCGATGGATGACGATGCGACTAGACGCAGTATCATCAATACAGCATGGAACCAGATTGAGGAACAGATGCTGGCTTCCAACACTGTTGTCTCCAAGGCTGCCGTCGAGCTTGTTTGCAATCTGGTGCAGCAACCAGAGGCTATTGCACTATATGCTGAAGAGACCGCTAAGGCCCGCAATCGCCTGAACGTCCTCCTCGCCCTTGCTGATGCCCCTGATGATGGAACTCGAAGTGCAGCTGGCGGTGCTTTAGCTTCACTCACAAACTTTGAGGGTGTCATCCGGGGCATTATTAACCGAGACCGCGGTGTGAAAGTTATCCTCGGAATGTGCGTCGATGACAGCGAGGATATCCGTCATCGCGGAGTGTTTGTGGTAAACAACTTGGTCACTGCAGAGGGCGAGGTCGGTGAGCTCGCGCGAGAGAAGGTCAAGAGCGAGGGTGGAGTTGAAACTCTTACAGAATGTGTTAAGAAGAGTCGAAGCCCTGGCGTTGTCGAGCTGGGAGTTCAAGCTTTGAAGGCTCTGTTAGGAGATCAATCATGAATGAAGAATGACGAAGAAACATATACACTGTTGTAAAGGCGGCGCAGATCAGCATTTTTTAGGTTGCGGAATGAGGCAGCGGGTTCGCAAGTTTGCAATGATTATGACTATGGCAATGGCAATGAGATCTATCATGTTCTTCTTTGACCCAACCCAAACAAACGCCGTGTACTTTTATTTTATGCCGTGGTATCGACCCTGTTGAGAATAGCAACGCCCTCTACATGACCTGTCTGAGGAAAGAAATCAAATCCTCGAAGACTCTCAATCTCGTATCTCTCGCCATCCCCTTCACCGCGAACGAGCACACCGACATCTCTGGCCTGTGTATGCACGTTACAGCTGACATACAGAACTCGTCGAGGACCGAATTTTCGTAGCTGGTTCAAGAAGTCTGCATCGCAGCCCTTACGAGGAGGATCAAGAACCACAACGGTCTCGTCACGGTTGTAAGTAACGCTCTTGAAGAGTTCACCAGCATCAGCAGCGATGAACTTGCAGCGATCCTCCCCCATACCGTTGAGGGCGGCGTTGCGACTTGCATAGGCGATGGAGTCAGCTGCAATGTCGATACCGATGGAGTGCTGGAAGAGCGATGCGAGAGTAACGGTGAAGAGACCAGAGCCTGAGTAGGCGTCGATCAGATATTTGATGTCCATACCCGTGCCGGCAGGAGGGAGAATATTGTCTCGGACGTAGCCGGTAAATGAGGGAAGAATCGAGTTGTTGTTCTGGAAGAAAGAGCCAGCTGGGTTGGTGAAGGTGTAAGGGCCGATGTATTCTGTTGTGGTGGCCTTGGAATCAGTGATGCAGGACTTGATGTCGACAGTACCCTCATTCTCAACACGGACTGTGTAGGGTTCTGCTTCACCCTTGACCTCCTCGCTGTCCTTGGGGACTCGCTTCGTGTTCTCTCGGAGAAGAATCGTAGCACCACGCTGATAGTTGGCAAACTCTTTCTGCATGCGCTCACGCTCTCGTGCCATACCCAGACGCACAGCATTGGTACCAATAGGGCAATCCTCAATATCCAAAACCTTTCGACGACCTTTTTGCATGAATCCAATATCAGGGCACTTCTCAAAGGGAATTCTGGGATTCTTTCCTCTCTTGCTGGGCCGGAATCCAGGGGGTCCGTCGAAGTGAGGTGTAAGCTTGGTGCGGTAGTTATACTGCAGAGGACTGCCCATTGTATCTTGGACAGCGGGGACAATGTTGGGATCGAGGTTTGAGAAGTTCCTGAAGGCCTTTTCGACAATGCGCTTCTTGAGTTTGAGTTGCTCGGGGTATTCGAGCATCTGGAATTGGCAGCCGCCGCATGAGGCGAAGTACTTGCAGCTGATCCGGGCGTCGTCGCGAAGAAGAGAGGGTTTTGTAATGGATATGAAATCGGCGAGGGTTTGGGTTTCGCGACGAAGATGACGGAAGACCTTGACCTTTGCAGTGTCGCCAGGGACTGTGAAGGATACAACATAGACCTGATTTGAACCAGGCTTCATACCAAGGCCGTCACCTGTAGACGAAAGCTCCAAAATCTCAACTTCTGTCTCAGTGCCTTCCTCTGGGAGAACTTCTGGGCCGTGCTCTGTTCCCTCGCCGTACTCAACAGCTCGCTCTTTAAGAAGGGCCTGAATATCGTACTTGAGGACTTCCTCAGATGAACCCTCGGTGATGTTCTTTTCCCTCTTCGTCTTCTTCTGCTTCCATTTGCGATTATTCTGCTGGTTCGGCCTCTTGTTAATTTGCTGAGAGTTGCCGTTTACTTGTGAGTTGCCGTTTGGCACAGCTTCTGCTTGTGTGCTCGCCATGACTGTGAAGGGACGGAAATTGTACAGGCGAGGTTTGATGAATGTGGCCAAAGGTGGGAGTCTCAGACGCCACATGAACGAACAATTCGATCGATCTAATTGTTCTGTGAGCAGAGTGAGATTTTGGGAGGGAATTGTAAATGTTTGAGATGTTGATAATGACAAAGATTTCTTGAAGATGAGAATGAGACGAAGAAATGTTTCTTGCAGAGGCCCCACTTGGAGTTCGGGGACGGTGGGGCCGTGGTTGTCTGCTTTTTTAAGCAGGATCTGATTGGTTGATCACTTAAGCGCATGTACATGTATGTCCCATCATGAGTGCTCTTGGTAGGTTATACTGTATACGTTATTTATATGATGGACAATATTAGTAGAGAATCAGCACAGTATACAGGCATGCTGATATTCAATGTCTCTTAAAGTTGTTAAATATGATAGACAAAAATACATATGACTTGATTTCTATTGGCATGCATGATAGAAGGAGGATGTTGTAACATCCAAGCTCTCACCTACTTGCCTATAAATTACTGAATAGAGCATACCGTTATTTAAATAAATTGTACTTACCTAGGTATAAACACCCCGAGTCGAATTTAGTGAGCACTTCCTCCTGACTATCGCTATCATGAGAGTGATTGGTTACCCTATTTCCTATACTGGCAGGTGATCGTCTCACGAGCCTGGGTCCATGCATCTACCGGGGTGTTCCGACAATCGGCCCTGCCAAATTTTGGGGTTCCTTATCACGTCAATACCGGCTTCTATTATCTGCTTTAGAAACCAACTAACAACATCCATTCAACTTGGAGGCGGTCCCTTCGTCTCTTACATTACCACTCACTTTTGTATTAATACTTCCTCCTATTATTTTGCCGTCACGTGGAGTTTAGAGACTCTTATTAAACTATCATTTCTTAGTAACGACTTACAGTGATAAAGTTGTTGAGACGACTAGTCATGAAGGGCGCGTACTGATTTCTAATACCAAAGAACACACCCCTACCACCAAGATGAAACTCCCGTTACTGTTACTGGCCTCCAGTATCCATTATGTCTCGATATCAGCAAGTCCCATATTTGAGGAGTTCTTTTCTCCAGGTGTTGGTACCAGAGGAGCCGTTGCTTCAGAGGCTCAAGAATGCAGTTACATCGGCAGAGACTTATTAGCACGAGGTGTAAGACTTCTTGCCCCTTCTCTATATAAACACACCAACTAACTATCCAGGGAAATGCCGTCGATGCTATGATTGGAACCACATTCTGTGTTGGTGTCATCGGCATGTACCACTCCGGCATTGGAGGCGGTGGTTTCATGATTGTGCGTGACAAGAAGGGTAACTACGAAGCAATCGACTTCAGAGAATCAGCCCCCGCAGCAGCATTTGAGGACATGTACCAAGGAAATGTGAACGGTAGCATCTACGGGGGTCTTTCTGTTGGTGTGCCGGGCGAAGTCCGTGGGTTTGAGTATGCACACAAGAAATACGGCGTATGAACCACAGACACACTGCAAGTTACCACAAGCTAACATTTTAAACAGAGTCTTCCATGGAAAACAGTCTTGCAAGGAGCTATTAAGGTGGCTCAAGATGGATTCATAGGTCCGCCCAAGGAGAGTAGAGAGACAAAGAGTTACAAGCTGACGAATGTCAGTCAATGCCGACATGGCAAGATTTATCCAAAAGACTATTAGGGACCACCACAACTTTTTTGTCGAGGATCCCTCATGGGCAGAAGATTTTACCCGAAATGGTATGCTTTTTTAACACCCAACGCTGAGACCAGGGCTCACATGTAGTAGGACAGCTTATTCCAGAAGGAGAGAAGATGACAAGACGACGATACGCCCGGTAGGTCAAGGTTCGATTTCAGACTTGAATATAGCTAACCAACCCAGTACACTTCAAGCTATCGCAGAGCATGGCGCTGATGCCTTCTATACCGGTGCTTTCGGTAAGTTAACCCTGCATCTGAGAACTGAATAGACAATAACATGACACAGCTGAGAGCATGGTCAAGACCATCCAGGAAACAAATGGTACCATAACACTGGATGACTACAAGAACTACGATGTAATTTCTCGAGAGGTTCTTCACACTGAGTATAAGGGGCACGATGTCTACGGCATCAGCTCTCCAGCCGGTGGCGCCGTATCACTCAATATCCTGAACACCATGAACGGCTACACCCACCAAGACGAGGATCGAAACACCACACTGCACATCTACATCGAAGCCATGAAGTTCGCATACGGAGCTCGTCTGCACCTTGGCGATCCTGACTTTGTAGATGGCGTTCCTGAGCTTGAACATGAGATGCTCAATGCCACAACAGCAGAAAAGATCAGGAGTAAGATCGATCCTCGAAAGACCCAGAAGATTGAGAAGTATAATCCCGATGGTATCTACTCATCTGATGGGCATGGAACTTCACACGTCGTCACTGCGGATGGCGATGGTTTGGCTGTTTCGCTGACCACCACCGTCAATCTCATCTTTGGATCTTTCCTCATGGACCCTCTCACCGGTGTGATCCTGTAAGTGTTGCCAACCTCTTTCAATTCTATACTCATGGACTGACCGTCACAGAAACAACGAAATGAATGACTTCTCTATTCCGGGAGTTCCTAATGAGTTTGGTTTCGCACCAGCAGAAGCAAACTTCATTCGTCCAAACAAGCGCCCCCTATCCTCCTGTACACCTCTCATTGTATCCAACAAAGACGGATCTCTCTTTGCCGTCATTGGAGCTGCAGGGGGCTCACGTATTATCTCCGCCACTACTCAAGTTGCGTGGCGTGTATTGACTTCTCCATCGTGGTCTATCAAGGATGCTGTTCGTGAGCCCCGTGTTCACAACCAGCTCATTCCGAATACGCTACTAGTGGAGAAGAAGTTCAGTTCGTACGATGTTCCATCGCTGGTGGAGCGAGGACATAATATAACTTGGGTCGATGAGGGACTGAGTACAGTTCAAGCGTTGACAAGGGACTCAGCTGGTGTTTTTGAGGTCGCGCCTGAACCTAGGCAGAAGAACAGTGGCGGTGTGACATTGTAGACAGCACAGGAAGAGATGGAAGCATGCATGTTTATACTCCTGATTGAGCGATCAACACTTGTAGAAGGACACAGCATACGATATAGAACATTGACTAGATTATGCCCAAAGCTTTGTGCTTGCTGTATTAATTTCTCTAAGCTGTCTCTTCTCTCGCTAGAATCTTAGAAAGGGGGTATCCTTTAGTCTATCTCCAAAAAGTCTACGCTTTTTGTTTCGCAAGTGACACCAAACGTGCCAACTGAACCGTCCACTTCTTTGCAAACTCCTCCTCGGTGAATCTCTTTGCTGACTCTCTTGCACGCAGACGAAATGCCAGAGGATCTGGTAGCGACAAAGCCTTCTCGTAGCCCTCTGCGAATTCTTCTTCTGTCGTTGCGTGGAAACCTATTTCATTGTGTTAGAAAGATCTTGACATAGAATTTTCAGTCAGCTCACCAGTTGGCTGGCCATCGATTGGCACGACGATATCGAATTTGGGCCCAGCACTGTCATGAACCACGGAAATGAGTCCAGCAGCTTGGTATTCAACAACGCCAATTCCGAAGTGCTCATTCCACATGCCGTTGACACCCACAGATGCTCTTCTTAACCAGTCCAGAACATCTGACCATGGGGCATCGAGGTGGAACTTGACACTGTCTTTGATGCCAAGCTCATTAGCAAGAAGTCGCAGCTCGTACACACGCTTTGAGTCTGAGTCATCTCGCACGCTTCCGATCAGAATCAGCTGTGCTCCCTTGGATGCCTCGCTCTTGGTCTTGAGGAACGTAGCGAATGACCGCATGATGAGCTGGTGGTTCTTTTCTGGTCGAAACTGGGCGAGGTAGACAATGGCCTTTTCTCTTCGCTTCTCACTCTCTTCGGAAACTTCGACTTCGCGTTCCATTTCTCGGACAGCGGTGGGAGGGTAGACAACTGCGATCGGATCTGTCTTGCTCTTCTGCTTGCGATAGGGGCCCCATAGGCTCTTGATGTGACCTTGAGTCCAGGTAGAGTTTGTCATGACAACATCAACCGTCGAGCCAACCCAAGAGTACAGAATGGCAAAAAGTTTCCAGTAATTCTTCTTGGCGAAGCCCTGAGCTCCAGCACCCTTACCAGCATGTGCGCCCTGAGTTCCCGAGGCAGCCGTTGAATCGAGCGAGTCGAGCATGTCGGTAGAAATCGTAGGATAGTGCACATATGCCCCTGTAGGAACCTTGGGGAAGAGAAACTTGCATAGACCGAGAGCGAAGGCGTAGCCCATGGTGTCGACAAAGACGTCTGGGACCAATAGTGAGAAAGCGTCCCAAGCCAAAACGACGGAGCCGATTGATTGGCCGAGCAGCGTGAAATGAGGCCATGTTGAGGGGAGTACCCAGTCTCGCTTGGAGAGGTAGAGGAACGTTATCGTGGGAGCATGGAGCTCAATATTGAATCTTGTCTAACACGGTGTAAGTATGCCGTGGCCCTCAGGGTCGAGTTTTCAGGCTGTATACCTTGACTCGATTCAAGATCGCATCTTTTGTCACATTGTGATCGCCTGTGTATACCACACATTTGGCTTTTGGCCAACGATCTTGTGTGGCCCGAATCGCGGCCCAGAGCACTCGCTCTCCGCCACCTCCAGCATTGCTCCCTCAGATTAGCTAGGTCCTACGGTAGCTTATATGACAACATACCAGAACGGATGGAAGAAACCAACGATCCCCGACCAATCCTTTTGTGAGTTCAGAGTGCTTTGAAGATTATCGTCCGCATCGAATACGAGTTTCGTCGCTGCGGTGCCTTGAGGGTCCTTGGCGCGGGCATCTTTATCCTCCTGTGTCATGAGGGCCAGGAGATGTGCACGACGGCCTTCTGTTCGTTTTCGAAGAGACCATCCTAGAAACCGTCGTAGAAGCCCACCTATCAGAGGCAGAGCTATCAGAATGGCCAGAGGCACAAGCGTCGCTAGGGACGCCATCGTCGTGGTCGTCTTTTGCGGTCAGGAGGCGGTAGTGTCGGGAAGGCTGTTCGGGGGAGTCGCAGGGGAATCGAGAAGCTATGAAAGACAGGTACAGAAAATGCTTCGACCAGCGATATTTATATGGCCTCAGGGGCGTGAGGCTGTCAGCTTTTGGTAGCGAAAGGCTACCATGAACGAGAGTGTGTGGGATGATAGTGTGACGTCTCCAGCTGTCCAGACCAGGTCTCAAAAAGTTCATCCACTTGGTCTTGGTCTTGGTCTTGGTGGGGGATAGGCACAGGCACCGACACCGCTAGAGGAAGCCGAAGCTAAGCTTTTGGATGCTGCTGCAAGCTCCAAAGCTCAGAATCTGACCCACCGTAGCTGCGCAAGCTACAGGGGGGATAGAGGCTCCTGACCCTTGTCACTGGACCCCTTCTTTAAATTCGGCAGCCCGCGGAGAGAACTTATGATAGCTTTGTTCCCTCCAGAAAGTTAGAAAGAAAATCATTTTTAAGAATACGAGATCAAGGATTGAACGGACCAACCAGGGCTCATTCTGCGTCCAACGGAATAATTATGGTCGAGGGCGCTTCCATATTCGATCATAAAGCCACATCTTCTCAAGAACTTTTTACACAAATCTACAAGCACTTGTATGAATTGCCGTTATTAATCAATCTTGGCTATTTTACTGGATGCTTTATAAACTTGTAATGAGTTGCTATAAATAATGAAGGTACCTAAGTCAGAGCGTGGTGCACAAGTAGATAAGCAAAAAGTTCATCCTCGAGACTTTCAAGAGGTTTTGAATCATGCTACACAAACGGGCTCTGTAAGTTAACACTAGCACTAATCATTTGATAGTACTTGGATCTATAAGGCACTAGTAAATATATTGTTCCTTACTGTTGTTCCGTACAGTGGTTCTTCCCTTGACTACCAGCAATACTAATCGAGATATTCAACGATGAACAGTTAGCGCTGATTGGCTGAGAATTCAGAACAATAGCCCCAGTTTGACCTCATCTCATGGACTTTCGAGACTCACTCACACCAGCACCAAGTCCTCAATTGCACCCGCAACCACAGTGTTATGGGTCAAAATGTCCCTTCTGAGACGAACGGCCCATTCCATGTCGCCTCATGCTAGGCCATCACTCTCAGCCATCAACACAACACGCCGAATCTCACATCCAGCCATTCTCAGCTCATTAACTTCATCGCCATGCGCCAACCGCAGGAACTTCTCTGTCGCTTCTGCGCTCGGTGAGACAGTCACCATGACAGCCGATACCCTCAGCTGGGCTCATAGCGCTGGCGTGCCGTGGTATGTGGCTATACCACTACTTGCTGTGGGCGTCAACGCAACCATCCGATTCCCTCTTCAACTATACAGCGCTCGTTTGCGGGAGGCTAGAAAACCATTGGATCCTCTTATCACAGCTTGGACTCGTCGGCATATGATGGATAGGAGCTTAAACAACCCTGAACTTCCCGAGCGTGTGAGATCGCTTCGTGTTGCAGGTGCAGTTGAAAAGTCAAGACGGAGAATATTAAAGACATGGGGTCTCCAGCGCTGGAAAAGTATGGCACCTTTACTTGGAATGGTTCCCTTTGTCACCATATCTGAGGCTCTTCGAAGGAAATGCGGTGCACCCCTGGGTTGGATCAGTCACAAGATTGGCCTGGGTAATACTGGACTCGGGCCCTCGAGCAGCATGTTTGACCAGTCCTTGGTGGACGGAGGCTTATTCTGGTTCACCGATCTAGCGTCTGCGGACCCTTATTACGGGCTTCCTATCATCTGCTCGGGTATTCTGGTATGGAGTATATGGGCGAGGATGCCCAAGGAACAAATCCAGGCACTGTTGCGAATCCAGCCCTCAAGCTCAAAGATGATGGTCGCCTCCAGGCTACAACAACTTCTGGGCCGTGTCATGCTTATGATGCCCCTACTGCCACTCCTCTTTGCCGATCTGCCAAGCGCTATCTTCCTTTACTGGGGTACATCATTTGCGCTTACCCGCGTTAATGACTTCTTTATTCAACGTCTTGTTCCGCCAAAGACGTCAGATCTGAGGGCACCCAAACCATCCAAGGAATTCCCTTTCGTGCTCAAAGACCAATCACGGGTGGCACAGACATCTGACAAAAAGAACAATTGATTAAGCGTTCATCTGTAACTACCAATGTAGACTCGTGGGGAAAATTCGATGTATAGGTCCCTAGAAAACTCCGATAGACGCCTCAAGAACAAGAACAGGCCGCCCATAATCACCCATAATCGTCAGTCGCTGCGCTCTAAGAATCTAGTCAAGGACAATAGCCAGGATAACAATGGTCAAAATGACGGCGAGGATCAGCAACAGGCAGCAGCTCTTGTTGCGGGCTGCCTTCTGATACCGCGCGGCCTGTCGGTTCTCAACATCAGCTTGCCGCGTGTCATCCCGGACGTTCTCAACATTGTCTGCGATCGTCCCAAGCTGCTCTCCCTGCTCATTGACGATTTGCGCCACCTGTCGGAAGAGAACGTTCAAATCGCCTACACCCTGCTCAATATTGCGAATCTCCTCCTCACGCTCGATGATGAGAGCTTCCTGGAAGTCGACTTCGTCTTGGGGTGCGAGCTGGGAGACTTGCTCTTGTTGTTGCAGCTGCTCAAGCTGATTGCCGGACTGGGGGCCTTCGGCGGATTCACCCTCCTGTGCGGCACGGGCGGCGGTAACGGATGCGCGCTCCTTCTCGAGGGCTTTTCGCTGGAGGCTTTGGAATTCTTGGAGAGCTGCCTGGAAGTCGCTCGAGACTTTTGTTTGCTCGTACTTTTGTTGTTTCTGCATACAATTAGCATGCGACAATGATCGAGACGCATTTTCATTTGCATAATACCGTCAATTCTTCCCAAGTTTGAAGGCGCTTAACGCCCTCGCCGATCTCTCTGCACATATCCCTCGTCTTATCCATGCTATTGTGAACTCGCTCCCGCAGGCGCGGGGTATCCTTACGTGTGCCGAGCACATTGACGTCGTTGGCGAGTTTTCGATTGTTGCTGAGGAGGGCTTGAAGCTTGCTCTTGAGGTCGTATTGAAGGGCTTGGAAATCAGGGTCATCGCTATAGCCGGCGCCGCCGCGCCCGGATTCTAGATCGTACGACATGATTGTTGTGATGATGTAAGGTCGAAAGGAAGAGTTGCGTGAATGGAGGCTGGGCCCTTGACTATGGACTTCAGCCGGAAAAGTGGGCCGGGACAACCTACCCCAGGTAAGTCTGGTCTAAATAGGTACAGAGGACTTTGACCTAAGAGACAAAAATATTTAGGTAGTTTAGTCTAAGCTTAGGAGACTCTTTGCTGAGTTTATTTTGACATCTTCTTCTATTACCTCGAGTATTCTTGTTCCCCAAAGCTCGGTCTACAAGCAGAGTCGCTAGCCAAAGAAGATGGCTGGTTTTTGTTGATACAAGACAAGAAAATGAATGCGAACGCAAAAGTCAACTCAGGCGTTTTGATCAAGAACTCACTTGCGGTCGAGAATATCCTCCAAAACGTTGAGGAACAAGAGGAAACGAGACACCAGACCTGCTGCCTGGTTCCAGTACGGTTTCGTTAGTAGATCGTAGGACTAAGTGATAGAAATACTTAGGTATCTTAGCCTAAGCTTAGGGGACCTTTTACTGAGTTTATTTTGGCAGCTTCTTCTAATTCTTGTCTAAAGCTTTCTTGTTTTGCTGCCTTGTTCTGAGGTGGATGAGGTTTCATTAGTAGGTAGTTACGGATACAGCGCCATGCAAACATACGTAATTGGACATGCATCTCAGTCTAGCCAACCAGAGCGGAGCCGGACCTGATGCTATCAGCACGTGACAGATAATGACGGAGCTTGGACCTTAGCCTTTCTGCGATCGGGTCGTTGCTGCTTGGAGATTTTTATTATTTACTTGGGGCTTGAGCTTAGAGCTTCCATTGTTAGTCTCTCTTTGAATCAATCCACCCACGACATCATCGCCCAACAACGTCTCTCGCCCTTCTTTATCTCGGGGATGCGCTGTCAAGATGGCGCCTACCACGGTTAGAAAAGCGCCTTACAAGGACTTTCTACAGCCTGCTCTTCACAGACGATTCACTTCCACAGCGACTGTTTTGCTGCTTGTGTCCTATTTGCTGGCGGTCGTCCTAGACGGCTGGAAATCTTGTAAGTCGGATTCATTTGAATTTTCATTTGCGCCAACACTAAATCTCATTGTTTAGACTTTTGGTCTTGGTTTCCCATTGGCCCTGTTGGTGTACGAACCCTCTTCATCTTCACATGTGGCCTTGCGATCGTCGTTCTCCGAATAGCAAACTACCACGTTGGCCTACGAACCACTGGCCCCGGCTTTCAGACCCTTCGCAACACAATCACTCAGCTTCAAACATACGAGACTTTGTTCTGGTATGGCTTCTCCAGCCTGCTGTTTAGCCATGTGTTCCTATGGGCAATGCCCAAGACGGCAAACCTCTCTTGGATCACGTACTTCAGCGGTGACCGCGCGAGACTCAACGAGAGACCGCTCTTCTTGCTTGCGTACATGGTCTCATGTGCCATCACGCAAACCTTCAACCACTATCGAAAGGATACCGATCGTCTGGTTCTGGCATCGTCAAAGGGCAAGAACGAGAAACAGCCTGACGCGTTGAAGCTCCTGATTACTGCAGTCCCAGCAACATTTGGCGCTTCTCTTTCCGGCGCTGCAAGTGCGATGCCTGTCGCCTTGATTCTATACTACACCATACTGCGATCTTTCATCTGGGGATGGGCGCTTATGTTCTTGCGCATCTTCTACAACCTGCCAAAAACTAACATGCTCCCGCCTAGCTGGCCGAGTGATCTTTGGCTTCTTTTCCGATGCATAGAGGCTGGGACTTTCGTGCATTTGATATGGAATATTGGTAACTTTGCTTTCTCGAAATTCATGGTCAAGGAGCCCCTGAAGAATGGCAAGCCTCTTACCTCTGAGTCCAAGGACCCCAATGGCAGTCTTTTGAACGGTCTTAAGAGCAAGAAACTCTCTATCAAGGTGAGATTTGTCACACACACGCGTTGAACAGTCATTTTAATCGTTTCTAGGCATTTGCGATGTGGGAGCTCGCAATCATTGCGCAAGGCTTTGAGACCCGTCGGCAGGCTATCTACGAAGACATCGATCGTAAGGATGGACCTATGTGGTCCCAGGTCTACGCCATCTGTATGGAAGTGGTCAAGTCCATCGAGACGCGAATTGATACCTACGGCAAAGCTCCTGATGCACCACCCGCTGCGCCGGCTCCGGAACCCAAGCAGCGAGTATCCGCTCCTCTTCGCGACGATCCCATCTTTAACAGTCGAGGGGCTTCCAAGACGATGCTCAGTGAGGTTGAGAAGCGATTAGGACAGGCCGCACTATCCCCTGGTGAGTCTCCTATGTCCAACTTGAGCCCTATTGCGAAGAAGACATGGAAAGAGGCCAAGGACCGGGTCTTGACGAAGGAGCAGCAGGAACTTGTTGCTCCCGATCACATAAAGAGCCAATTTGAACACTGGACTCTCCAAATGATGGAGGTAGACACTGTGGCAGCCCTTTTCCAGCAAGATTTCCGAACCCAATTTGCTGCTGCGGTGCTGGGTACCCCATACGCTGAGCCTACGCTTTGCATCAACGCGATCAACGTGCTTCACCATCTCTCAGTACACAGCTTGGCAGAAGATCAGTTTGGTAACGTGCACAGAGATGTGCCAAGCATTATCCGAACCTTTACATCAGTAATCAAGAAACTGGAGGCCTTCCGCCTGCAGTTCCCATTGCACTGGACTGATGTGTCGGGCAAGAGGATCAGCCCCGAGGTGGAAGAAGTTGTGGAAGCTTTGAAGACTGCTTTGCAACAGGTGCTGGCCAAGTTTGAGCCTTATTGCAGCGACCTTAGACTAACACTTACTGATATTCGCTTGGCCAAGGAGGCTTCTGCGACTTCAAAGAAGTCTGAGATGGCAGAAGTGGCGCGATAGGTTAAAGGACGCAAAACACAGGCATATCGGGAAGGATATTAATGTATTATGATACCATTGTAACAATTTGGAACACGATAAAAGCAATTGAGCAATTATTCCATCCATGGATCCAATAATAGTACGTATTTATTGCAGGAGCTTCATATGTTGAAGCTAATGCAGTGCAATTAAAGATGGTGGGGCCGCCGTTATACCGTATCAAAATACAGTACCCGAGCTCAAAACATACTGTAGCTTCAAGGGTGCTCGCCAACTGCCAACCTCTTTCTGTCCAACTCTGGTTACATCAATCGCATCATCACCAAATAGGTCCGCCTTTTGGACATGCCATTCTCAACCCAACCCCCTCAACAACTACAGTGACACCACTTGCTCACTGTAGCATCTTCATTCACTCGTTCAGCTTCTTCTTTAACCTCGTCATGTCCCACTCTTCGTCCCTTTTCTTATTATACTCACGATCCCGGTCATAGCGGCCTTTGGTAGCATCGCAGCGCATTCGCAACTGCGGCTTTCTTGTGCCCATGGACTAGGAACATGGCGTCTCCCGTTTCTCATCGACGGCTTGTCGCCTCTATCATCTATCGAACTCTCTACCTTCTTCTCTACGTCTGTCTTCTAGGACTGCTAATATCCACCCCTGCCGACGCCATTCATCGCTCGTTCCAAAACCGACAGCTCTACAATATCTGGATCGTCGCTGCCGCCTACGTTCTCGCCATTGTCATCATTTCCTTCGTCTTTATCACCCGTCTATATATCAACAAGACCGATCTTGGGTCGATACCGAAAGGATGGGTTCCAATCGAGAAGGGGGATCTTCGCTCGGCTGTCTATAAAGTAATTGCACTGGGTCTCGGGCGAAGTGCATCGATCGCATACGAATCGCGCCCCAGGCTTCAAACAGACAACACGGCACCGGATGATGAAACTATCGAAACAAGGGTTAAGCTGGGTTTTGATGGTCCTAGTGGTCCGGCGGAGGAGTTAGTGGTGGTGATCCCTCGTAAAAAGCCTGTTTGGGGAGATATCGAACACTATGGATGGTCCTCACCCAACGCTCCGGATTTACCAAACCTCGAGTACACCACTGTCTTCTCAGAACTGCCTAATTTGATTGAGGGCAAAGCTTTGACTCTTGCGCCTCCTGACCCGACCTCCGATACGAACCCGCCTTTGCTGGACCCAGACGCTGTAGCTCTTCTGCAGCGAACCGCCAATATGAGCCTGCGCGATTACGTAGTTCACCTGGCTGAATTGGGGGTGATTGAGATGGATTCAACCACTATCGAGTTTCTTTCACACTACGAATATGCACGCTTCTCGAATCGACCAATTTCCAATGCTCAGTTTAAGGAGCTTATGCATCTTTTTGCCCAGATTCTTCGCGCCATGGAACCCCTGGATCCAGATGTTTTGGACGAGCAAGACGATGCGTCCTCACCCTCTACCGATGGCGATGACGATACTGGGTCAAGGCTGGGCACGTCTCGCAGTAATCTGACTCCCTCCGACGCTAGCATCAGCAGCTCTGCTCGAATAAGGCGCCAACCATCTACGAATACCTGGAACGTTTATGAGACTGCTCCTAACAGCGTGAGGAGCGGATTTACAGGGCCAGGGTCCATATCACGAAGACTTAGCAATAATAGTCTTGCTCGAAGTCGGCGTCATTACCCCATGAGCCAACCATCAACCTCCAGCCTTCGATCCAAATCATCAGCTAGCTCTGGGTCTGTTATTCGACTTGCGACACGGCACGACTCAACAGACCTGCCTTACTTCCTCAGCCTGAGAGATACGACGGCTAGCTACTAATGGCTTGTTTTGGGGGCCCGGCGAATGGTATGGCTCTTTACGTTTATGAATTTATGACCCAAAGTATTATCACAGTTACAGGATAGAGATTGTGTAATTTCCTAATTTTAGTGAATTCGAGTATATATCTTCCAAAATTATTATACAAGGCAGTAAATATTCAAACATATTTCCTTTAATCATAGCATGTTACGAATTGAACTCTCTTGTTGAAGTCGAACTTCTCATCAGGGACATCGGTGCCAGAAGCGATAAGATAAGCATCCGCATTTTTTGTCGCATGTGAAATTATTCTGCCAGATGCTCTCCACCAACCCCAAACATCGCCAATCCTGGTCAGCTGAAGCAATGATAAATTAACTCTCGCAACATCCCTAATTACTTCAAAGCACTTCTCTATGCTATCTTCTTCGGATTGTGCGCACCGGAATCACTGCAACTGATCGCGACAAAAGATACAATGGCACCTGAACCCCCCCAACCTTTCCCCGTCGCAACAAACCGCGATGCAATCGCAAACACTCTTTCACTCCTCCTCGCCTCCAGAACGTCCATAGGAAAATCAATGCCCCTTACTCGTGATTTACCGCGCAAGCAACGCACTCTACCAGACAACAACGATGAGGATCTCGCTCGCGGCGCAAGACCAAACGAAGGATTAGGCTATGTTCCAGAGAAGAAAGACGTTCAAAAGTTTGCAAACTCAAAAGAGGAGAGAATGCTAAGGGGCAGGTTGAACAAAGATGCCAAGGGCAATCTGAAGAAAAAGGCTGAGGAGAGTGAGAGCGAAGATGAAGCTGGACGAAGTGCCCTAGGCAAACGAAAGAGGCCTCGAAAGGAGATTGTACCGGCGCCGGAGTCTGGTGATCAGACTTCTCCTACTATACCTGAGGATAAGGAGAAGAACGAACACGGGGGAGAGGTCAAGGTGGATGTGGATGCGGATATCAAAGACGCTATAACACAGGATGAACCTATTTTGGGCGGTGGGCAGACAGAAAAGAAGCGGAAGAAGAAGAGCAAGAACAAGAAAAACAAGAAACAAAAGACCACACCTGGGGTCACTCAGGGAGAGGCAGAAGCAGAGGCATAACGTTTATATCAGTTTTATATCAGGATACCCATAACACACGCAGAGAGAGTTGACGACATCATTTCACAGAAAAGGGAGATGATGACAGGATCAAATTTAACTTGCTTAGAATGATATTGTCTTCTGATGGTATATACATGCATCCCCACCATGCAACTCCTCCCAAGAATTCAACTTCCATCTCTTAGGTGTGCCGAAATCTGCCCCCTTCCTTTCGGCGAGGACTAATGATTTCCATGGGACTAAACAAAATGCCCGCCATGGTATCCTGCTATGCTTTGCGCTCGTAATGAAGAAAGCCTCCGTGACCGTGTTCTAGCCAGCTATCCGATGTCCTCCTATACTCCAAGTAGGCGGTCTCTTCGCCATCAAAATCCAAAGTATGTTTATGGCCTAATGTAATGCCGATGAAGGGAAAGTAAGTATCCATGTACAGAGCCCGTGTATGTGTATGTACGTATATGATGATGTGTTGAATTTCGTCGTCCATAGTTTGGGTTTCAAGAGCCCACAGTAAAATCAGGGTCAAATGTGTGATTTACTGCATTCGCTTTCGCTTCCTGTCATCGTCACCTCGGGGGTCCTCATCCTCGTCTGATCGCTCGGCAGTGTCACTGGGATTGAGGATATGAGCCATGCTCCCCCTTCGAGTAGGGGGAGCTGAGTGATCTTTCACGGCAAGGTTCTTGTTCTCACGGCCAGCGGATCCCCACGACCAGCCACCGAATGTATCAGAGCCACCGCCACCGCCATTTGCAAATGGAGGTGGTGGCGTTGTTGGGCGTGAGTGAGGGTGTGTTTGGGACGCAGCTTGCAACGAGTAAGTTGAAAATGAGTCTCTGATCCGTTGGTCTTCTGGAGCTACACGGCTAGGCGAAGGGGGCCATGCTCCAGAGGGTGCGCCAGTGCTGAACGGAGAGGGTGCTGGCTGCCAGCCATGGGCTCGAATATCGGCTGCAGTGTGACGGCGGGCCAGACTGCCAGGGCCGGGAACAGTCTCAACATTGGATAAAGGATGAGGAGCAGGAGGTGGCGGAGGCGGTCCTGTACGTAACGGAGACGACTGCGTAGTACTGCTTCCGCTGATGGAGCCATATGGCCTACGAGTGCTGCTAGATAGGTTGGAAGGAACTGGTGGTTTATAAAAGTTCTGGCCGCGTGCGGGGGGGACGCCTAGAGCAGGGCCTCGTCTCTGGTCGTCCTGGGCAAGCTGTCTGGGTGATACTGGGGCGTTCTCGACATTCGCAAAATATTGTTGTCGGCCGGCGTAAGGTGCCTCCTGGGGTGGTTCGTCGAGTGTCCGAAGTACTTCAGCCTGCCTTTGCATTTCGCCTTGTAGAATAATGACTTACGTCAACGTTAGCTATCGTTCGGGATTTCGTCTAGTAATACACACCTTCACGAGAGAGGGGACTCTCAGCCGGAACAAGAGACAGCATATGTCTTGAAAGCTCTTGATTGAAGTGAAGAAGTCGATTCACCGTGTCCATTGCGGCTTGGCTCTTGACATGCATATAGTGAGCTGCCTCTTCGCTCCTCTGCAGGCGATTACTCAAGTCGAAGAGCGTATGCTCAATATTGAGCATTCGAGCATCAGCACTGTCAGGCGGGATAGGTACAGGCTCGGCTGGAGTGCCTGGCTGGGATACTACAGGTTTGGTATAATTGCTCTCGCGGTGGACCAAAGCATGTCGACTGGCTCGGCGCTTGATCTCACGTAGTCCTACTAGGTCGCCGCGCTTGAAGTTACCGTTGCCATGCTTGAATTCCCAGAGAGTTGTATCAGGGTTTCCAGTGTGGAAAACATCGCGTTCTTTGCGCAAGTTAGCCAATGCGATTACTCAAAATTCGTGTGCGTTCTAGTACTCACCCTTGTGAAAACCGTACATGTTCAGCTGTCTCACGAATGATGAGATATTGGTATGTTTGAAATATTGACTAGAAGGTATTAGTCGAGTGCAAAGTAGCCAGTTTATGGATGTATTGGACGCACGAGAGAACTTTTGAGAAGTCGGCCGAGGGCGACATGACGAAGCTTTCAGCGCTTGCAGACCATGAAATCAAGTGTTGAATGTTGGGATCTTCCAGCATGCTGTCGCTACGTTAGCAAGCTATCGTGAAGAGCTTGGCGGCGCGGTCTCACTTGTAGAGCTTATGAATGAAAGCTGTCTGTACGATTTTAGGCTGGTGTACAGCAGCAGCAGCCGGCGGGGGTGCAGGCATGCTATTGGAATTATTGGCATTATTGTTTGAGACGTTGTTGGAATCGGGAGCGGGAGAGTTCTTGGGTCGATCGTTGGATTTGCCGTTGGCATCGGAATCGGAGTTGTTGTTGCCAGTAGAAGATGGCGCAGGTGATGTGATCTCCATGGGGTCGCCGTTGCTTGGAGGAGACATCTTGATCGTAGGAGTTGGTATAGGAATAATGCGAGCACCCATTGACTCGCTATGGGGAATTGGATTCGAATGTGGAAAGGTCTCAGTCCTGACGGCCATGTGCGCTGTAGCCATGATGATTAGTCGACAAGAAGGGTCATGTATGTACAGACGAGCCGGGGTCAGGGTCGACAGTGCTTGCTATCTCTTGAAGAAACGAAAGATGCAAAGAGAAGCGAACAACAAGCGAGGACGGAAGCAAACGGGGTGGTTAAAGGATGGAGTACATAAGGTAGATGTTGGCAAGGAAAGTAAAGTAGGTAGGTAGGAGGGTGAACACAAGCCCGGCCGATGGGGGTGTGAAGGAATGAGGGTGTGTAGCGGCTAAACTTTGAGACGACAACGTAGGAAAGGAAAAGAATAAGGTGAGGTAAGGTAAAGCTTTGTAAAGGGAAGAGAACCCGGAGACAGAGACGGTATCGCGGATGCGAGACTGTGGATCACAAGCCGAGAGACAACGGGGGAGGAGGCGATGGAGAGTGGTAGCGGAGTCGGGATCGGAGCCGGTCTTGAAAGAGATATGTATGTACCATACTGTGCATGAGATAGGCAACTTGCGACGTGATGCGATGCAATGCGATCAATGGGCGCGGAATGGACTGTGCAGACACAACAGAGTGAAGTCTTGAAAGGCTTACCTCATTCTCAGGGCGCAAAAACGAGTCAGTGGTTGATGTCGCGCAGCGCAGCTCAACTCAGCCCAAGTCTGTTCAAGCGCTTCCCGGCGTTGGTAGGCGAAATGCGCAGTGGCCTGGGCTTGGGAAAGAGAAAGGTGACAGGAAAAGACAGGCGAACGAACGACAGAATGGGATGTGGTAATAGCCCAGACAAGAACGGCGATTTGCAGCTGGGCCTGCCAGGTTCCTCTTGGTCGATGGTTGAATTGGTTAGACTGGCCAAGACCACAAGCTCTCAAACCCCAAGCCAAGTGCTTTAGGGAGGTCGGTCACTAAGGTTAGTGTTGGCTTTAGGTGACACCCTGGTTAGGATAGTTGCTGCTGATCAGCCTCGCATAGGGGCCTTTTCAGGGCTCTCGTCCACCTTCTAGAAGGCGGGGGGGGGAGAAAGGCGAGATTTGTCGCTGAGTCTATCTTGGCACCTCAGCCAGATGATAGGTTGCTCGGACAAAGGGCAAAACCACCGCAGGGACGTAAAGATAGACGAAACACTGTACAGATCCCTGATAGCGTTCGATACAGCTCGGCGATGCCGCGATGATCAAACGTTTTGGCTGTCTTGATGAAGAAGTCTTAAGCTAGGTTTGGTTCAACCCTGGAGTCGAAGCTGTCTCGTCCAGTAATGCTCAACTGACGAATCGTCAGGGCTGCTGCTAGCAATGACACCGACGTGGGAACAAGCGGGGAGAGCTCTCAGTTCAGGACTGGGCCGAAAAAAAGATAGGCGAGTGGCGGTCGGAGTAGGTAAAGGGCTGAGCGCCAGAAAACAGAAAACAGCTTCTGTGCACTGTGAAGGAACAGACGGGAATGTACCTGCTGGTGGGTAGGTAGGTAGTGAAAGTGGTTGCACGGGAGTTTAGGTAGGGAGTAAAGACGCTCTAGGTAAACCCGAGTCAATGGTTATGTGTAAGGATAGGAAAGTTGCAAGGTACTGTTGACAGAAGGTCTCGGAAAAGACAGAACGAAAGACAGGAGGAGGGGAGGAGAGAAAGAATCCAGGCAAGCTGCTGGCAGGACTGATTTCTTTTTCTGGAACTGCAAGGAATCCGATGCGATCAATATCAACTGGATCCATGCGCCGGGGTTGGAAATTTGGGGGCATGGCTAGCAAGGAGTCCATGGAGATAGAATGGGGATGGGGATGACACTCATGGCTACCTACGGAGGAGAGTAGGTTAGCCCAGCTGAGATCCAATCGAAAGCAATGAGTTGAGTCTCCAAGAGAAGCCCACCCACACCAACTCCAGCCTCTGGCCTTCTGGGCACCCCCTCACCCGCATGGGCATGCATCGATTGTTGCACCCTCTCCTTCAGACCCTTACCTTATAGATACTCACTCCAGACGTCTCACGCCCAGGAACGGACTTTACAAAGTACGGCAGCTTGGTTTCTCATACTATCACCGTTTGGAACAAATTTTAACTGCAGTGACAAGCTGAAAGACAGAGGTCTCACTTCTGCCAAATGCAGCCATCCGTGGTTCTGGATCACTGCCCAAGTAAAGGCATAATCCAGCATGGCCTCATCATTGGAATGAAGTTCCAGCGCCCAGGCTGAAGGAACTCATCAATCGTCTCAGTGCGACAACCAAGACTTTGACATGTCTAGTAGATGGAACAATGGTAGAAGCCGGTATAGCGCCGCCAAGACCAACACCCGCTTACACAGTCCCCGAAATCTAGTGGCGGCTTCAGCGACAGATCTGGGATAAAGAACCCGTCAGAGAAAGTTGCTCCAAACGGTACCGGAGTTGGTAAGATAAAGCTTACCTGAAGAAGGGCCCGGAACATTCAACATCCTTTTTACGACGCCATGCCGCTGCTCTCATACATGGTGTGGCAGCCTGGCGTCTGGAAACGCCGGGAGGCAAAGTGCGATGTGTGGCGCCCAGCCTCGATGACCCGAAAAGGGTGTCTCAAGGGGCATCGACAATACCAGAAAAGAAAGAAAGAGGAAATTCAGGTATGTTGCAGCAGTCAACAATGGCCTAGACCATTTTTTTCTGTATCGGTAGATGCACCAGTGGATGCAGCGAGTGTGCGTGCGGAAATGTTGAAGAAGATTAGAAGGTGTGGCTCGTGACTGGGTACTATATTGATCGTCCCCATCAAAAGCTCAAAAGGTTTTTCTTTCTCCGTGCCTGAATCAGAGAGCCTCGTGGTCAAAAACCATAGAAAAAGCCTCAACGTTGCTGCATATGATGGGTCTCTGAGGGTCGATCATTTAGTCGGAAGCAAAGCCGCGTTGCGAAATCGGCAAGGTGGTGCATGATCGTTGTCCATGCCATAAGAAGCAATAGCTCTGATGGTATGTGATAATGAACCAATACCAACATGTGGAGGACATCAATCGTCATTGGACATACAGAATACTCGTCTCTGGTTCTGTAATAAACCGCTAGTCTTCATCATGATGCGTAATTACGGGATACAAGAAGCAGTAAGGAGTATCATCATCTCAGGTCAATCTTTGCTCGGACCCTCTGCTAGTTCTTAAGCATGGCAGGGCTCCGCATGTGGTACCACGGTGAGGGTGATGTTGCAGCAGTTGATAGAAGTCCTCTCCAGGATCGCGAGATAGTGCATCGAAGAGACGAGATGGCGGGCGGGTTCTAGCAGTGAACCGGTTGGGTAAATGGGGTATGGATCTGAATCAACATGGACGGCCCGGATAACCCTGGCTCAACAAGTCTCCCTGTTGGTCGACCCTTGTCCAGCTGGGTACAGTTTCCGCAAATGGTAACCGAAGAGTTTGTGTTGGTGGTTGAACGAATGAAAGGGGTTCTAATAATTGTGCATCTTCTAGTACGGAGTAGAGCCTCTCCCTATCTGATGAATAGCCTCTAGGAATGAATATCTTGGTGGTGTGCTTTTTGCTCCGACTTTGACTTTGAACTTAACTAATGCAGGCACAGACAGATGTCACATGATTCTCGTCCTTCATTCGAGATTACTATTATGCTCCTTCCCTTTCGTCGGGCTATGTGAGGTTCTTTTGTTCCTCTTGGCTTTACCACTGGAAGGTGCTAAACATTGGCTTCACTGAAAGTCCTGAAAAGCAGTCTCTGATTTCCTAGCTGGGCAGGAGACAGGTGCACTTTCTTTCCCAAAGTTCCCCAGCCTATCAGATGCAAGACCTCTGTGTGCTCCGTGCTTTCCTGCCCGTGGTCCGGCTTCTACTCCGTGGCCCGTCGCCCGTGCGGCCGTGCCCCGTGCTTCCTTCCCGTTGTAAGGTACTGTACTTGGCTTGGTTGCTTCCATTCTTAACGCTAATATCAACTCAGCCTTCCTGTCCATCCAAAGAACTTACATCTCTTGTTCCACTCCTCATCTGCAATGAAACACGCAAAGTTTACCAAGATACAGATACCGCTTCAACATCCAAACTCACATGTTAGACCCGACTCTTTAAGGTGAGGCGTTCAGGACTGATTCAAGCCCACAGAGTCAGAAATCGCCTAGAGAAACTATCCCTGCAGACAGCTTGTCGAAGTTATGACGATCCGCGAGCCACTTCAACTGTGATCAAGGGCCTTAGCTCTCTCCGCTAGTCAAACCTTGGCGATGGCGTCTGTTGGCCTCAACAACCAAATCTATGGCTGCATCTCGGACAACTTCCCCTAGCTAGTATCCAGGCTACCAGGCCAGGACCAGACGAAAAAAAAACACAAGCCAGGGGATCAAAGCGGGATCCAAAAAGCAAACTATGTACCACGTTCTCTGTCAACGGCCGACAGAGACCGACCGTTGCCCACAGCGTCCGGAATCTGCAACCTTGTCGTTTGACGGGTCCTAAGCTTGATTCTTAAACGGGCATTCAAAATTTCTTTGTGTGTTCTCTTGAGGTTCCTTGAGTAACTATTCTCAGAATGACGCCTGATAAGTGGATTTTAATCCTCTCTTCTTGGAATAGGCTCACCAATGTTCCACAACTTGGTAAGCATGGGCAAACACCAGCAACACTCTAAACACATCGCAATCGTTTATTATACTGTGTTCTAGATCCTCCCGATTAATCAGTTTCTCGTGTAACAGCTCCACAGATCCAACAGGTTGGCATTTTAAGTTTGTTGTCTGATGGGGCACATGGGTCTTTGCGAATATCATCGACCGGCTTTTGAACAAATGCCGTCAATGCATCAGCTTTCCCCGCAACAGGTATGTAGCATCATCAACGGTTGAACATAACCGAGCTGGCGATTTGCGAGATGATGATGACTCGTTCTCATTCATTTTGAATGCTTACTATACTATGCTGTTCAGTCCCGAAAACTTTCCCGCCTCGGGCCCATGATCTCTAGCTCCGGTGATCGCGAGAGCCAGTGACAACCACGGAATGAAGAATTTTCAGCTTCAAAGGGAAACCGAGCCTGTGAACTCCAACTCCGGCTGATGTCTCGATTATAGGGGACCTAGGGGACCAAACATTTTGTATGTGTTGACCAGTACAGATCAAGCTTTGATAGGCTGTTTGTCCCCGTTTCGCGTACGAAGGTCATTTGTCTCTGACCGAGTTGAATTTGATCGACAGCAATTCGACCTTATTATTTCCAAAGGTTAACAATCTGCAGGGTTCACTGCAGGTAGCTATTGAGTTAAAACTCACAGGCTCTTGACTCATGTAGACTGTACACGCCCCCGACTTTACAATATGTTCTGATATCAGCAGCCAATCAATGCCAGTACGGCTCTCAACCTCGTCCATCTGCTTCAATGTTGAGCTTCACGGCATTAGCAATTTGAGGAATCAACAACTCAACAACGGCACCCTGTCCATTTCAAATTTTCAATTATATAAATTTCGGATAATCGTGGGAGCGTTCCACAACAGGCCCGTAACTTAGGTAAAGTGTACCAAATGGCAACACCACTGCATTCAAGGCCTCCATCTCAGAGCCACAAGCCCCCACGGCGAGCAAACCACGGCTCAAAGTCGACTTCAGACAATTTTAAGATTTGACGCCGGTTCGCCACCAGCTTCAGCCAGCGAACCCAAAAACTCACCACAGACCACCATCCCGAAAAAAGTGGGATGCCAAGCCTCGGACCGATGAATTAGGTCCTTTTAACAGCATTTTTAGAATACAAGTCCCCTGTGTCAGAGGAGGAGCTCATAGTAAGGCGTCTGTCTACCTACTGCAGGGAGTTGTCATAGGGCCGACTTCAACAGCAACCCGATAATGTTCGGTCTCTCAATATCTGTTCAGGCAGAACTCGGAACTGACAGACTATGTACGACCCCGTTGGAGGATCGAAATGTAGTTCTGGCATTTTGCCTTGATAGATATACGGGCACAGGAACTACACCTGAATCTTGCACTGAATCTTCTGTCAGTTGCTCTCCCAATAGGATATATTGCTATTTGATGAGACATCGAACTGATGAGAATGCAGTATCAGACTTAAACTGACACCTATACGACGTGATTCTCATCCGTAGAGCAGTTTGTCCTTTTGTCAGACTGCGCTGATCATCTCTGTGATACTTGATGCGTCTCAGGCCCAGTACAAAAAGCAAAGCGTCTATCACTTCCCCAGTTTGCACGACCAGATCGTCCCGTCCCCTGATGCAAGATCCCAGCATATCGAGCTTCAATCTATGATGACTGACTAGTGGCATCTAGCTAGGCATTCGCGATTCAGGACACGGTTAACGTTTTCCCAGATTACGCATGAAATCATGAATCCTTATCTCGTAATAAACATGTTCAACTCTTGTCATCGGGCGTCGGACATCGCTATGGCGCTCTGTCCGAAACGGGATGATAATAAAAGGGGAACGGGCTGAAACAGGGATGCATTTCGGCTCATGTTCAAAACCCGAGGACATGGATGGCAGGGCAGCGCACGTCACTCCCTGCTGTAGTACCAACTTGAAGTTGGCCGTATTATGCACGACAGAAACTGCATGAGCGCTAACAGGTTCTGTGGTTATCGAAATGTTCGAGAACGATCCAAGGGACAGTATCGGTTCTTCCGTGGCAGGTTTTATGGCACTTCATATTCGCCGCGTACCTGAGCCACTCCGCTTTCACTACAAACTTATGCTGATATGGGCCGTATTCCGAAATCTGACCCTGTCTGTCGGTATTAGCTCAACCTTTTGGGATGGGCGCCTCCGGCCGAAATGCCTTTGACGCTCGCCATATCCGACCTTTGGGCCGTTTCCTCAGAATTTGTACAGGGAATGAACATGTTTTCGACTCACATGCTGGTAAAAGGCTAGCTTTGCTTGGTCTTCGGCAGTTGATTTTGCTGCAATGCCTGGTTCATCAAAGACCAAGACACTATCGTTTGACACTGAACCCGTGCACACTAACGATGTTACTCTATCCATGACGCCTTGTCAACAGAAAAATCTCTGTTCACCATTTATTCCTTCTTTTGGAATTCCTTCTCTTTCGGCCGGACCGGGTGCGAAGCCACGCCTAGCATACGTTGCGTCCACTGTATCTCCGACAGTTCAACGTTGCTTGCTGACGGGAGAAAAAAAATTAGTCAAAACTTTCAGGGTATCATGATCGACATCGACTCCCGCGGGTACAACATCCGTCGCATTTCCACAAGAGGAGAGCAAAATTTTGATATGATTAGATACTCGACATGGTACATTCATGTATTGGCAACAACTACCAACCCTTGAGTATTAACTCCTTTTGGGCACAGAATGAGTTGACCATCTCGTGAGTATTTTGAGACACCAACTTGATATGAAAACAAGTTATAGAGATACATAGTTATTAGAGGAAGCTCAACCAGTGGCAATCTCCAAGCACTTAGCAGTTCTAGTTTCCATATATATCGAAGCTACCATGACTCGCCATAGTTTCAATGGATGTGAGAAATAGGTTGTCCTCGGGGGGGGAAAATACACGAGACTGGCTTACACCAAAATCCACCGATCCACCACCAAATCCAGTCTCGTTTTTTATTTCCCCCCCTAGGTTGTCCCCGGGGGGCAAGAGAACTTCTGACGTTAAGCTCAACGGTCTAAATGTCCATCAAGATATACTAAACTTGCCCAAGTCTTCTCATCACTTGGGATAGAGGGCCCAAGTTTTCTTGTCTCCCCTAGGATATATAGGCATATCAGCTGTGTCCGGAATCTGAGTCGGCAATAATTTCGATTAGCAGTGCAGTGCCTTTTTGAGACATTGAATAACATGATGAGTCTGCTTCCCAACAGTTACAATGGAAAGGACAGGAGGCCATCACTCATTTCATATCGAAATCGTGATCCCATAGCGATAGCAACAACGGAGCTGAAGAGACAAATTCGTCTTTCTTGATATATGATGTTCATTATCTGTCATGTTCGAACCCGAACGATAAGATCCTATGCTGCTCCAATGCTATACATAATCCAAATCCTCATCACAACCTCGCCCAGGGTCATATTTGATATTATGGAAAGTCATCGTCTTCCAGTCCTCCAACCCGTTTCTCACCAAACTCACGAATCTTTTCTCCCAAGATCGTCCTTCCATATCTCTCTGCCACTTTACCAGCAGCGTCCATCATGCGGCCTGTGCGATCCCGCATGAGCTGTACCATCTCCAATGCCCGCATGCCTCGCTCTTCGCCTTCACGACACTCAACCGCCAGGAGTTGCAGAAGAGTCTTGTCGATGTCGAGTTCAAGGCGTGAGAGTTGCGAGCGTAATGTGTGGCTGCCTGATGTAGCCTCCATGAGATCTCGGAGCTGAGCTGCCTCCACGTTATGAAGCATGAACTGCTGCTCGAGTTTGCGAGTTTCTGCAGAGCCATCATCTTCATCGTCCTTATCTTCATCGCCATCGCCCATGTCAAGATCCTCAGATCCTTCTCGGGCTTTTCGCTTCAAGGTCTTCGGTGCTGTTGCTATAGGGATGGAGAAATCGAACTCAGACAGAAGTGGACGAGGGAAATAGGGGTACTGGTCACCACCCTTGAGAATGATGCAGTGGAACTTGTTATCGGCCACTGCAATAGGAAAGTAGGACTCGTTCTTGCGGCCTGATGCTAGACGGTCCATCAATTTCGTGTCTAGAAGAGGCACCCATGATGCCCTTGATGGCTGGCGCCAGTGGAGAAGTGTAAGTAGAGTGCCTGTTGAGTCGTAGATACAGGGGTCCTGGATCGTGGTCAGTCTGGTTCCTTAATATCAGTCCTCTAGAGAAAACGTACACCATTATCCGAGAAGAAGACGCTCTTCAATGTGGCGCCCTCGGGTAGTGCTACTGTATCCTCATTCTGGCAAATTTCATCTCTCTTGACATTCTCAATTGTGTATAGAAGGCGAGTATTACCATCGGCGCCCATGGGTCCATTGCCCATAGTCAATACGTAATCCCTCCAACTTGCACATGTCACCATTGGTGTGCTCTTGGGTCGATATACGCGATATGGCATACCGAATAGGGTGTATACTCGTACGTAGCTGGCACTCGTTGTGACTGTAATAAAAGACTCACTCAAAGACATGGCCGTCACAGCTTCGTCCTTGGGTAATTCAATGCGCCAGTCATGTCGTTGCGTCCATGTCTCGTGTGGTCGATAGAATATGACTGCAGGGGCATCATCTTTAGGTGGGCATGAGAAGAGCGTGCCATGCTCAGCCAGGCAGGCCTTATCGTAGAGGAAGGTATCGCTAAAGTGAAAGTCTCGATGGAGTTCATGATCGTAGAACTCAACTGTAACAGTGTGGTGTGAGTCCTGGTCAACTGTCCAGACGAAACCAATCAGGTTCAGACAAAGGTACTTGCGGTTCCCTCGCCAGGGAGTCGCTCCTGGTTGGAATGCTTCATGGTATTGCGGCTCAAGCATATGACGACGCTTATTTGAGGTACCATAGCCATCATCACCGTCCCGGGGTCGTTTCTGGCCTTGCCCAACAGTGTACCCAGCACCGTCATCATCCTCCACGAAGTCATCATCGCCATATCCATCTCCGCCTTCCAGAAATGAGTCGAGACTTCCAAGTGACTCCCTTCGGGGTCTCGTTGGCAGACCTTGTTGCTTCTGACCGTTGACTGGGGGCGGTCTTCGGTTCGCAGATAACTCGCCAAGGGGGTCGTGGATGAAGGGGGCGGGTTGTGTGGCCAATTTTAACAGAGGCGAGAACTGGTCTGTTAGGAAGTCTGGGTAGATGTAGACTTCACCATCAGTAGTTGTAAAAGAGGCGATGTTCTTGGTAGGGTGCCACACAATGTCAATGACATTGGAGTAGTCGTATCTTGCAATGACGGACTGTGTCTTGGTTTCCCAGACGAGGACCTTTCCATCTTTGCTCGCTGACGCCAACAAGGCACCATTGGGCGACCAGGCGATGGCAGTGATATCAGATAAATGCCCGTTGGCGAAAGTTCTTTGTTTCTCCCAATCATTCTTGGAGATGATCTGGATGTCTCGGACGGGTGTCGGTACGGCAAATGCTCTACCGTCTGGATGCCATGCAACGCGTGTTGAGGTCTCGCTGTCTCCGTCGATAGCGCCAATGATACCATCCACCTTTCGAATCAGCTCTGGCTCTTCGGCTGTGAGAGAATATACGTAAACGATTCCATCGGTGCCAGAAAGTGCAACCAACCGCCCCTGAGGATCGAAGCTAACATTTCGCACAGCGCGGGCATGCTCTCGAAGGTGCTTGACCTGTGTGATGTCCTTTGTGTTTACAATCTTGACGCTCAACTCATCACTTGCCACAGCGCACCATTGACGATCGCTAGACAGTGCAACATCGCGAATTGGCAGTACAGTTCGGGTAAGGAAGCGCTCAAAGGTATGTGTCTCGAGGGAGTATAGACTGACGGTGCCGTCTTCAGAACCAACGACGAAGAACTCGTCGCCAGCGGCAACGGCCATGTTCTGTTCCTGGCAATCATCGATATTGATCGGTTCTCCATCAGATCCCGTTTTGTAGAGACGAATCGTGTTGTTGGAACCGACTGTGACGAGACGAGTTCCATCGGGAGTGTAGGCGCAGCGAGTAGTTCCTTGTGTATGGGCGGGCCGAGGCCGTGGTTTAGAGGCAATTGTCGAGTCCATAGTCGTCGATGTGATGTTGTTCTAGTCGTTCAAATCAACGAGCAATGGAATATTTGCTATGATAGAAAAAGGGCGGTCGATGATGGGTGATGGTTGGTTTAGAAGTGGGACAGGCGTTTCTCGGGAGACGCGTCTGAGCGCGTCGCAATTAAAGTCGCGGAAAGACCCCGCGCCGTTACAGGGGATAGCTCCACTGAAATTCAACTCCCACTCAAATCCAATATCTCCAACTACCTACCTATTTTATGGTTGCCTACTAACCTAACCTAGATCAAGAGATAATATCTTGGGTTAGACTCACGACAAGCACAATATTTATCACTTGGGCTTATATTGTGTCTCGGTACCAGAACCTGTTTCTATAACACGTTTAAATCTTGACCTTCAAAATGCAATCTGCAGACCGTGATCACTTCTTCGAGACAGAGTATGTACAACCGTGTCTCCTACTACAAAGCTATAACCAACCAAACCTACAGCGCTGTTCAAGCTTCGCGGCAACGCAAGGCTGCCAAAGCAAGCAACAAAAATGGCGATCCTGTAACTATGAAGTCCAAAATTCTCGCAGCTGTCCCAGACCCTGCTGCACCTCTCACTTCTGTGTTCATCGCCGAATCTGCTGGCGCTGTTCGCCGAATCAACCTCGAGGTATGTCTGGATACTCTCACGAAACTACATGTACTAACCATTTATAGACCTCGGAGACCAAAACGACTTACCGTGGTCCAAAGGCCCCTGTAACTTGCCTCGCAACAGGAGGTCAAGAAAACAAGACTGTTTTTGCCGGTTCGTGGGACAAGGACATCTGGTCATGGGATATTGAGACCGCCAAACCTGGCCGCAAGTTCAGCGGCCATGACGACTTTGTAAAAACCATCATCTGTGCTACCGTCTCAGGCAAGCGCATTCTCATCAGCGGAGGTGCCGACAAGAAGATTTTCGTCTGGGACGTAGAGTCAGGCAAACGACTACATACCCTACAAGATTCCACCACGACAATGCTTGCCGTCCAGCACCTTGCCATCGATCCTGTGCTCAGCGATCCTACCACTGTCGTATTTGCCAGCGCAGGTAGCGACCCGCACATCCGACGGTGGAAGGTCACCCTGGACAGTTACAAGCAGCTGCCCGAATCTTTCTCCGACCGCCCCGATGCTGAGCGACTTAGCATTCAGGAACACGAGACCAGCATTTACCGACTTGTCTTTGACCAAATGAGTGAGGATGCAGATCTCTGGACTGCCAGTGCTGATGGAACTGCAAAATGCCTGGCCCGTTCAAGGAACTTTGTCGCTGATGACACGCTCACACATGGGGACTATGTGCGAGGTGTTCTCGTAACAGACCAATGGGTCATCACGGCAGGCCGCGATGAGAATGTCAAGGTCTGGGACCGCTCATCTGGTAAACTATACTGCACATTGGTTGGCCATTACGAAGAAGTCACAGACCTCGTTCTGCTCCAGGATACCGACGGTACCCCTCGCAAGGTTTGCAGTGTTAGTATCGACGGCACTGTCCGCACATGGCCGCTCGGGAAGTCTGAGCTTGACGAGGTCGTTGTCAAGATCCAGAAGGCTGCAGAACCCAAAAAGGAAGAAGAGGAGAAGAAGGGCGGCAATGTGTTGACGGCCGAGGAAGAAGCTGAGCTAGCAGAACTCATGGACGACTAGACAATGGCAAGACTGACATGACTTTCCCACCTTTCAGAATAGTTGGGCTCTGACCGTCTTTCTCACGGTCGGTCTGGTGTTGCCCAAGCCCCTGAAACACTTGCCATGAGTTGCGTACCGTGCCACAAAATTTCAGCTCAAATTTGTCTGCGGAACATACGACGGAAAGCCGCATCCAAGCCGTGTAACCGTAGGTCTCAACTCGCTGTTCCGAGCCACGACAGCCTGGATCGTGTCCTGCGTGTCTTAAAGTGCTCTCAGACATTGGCCTGTATTGGCGGCACCTCTCCTTTTCCATGTGCAGACACAAACACTAAAAACTAACCTTGTATGTCGCCTTGTGTTCATTTATAAGACTTAATGCCAATGGCCAACCAGAAGGATCATGGCTACACCAAAGAGGAATATGTCTCATATGGCTCTGACGTGTTGGCCACTAATTCCTTGAACTGGGATACATCGATAAGCTGCGAAGAAAAAGGAATTGAATTTCTAGGTAACAGGGACATGGCAAGTGATGAAATCTGTTATCACAAATGACAGGATTTGATCCCCAGCGCATCACATAGTCGTCACGTTTTAATCATCCGTGGTGCTTGCTTTTGATTCAGCCGCAAAGCGCTGGCCATAACAAACAGCGCTGGTAGTTTGCTTTCTAGCAATTGTCTGCCGGCGTTGCAGGGCCTATCCTGTAGGAGAGATGCAAATACAGCTTTGCCTAAACCCACAAAGAGCGCTGGTATAGCTGAAGATGGCTAAAAACATAGAGCACCTCCCTTGCACACTGATGTTGTTTTGTTCAAACGCAACACAGAGCAAAGACGGTGGGTGTGTCAAGCACTCACTGATGCACTCAGCCTGGTGTTAGGGATTGTTGCCGGACTTGAACTCAAAATTTCGTTCTGTGAAACCGTCAAGTAGCACAACTCATTAAACGAACTTGATTCCCGTTTTGAGCTTCGAAGTTCCCGTGGCTTACACGGGCAACTTTAACTTGAAAGTTTACCACAAGCCACAAGCCTGAGGTTTGTCAACAATAATGGCACCCAGCTGGTCAGTGAAGATCTTTTCCAGATCTTCAATGTCACCGTACCATTCATTCTATGATCTACTCAGCTTTCTTCATGCACTGTAAATCCAACGCCCGATCTCTATCGGCCAAGACTGACCCCCTTGCTTACGAGCGTGATATACTCAAACATCCTGGCCATTCCCCAAGATTGCAAATTTGTTAAGTTTGCGTATGGAGTTCGCTGTCCATTCTCCGCCTCGCAGGTATCCTGGACCCTGTTCAGTTACGATTGTGTTCCCAAGTGGATCCGTTGTCACGCCGAGTATACATGTTAGTTCACAGTATTCATAAAAACATAATCGGTATGTGCTGTGTTATGTTTTTCGGGGAAAGGGAAATACGTCCCCTTTCTACCCGCATCGGCGTCATTTGTGAGTGATGATTGTCAAAACGAGCATAAGCCATGTTCTGTGGGAGATTTGTCGTAGAAAAGTTAGTATGCTGAATTGAAACGATGGCCATAAGCCACAGGCATGGCACGCGTTATGACGATGCCTGCCAAACTTCGATCTGGTAAGACATGCAGGCCACTAGTCCGAACAGTCGGAACCCATTGCTCTCTATCCGTACCAGCGCGTACTGCATGAGAAGCACCAGTTCGCAGAATGCTTGGCTTCTGCAGGATCGTAAGGTGCTGATGCAAGGCGGGATCATACTCCCAGCCCTCCTTCTGACCATCACGAAACGATCGTTGTTCGGTCCGGTCGTAGATGGTCCAAGGAGGATCGGTGACTAGTATTGCTGCGTCCAAAGCTATCATCAAGTGGTTCCGAAGTCGTTTCCTTTGTCTTTCTACGACTTGGCAAGTCATACTATCAAGCAAACAACGGTAAGTGGGGGGTCAAATAGCCGCGCGGTGCGAAGCGTCTCGAGGTTGATGTCAATGCTACCCTTGTCGAAAGGATCTAGTGAGATCGCGAGACATATGACTGATTCACCACGACGCTAAAAGTCTGTTCGATACCTAGTTGCGGTCACCTACTACGTCTTGTATCGACTACCACGGATGGCGCTGAGCACCACCTGTATACCGTAAATGAGGTAATTACCAAGACCCTTGATTCAAACCTCAACCGCCCCGTTTTGCATGCTGATCAGCATTGTGGATTTGGCCAACGATCGCCATTTGAGAATTTCGGATTTTCGGAAGATGATGGCCAAAATAGAATTTGAAACCCGTTAATTGACGTGGGGGGATCGACGGTGTATGGAATGGCCCACATTGCCAGAAGCTATCCACAAGGCTTGAGCATAGATACTATGTATTTCCTGACCTTGCTTTCCCTTTTCCATTGATTAGTTCAAGATTGGATCGAAGCCCTTGTGGTAATTGAAATAGCAAACACTGCAATGATCCCCCTTACCGTGCAACGCTTGACAAATAGGATTCGAGCCGGTTGCTTCCTCGCCCTGTATCGTGTGTAGCCACAGTAAAAGGCCAGCTTAAGCCGACTGGCTTGGGAGTTTTGCGTGGAAGCCGAAAATGGGCTGGCTAGTATGACATGAGAGGCTGCAATACGCTCAGTGTCCAATGCCAACGACCTACAGCGTGCGACAGCTATTTCCGGTTTCTGTGTTTCATGTTTTAGCTCAGTGTTTCTTTTTGGGGCTTGAGTCTTAAGAGGAATCGGGTAATAACAACCGAATAGAGATAATTTCTGTTGGCGATATGATATGTCATAGAAGGGTCAGCTATATTGTGCATGACCGAATCGCGACCGAAATCTACACATACTTGAGTTGAAGACATCATGAAGGGATAATGCGTCTCAGCTGAGCCTAGACCAGATTCTGGATCATGGAACATCCTTGACGGGAGCCCTTGCATTGTGGGACTGGGCCGTGAGCTGCAACATGGAACATGGGACATGGGTGCTGTCAATCCCTGTAATTTGAGCAAACAGTTTCTCTGCCCCAGACGCACGACACGCAAGGACCTCGCTACCTTGTGTATTGCAATTGGTGTTTGTGTTTGTGCTACGTATGCTGAGTGGTCTCACTGCATACTTTGCAAATGCGTTGGAGGTAAGGGAGAATTACTGCAGGTGCCCGATAGCTTGGTTCCAAGTTGCGAGCAGGTCAGTCCCGTGCCAGTCACAGTCAGCCTGATAACCCAGCCAGCCGGGATAGGATAGGCACTCCAACAGCACGGAAATGGACTTTGATATTGACCTCGAAGCTTGGACCTCCCATCCAATTCGTATCGGCATTGGTCTGTTTGGCTCCAGCTCAGGAGGCTAAACAAGCCCAAAAGCAACCCTGCAGTGACGAGTGATTAACTGGCGGGATGGGTCTCGGTGTCTCTATGCTGTTCGTTCGTCGGGGCTCCTTCTTGGATGTATGGAGACCCAACAAGATTCTCAGTAAATCGCTAGAGTGGCTTGCTTTTTTGCTGCGGTAGCCCGATTCTTACAGGGTTCAAGAACAACCTGAAATCCTGGGCCTAGTATGGAGACTGATGAACGAGTTGGAGTGGAATTATAGGAGTCGGTATCCGTTGGCAGTGGAGAAGACTGGCGACCTGACCTGCAGCTTCTAAGAGCATGCACCACTTGCACCACCTGCACCTGTCTTGAATTAGATATTAGTCGTGGCTGCCTCTAACTTTCAGGTCGTTCTTTCGAGTTTACATCCCGATGGCACTTGCCTCAAAGTCCCTCCCTACTCCTCCTCTTCCATTTCTTGCCTTTCGTGAATGAGCATTCTTTTCTTCACCCTCTCTCCTCCCCAGGCCGGGATCTTTAATTACATTCATCACGTCTCATATCTGAGCGCATTTTATCATTCAACTTGAGAAATACCCTTGTAAGATCATTTCTTTATTCATTCCGATGTCGACCTCACTAATCATCGGATAGAGTTTCTTATGTGTAATTGGGCGTGTTTCACACCAAAAGTTTCTCGGCTGCTCCCTTTCACACCCTCGAACGGACCAAGCATTCCATCAGCACAATCCCTTACTTTAATTCGACCTCTCCCGTTTGCTATTACTTTTTTCTACTAAGAGATCGTCCGAATCAGTGGCGCCTCGAGTGTTCATCATGTCTACCGACAACAAGCCCCTTGGGAGCGTCGTTGCCTTCGAAGGCCATGTAGACACGATATCAACACAGCTACGACTGCTTCCAACTTCACCACATATTCTGATACTTCCCAGCATTCAAAATTATATCTCCAATAGGGACTTAGAAAACCGTTCAGACGTTCGAGTTTATGTCAAGAAAATCCACGAGGCCACAGTAGCTCGTTACGAAGCTGCTCAAGCTTTCCTTCATGGTTCAACAGCAAGTGGAAGGCGACTCGTGTTTATGAATGGTGGGACCCCAGGTGCCCGAACACTTTGTATAAGAGCCATTATGGACTACGAAACAGATGGAGACTACTACCGTGCCGAGTCGTTATTCAACCAGCTGGTTAAGGATGGAGTAGTGGGCCTGGACAATCCAGTTAGAGACTGGAGAAGGCAGGACATGTATCAACACAAGGATAAAGATGACCAAGAGCAGGAGTTTGAAGATCCCATAACACGAGCTATGCGAGCTGCCGACGCATTGGACCGACAAACAGCATCACTTCAACCCTCCAATGAACTCGATTTGACCCTCACGCCTCGTCCGCGAAGTAACAGCTTGCCGCTCTACGGCTACGAGGACAACTTCGGAGATGATGCCCCATTCTTTGTTTTTGGTGCCGCGAATAAAGATGAAGGTGGGAGTGCAGCTGGCGAAGCTCCAGGCTATTCTTACTCACCCCAAGCTTGCCGGTTTTCTGCGAGGCATTATGACCGGTCTGCAGGTCGCATCTATCATGATATTTCCAATCTACAGTCTCCTTCACCTAGCGCTTCTTTCCTTACATATCCCAGCTGTATTGGCGAAGCTTACGGCTTGATGGCTGCCCCTGTATCCCCTGCCCTCGAAGGCTTGAGCCCAAGATCCGACGTTTTGAGCATCCCGTCCACAGATAATGTCGTGTACGGGGAAGCTTCATTAGTGGACATGAGGTCTCCAGGCCGCAGCCCAACTCTGTCTCGAGTCAAGTCTCTGGACAGAATCTACCCGGCCAGTCCCAGGTATCGGGATCTCTGTGTTTCTGCAGCTACTTCAGGACTTGCACGGCAACTAGAGAGCGATCCGGAGCCAGAATTGTTGAAAGCGCATCGGCATTCACAAACAATAACTACAAGCCCCAAGGAGCTCATTTCCCATAGACGCAGCTACATAGAGGGACCCCGAACTGTTATTGTGAGAACCAATCTCCCGATCATCAAAGTGGCCCCGGTCCCCTTGGAGAAGAAGCGAAAGCCTGCACGGGCATCGTACGTGGATAGAGGCACTGATGCCGAGCACATTTCTGGACCAAAGGAGGCATTCCAACCAGTACTGCCCTTTATGGAAGACCTGGTGGTGCACTTCAGGGAGGAGGTCCCCGAACCTTTGCTCAATTCTGTCACCCATGGGCTTAGAATGGGTCAATTCCCCGTGGCTATTTATTCACCTACTTCCGAAACGGACGAGGGCAATGCTCTGGTTCCAGGAACACCTGAGTCTAACACTATCACAAACGTAAGCTGCGCAGAAAGCCAATACGAGGAGTCAGCTGCCACCGACCAATCCATCTTTTCGGACGAATATGATCCATTCGCATATAACCAGCCCGTCTGGCCCAACAAGAAACCTGTCCCAACTGTGCCCAAGCTCAAGGTTGCGCGACCTCCAACACCAGTTCGGACTCCTCCACCCCTGGTTTCCGATGTCGATAGCAAGTTTCATGACCTTCGAATCAATGGTCAAGAATCAGCCATCACTGTACAGAACTCACTGCGTTCTGTCCTCCAGGAACACTTCCCCCCAGAAACTCAAGGCTACCGGCAGTTCCAGTTTTCCCTTTTGCCAGAGCTTGAAGGACTGTGGAACCCAGTCTTTTGGGAGACTGGGAGTAACAATAGCCGTGGGCCTTGCCATAGAATCGACCAGATCCTAGCTATTGGAGCCCAGAGAGGTGTGGAAAGGGACTATACTTGCGCCATCACAGGAAAGCTTGAGAAGCTAGGAACAAAATGCAATGGTATGAGCCGAAGTGGCCGACTGGACTTCAGGTATGTACTTGACTCTGCCCCATCTTGTGCTGCTTAAAACTCACACTGGGCAGGTACCTTCTTGCCAATGCCATGCAGGCGTATACGGCCCAGCCTTTGGCCAGCCAGGCTAAAGATAACCCTTTTGCGAATTCGTTTCTACTCGCGACTCTCATTATTCCACATCTCGAAACGTATCTTGCCCTTCACGAAGAGGTGAGGTATCTTCTCCTTGAATACCCGCCTGAGCATCTTGGGACGGTGTTGGCTCTTCAAAAGCTTGTTGGATTGGAGTTGATGAAGGTAGCTCAGATTGTTGATGCCAGCAGCAAGAGCATTCCATTCACTCATTTACGTGGAAACTCCATCACCGGCCCAGAACAAGGACCTGTTGGGCGCCTCGGGAAGACTTTCCCACAAGACTCGGGTCCTGGCTATGACGTTACGGTTTCTGAGGCCAACTTCCTCATCACGTCAACTGCAGCTGATGCAGAAATCGCAACTTTTATTGCGACCATCTCGAGGATCCTGTCCAAGACTTCTGATTTCTATGTCCCTCAAGAGCCTCCCAAGAAGCCGTCCCCAAAGAAGTCTAAGCCGCCATCTATCACAGGGACCTTCTCCCCTTTCCCACGCGTGCCATCAGCGACTCATAGCCCGCCCATCTCCCCGGCACTTGGGGCGTCTTTGGGAGCAGCACTATCAGGGTCATCTGTGGTTCCGAGTCGAGCCCCTTCCATTGCTGAAACGGTCAAGACAGCAAAGTCTTCCAGAAGTAAGCCAAGTCGATCGTATTCAAAGCGGAAGCCCTCCGCGATTGATGCTAGGTCGATCTTAACCATGTATGTTGATGATAGTGACTGGGATCAAGAAGACCGACGGATTATGCCGCTCCTTGAGGATAAGGCCGAGAGGCCAAAAGGCAACTCCCACAAGGCACTTAAATTCCTCGGCCTGTCGTGATTTCACAAAGAACGAATACCCATGGCCGTGGGAGAAATACGGCCGTAATGATGTTATGATCTCGCCCAATGTGGCATTTCTTTTGTTGTTATTTTTGGGGCGAGGATTTACAATGATGGCAGGAGGCTGGAAAAGAACAAAAGTCATGATGCTGTTGTTAATAGAGTAATGTTTGTCAACCTTTTATTCCATATACAGTCTGGAGATAGGACTCAAGCAGTCGTGGATGTAATAATAATTGCAGATTATCTTTACTTAAAGTCGTCGGTGATTGAAGGGATTTGTACGAATAATTAGACACTGCTGTTGTCCTCATTGCTCAGTCTGCCCTGTCCAAGACTACCATCAACATCTACACCTGCTTTTCTCTGTGTCTTGATCTCTTCTCTGGCCTCGGCCTGCTCAGACTTTTTTCTAGCATGGCATTAGCTTCCATACCTATACTGAACGAGCTACATATTAAGACGAACTTTTCAAGATCAGAGGTATAGTCCTCAATCTTGATATCATCCTTGCGTGGCTTATCTCTGCTACTCGTTCCCTTTACTGCGTCAGCGACTTTGCCTTCTGCAAGGGTAGCTAGTTGCTCTGCATTCTCATTGTCGTTTTGGAGGGGAACTTTGGACTGCTGTGACATTTGACTTTCGACGCTGGCCATTTTGAAATATCGTGAAAGGCTGAGACGTGTATTGGATACGATGGTTTAATTTGGGTACATATATTGGTGTGAGAGAGTTACTGTGAATGAAATTCTTATATTGAAAATGTGCTTTGAGAATGACATCAGGCTGAGAGTGGTTGATCTATGACGTATATCGACTCGGTTATCATCGATGAGGAAGATCTTCTTGCATGAAGTGCGTGTAGCGTAGACTAAGCATCCGAGCTTTATCTTTGTGTCTTACATAAAGTGTTTACACAATGCCTTGAACTGTTTGCTTAAGTTGTATAATTGTTAGAGTTGGCTTGAAAGAGCGGTGCTTGAGTTGTCTGACGCATGAGCTGTCTTGTAATCTTGTAACCAGTTGAACGCGACCAACGACTTCAGTTGGGCATTTGACACCGTATTGGCGATATCTATGAGATATATGACACAGAGCCTTGGCCATGAGTTCGTTCTATGCCATGACCTCACACATTGGCTAAGGAAATATCTCTGCATGGAATACATTTCACGACGTCGACATCATAACTTGGGATATAAAGTCATGTGGATAGGAACTTCAACAATATTCATCATAAGTCAAGTTTAAAAAAAAGGAATATTCCACCTTTATTAAGAATAACCCTTTCTCGCATACTAAAATCGATCTCAAGTACCAAAAAAACAAACAAAAAACCATAGGCGAACCAGGATGGTAAAATAGAAGAAACAACACAACAATTGATATCAGAACCCAAGCACGATATTGACGATTGGCGCAACTCTCCTCCATAGCTCCCAAGGAGTCAAGACGTTACGGAGAACAGAGGGCCAGGATCGCGAATTGCCAGAAGAAAACGGAGTGCGCAGATAATGTGATTCCCAGCGAATGACTGGTTGGCGGGTTGAAAAGAACAAGAACCGACGAATACCTCCCAATACTCGAATTTGTCAAAAGTGCAAAGACACAGCATGGGGGGATAAGAGAAAATACAGCCTGCGCACGCGCAAACCCTTCCATAGCCATCCGCTACCAAAAACACAAAATCTGCCTTGATATCTGTCATCCCCCTTTATGCTCCCTCCCCAGAACCTATCGATTCCCCCGCCCTGGCCATTCCTACCGTCGACATAGCAATGGAAGAGCCCGCGAATGACGTTGAGACGAATGGAAAGAGCCGTTGTCCCAGATGCCAAGGCGGTAAAGGGATAAAGTCGTGACTTGCGGAAAAGAAGGGCAATCCAAGTGGTCATGATCTGTTCTATGCGCGGAAATGGAGTGAGTGAAAGGAAAAAGCAAATATCGTGAGTGAACTCGTCCGATCGTGTCCCTGGCATGTTGTTCATTGTTCCGACCGTAATCCATCATCCTGCTTCGCCAAGAGAAAGGAGAGCATTAATGCATTTAGCAGCAACTGTTGTTGGAAGAAGATCCAACGCCCTGGCCCTGGCCGACTTGCACGCTGGGTTTGGTGTTGTTGGCTGTTGTGGTGCCCATGCGCTCCTTGATCTGGCGGGCCATGGTCAGGAAAGCCTGCTCGACGTTGCTGGCGTTCTTGGCGGAAGTCTCAAGGAAAGGAATTCCCAGGCTGTCGGCGAATTCCTACAAGTTTATGTCAGTCATGGTGTTGCTGTGGGTAGTTGTCACAGCCGAGGGTGAAATTTTGGTGACAGGGGCATTTGAGCGTTCAGGCGCTTAGGTGCATGTGATGGGCGACCCGCTAGGCTGCGACATTCAGAGTACCAGAGTAAAAAAAACTTACCTTGGCTACGCTGTACTCAACGACCTTCTTGTCTGACATATCGCTCTTGTTGCCGACCAGCAGCTTGTTGACACCCTCAGTGGCATATCGGTCAATCTCCTGGAGCCATTGCTTGACGTTGTTGAACGAGTCCATGTCGGTAACATCGTAGACGACGCAGATGCCGTGGGCACCACGGTAGTAGGAAGAGGTGATGGTACGGAAACGCTCTTGACCGGCGGTATCCCACTTGAGGACAGGTTAGCATTTGGTTAGGTGACCGGAGCCTGCGCGAAGGGTGCCACATACGATCTGAAGCTTGACGGTCTTGCCATCGAGCTCTATTGTTCGGATTTTCTGAGCAAGTGTTAGAAGATAGGCCAGGTAAGCGAAAGTGCTGGCTGGGAACAACGCACGAAATCGACACCGATGGTAGAGATGTAGGACTCGGTGTAGGTGTCATCAGCGAATCGCAGGAGAAGACAAGACTTTCCAACACCGGAATCTCCGATGAGGAGGAGCTTGAAGAGATAGTCGTATCTAGTTGGTGTCAGATACAAAAATTATCAAAGAGTCGCATCTCGACAGCGATAGCAAAAGGAAATCGCATGAGGTCTAGTCGAGGATGGCAGGGTGCAACTCTGAAGCAATAGTCAGCATGGGGCATAGTTCCATCAGGAGGTTATCGCAAAGGAGGCGGAGAGTGGCGTACTACTCAGGGTTCATGTTGGCGGTTGTTCCTTGGCTCGCAGTAAGACAAGAGTCTGATGCGAAAAGTGAAGGGGTGAGGTGAGAAATACGGGCTTGTCGAGGCGATAGAATGAGGAGTTGGAGATGAGTTGATGAGAGAGAAAGATTAAGTTGAGAATGGTTGCAGAGGCTCAAGTAAGGTACGTCAGGGAAGAAACGTAACGCCAGGCAACGCCAGCACCGCCTAAGAGAGGGAGGGAGGGAATGATGGGGCAGCTGACAGGCGTGGATCACGTGATGCTGTCAAAGAGAACAAAGGCCTGAGTTACGGAGTACAAAGTCAGTCAATGTGATAATTACTGAGTTAACGGGTAGAGGCAGAGAGAGCATGTGCAGCAAATAAGAAATGAATGAGACCAGAGGGTACGTCACAAACGAGGTTTATTCGTTGATTTAATTTTCTTTGCAAGGGTAATCTACTGGATATTGCTTGTTCTCAGGCAATATACTTGAAGATGTCGCAGGGCGGTTTACCGATATAACACTATCGCTTGTTGATGCAGACTTTCCCAAAACGGATCATTTTCCAATAGCAAAAGAAGAGCAAACATCGGAATGAGCATTGCATCATTACTTTGAGGGTCTGCCTGCACTGCTCCGTCGTTGGGCATGCGCTGTAGGCATCCGTTCATTCTTTAACATCTCATCATGAGGCTGCTGATGAGCCAAATTTGGAGCCTGTGCCGTCATTCACACGATTCAAGTGACTTGGCATGTCACAAGTTGGTACATAGGTACTAGATCAACTTCACCGCCTTCTGCTTTAAGAGAAGAAAGAACGACATATATTCCCTAATACAAGCAGATGATCTCAAAGAAATACCAGATAACGCCTTATCAGTGGATCCTGCTTCACTCAAGCCTCAATTCTCCCATTTTCTCCAGATTCCCATCCTGTTCTCTCCCACTCAAAAGATCCCACCGCAGTGGAAAAGACCCGCCCCGCCACATCCCGCTCCGCTGTCAATTTGTGGCTGTGGAGTCTCGATCATCAACCAATCAAGTCCAGCATTTCCCAATCATGTCTCTTCCCTACACTTTACTGCTGCTAGATACTTCCGAGTCTACCCATTAAGCCATCGCAGAAAAAGTCCAAAAGTGGACATACCTTGAGGTTCCCTACCATCCAAGCTACTACTCCGTAGATACTTAGGTATCGGCAACACCTCATTATTACCAACTCACCTTGATTCTGTAATATTCTAGACCCTCTTCTACAAAGTCGCCCTTGGCTTCTTCTATCAAATCTCACTCTTGATCCATGAATCTCTCCATTCTCCTGCGGTGACCTCCCAATGGCCGCGCCCATCCGATCCAGTCTAAGCCGTTCCGGCCGGACCTCTGTTGCCTCTATTCGCAGTCTCTCCAATGCTCGCCCGGCAAAGGCACAGGTTCAACCCGCCACTGTTAGAGAACCTAAACCTTCTCTTCCGCCTTCCGATGCCACTCTTCTCGAGGATTATCTAAGGCGAGGCGCCTTGTCGAGGACATATTTCGATGCGACAGGCGTGCGATGGGTCGGATCTGGCGATGACGGACCAAAGGACCCCAATAAGGCAAAGCTGGGGAAAAGTACGTCACTGAGGATATTCCAATGTTTGTATCACAATGCTAACTCAATGTAGCTTTGCGAGTTTTACAAGAACGATTACCAACGCTTTTACTACATCCTCTTCCTCACGACATTCTTGCGCCAAACATCGCCCTCCATCTTTTCCCTTCGACGCACCCTCACCTACCAACCGTCTCCGGCCGTGTCGCCTATAACGCAGCCCTCTGGACCTCCCCGATAGCATGGAACCGCGTCCCTATTCTCGGCAATGTCTGTATCGAGGTTCTCGCGGAGCGCATGACAACGGAACCCCTCACATTCTTACCCCGCCGTGCTGGGGCGATACCCGAGCAGCTCGTGGTCCGCTGGTGCGAGAAGCGAAAGAGTTCAGATAGTTCTTCTTCTGATAGAGGAGTAATCGCACGGTCCTTGCCGTTTGGTCGGGGAGTCGACCCAGACAAGGCATTCACGGGACTGTTTGTCTTCGATTTCGATGCCGAGGGTCGGGTTCTAAGTCATACTATTGAGCAAGCACAAGCTGGTGGCGATTGGGAAGCTGGAGTTGGTGCAAAGGTTGTCGGTCTGACTGACTGGCTCCTCGGAGGTTGCAAGAACCCCGGCACTCCTATACCAATGTTTGAGCGAGTGCGAAGACGACGATCCATCTAAACACTCACTCTAGGGGTGGACAGTGATGATATGACCCCAAGGGGCGTTTTCTCTTAGAAAACGAGAGAGGTTTACGGAAGGATATGGCATCATGAGAGGCGTTTCTGGTTGCATCTTGATCATTGCCAGCGACTTCATGCTGGTTCGTGTCGCGGGGGTCTTTGTCTTTAAGACAGTGTACAACAACAATCAGCCATGAGACTCCACACACATTCAGACTTTGTATAGCTTTGTAAATTAGCAACTAAAGCTCATTTTAGACAATGCCTTGCCTTTAAACAATTCATGCTACTAATCGTGTGCAATGGACCTTTTCATGGTTAGTGCCTCAAATTGAACAAAGTTTGAGTTGTGCCATTTCTCTATTCATAATACATGTGACTATTACGAGTACAATAAAGAGAGTAAATTACGATATCATGCGTTTCGGAATTCTTAGGGAAACCCAGAAACATATTCATGAAGCTTCACGTACGTTCATATCTTAACAAGTGTCCCTTAAGGGGCTACCTTAAGCTTGCCAACCGGAAACTAATAGCTTATATTAGTAGACCTGATATCAAGTGCCTCGTGGTGGTAAGCATTGGATGTAGCGTCGTGAAGCTCATATATTCATACGCGCTATCCGCCTCTAACCTACTATGTCGAGGCTTTTTAAGTCCTGAAGAGCCAGCCCATTCTCAGGCCAGCATCTCCTTGATGGTATATGGGCATTTCACAATATTCTGCCCAGAAGACCATCAGCCAGAGCACTTCAAAGCATCCGGCAACCTAAGCCTACTTCCAGGCCTTGTAATTTGAGATAAACACCAATATACAAACGTACTCTAGAGCACGATCTCGCCAATGTTCTCTCCCTCAAAGCCCTGCTTCGCAAGCTGCTTGACTCGCGCCTTCTCCCTTGCTTTGTCGACGGCTTTCTTCTCCTCTGCGAGTTTCTTGACAACGTCTAGCTCACCGGGCTGAAAGCCAGGAGGCGGGTCGTCATCTCTGTCGAGGTCGATTTCACCAAGGAGGAGCACGTTTTCGCCTCGGACGAGGAATATGCCGTGATTTATATCGGCGTACAGACCTGTTGGTCGATCGCTACCTGCTGACTCGGGGGAGGGCGCGAAGATACGTTCGACGGTAGATTGGAGGACGAGATTGGCTGATCGAGGTCAGAAAGAGGAATGTTCTCCCTGCAGTGACTCGTTTCCCTAAAACCCACCGAATTGATCCCAGCTTCTTAGCACGCCGATGAGTTTTCTCCCATCGCGCAAAGCGACCATGAGCTTCTCTGCAATTATACAGTCGTCAGCACACGATCCTTCCTTCTCCCTGCTTTTATCGAGTCCAACCCTTCTCATGAGCCGGAAACAGGAATGAACTGGTACCATGGCGGAGTCGTACTGTCTGTGAGATCCAGGAGCTGCGCTGCAGTCGTGAACATCTGCGGCGGCAACTGGGGGAGCGGTTGCGGCGCACCGCGGCCCTGTGGAGGGGCATCGGCGATAGATAGGTTCTCCATGATGTCGTGATGGATTGAGGTAGATGGTGTTTTATGATGTCTTTTTGTGGTTGCGAAATTCTATTGATCCATGGAGGGTTCTTCTATAGGCTCATGACATGAACATTGCAAGGAGATCGGTTGCAGGGGTCGAATAAAGGGAAGTTGCTCTAGGTCGTTGATGCTTTGACGTTGATCTAAGGTGTTGCGGATCCTATTGCGGCAAAACAGCGCTATAACGATAGGGGCCGTTTAGCTGCATATCGCTATAAAATGCCAAATTCAACAAAACATGCCATCAAATTTCTGACTTCAATGCGGGGCAATTCAGAGAAGCAAAGCAGATGGAGGGGCATCCTCATCTTGGCGGGGCAGAAAGTCAAAGGTTCAGGGAACCTACGGAACAAGCAAGAAATAAGCATCCATGACAAGGTCTTGGCCGCAGTCTCTTAGTGGTCGAGAGCTGCAGCAGTGACTTGCTTGTGCGTCATTATATGCCATTCGGCAAAGGGTTCTTCTTTTTTATGTCTCATTATTTTGGTGATCTTTTTACTCACTCTCACCCAGCTTCAACTTTTTTAGATGCGCTCAAGTGAGGGGAATCGCCAAGTCTATTCAACTCCACCATGACCAGGCGAGTTACTAAGATTTTGTCCCTCTCTAGCGGGTGGGCTTATGCGCATATTTGCCTCCCCGTCCCGTCGGTCTTCGGGCTAGACCCCGATGAAAAAGCAAGAATCTGAGGGCAGTCAACGTTTTGTGATGCTTTTCCGGTCCTATCCATGAATTGCAATAAGATAACCCTCTGATCTCGATGCTTGCACCTTTATATGCCGCTCAAGTATCCCGCCCCGTCCGAATTCTTAGATGTGTAAAAAAAAAAACAAGTGATACTCTATCATGTTCCAGCCTAAACGCCTTGGGATGGATGCACATTGTAGTCTCTATATAGAGAACTGAAAAATAGGAGGTAAAAGAAGAGGCGCTTCGTAACTCAACCCAAATTGAGTTTCTGAGACGAGCACGTGTCATTCCTCTCATGACAAGGAAATGGAAAGAAGTCTGTGGAAGTGACGGTGTATCACAATCCACTCAACAGCCAGGAAATGAGCCCATGTCGTCGCGACTGAATGGAGGGCCGTTCAAGGATAGAGATTGGTTACTTCCAAGGACAGGATTGCGCATGAGAGGACGCTGTGAGGCTATTGACGGTTTACAGTAGACCGTTGTAAGGCCTCCTGTAGCTCTGGTCTTGTTGACAACGCCTCCCACGCCTGAGCAAATGTAAACCACTGGCGTTCTCGCTTGTGGGATTCGGGCCAATCGTCGTACTCGCTGGTTACTGTGCCCTCAAAGAAGTGGTATCTTGACCGATCTTTTGACGATTTGGGCGCACGCTTCTCATCGATGTCACCAAGATCATAAGTGATCTGAACAGTGATGCCAGCTTCTTCCCAGGCCTCTCGCTCAGCGGCCTCCTGGCAAGTCTCGTCAGACTCCCAGCCACCCTTGGGCAGCACCCAGCCTTTGCGCCGGGTAGACTGAATCAATAGGACAAAGTTTTGATCGGGAGTGAGAGGCACGATGCCAGCGACGAGACGTTCGCCCTTAGTGTTGTAACCTATATAAAAAGAAAAGTGTCAGTGGTGAGATCTTGAGATTATCGATTGAGGATGCGGACTGTCGGAAAGTCGTCCAATTGTGCCCAGGCGAGCGTAGGAAATTATGGTTGGATTCAAATCCATCACACCACAAAAATGGGCAACAAGGATGGTATAGAAGACACCAAGACATATGCTTTCATAAAAAGCCAAGGAGGTCAAATGTGCCGAGAAGGATACTTTCAAAACAGAAAATATTGTATTGCGCATCAGGTAAAGACTCACGTTGCTTGCTTCTACCCACTCGTGACTCCATGGAACGGCCACCGCCCGAGTCGCCAGAGGCAGAACTCGACATCTTCTTAGTGGGAAGTTGGGGCGGAGAGTGACGGCGGGAATTGGGAGGAATGTCGGGGAATATGGTCGAGCGAGAACAAAAACAATGATGTTCGTGGATCTCGAAAGGCGATGATGCGGGCAAGAAAGCTTCAAAGGTCCTCGGAGGTAGCGGAGGAGAACGGATGTTCACCCCTGGGTCGAGAAAGAGAGAGAGAGACGGGAACCTGCGATGGGCGGGTGGGTGGCTTTCAAAGAGCCTTGAGAGACATCATTGTCGAACAGTGAATAGTTGGTAAAAGTCTTGTGATCAAGTGAGGTGAGGATGAAGAACAGAAGTGGCCGTGGCCTGCGCCAGAAGGTGCTGGTGCTGGGTTTTTGGTCGGGGAGAGCCCAGACGCTCCAAAGAGCTGGGCTGGCGATGTGATATAAACTGCGAGATGATGGAGGTGTGGGCGCGCACGCGCAAAACGTCCCAAGTTTAGCTCGAACTGTCTGTCTGGCTGGCGGAACCCGCAGAGCAGTACGTACAGGTACTGTACTGACTGTAGCACTGTACGTAGGTACCTTAGGTACCTAGGTAGCTCCAGAACAGAATAGACCCGACTGCAGCGAAGAGGGTTTGGTCTGGCCTGGCTTAGGTTGGTTGGGGGGGCGTGTAGGTACGGGGAGCACTGGGCACTCGGCGGACAAGCCTTCTTCAAGTAGGCTAGTGACAGCAGACAGGGACTGGACGCGGAGGGGAAAAGCTGGCTCCTCGCCTGCCCAGGGATGGAGTATGCGTAGCGTGTCAGGTCAGAGGTACTGTACAGATCTGTGTGTGTACCTATGTACAGTGCTGTGATGTAGTGCTTACAGTGGGCTTTAAGGCCTAGACTTGCCCGGTCAAACGGTACCTAGGTGAATGGATGGTGGGCGGTGGCACCCTGTAACAGTGAGTCGCTGAAGCGTGGAGTGTGGAACTGAGGGAGGGCTTTCGCTGGGTCAACCGATGCGAGGCAAACTTTGATTAGAAATGGGGATAATAATGGAAGTCGTGAACGTGAGAGGCTCCCCTGTTTGAGTTGCCGCGGCGTTTACCCAAGTGACTTTGTGATGTGTTGTGTTGGCTGACTGATACCGATGTGATAGTTGGCCGTAACGTTGATGGTCAGAAGTGAAGAGGCTTGGTTCGAGTTGAGGAGTCCCACGCCAACGCCTTTGTAGCAAAGACTGAGAATTAAAAGCTTACGAGTCGGGGATATGAGATCGATCGGTGACAGAGAAGTATTGTGAGGGGGTCAAACTGTCAAATTAGGCAAGGAAGTGTTATTTCATGCGAACATAGTAGCCAGTGCCAGTCGTTCGAAATTATTAAATACCTGGATAAGAATTGCTAGAACTGTGCAGGGTAGGCGCTTTTTGTGACGGTTTTAGCATCAAGCAATATTTGAAAGGCTTCCAAGTGATGAAGAAGAGACCGTGTATTGGGTATATCCCTGAATTTAGAAGGCCCTTGGCTGAGAGCGACTCCTCAATTGCTAGGCCCTTATTAACAGGCAATGCAATGAAGAAACAAAGGTGAGATGAGTCTCCGTGTAGGTAATCTTAAAACCACCTCATGTCTTGCGCCATCCAACTAACAAAGGAGACCAGACTGACAACGACAGGGTCTGTTGCTTTTATACTCAAGCCCATCTCGATAGTCGATAGGCTGATAGTGCTTGGATGCCCAGATTGTACCAGCATGAGTCTAAAAAGTTTCTTCAGAGCTGAGAACTCGGACTGTAATAACAATGCAGGGCTAACCGATGGCATAGTTCTTAGAGAGGTAATGGACGTGGGAGGTTGCTGTGTATGCATGACGGAATGGGAAATATATCGTGGGTGTTTGTCCTCTACTCCTAAAATCCAATTATTGTCGTAATGCCACGCCCCCAATCCGCTTCTGTTGGAAAGTCTCTGGCCCCTTGCACCATGAGAGAGAACAGGAGAACCGAGATGCAGATTAATTGAATCTGGCAGTTACTTGGGAAGATCTCGACCCTCATACCGGTAAGAGATTACAAACCCAGCAGCAGATACTTCTATATTAGATCCGAAGCCAAAAAATGCACAGGATATTAAACAGTGCCCCATCTTGTCCCGCAAATATAAGTCCAGGGCATGAGATGGGGAAGTATTATTATACAGTACAACAGCGATGCGCTTCTTATTAATCATGGCCATGACAAAACGTGTGCTTGGTGGTGCCACTAGTTTGTCAAAAAGTCCTTTACATCATCCCTTTGTGGCATCTGCAGCAGAAGTATCTGAGAAATCTTGGAAGTTAATTGATAAAAGTTCAAAAGCTTAGACCGGTGAGATGCAGGGTGGTTTATTTTGTGAAGGAAAACGAGGCCGATTAGTTTCAACGTCCAGTAGATGACAACCAATGGAGGATCATCACAACTCCTCCGATGTAACAATCAACATTTGTGGTACAGGAACGAGCCTCAGAAAAGAGACACTGCTTGACCACACACCCACCAGTTTCGTAGCTTCTAGGTTGGCATTGAAAACGGTCTCGAGTCGGCATATCAGCACGCGGACGCAGGTCTACTTTCGTAGCGTGGGGTCATCCATGCCATCGGCAACGATGGAGGGACGGGGCTGCAGCTTCAGCATCGCAAAGACTTCAATTTCACCTCTTCTCAATTCACATGTTAGCAATGATAGGTTCATCGTCGTCCACGGGCAGCTCCTACGCTGTACCACATTAACCCTGACGTACGATGCATGAAGAAGAAGCAGCACGAGAGGGGATGTGAGGGGGAGGGGTAGAATGCGCTTGTACAAGGAGAGCAGCAAGCATTGGGTCCATCCCACGGATGGAGCACATAGTAGGTATCGTGAAAGCGAGGCGAGAGCCCTTGATCTTCACTGCTGGAGTCCTAACTTAGTGGCCGAAGTGCGCATAATAAGCACCCTTGACAATGATGATCATTGGAAGAGATAATCTGATATTCTTCTACATCAGTTCAATCACACAACTCAAGCTGCAGCTCAAGATATAAACAGACGTCATGTCGGTTAAGCCTCTGCCAACTTGAATGTTACAATGCATATCTAGCTCGTCTATTTTCACGCCGGACTCCGTTCCCTCTCAACAATACCGACCTACCTACTCGACAAGCAAGCTTTTGCTTCTCGATGCCTGGTCTGGCAAAAAAGCTCGTAGCGTCTCTAGCTCGGCAAGCCTCCTTGGACATGGAGTCTTCCACAATCAGTTCCCGGAGACGAGACCGAGAAAAGGCCCGCAAGTCGGGTGATAAAAAAACATTGGTTCCGTGATTGTCTCGAGGCGAGTCCAAAATCTGCCAAAAAATCTGCAGAGCAATGGAGCAAATGCAGCAACAAGATGCAACACACTAATGCCGTATCGTTGCTCGATTCGCCTGGGACCATCAGTTTGAGGCTAGTAGACCTGTGAGTTTCTTTCTTTTCGTTTCACCTCATTCGTTGCACAGCGACTTTTGTCTCTCTTTGGCTGCAGCATGCAAGGAATAATAGGATGCAGTACCTGTAGAGAGGCTAGTCATCAACGTTGAGGGATTGGCCACCAAAAGCCAGGGCAATCGATTCCTCCAATCCTATCTCGTTGTTTATGCTCTGAAGAGACAGGTACTTTTTTGTTTATTATTCGGGATGAGGTGAGATGACAGACAAGTGAAAAGGTTGGTGACACAAACTCAGCCTTGTATCGAATCTGGTCCCGTAGATGTTGAGGAAATGCTGGAGAGGTGGGAAGTCTTCCTACTGGATACGAGATGGGCCTGGGATATCCTGTCTTGTAATCTGTGCACTTTCTGAGACCAAACTTGAATATTTGCAGTCGGATTTAGCAATGAGATTGGCTTTAAGCATAGTGTACATACCTACATATCCTACAACAGAACACCGTAACCTTGGATCTCTGATTGCATATGACGACTGTATGTGAATTTCGATATTGTTAACAGCACTGCAGCTAATAAATGCTCCTTTCATGAATTATGAAAGGTATCGGCAGAGAGTTGGATGCCTGGATAACTGTAGCCCTATGTGTCTAAGGTATTTTGGGTGGCCACCTGGAACAGCACCCCGCCATTGCAATTGAAGCTGCAGCTTCCAGTGGTTGTTGCCTTGCTTGCATCTTGCCTACCTTAGCGGAGCTGAGCAATGGTTGATCTCATTCATCATCCATCTTCAGCCTTCAGCTATCTTTCCCATCTTAGCATAAAACCCAGCATCTCCCACGTATTATCTTTTATTTTTTATCCCTTGACATTCTCTCGGCCAAACCTATATGGGGCACCATACCAACCCAGAGTATCCGTAGCTTCTATACGATATCGGAACTTTGCCGTGGAGTCTACATTCTACCGGCTGCCCCTTTGAAACCGTTGAACAACATCAGCCTACAGCACGGTCAGGTCTGGTCTACAGACAGGTGTTGCACACCCGTCAATTTCTGTGTCCTTGAACCCCTGTTCGACTATACTAGCTTGGTCGCCTAAAGTTAGATCGAAACAGGTCGATTTTGGTCAAATCTGTTGCACATGCGCGCACACGATCACATCCCTCACTCTGAGCGCCAATCCCTGGATATCATCCGCAGCCAGCGTCTCGTCATCATCGTTCGTGTGCACCCCAAATAACCAACTGGGTTAATTGACTATTCACCAACCGCAGACACAACATCCCACGCTCACGCATTGAGAGGGGGAATCAGCAGGCACGCGATCGCAGCTTTCGTCACTCGTTGAACCTCCCTCAACAAACTCACACGCCCCCTCCATTCTCCATTCTTCATCTCCAAGGCTCGGGAGTCTGCCCCTCTCTCCGTCCTCCTCCCGCTCGAGGGACCTTACGTACATACGGTACCTACCTACCTACGTGTGGTAATTTAGTACCTACCGTACCTCACGCAACGACTTGCCCGTCTCGGATAGCATTACTCGCGCCTCGTGGGTAATTTAAACTCCTCGCTGTGGCCCGTGAGAAAGGTTCGGCGCCCCTCATCCGCCGTACACCACCGTCATCCTTCCGTCTCCGGCAAGACATCATCAGAGCATCTCACCTATTACCAACAGCCCTTTGAGGAACACGACTCCAGTTGTGCAGTGCAGGTTCAAGGTTCACAATGGAACCCAGCGGCATGCACATCCCTGAAGATGCGTTGTTGCAGCACGAATATATGACCCCAATTGGTGAGTGCTTATTCCCACGTTCTTCTCCAACCGATCAGCCCCGTGGTCTAATGCCGGCCTGTCGTTGGTTGCCGGCGCCTGCGCTTAAGCTCCGTCGCGGCCGGTCCCCGTGGCGCCCCCGTTTTCCCCGTCCGGGACAAGTTCGTTCCATTATTCATATCCATCTCATTCACCATTAGTTACATGGAGCCCGAGGGCATCCACATCCACGTCAATATCAACCCCAATTTAGCCTGCAGACGGCTTCCACTTTGGTCAATGACAGACAGTTGATCATAGTCTCATGTTCAACGGTTCCGCAATCTTGGTGGTCGTGCGTCAAGGATCAATGCCACTATCAATTCATTCCCACTCCTAGCTAGCTTACGTCTGCTCACAAGTGTGGGTGTGTATCCCGACTCCAACAAACCTCTGCCTCTTCAAGCATGCATCTTTGGCCTGTTTCTTTACTGTATTCACTAAGTTGTGTCTCTGAACCATTCCCTTGAATTCTAGGTTCCTGGCCTCAATGTTTCTTAGCTCAGTAGTGTTGGTCTTTGTGTAAACCACCAATAAAGGCCCAAATCACAAACGTTTACATTTTATCATCATATGATGAGGCGTGGCAAGGCAGCTTCAGGGTCAATGTATTATGCTATATCAGACGTCAAGTAACATTTGATTATTTTCCACTTCGTTTTACACGACCTGGCTTTCTACTCCCCCACGCATAATCTCATCCGTTGACATCTCAGAAGAAACCACCCCCACACAATTGCCGTTCGTGCCTTTCCCTTCACCGAATGCTGACTGATGCCTAGGATACTTCAAATCATCAAAATGCGGTTACTGTGGGAAACGTGACAAGAGTCAGTCAAAACGTGAGTTGAGCCCCTGCACCCCCAGTACCTTTTGACCACCCCAAGACTCACATACACTTACGTCACGAGACACCCGTGATTCCACGGCCGTGCCGTCGATAGTTATTCTGAAGTTCAGATTGATCACTTCATATAAGCACTTGGGTCACACGGTCTCTTGAACGTAAGGCTAACTAGTACGTGGGGTTATAGGCTACGCTTACCACGCAGTGGCAACTTCTATGAGTCCTGCGTTCTACCAAACTCTCCTTGACAGATACTGGAGACGTTCAGGCACTCTCATGTACCGGCCCGATCAACGTCGGTCATGTTGCCCACACTACACTATTCGTCTTGATTCCAGCCAGTTCAAGCCATCCAGAGATCAACGGCAGACCGTCAACCGTTTCAATAAGTATGTCATGGGAGAGGCTTACATGAAAGAAGCGGCTCGCCTGTATCCCAAGTCGCGTGATGAGGCCAAGAAACGGGATAACCAGTTTGATCTCGTCGAACGAATTCATGAGGCTGAAGAGGCTAACTTGAAGAACCCTCCTGAGGCTGCCCATAAACTCGTCGTGACTCTAGAGCATGACGATTGTACGGACGAGAAGTTTGCTGTTTACCAGAACTATCAGGCGGTAGTTCACAAGGAGTCTCCGGATGAAATTACCAAGAGCGGATTTCGACGCTTCCTTTGTGACTCACCCTTGAGGAGAGAAACAATGGTGACATCCTATGGGCGTAAACGTCGCCTAGGCTCGTATCACCAATGCTACAGGCTAGATGGTAGGCTGGTTGCCATTGGAGTGCTTGATCTTTTACCCGAGTGTATAAGCTCAGTATACTTTCTTTATCATGAAAGTATTTACCAGCATGCGCCAGGGAAGCTTGGTGCACTGTATGAGATTGCCTTGTCCATCGAGGAGGGCTATGGCTGGTGGTACCCAGGCTATTATATACACGGTTGTCCCAAGATGCGGTACAAGATTGATTACTCACCTCAGTATATTCTTGATCCTGTCTCATTGACTTGGGACCCACTGGATCGAACTGTGTTGGATCTCCTCGACAAAAAGCCGTACTTGAGCCTTTCACTTGAAAAGGAGCAGGCCTCTCGCGAGATCAAACAAAGCTCGGCGTCGCCTGCCAAGGATACAAACGAGAGTGACAAAGCGGAGGACAAAGGTTCTGACTCTGCAGCATCGGATGAAGATGACAACAACTGGTTGTTTTCCACTGGGATGCCGGGCATTCCTCCGATATCCACGGTCGCCGACTGGGATATGGATCATATCGCTTTGAAGATCGCCCCGAGAACTCCATTATATGAGACCTGTAATCTCGTCAGCTGGGATGAACAGGGGGTCGAGGAATATCCAGGAATGAGAGCTGGTGTTGCTGAGCTCATCGCAGCACTTGGCCCTGACTTGATGGACCGGGTTTGCCTGGACTTTTCCCGGAGACGCTAGGCGATGATTTCACGACTGGGACGCCAATGGGAACTCTAGGTGTCAAGAAACGATTTCTGTTCACATCTTGAGGCTAAATCTTGAGGTTCGGCTCAAAAACTCGACATATTTCACCGCTCAACATAAATTGCTACGTCTAACGAAAGAATGTTTCAATAAAGAGATTATGCCACTTAAGGAAAATCTAAAGAATGAATAGATGTCTCGATGTTTTGATAAATACTGAAGCTATACGATATACTGTAGGTAAGCAGGTAGTTAGACTGAAACAGTTGATTGGTGGTGGAGCTATGCTTCCCAAGCTTCCACCCCGCCATCTCCAACCTCAGCCAGCCCACCACACTTTTTGCCTTGTCTTATCTTATCTCTCACCTCGGTGAAGGACGAACCTTTTCTTTCAACACCAAAACCCAGCGTCATTACTATTTCGAATCGCATCTCCCTTCCAAGCGGCCAAGCGCGCTGAATTTGACACCTATCTCAGTGATTCGTATACAGTATTGTCTACTGCGGATTTGCCTCTACCATCACAATCATCATGGCGTCCCAGGTAAATCTCTTCTCGCCAGCCGAACTTGCATATCTTCACCAGTCACTCTCGTTACATCCTCCAATCCGCCCCGATGGGCGCACGCCGACACAATTCCGTCCCTTGACAGCAGAGACGGGCGTTCTACCCGGTACGAATGGCAGTGCGCGCGTACATTTCGCTGATGGCACGGAGGCCATTGTAGGAATCAAGGCTGAGATTGAGAAGACTGGAGGAAGCGAAGAGCAGCAGCAGGACGAAGAAGACCGAACAAGGAGTGACTGGCTCGAACTGGCAGTTGAGATCCCAGGACAGAGAGATGATGAAGCCTCGACAATTTTCCTGTCAGAAATGTTGAGAGAGGCGCTATTGGCAGACAATGAGTTTGCCAAGAAATTGAGAATCAACAGACGGTTTCACTGGCGACTATATCTCGACGTATGTGCCCATAATACAAAGAAGTAAATGCGATGCTAAAGTGGTGCAGGTTCTACTAATATCTCCTCCGCTATCATACCCTCTCCCACTACTCTCACTTACAACACATCTTGCTCTTCTGGCCACCCGTTTGCCCCGTCTCAAGTCCGAAGGCGACGAGGATCCTATGTTTGACGACGATTGGGAGGCGTCGACGTTCTTGTACCCTCGCGATGGTGCTGATGCGGAAGGTTCACGACCATCTATCACACTTCTCGTGGTTGCGATTGGCGACAACATCATCTTCGACCCTGCAAAGGAGGAATTGGCTGTCGCGGAGACAGCGCTGGCCGTGTCTGTGGCGGAGGTCCGTCGAGTCACCGCTGAGGGTGATATGGAGGTTGACAAGAAGAGCCGCGAGCTCAAGTTGTTGTCTATCCGAACCATTGACCCGCCATCAAGGCTCACACCGCCTGGAGTGCCACATACGACGAATGGAACTGCACAAAAGGGAGAGGCCCAGACAGCCGAGGGAGTGTGGAAGGCACCATTGGGTGGAACGAAGTTTGGAGTAATGGACAGTATAATACAGGCTGTACTGGAGAAGGGCGGAGTTGCGGATGAGGTTTTGGAGGGCCTGGAGAGTGTCGAGCTCACATGAGAGTACGTATGAGTTGAATACTGGTGTGATAGAAAAGCACAAAACCTCATGAGGCTGGATTTCATGTAATCGTACAACGTATGATCCCTGGGCATGGAGATCGTTATGCTACAGCTATATCATACATGCAGATTCTTGCATCTTTGTTTTTTTACATAGGCATCTTAGAAGACACCGAACCACTTCTTCTTGGGCTCTTCAACCTTCTCCTGCACCTCGGTCTTTTGCACTGGCTCGTCTTCCACAGCAGTTTGCTCGGGCTTGGGATCCTCCTCACCCTTGCCAAATACAACAGTCACAGGGTCCTTGGTCTCGATTCCGTGCATCTTCATGAAAAGTCGGCGCTTGGCTACATCGTCGAGATGGTTGGTTCGGTGGTCCCGGGCTTTCTCGGCCTTGTCCTTCTCGTGCAAGACGATAACGTTCTTCCAGGCGACGAAGAAGTGGAGAGGGTGCGTCCAGAGGTCTGAGATTGGAGGAACGAGCTCCTTGTATGGAGAGTTGTAGGCGTAGTTCATGAAGAAGGTGAAAACACCAAGGGCGAAAAGAGTTCCCTGGCGGGGGTCAGTATACTGCAAGCAATTGGACAGCTGAAGCTGTATAGTAGGCATACCATGGTGATAAAAGTATGCAAAAGCCTACTGTGCCAGAAAAAGTGCTCCCATGTCCCCTCGGGAGCCATCATACCGGGGTAGTGCTTCTTATTCTGAGCAGCGACCTCGGAAGCGGTGAGCTCAGGGCCATAATGCTTAGGCACATGGTTCTTCTTGAGGCGTGAGCCATGAGAAGGAGGATTGAAGCGAGCGGGCTTCTCGAGAACGATGGGCTTTCCCTTTGAGGTCGAGGAGGCGAAGCGAATTCGGATGCTGTTCTGTGAGAGTGGGATGCTGATACCACGCCACAGAGGACCCTGAAGAGGGAGAAGAAAACGCGGGATGATGGCACGAGACGCCATTGTTGGTATGTATAACAGATTACAGCGCTATGTGCCTCTGTTGTTCCGCCTCTTAGCCCTGGAGCTTTGTTTGTTGTGGTGGTTTCGTGATGCCCTCACGTGTGCCCAAACAAGAAGAATCTTTTTTCCGGAGCCGTTGAACAAACGAGGTCCCGGGACGGAGGTCCCACTCCGTTTCTTTGAGCCGGTAGACCCTAGGCTGTTTGGGGGTTAGTCCTGTAATGGCCTCAGGTCTTGACAAGGTCACAAGATTCCAGCGACTGAGGAATTTTTAATTTTTTTTTTCATGATGAAAGAGCCTGAGGATGACATGACTAGCCCGACCCCGGAAAAAAAGCCATCGCCGATGGAAGACCCACTTCTAGGTGTTATGTCCCGACTTTACCCGGAGCCACATTCACGGTCGACAGGGGGGAAGAATGTCGGCTTACTTACTCTTGCGCTGTGATTGGCTGAGAATGCATCAGCCACCTGTGGCGCTCTAAGAGATTGAGCGATCCGGCGTGGTCCTAAGCCAGTCGTGTCATGCTGTCATAAAGTTTTATTTTCTTGCTTCGGATCTTTTTCTTCTTCTCTCTCTCCCTCTCTTCTTTTTTCCCACATCCACATTCTCAACCCTCAATCGACTTGTTGCTCTCGTCTTTGGCTAACGCCTCTCGTTGAATTTACTACCACCTCTTAACTCCTTAATCACAAACCACATTCACAATGGCTGGCGGTAAGTCTATTCTCACAGCTTGCTTTGGTTTGGTTTGCGCCGGTTGTAGCGCAAGGCTTCGAGAGATGCAATTGAGGAAAACGAAAGAGGAGACGCTTCTCGCAGAGGATATTACAACTTTCAATTCGAGTCTCGAGGGAATTTGGGTCTTGCACAATGGCAGAGAGTTATGCTTTGGTCACCAGATGAGGTTGGCCCGCTGACCCTGTGGCCTGCGTCATTTACCCAGAACCGGTTTTCCCATGACCACGAAGTTTTCACCAAGACTCACCAACAACTCGTGCCACGCCTCTAAAACACCAAAGCGACTCTTCTTTCGTCCTCTCATCAGACTCACGAACCTTGTCTACGCAGCGTCTACGCAGCCTCACCAGAGCCAAAACTCACTCGAACTCATTCACTAACTCACAATGTGCAGGCGATATCAAGAAGGGTGCCAACCTCTTCAAGACCCGATGTGCTCAGTGCCACACCGTTGAGAAGGACGGCGGCAACAAGATCGGCCCTGCCCTGCACGGCCTCTGGGGCCGCAAGACTGGTTCCGTCGAGGGCTATGCCTACACCGATGCCAACAAGCAGAAGGGCATTGAGTGGAACGACGACACTCTCTTCGAGTACCTCGAGAACCCCAAGAAGTACATCCCCGGTACCAAGATGGCCTTCGGTGGCTTGAAGAAGGCCAAGGACCGCAACGACCTCATTGCGTAAGTTTTTTACTCTGTTGAGTCGCAGTCAGCTCTGGTCATTGGCTTGCATGTAGTCGCCGAGAACTACATTGCTGCAATGATTCCAAACTGCCACGCACTCATCCCCCCCACTGTATCACAACAGTCACTAACATGTCTTCACAGCTACCTCAAGGACTCTACCAAATAAGCGACTATAGATCGCGTGTAATGTTACGACTTTCGATAGATGGGGACCGCCAGGGGGCGTTTGTACTATAGACTCTACACAGCACTTGTTAAGACATGCCACGTGCTTCGTATCCTATTCCCATCTCTCCTCTTTATGCGACTTCCGTCCGATACAACACAACCGTCTTTTTCAACCAAGAAGAAAGCCCGGCGTTGGTTTGAGGCGGAAAACAGGAATGGCATGAGACCAGAATTAAACGTGTCCGCATCATAGCCCGATTTTGTTATGATAGAGATATTAAACTATTTGTTCTACTCTCAGATCTGTTTACTTCATTCGTGCCTGATAATTATGCACTTGGAATCAATTGTGAACGTCATTTTTACCATGATACGATGCCACGAACCAATCTGAATGCCGTCGATTCCGATTACATGTTCAGTCCCCCGATACCCGAGCGCCCCGTAAAGAGGATCATCCGCGCAGACCGGTTCTTTTTCATGAGCCTGTTTTATTATTTTTCGATCCGACTTCAGGTTTTTTTTCATCATGACTGTGTGATTGCCGAGCTATTTCCGTGCGCCTCCGTTGCTCCGGCGGCGTATGCGGGACCTGCGGCGATCGGCGGGCGGTGTGCTTGTCTCTGGTTTTTTTTTTGGAGATTTTGCTTTTTTTACCCCTGGCATGCAAATGAGGTTTCATTGACAGGTTTGGAGAAAATTTGAGCCACCGTGGCTGACACCATCGGTTGGGGTTCGGTGTGACGTGATGAGACATGGTGAGAGAAAGGAGAAAGCCAGATTCAGTGTTGCGACGGGTTTATTGAAAAGACTGTGGCTTTAGGAACCCTTTAGACCATATTTATAACTGTGAGAACAAACGAAGTCGTAAATTTAGATGATATTATCTAAATTAAGGAATATACTCTAGTATCATGATAAAAATTATCTAAGATTTCCCTAATTTTACCTCGAGTTTTCGGTACGTCTCAGGATTCTGTACACTTCTATAGGTGGTGGAAAGGGCATGCTCCCAATCCACACCATCGATCTCAGCTTCTGATTTAGCCCCTTGAAGGCATCGTCGAAGAGCACTTTCGGCGGCCTTCACATGGAGGCCACCTAGATCAGCACCGCTAAAGTCGGTGCAACGAGGGTCTCGAGCAATAGGCTCGAGGCGTTCGAAGTCCTCGGCAGTTGCGTCGGGGTGGTTTGTGCGATAGATGGCTCGGAGGATATCGACCCTTTCGTCAGGGGTAGGTAGGTCGATAAAGAGACGCACATTGAGACGGCCAGGCCGGAGCATAGCCGGGTCGATCATATCCGGTCTATTGGTTGTGCCGATAACATAGACACCTGTGCGGTCTTGAACACCATCGAGCTCGGTGAGAAGAGCATTGACAACACGAGTACCTGCCTCTGTGGAAGCGTTATCACGCTTCGGGACGAGAGAATCCATTTCATCGAAGAAGAGAATACATGGTGTCGACGAGCGTGCCCGGTTGAATAGCTCACGTACTGCGCGCTCTGATTCACCGACATACTTATTGAGAAGTTCCGGCCCGTTGATAAGGATGAAGCTGGCCTGTGCTTCATTGGCGACAGCTTGAGCGACGAGGGTTTTACCGCAGCCGGGAGGGCCCCAAAGAAGGCAACCTGCTGGACGAGCAAGGCCAACACGACGGTAGAGCTCGGGGTCTTTGATGGGTCCGATGATTGACATATTGAGCTGGTCACGAGCAGCCTGGAGAGCACCAACCTGCTCCCAGGAGACGTTGGGGATGACGGTGAAACCCTCTTTTCGTAGGGAAGGGGTAAAGTCTTTGATAGCCGTTTTGAAGTCTTCTTGAGTCAGAGGTAAACTAGGATATTCATGACAAGGGGCAGGCGATTGCTGGTCGGCAAGTTCCATGAGATCTAGATCTGGTTGTGACTGGGTCGATGTGTTGAGGAAGTAGTGACGATATTGATCCATACGCCTCATGCGTTTCTCCGGCTGTCGCTGGGCGAGTGTCGCGACGTTGATAATGTCAGCGCCGACGAAACCATGAGTAATCTTGGCAAGCTCTGCAAAGTCGACATCCTCTGCTAGATTCCTGTTTCTGGTGATGAGCTTGAAGATATCCTGGCGAGCCCCGAGATCTGGTATCCTCATCTGGAGTGTACGTTCAAAAAGTCCAGTTTTGAGGACTGTAGGATCGACATCTGTGATTCGCGATGTTGTCGCCATGGCCAAGATTTGTCTCTCCTTATCTTGCTCAGCTGCGATGCGCTGCATCTGTCGCATGAACTGTAAAACGTTGCGACAATGACTTTCGCTATGGCCACTGCCCCCAGGCTTAGGCATAAACCAGTCGAGGTTCTCGATGAGGATGATGCACGGGGCGACTCGCATGGCCTCCTCGACCGCATCATTAAGGCTCCTCTCCACGCGCTCTAGGTCCTCAAAGCATCCGGTGAGGTACACAATTGGCACGTCGAGTTTCGCGGCTGTTGATCGGATCAATGATTTCTTGCCAACGCCAGGCGGGCCCGAGACGACAAGACCATGGAAGCCTCGCCAGTCGTTGGCAGCGTATAACCCCGGCAATTTGAGAAGGGATTCTATTTGTTCGATGAAATCTTCCTGCGCTTCTTGCACGCCTCCAAGCTCGACCGGGCCTGAAGGATGCTCGACCTTGTGGCGGCTCGTCTTTTGTGTTTTCTTCAGAGGTGCTTTGTCTTGCTTTTCCGTAGGCACAGCATCTGTATCCGTCATGGCACCCTTGGGTGTAATTGCTCCATCCTTCGCCCGCTCTTCGCCATCTTCCTGCACTCGTCGCTTCTTGATCGCGCGAGGTGCTTCGCTTGTAGGTGGAGTCGCCGTTTCTGCAGCCGCAGAAGTTGGCGTGTTCTGATGCCAGTGCTTCGTCATTTGCCTGTTGAGAATGAAACGGTCGTCGTCGGGCTTGGGTGCTTCTTCGAGTTCAGCTTCAGAGTCGCTTGAGTCGCCTAGCTCTTCTTTACGGAATTGAAGTACACGATCGATTGAATCCTCCAAGGGGCGCTTCTTTTGTCGGCTGAGGCTGGAATTTGACCTCTTGATAGCGTCATAGACGGCTGTTGTGGTCTTGAAGGGCTTGCCGTCATTCGCATCCTCGAGCTTCTTCATGACCATGTATACATCGCGATCGAGGCCCTGCCTCAGGTTGAGGCGAGGCCTTTTGGCTCCTAGAGTCATTATCACTAAGGACTATGTCGCGTCACCGACGATCGGGCTTTGATGTTGATGCGAGGTTCAAGATTTCCGAAGACTGAACGGGAAAAAAAAAGTTGAGTCCCAAGATGGTGACAAAATAAAAAGAACAGCCAGTGCTTCAGAGACAAATATAGTTATTTGAGATTGAAATTGAAATTGACTCGCCCACCAAGTACGAGGAAACACAATTCAGTGCTTACGTATTAATTCCAATCGTTGGCGTTCTTCCTCGATGTTGTGTTATGTGCCTTTCATGGAGTTTACTCTATGTGCCTTTGGCCTTATAATACGTGACCTTTAGATACCTAGGTAGGTATTGAAGTATTGTACAATTGAAGAGATCCTACGTTAGTCCACAGATAAGATTTATTGCTTAGATCTAAATGGGAAAATTAGTGAGTATCTTATGTTTTAACCAAAATCTTGTCTAAAATTCATATAATTTCTGCTGATTGCTGAGATTCTACTTGAAATTGCTCAAGGAATTATGTCAACTTGGAGGGGCCTGGCTTATCGATAAGACCCTGGACCCCAGTATCGGCGCCGATGACGATGGTCTCCCCTCGTGACAATCGCTCGCTATCATTGAAGCGAAACCAGAAACTCGAAACTCCAAATTCGCGGCCTCGACTGGATTAGCCACACAATTTCTCTCAACAACCTCACAAATACCGCATCCATCAGCAAACTCACCTCCACGATCCTCATCATGGGCGGAAACGCAAGTAAAGTCACAGCCCAGGACAAGTCCGTCCCTCCCACCCCCCGCGATTGCGCTCGTGACCGCCTTCGATGCTAATAATCTTCAGGGCCATCCTGGACATGAAGAACCAGCGCGATAGACTTCACCAATACCAACGGCGCATAACAGTCCTCACGGATAAAGAGACCGATATCGCAAAGCAGATGCTGGCCAAGGGTGACAAGAAGCGCGCTCTACTAGCCCTACGGCGCAAGAAGTATCAAGAATCACTACTAGCCAAGACAGATGCGCAATTAGCTCAGCTCGAGAAATTGACGAACGATGTCGAGTTTGCGCTTATACAGAAGGATGTGGTGTTTGGGTTGCAGCAGGGTACAAAGGTTCTGAAAGAGATTCATGCTGAGATGGGTGGTATTGAGAATGTGGAGAAGTTGATGGGCGAGACGGCAGAGGCTATTGCATATCAACAAGTAAGTTACCATAATACTATTGCCTCGCAGGTCGAAATAAACTTACATACTTCTAGGAAGTCAGCGATATGCTCGGAGGTCGTATCTCGAACCAGGACGAGCAAGAGGTGGAAGACGAACTGGAAGCTCTCGAAGCCGAACTCGCAGGCCCAGCCAAGTTACCCTCCGTCCCCGTGGCGAATCTACCAGAAGTACAGAAGAATCAAGAAGTCGAGGCACAAGCCGAGAGAGCGAAGCAACCAGCCATGCTGGCAGCATAGACGAGGAGCGAGCGAGGCATGTTGGATTCAAGCCATTTTGGACAGAGCATTTTACATTTCGAGACGTTCTACTATACTTAGACTTGGGTGTATACAGCGGGCAACACGAGGCGTTGAGGCATTTCTGCATTTGAATCATGAAATACAGTATCTTGAAACTTCTATCTGCTATGTGTACTTGTTGATGAGTTTTCTCATGATGGACATGGCGCCTCCTCGGTAGCCACCGCCGAACATGGCAAAGTGGTTGAGGTGATGGTATCTGAGACGATGTTAGTGTCGTGGAGTTTGAGGGGAAATGTGGTCTCACAGTTCGTATAGCTTCACTCTGTCTGGCCACTCAGCTACTGGCTCTGCCTTGGGCACTAGTTCATGGTACTCTTTCCAGAAGTGATTGGTGAAGCCTCCAAACATGTTCATGATACCGAGCTCAAACTCAGAGTGGCCATATACAGCCGAGGGATCGTAGACAACTTCTTCGCATCCGCCTTGGCCCGCGATTTGCCCTTTGGAATGATTTCCGCTCCATAAATCACCATGGATAACGACAGGCTTGATGTTCTTTACAACATCATCCCCAATCAGCCGTGGAACTACCTTGCTAGCAACTGTCTCAACAACTTCTTCGAGTTCTGGATCAGCACCATTGTTGCGAATTGCCTGACGAGCGATGTGTCTCAGACGGTTATTAGCGTAAAAGTCAGCCCACGACTCTCGCCATGAGTTATCTTGCTCTGTAGAACCGCAGCATGTAGGGACTGAGAACCCAAACATTGGCTTGTCATAGCCCTCTGGAATGGGAGCTGGTGTTGTGTGTAGCCGCGCAACCTTTGAAGCTAGAGTCTTGCCTGAGCCACCAGGTGCTGATGACCCCAGATCGAGAAAGTCAGTTGCGAGGAAGTGATGCCCTGGGCGGCCTGCGAGGGCTCCATGGGCATGAGATCTGGGACAGAAGTTGGGAACTGAGTCTGCTATGGCGTTAAGGGAGGCATGTTCACCTGAGCTCTGTTAGATCATGATATCAGACAGTTGTGTATAAAACGTGTACTGACCCCTAAACATAATATCCGCTTCCTTCCCTGTTCCAGTCTTGACAAAGTAATTCAAAGGCTTCCCATCCTTCTCAGACGTTATCTTGAACGTAGAAGCAAAGCCCGATCCACCATGAGAGTTGATAGCCGAGTTGGCGGGGTCCAGCCCCAGGGCCTCAACGATGGCGGGGTCGACTTTCGTATGTGGCATGATATCCAAGGGATTCGGGGGTATACAAGTGTGGCAATATTCAGGTACGCGAGTTGTTTGCGATGTTTTCCAAACTCAACTTGGCTGGTATGAAGAAGGGAAGATTGGGTGGGATGATGGGGTGACGTCAAAGCTTTGGTGTTAGTAATGCGAAAACATGCACGGAAGCTTGGAGCGTTGCAACGTAGTGACTTATCCTGCTTATTTTTCTGAAATTATTCTGATATAGAGGGATAGATATGATGTTATCATTTCATCATAGCAAGATGTGACCGTAGACGTTGTTTAGTGAGTATCCAAGCCGTGTGTCTCTGTAACTAGACTATTCACGTCATCGGGGCGCTTTCAAGACTACGATCAGTCCAAGTTCGTTATCAGAGCAAGTAAAGGACCATCTTGAGCTCATGAGTGCAGCACTCAACCAAGTAGCATCGTTCTCGTGGGCCACTCTTAGAAGCTTAATCGGAGGTCCATGTTCACATCTCCAAGTCCGGAGCTTTTTGACCCGGAGTGGGTGGGGCCGGTCGGGAGCTAACTGTAATTCACGGCGCCGGTCTTTTGCACACCGGGCCGTCCTCCGGATAGTCTTCCAGAGAAGAAGCAATCTCTCTTACTGTAAGAAACTATATTCAAACATGTGGGGGCCAGGGTGAGAGTGCGAAACGAGTTCCTTCGACATAGTCACCAGATAAGTGAATACAGTAGGTGACAGTGACACTTTACATACCTAGACAACCAAAGAGCCGCCCCCGATGAACCCATAAACAGTAATTTAAGCAATGAGATAACCAGGTCAGAGATTATCTTATGTCTTATGTTGAGCCAAAAACGTGCTAGGCTTCCCATGTCACGAGTGACTGGGCGAGAATCTCGAATACTACGGCATTTACAGCCCAATTCCATGCTTTTCTTTTGTGGGTGCCCAGAAGACCCTAGATCTGTAGAGTACCTGCAGGATCTTCCAGATCACTCTACTCTTGGCCAATATCTTGAATGACAAGGTAGTTGCTGTGTGGCTCCTGGTCAAACAGATCCTAGCTGTTTCTACTCAAATCATACGGTCGCTTCCATGACGAGAACAGGGGATAGTCGGGTCCGACCCTGATGATACTTTCACATTCCGACGACATTGTAATGAAAGGCCATCTTCGGTACTCTATTCGGTAGTATCAGGCAGGTACCTTATCTAACATAATAATACGTAAACTCCGCCTCGGAGCCGATCCGAATCAGCACTCCACCATCGGATGAGCCCACATCGGCCCCGTCAAATCCAAGCCCAATCAAATTCCCGACATGTTTCTGATGTGACAATGACATGCCTTGTTGTTTCCGAGCAAACGCCAATCGCAAGTGATGGTATAGATCAAGAACTCCATAAGATAAAACTCGCTATTCGTTCCGATAGTAATTCGTCAGACCAGGGGGTGTGTGTGTGTGTGTGTTCGGTCTTATTGTTTGGTGGGGGCCTCGATGTATGAGGATGCAGCGTAGGTTGTACCGCTGCTGAGTGATGCATTGTCTGAGTCGACGGTTGATGATGGTGATGATGATGAGGACATGGAGAATGATGCTGAGTTGTTGGAGTGTGAACCGCCATTGAAGCAGGTTGTGCATGGGCATAGAGGGTTGTTGGTCATTGGCGGTGGAGGTGCGCAGTGACGAGCGAACCAACTCTTGACTGAAGAAGGCATCTTGAGTATGAATGAGGTTTGATATAGTTGTTGTCGTTGAAGTAGTGTTGAGCAGTAAGATAGATAGATGTAAGACTCGTTGGACTGAAGAATATCTCAAGTGTAACGTGAAGTAAGTTGTGTGTAAGTCGCTTGCTAAGATCAAAGAAGACAAGAATAAACTACAGTTCCACGAAAGAATGAAGAGGATGTCTTGGGTATTTATGTTTCTTCACTTCTATAGCATGTGGGACCAACAAACCAACCCGAGCTTCTCCTTTGCAAAAGTATTCTTTCTCATGCATCAAAAATCTCGAAGCCATCCAAGCCCACGACTAGACCAAGGCCATCCCTGACCCATGCACGGCAACAAAATGGGGCAGCCTCCTCTTCTCAGCCGGATACCGAGAGACGTCCGGGAAAAGAGTGGGTTCGCAAATCTACATATCAAATCGCGATGCCTTCACTTTTTACCGCGTCTTCTTAGACGTTTTATATCTCCTCCTGCGAATCTCTCTCTTGACCGAATTTCCCCAGAGCCAAGACCCTTTCTTACATGGGATGGATTATGGCGCGGTTTTTTGTTTCCCCTCACGAGAAATAAATCTCCATTTCCCCGCGTTTTCCCCCCAATCGTCGGCCTGGGGAAAGGGGGACACGTGCTAGACGGGGGATAAGCGCGGCAACTGGTTAAAGTTGTGGCCTTATTTCGACGTGCAGTTGCATTGCATTGGGTTTAACGGCTTGTGAAGATTTGGGTGTTGCGTGTTGAGGAGGAAGTGGTTTGGAGGCGTTGGCACGTGAGGTTGACGGATGATTGAGTGAGCTCACTGCGAGACAGGACTGCAAAGGTATAGCATAGAGGTGATTGGCTGTAGAGTTTATATTACTGTTTGGAACAACCACCATAGTCTAATGGTAACGTACGGGTATGTTGTTGTCACAAGCTGATAGATACCAAACTGACCTATACAACCAGTAACGGTTAATTTAGACACCCTTAACCTCACTTATAAAAACAACTCCAAGTAAACACAATTAACCCTTCCTGAATCTCCTCTTTCTCTAAATCACCCTATATTCCATCATAGCTCACCATCAGCCTCATCTCTACAACCCCCAACATCACGAGACTCACCATCATCTACAGATTCCATCTCAGATTCTCTTCCCGCGTCGGTCTTGGGTCGGCATTCGCAAATCCTACCTCACACCTCTCACCTTGCCTCTGTAAACTTGCTTGCATGCGGCTCTTCCGCAGTGGATCTGGAAATGAAACCGACGCAATTCCCGCCTCGAACCTCAACGGAACGGGAACCCATTGGTTAGAAGCTGTTGCCCCTTTGCGGCTCGATCCGATGTCTTATCTACGTCAGGAGATTTTCATCATTGAGACGTGGGTCTTTAGCAAGGGGAATAACCGAGGATAAGCTGGGAAAATCTAGTTCAGAGATTTCATTTCGTGAGTCATGGATATCTGTGCCCAAGGGGGGTTATCATACACATATGATGTGATAAATGCTGTGGAGATGAAAGGTGAGAAAAGAGAAAAGTCATGATATGGACAAGGAGTCGTGGGAAAGTTGAGGCTGACTTTAGGTTGTGATGGTGTGCGGCGAGACGAGAGATCGCCAAGCCTTGCCCATGATGGGTGGCTTTCAACTGCACGTTGATGATCTGAACTAGAGTTATTCCCGAATAACTTCTCCCTTCTTATTCCTTCTTGTTTCTTTCACCTGGACAGGCCCTTTCAATACTCGTCATACTATCTATCATCTAACTTTGATCCATTATTAATACATTTTGTCAACAAGTTGAAATCATCCCATTATGAGCTAAGAATGCGGCTCTGAGACGATGCATGAAATTGGATGGACCCTTACATCCGAGAGGCTTATTAGCCGAGTCTGGACCGAAACATCGAATCGTCCTCTTATACATAATTATTCTAACAGCCCATCTGTGACTTGTTCCGTTTACTCATAGACCTGAATTTGCTGAGAATGACTCTTCCGACCCCTCAACTGTTCTCACAACTCAAGAACCCGTCACAATACCACGTGGACTCCAATCAAGCCAAAGTTGGCTGCGTGGAACAAGCATCTTCTATCATGCCTGGGGTCGAAGGGAGTGCAATTATGAGTCTTGAGAGTCTCAGTGTCTACTCGTCATCTCACGAGATATGACGACTCGTTACCCTTGATCTCACACGCCACACCGAATCACGAATCACAGCATCAGGAACACAACAGTTGCAGGGCGTGGATACGCGAAAAATCATCTTGTTGGAGACCATATCGCTCGTCCATCCTTTGAATCATCCGTCCTTCTATCGAACCAATCGGACACATTCGAGAGCATCGAAACCATGTGTCTTTACGAGCAGCGAGCTCCAAAGACCGGCCGATGCATGCTAAATTAAAAAAACAGGAATATCCACCCATGTCTCCCGCTCTTTTTCATGAGTGTTTGTTTCATCTACTCTCGGTTTTGGTTGGAACCGCAGCCTCCTGGAGCTCAAGTCTCACATCTTGTTATTATATCATATCCTTCACCACTGCTCGTCTAACAGCATTTTCAAGTGGAGCTGTTTAGATACCGAGGGTGAACTCGACACCGACATCGATGTCACGGGCTATTCGAGTGTTAGCAATCAGAACAGGCACTATAGGGGTCAAGGCAACTTACCCATCTTGACGACCTTGGACAGCTGGACAGCCTTCTCGGCGGCGGTTTGTAGGTCATCGATGGAGAAGATCTTAAGACCAGAGTCGTTGATGAGCTGGTGAGCCTGCTCAACGTTGGTACCCTGGAGACGAGCAATGATGGGGATTCGGAGGTTCATGCTCTCAACGGTCTTGATGAGACCAGTGGCGATAGCATCACATCGGACGATACCACCGAAAATGTTGACAAAGATAGCGGTGACCTTAGCATCGCTGGTGATGAGCTCGAAAGCCTCTCGGATAGCAGCGGGAGTGGCACCACCACCAACGTCAAGGAAGTTAGCGGGCTGACCTCCGTTCAGCTTGATGATATCCATGGTGGCCATGGCAAGACCGGCACCGTTGACAAGGCAGCCGATATCACCGTCAAGCTTGATGAAGTTGAGGTTGGACTCAGCAGCGCGGACCTCATCGGGGTCCTCCTGGGTGGTGTCGCGCCACTCAAAGACGTCCTTCTGTCGGAACTCGGCGTTGTCGTCAAAACCGAACTTAGCGTCCATGCAGAGAACCTTGTGGTCGGAGGTCTCAGAGAGAGGGTTGATCTCAATCTGGGTAGAGTCCTTCTCGGTGAAGATCTTGTAGAGCTTCTGGATGGTGTCCTTGGCCTCCTCGATGCACTGCTCGCTGAAGCCAAGCTTAGTGGCAATATCGCGGGCAACCTCGTCGGTAACACCAACGTTGATGTCGATGTAGTTGGTGTGGATGGCATCGGGGGTGTCCTTGGCGACGGTCTCAATGTCCATACCGCCCTGGGAAGAGGAGACGATGACGGGGCATTGGTTCTGGCGGTCCATGAGGATGGCGAGGTAGAACTCACGGCGAGCAAACTTGCGCTCGCAAATGTAGACAGCGTTGCAGAGACGGCCGCCAGCGCCCGTCTGCTTGGTGATGAGGTTGTGGCCGATCATCTGCTCGGCGAACATCTCGGCCTCGTGGGGAGAGTAGATGACACGGACACCGCCCTTCAGGCCGTTGTCGAAGGTACCCTTTCCTCGGCCACCGGCAAGGACCTGGGCCTTGATAACCATATCATCGTTGCCAATCTTCTCAGCGATCTCCTTGGCCTCCTTGGCGGACTTTGCGACGGAGCCCTTGGGGACACCAATGCCGTACTGTTGGTGGTTAGCAGCCGTGATTTCTTTTGAGGCGAGTCCCGTAGTTTGCAGTTCGTAGTATCGACGATCGTCAAGGGGGGGACATTGAGTAGATAAAACCTTACCTGTCGGAGGAGGTCGGCAGAGAGGTACTCGTGAATGCTCAGAGCTCGTCGTTGCTGAACGCCGGGGAATCGAGCGGCAGGGGCAGCAAACTGGAGCTATTAACGTTGGAGTTAGCAACTGTTTGTATATATCAAGCGCATCACCAAGCTTTTGTTTAGCGGGCGATAACTGGGACGTACCTTGGAGGCGCTGAGGGCCGAAGCCACAGCACGACTACGGCCGAGCTTGAACATTGTGACGGATAAAGGAAGAGGGGAGATTGGGGATATGATCGAGAAAGGGAGGGACTTTGGGGGGGATAAAGAAAAGGGGAGAGAGGGGGAGAGAGCGGTTTAGATCGTCACAAGGAGGTAACAGTAGGTAGAAAAAGAGGTTTTCGGATGACGAGGAAAACCAAATCCACGAAGCTACGGCGCTCAATCAATCAGGAGCCTCAGACCGACCACTAACCTAGGCTTGTGCTCTGTGGTTTGATCCACTATTTTGGGCACGGGATTTGTCGGGCTAACTTGGAGACAGACGGGGAGACAAGTAGGTATTAAGTTAGTACGGAAAAAGACATTCACCGATTTGATAATGATATAATAATTGTTGTGGTGTTTGATTGTGGTGCATTTCGTGTTTGATCATGATAATGCCTTTGTTACCCGTTTCTTGTCTCTAAAACTGAATCTATCTATCTATCTATGCTCTGTAATAGAGTCGACCTCAACGTCCTCGGCGATGCTACAAAATATATCGCTTCTCCGAGCAAATGACACGACATGACATGACATGACAGCCAACATCTGTTCCCGCGGGCTCGTCACATTTGCATTGCATTGGATCTCGGTGACCAAGATCCATCATCTACCGTCTCAGGGTTTTGGTAGTTCCACTCTTTTACTAACCGCCAAACCTGTTCCAGCGCGGCACAAGACTACCGGGCTGTGAAAACCGGTCATGCAAATCCGCCTCGGGTGAGTCCAAGGTGAAGCACGAATAAAAAACGTTGTCGCTGGATACCAAAACGTCTCCGGGTTTCGGCTACAATAGGCTTGTTGTTGACCGTATTTCCCCCACATGGAGAAAGACGTCCAGTGATAGGATGCCTGTCAAATGGAAGCCTTCAACTTCATGATGTTTATAATTGTATGCAAAATAAAGTTACTTGGTAATGGCTTATCAGAGACCAATTCATGTAAACCCGCTAAACGGTGTCCCGATAACCTTCCCCTTATCATCCCATCTCACTCCTTCGCCTCTCAAAAGCTTCCTCTTCTCATCAAGAGTGATTCCCTCACCATCTTTAGTCCACTTCCCCTTGAACCCACCCAGCGCACCTCCAGTAGCCACAACGCGGTGGCATGGTACTTCTGGTGCGAATGGATTCCGTCGCAGCGCATTGCCTACGGCTCTTGGCGACGACTTTAGATGCGCGGCCATGATACCGTATGTTGAGAAGCTCCCCCGTGGGATCTGGCAGAGAAGTGTCCATACACTCTTCTCGAATGGCGTGCGGCTGGATGCTTCGATGAGAACTAGTTGAGAAGCCATGATTGTGGTGAAGTCGGCGGGCGAGGTTGGTGCAGTAGGTGATGATTGTTTCTTGGTCTTTGCAACTTTGACTTTGCGATCTTCTTGGGGCTCTTCAAGAGATCGCTTGCTTTTAGTGATGGCTGCCATAGCGTTGTCTCAACAGCAGTGGTACAATGAGTGAAGCGCGTTGAACTATATGTAAGGGCAAATTCCAAGTTGTGGGTATTGACTATGTGATGGCTGGCAATGTCGGTATGGATTTAAAGAGTAAACGGAAGGGTCACGATTTAAATCACGGTCATAAAAGATGCGTCACGCCAAAAGGCGTGGTCGACGCCAACATCTAAAGCAACACATATCGCGAAGTCATGTGACCCACATCAATAGGCAGCCATACTGGTGCATGCTGTACAAATGAATGGCTAAGATATAGATAATATGCTAGAGAATGCATAATAGCAAATACTTCCGGGGGTGAAGTATCCCTTCATCAGCGTACGCAAAGTGACCTTCAGGATGTGACTTGTTGTCTCTCGACTTACACAAGCTCCATACGCGGCTTACAGTAAAGGACAGTCATGGATACAGAGCTAATCAGTTATACAACAACAACTATATATATATCTATCTTTTCATACATAAAAGCAAAAAGAAGTCATATTCACGGAGGATCGAAAAAAGAATTGTCAAGATTGGGATTCTAACCCAAGAATCTTTCGATACTGCAATAACCCAGTTAAGCGGACAAGACAACGTCTTGAGTGCAGCGCCTTAGAACACCCGGCCAGCTTGACCTCATCCGAAGATGTGATTGATATAAGCAAGAGAAACAATCCGTCTGCCGACTCATCTATTCAATGGCTTCTACTCTGTATCCCAGATGGAACAGAGCGTCTAATTCACTTGAGAACAGCTGAATCTCTCCGGTTCATTTAGCATCATATGAATGACAAACTTCTTCTCAGTATTAACAGTCCGGTGCTTCGCGAGCTACGTCGTCTCACACATCGCAAGTCTTCCGTACTGAGCGTCCTTGCCCTAGTGCTTGACACGAGAACAGAGGGCAAAGGGAAGTGTGACAGCAGTGGCTTCAGTATGTGACCCATGATATTATTTACACAAGTTCATCATTTCGATCTACAAAAGTTTCCCTTAATCGTGTCCATATCATTATTCCATGTCTCATCATTTCTGTACCAACAAGCGGCACGGTGGTATATATGTATGTATGTATGTATGATGTTTTTCTCAAACAGAGGGAGGTGATGTCTCCAATCTAACCCAACGCCAATGATTATGCCGATCCTAGTTACGGGGTTACCATGCCTGCTCCCAACGGCTCCTGTTTTTGGTTTTTACAACACGCGACTCGCAAATGCTTCTATGCATGCTGTTTCTCGCTGAACTTTGATCATTTCCGGACTCTCGTGTCTCTTGTGCTGAGACGACGGGATGGTTTTTAGAACATCCCTGTCGTTCAAGCATGAATGACGTCGTCTCGTGAGTGATGTTTTGTTTTCGTATTTACTGATGCGATGACCAAACTGTGGCCTCCATTCTAGACCATGAAGGACTCTCCGCAGCCGCATTCCTCCTCTGAGAGGTCTGTTAGTATTATGCCGGTCTGTGACTCTTGTGGCAACTTACTGATGTTCGGGTTCTTGAACACAAACCGCTGGTTAAGCTTGTCCTCAACATAATCCATCTCACTCCCAATGATACTAAACAGCGCCTTGCTATCAATCAAGACCTTGACGCCATCCTGCTCAACCGTCTCGTCAAAAGCACCGGGCTTATCGACGTATTCAAGATGATACGCCAAGCCACTGCATCCTCGGTTCCGTACTCCGACCTTGATGAGCTTCGGTTCCGGCTGATCCAGCAATTCTCGCAATTGCGCCACCGCAGAGGGTGTCAATTTCATAGCGGCCTTGCGCGGTCGTAGCTTAGGTCGTGGTCTAGCTGCCTTTGGCTTCTGAGCTTCTGTTTCGCTGAGCTTCGGAGCTGATGCCGATGTGGCGGGAGTAGCATTATGTGTTGGCGCGGGTTCTTGTTGCTTAGGTGGTTGAGGATGCTGAGGTTGCTGAGGAGGAGGTCGTGTCTCGTGGACTTTAGGAAGAGGATCAGGTTGTGTTATTGAAGTTTCAGGGACGTCGTCGTTCCTCGGAGGCGTCGAGGTATGTGTTGGGAGAGTATATGAGTGGTAGGACACAGCGAGAGGTCTTGACGTTGAGAATTGCCTCAGGGGGCATCCTCGTCGCAGGGCGATTCTCGTTATCGATCTTGAGGCAAACATTGTGGGCACATGTGGTGGTGATGTTGAGGTTGAGGATTGGTATCAAGAGAGGCAAAGGTTTAGTGGATGGATAGTGGAGGCTTATGATTTCAAAGCCCGGCTGCTCGGTGCTAAAAGGCGTTTGTTGCCGGAGACCGCTGGTACGTCAGAATGGCTCCCCGATCTTGTCCGAGCGAATCAGGGTGCGATAATTTGTCAGGCTCACGTGATGTTAATGGCCAGATTCAACAAAAGAGGACGATGGTGGGCATGGCAATCATGACAAACAATGGCATCGGAAAGATACCATAATGGGCTTTCTACTTCTTTAACAATTGGTGTATAATGTAAGTTTGCTCGGTTTGGAACGTGCTGTCTAGAGAGCTCATATGTAGTATTACGTGAAGCTAGAATGCAATGGTTTTTATGTTGATCTTCAGGACAAAGAAAGGCCATCAAGGTTTGTAATTCTGACAACCAGTCAAATAATCCAAAATAAATTTCTTACATGGTACGGAGTAGGACAGCCCTGTATGTAGTTTTCTGATTAGATTTATATGTAATGGGCATAAACTGTGGCTTAATTAATCGGGGCCCTACTGGAGGTTTTGCTTACACCAGATTCATAAGCTGGTATGGGCGTCGCCAAATGCCAACACGACAGGCTGTGCACCGGCATCTGTTGTGCTGTAATTATCATGCACACTTTATTTAGCTGCCATTGTCAAAGCAGTACCTTACATATCAAAACAACCCTATCCAATAGCTCCCCTTCCATACCACACAAGATGACAAAACGGGGGACGGGAACATTTATACACAAACCCATGTAATAGAACGACACCAAAGTACCGTGGATACCAGTTAACTTCAACAAGCCATGGTACCGAGGACACGGATCGTCAATCATGACCCATGCATCAGAAGCGATTGTTATATGCAGGCTCGCTAAACAGAGTTGCAACCAGATCTATGACAGTTGTTTATCTCAACAACGTAACATGCATATCAGTTACATACTAACGATCGCTATCACGATGCAGCAAGGCCCAAGACTCCATTCCGATATCTCCAACCCCAACTCACTGTAACCAGGTAATCAATCAGTGGATCGCTTTATCTCGGTTTACCTGCTCAGAAGGAACACAACAACCCCAACAAATGCGGCTGATGAAGTGAAACGTAGTTTAAATCCACGAGTGTCAAATCAGGCAGGCCGTGGAACCGTTCGACATGAGATATCGTGGTATCCGCAGTCTGGGCGAAACGTTACATGCGGATATAAATTAATTGGACCTCTGGTCAGAGCTTCCATGGGGGAGATAGCCAAGAAGACTTGGGGTTATCGTGATAAGTGAGTATTGGATGTTACGAGAAGAATAAGGCATTGCCGGGGCCAGTGACATATTTCTAAAAACAAGATGGCAAGCTGACAATTTTCGTAATGAGAGTTGCATCTTCGTATTGGTATTTCTATGTATATCTTGGGTGTTGTGACTTGAAGAGACACAAAACGGTTGGTTATTGGTGAACCGTTCAACTGGTTACGGGCTGTGAAGTCTGGAGATTCTGTTGTTTAGCCAATCACGGAGCTTCACAGTCGGGCCTTTCCCCTGGAAGACCCTAAGAAGGCAACTAAATTGATCTGGGGTTTGGACGGGAGGCAACTAAAAATGCTCAACGGCTTGTCTTGAAACGGCATCAGAAAAGCAACCATGAATTCAACATTGAAATGTAAATGTTACTATCGCCAAGAGAGATATCACCAAGTTCAACTTGCAGATGATTCACAATCTATGACCTCAGCAGCCCAAACCAGCCACTCTCATCTCAGCCTGGCAGGCAATCGAATCCACAATTGTTCTCACAAAGCTAAAGTCTGGTAGAACGTTACCAATGGGGCATCTGTGACATCCACGAACGTTACCGTTAGGGGACGCCACTGGAGCTGGATAGCCTCTCATGTTTGAGAAGTGCTACCCCATGGAGACCTTGGCTTTTGATCTTGTGAATCTGGGGAATACCGTGGACGTTTTGGGAGTGAGTCTGAGGTGACATATCTGAATGTAGTTTCTGTGGTGGTTGAGATGATACGAGTTTGAAGACTTGGCGGTTCAAGGCAGTGAACTAGCATTCTATTAAGGGTAACGGAATTGACCTTTTCGCAGAGCCTCAACTCTTGATATGAATGTCTATTGTTTATATGTAATTAATACCTGACGATATCTTCATAGATCAACATCTAAAGATACTGACTGTCATCGTCGGCCTCGGCCGATACGTCGATAATAATGGGAAAATACCTACCTTACGCCACCTCGCCCACTGTAAGCGGATCGACACCCTCCATCCATTGTTGCATCTCCCCATTAACCCCCCTGTAACTAACCCGCACCACCCTCACAATTCATTCCCCATCTTCCATCCATCCAATCCATCCCGTCTCATCCACTCTCACCACTTGACGAGACCCCTGACAATCCATTCTCTCTCTCTCTCCTCTCTTCGCCTTCTCGTGATACACACAGTTCCCCAATTGCAACTATCAAGGACGGGCAGGGGTCGGGTCTAGTTTATTTTTGGGGGTGACCCTCACGATAGAGTACGTCGCGTGCCTGGATCTCTCCATCTTTTCTCGCGACTACTTTAATTCTGCTACATCCGGGATTTATCTGGGTTTCTTGGATCTCATTCATTCATATTCTGGTCTTTAAGTGTCTAGAGAAGCATACCAATTGCCTTGTATAGGGGCATTGACCATCATCTCAATCTCTAATATTAACATCAACATCAACACACAACACACAACATGTCTACTCACGAAAAGGAAAACCCCATCGCCCAAGCGGCCTCAGAATCCGCAGACTCAGATACACCAGGCTTCCGCCCCAAAGGATGGATGTACAAGACCGTCCGTATCGCTGGCGTTGACCTCTGGTACGCCTCGCCCAAGGTCCAGCTCCTCATGGTCTCCATCGTCTGCTTCTTATGTCCTGGCATGTTTAACGCCCTGACTGGTCTCGGAGGTGGAGGCCAAGTCTCCAATGAGGCCCAGGACCACGCCAACACGGCTCTCTACAGCACCTTTGCTGTCATTGGTTTCTTCGCTGGTACTTTCGCAAACAGGCTTGGACTTCGTCTGACTCTGTCCATGGGAGGTCTGGGATATTGTGTATATGCTGCTTCGTTCTTGTGCTATTCGCATACTCAGAACATGCCCTTTGTCGTCTTCGCTGGTGCTCTCTTGGGTCTTTGCGCTGGACTTTTGTGGGCTGCTCAGGGATCTATCATCATGTCTTATCCTCCTGAGCAGAGCAAGGGGCGATACATCTCTTGGTTCTGGGTCATCTTCAACATGGGTGCTGTCATCGGTTCTCTTGTGAGTACCTCTTGGACCTGGATTTGAAGTTTTGTGGTCACTAACATATCTTAGATCCCCCTTGCTCAAAACATCAACAAGAAAGCTGGCCCCGTCTCCGATGGTACATACGCCGCTTTCATCGCTCTCATGGCCATCGGTGCCATCCTCGCCCTCATGATCTGCGACGCCGACAAGATCGTTCGCGAGGACAACACCAAGGTTATCGTCATGAAGAACCCTTCATGGAGCACCGAGATCAAGGGTCTCTGGGAAACCCTCTCCCACGCCCCCTGGGTGGTCCTCCTCTTCCCCATGTTCTTCTCCTCAAACATCTTCTACACTTACCAAAACGTCAACATGAACCTCGCTCAGTTCAACGTCCGCACTCGCGCTCTCAACAACTTGCTCTACTGGCTCGCTCAGATCTTTGGCGCCCTTATTGTTGGATACGCTCTTGATGCCTCTAGCGTCCGTCGCAGTGTCCGTGCAAAGATCTCTCTGGTCGTCCTCTTTGTTCTGACCTTTGCTATCTGGGGTGGTGGCTATGCCTGGCAGAAGGATCAGCGACCTCGTGAGGTCGCCATGAACCCTGCCAACGAGGATGACAAGATTGACTGGGACGACGGTGCTCACAAGTTCCTTGCTCCCATGTTTCTCTACTTCTTCTACGGCTTCTTCGATGCTGCTTGGCAGACTTGCATCTACTGGTACATGGGCGCTCTCTCGAACTCTGGCCGCAAGACAGCCAACTTTGCTGGTAAGTCCCAATCATCACTTGTGTCCATGCCAGAGCCCTAACTCATCAAACCAGGTTTCTACAAGGGTATCCAATCCGCCGGTGCAGCCATCTTCTGGCGTCTCGACGGCCTCGGCAAGCCATTCGACACCATCTTCGCCGCTACATGGGCCTGCCTCGGTGCTTCACTCGTCATTGCCGCCCCCGTCATCTTCATGAAGATCCAGGACTCCGTCTCGCTTGAAGAGGATCTTAAGTTCAGCGACGAGAAGATCGAGGATGTCATTGTCGCACCTACAGATAAGAAGATCGCCCTCACAGAGGCGTAGATAAGAGAGATATAAACAGGACTACTATTTATAAGAATACTTAATAATTTAATGATATATCGGCGTTCAGTATGTATGCATTGGGGAGCTGGATGGGTATGCTGCCTATAGATTGGGTTATTGCTTGACGATGTGTTACATTGCATGAAGCGAGTTAAAGAATCACGTGTATATATATATATAGAAATACATATGCCATTCGCGGATTTCTCTTCATTTGCCTTCTTACATACAATTGTAACTCTGCCATTATGCTCAAAGTCACGACCATGCAGTTGGCTCGCAGTAAAGTCACTTCAACTTGGCAGACAAATTACATCACAGTTGCAGAGGGAAACATGTTTCAAGGAGGATAGATCCTGATTCTTCTTTTTGTTCTTCCTATTCTATTGCAGAATACATCCATTTTGTCTTTCTTTTCCATCACCTGTCCTGCTTGTTCAGTCCTTGTTTCACCAGACTCCTTTCCCAGAAGTTCAATTATGAATAACAATCATGATACGACAGGTTGCCGTGTCTTTTTCATACAGTAAGAATCAGATACACTCGTTTTCGCGCCGACGGCGTTTGAGAATACATTAAAGAGAAACCCAAGAATAGAAAAAAAATAAAACAACCCAGGCACCCATGAATCGTTTGCAAGCCGTTTTCGAATGCACCCGTGCCCAGAGGTTATTTTTCCTTTTTCCACCGCCCCGCCCCGTCTTCGCCTGAAGAGATAATACAGGGATGCAAAAACCAGGAAGAGAATGAATGTGAGAAAGTAGAATGTAAGAATGCGGGATGAGCTGTACCCTGAAATTTGGAGGGAGGCCGACCTTCTCAACAATGTGAGTGTCGAGCCCCAAAGGACCCAGCGCTCGCGCTTCGTGATAAGATCCTGGAACAAGTTCCACCCATGGGAACCGAGTTGAAAACCGTAAAACATAAATTATCAGACCCAAATGTAAATAACGCCGTTGTGCTGATGGATATAGAGGTCATAAGGAACATGACGATGTTTCCCATCTGCTGAAAGAAGTTCAAACAAAAATGGGGGGTATCAAAGATGAAGTAGTTACTGGTGTGAGGTAATATGTGCGTGTGATAATGGTGAAGGTAAATTGCTGTTCAGTCCGGTAGGGATCTGATGCGTTAAGCCAAAATCTTATATCTGGGCAGGAGTTGGTGTTGAGGTGCCTCGGTCGCGGGAGATCCAGCTGAAGAGGTCGGGGCGACCACCTCCGACACCAACGATGGAGGCGGCCGAAGAGTCAACTGGAGGTCGGCTGGCAGTCTCGCGAGGCTCAAGGAGAAGACTCTTGCGGTAGTAGGTGACTTGGACATTGCCCTCCTCACTGCGGAGATGGCTGATCTGAGAAGACATCCAGTCCTGCATATCAGGTACTTCGGTAAGCCTGTAGGGGACCTGGAATCGCTGGAGCTCTCCAATGATCTTGGCAGTGCGAGTGTGCTTATCAAAGTTGACAACAGTGATGCCACCATTGCCATCCTCCTCAGACTCGGGGCCCAGGCACATTTGCTTGGTGGCAGGGTTGCCAATGTCGACAAAGGTCAAGTCGGTCAAGTACATGCCGAGGAAGGGTAGGCAAGGAGGAACATGGTCGTGGAGTCTTGTTCGCAAGACCTTGTTGTTCTGAGAAGGCTCGACCAGATCCTGAAGGTTCTGGAGCATGTCCTTGCGCTTGGTGGAGATGGCATCCCAAGTCTTTCGGAGGCGACTGATAGTGCTGCTGTTGAGACTGCAGATGATAGCCATAAGACCGTCATAGTTGTGGAGCTCAAGACACTGGTGAGCAATCTTGATCCATTGCTTGATGACCTGAGCACGCTTCTTGACCTCCTGCTGCTGGAGGATAGTCTCAGCGACGAGGTTGGAAAGATCAGTTGACAAAGAGGACATGGCCTTGACATTGGGAGCGGCGACGCCACCATTCTTCATCCACTGTGAAGCAAGAAGCTCCTCGGGAAGGATAGAAGAGAAGATGTTCATTTGCTTGATGGTCAATTGGCGAGCCAACTCGAGGGGGTCAAAGTCGAGAATGCTCGGCTGGGCAGCGCCCATCTTGAAAGCAGAGAGAAGGTTGAGCTGGCCCTTGGTGATGGCAGGAATGGGCAAAGGAGTGTCAGCGGGCACGTATTGAGCAAGGGAAGTGTTGGTCTTGCCCATTGAGGAGACAAGTCGAGGCACCAGAGAACCCTCGCCAGAGACACGCTGAGCAAGCTCAAACAGACGTCGACCAGCAGAAGGCAGAGAGGACGCCAGCTTGTGTTCAGCAAAGGGCATGATCAGGTCAAGAGCATCGCGATCGGTTTCGTCCCTCCAGTGGGACTCGAGCCAGCCCTTGAAAGCATTGTATACTCTCAAACGGACAGGTCCAGCCACATGAGGGGAGTCGTTAACGTAGTCATATCGCTCAATAAGCGCTTCAGCCAGTCGGATCGGTGTGCAGAAGAGGCGGAAAGTGAGGTAGAAGGTAGAGACAAACATGGCATCGGGAGTAGATTCGTGGGTTGTGAGACGCTCGACAAGAGCGGGGAGAGAGCCGCCAGTAACTTGACCCTCCTTGTTGAACATGAGCTCGTGGGCAAATGTCTTCTCCATGAGTCTCGACTCGACATCAACATCCTCCGAGCTTCCACCGTTGCTCAAATTCGACAGCGAAGGCTGCTTCTGAGGGGCAAGATTCTGCTCAGGAGTGGTAGCTCGAGTGGAAGATTGTGAAACAATGCTGACCTCGGAGTCACGACTGAGGTAGGTGGCACTGCTGCCAGCGCTTGAAGCAACCATACTGTCGAACCGAGAAGAGGAGTTGAAGTCGTTATCATTGTTATCGACAGGGCTGTATTCCTCGCTGGCAAGGAGAGTGGTGGAAAGCTTGGGAAGGGGAGGTAGAGAAGGTCGAAGAGAGGAGATGGAGGATGCAACGCTGGAGACGTTGTCATCGGCAACTGACGAACGTCGTGAAGAGGTGGGTGAAGGGTGAACGGTCTGTTCATCAGTAGGTGTGGTCACCTGGGGAACTTCAGGAAGAGGCTTATCAATTGCGACAACAGTGAGGCGACGAGCATGTCCGTTAGATGAGTTGGATGTTCGGTTGGAGCCGGCAACACTGACAGCGTCATTGTGCTCTGAAACAGATGGGGTCCTAGCTCGCTCCTCAGTATCGATATCGAGAATGCTGAGATCAATTCCAAGGCTGCTAGTCTCGAGCTCGAATTCAAAATCGCCAATGCGCTCGATAGCGGATTTTGCCTTGGCAACGCAATCTCCAGCGGCCCTAACGCAGCCCGTAGCGGATGCGAGGAGCATTGTGTTGTCGTGGGGCATAATCAAATCGGCATCTTCAGAGGCAGCGCTGACAAGGGTATCGCGGGCAGAAAAGACTAGATCTTGGATTCGGGCGAACATGGTGGATCGAGCTCGGGCAAGAGCCTCAGAGCTAGAGTTGATGTGGTCATAGACGCCGTCAATTACTGCAAGCAATTCTCCACCTGAAAGCGCAGACTGTCGGATCGCTGATGCGAGCTCGGGGCGCGACTGTGATTGAAGATGCAGGCGACCGATGAAGGAGCCCAGATGAGACAGGAACGTGTCGTGGCTGCGGTTCAGGCGCTCAGTAACCAGATGATGGGCCCTCGACGCTGACGATGGGCCAGCCAGAGACACTCGGTGCGAAATAGTGGCCGACAGGCGGTGAGCCTGGGCTTGCGAAAGGCTTCCCTGAGACAGCCTGTGGGAGCTCGGGCCCGTACGTCCACTGAGTGACGATAATCGCTTATTGAAGATGGATGTTGATGTTTGAGTTGTCTCGCTCGATTCGGAGGCAGCGACACTGGCAGCAGCCTGGGAATCCGTGTCATTTATGTTTGTGCTGCGTTGGCTTTGTTCATCAAAGGAAGACTGATCAGCGGGTGGTGTTGGCGGCACGTATGATTCTTCAAGCACTGTATCCATAACAGTAACAGCTGAAGGGGCACGTGCCCTTCGGTCATCCTCGAGCACATCCATAAACCGAACTCCCTTTGTTACAATTCTAAAGGCTTTGAGAATCATCTCATCGATGATATCATTCACATCTTCAACGGGAGCAATTTCGAGACGTTGGGTCTCTTGTAATCGCTTTGCTGTCTTAACCAAGGACGATAGCTCAGAGAGAAGAGACTTGCGGCACTTGCGCAGAGCATCGTTCCTTTGAATATGGGTAGACTCTCGGTTGAGACAGTTTGTTCGTTCCTTTGTACCGTTAGAAGTTGATTGTCAAAGTGAACGAAGAATGACTCACCAATAGGAATCGAACACCAGCAATGATGCCCTTCATGAACTCCTGGTTGCCAAAGATCTCCTTATCATTGACTGATGTGCTTCGAAGCAGGTCCCAAAAGTTCAAGAGAGCTTTTAGAAGGTTGCACATATCATCAGGCTCGTAAGCCTCGCAGTAGTTAGTCGGTAACCATCCTCGGGCGCCCGAGATAAGTAATGTGCCGTCAGCCCACCCATTGGTGTGAATAGAGTGCACGAGAATCACATCACCCTCGTTCAGAGGTAATGTCACACTCGAGTCGGACATGACATAACTGGGGTTGAAAGGATAGAAGGCTCGCAGGAAGTTGTGGAAGACTTGGGGAGGGATGTACTGAGGTGAAGGTGAGAGATCCTCCTGCGAGCCATTTGGTGTAGCGGGGGGTGTCATTTGTGATTGTGAGTAGAGAGTGCTGTCGTTTTCTGAGGTCGATGAAGCATCTCCAGATGATTCAGTCCGTGATTTGGCGATGGTAAGGGGAGCCACCTGGAGACTGGCTCGCATAGGCTGGTCGCTAAACATTGCGTGCGATTGCCGCTGACAATCGATGTCGCCGTTTAGATCATCGGGGGACCAACGGTTCGGCCGGTGGGTTTATACAACCACTCGAACCAAGAAGTGATCCGGGTCTTGCTGTTCTGCTCTGTTCTGCTCAGACCTCTTCTATCCCTTTCTCTCTAACAAGCAGTTGTGTCTGAATATCCAAGAGAAGAGTGCAGGCTGATGATGAAGCTGAAGTAACGAAAACTCGATATCGACGATGGTGTAAGTGGTGGTGATGATGTTGGGATCAAACTCGATAGAACTGCACCACAGCAACAGGAAATCGAGGAGGGAGAAGTCGGTTGGCTGGGAAAGAAGAGAAATGTTAGCAAGTCACCTGGGGACGAGAAGTCGCGAATTCAATTGATTGTTTGTGGGAAATGTGATGGAATGAAGGGAGGCGATGTCGAGAGGGTTGGAGGGGGCCATGGAGGACTTGTCGAGGAATGGAATGCTCAGGATCGCAGGGGGAACCTTCTGCAAGGCGTAGCTGTAGAGGCCACGCAAGGTACCTAGCAAAAGACGTTTTAGAGGGGGCTTCAGGGCGTAAAAAAAAGACGTTGTTCTTCTGTGAACCCCCAGGCACCAAAAAAGCAAGCACACCCGCCTCAATCAACGTCCACATTGAACGGTTTCTCGCGAGGTGCCCATATTTTCCGTTGCTTTGCTTTGCTTTGCATTGCATTGCCCATGCTCTTATCATCCCATGTCAAGTCATTCAACAATCATCTCTTGGACCCAGCCCAACCCAACAGCTCGTGACTTGTCTCGCCTGAATAGTGCATTGCATGTATGGTCCAGTCCTGATATGTCATGTCTGTCTGCGGCACGATCCGCCCATGTACATAGCCTGTATGCCTCAAGCCCGTCTGTGCATTGCAGCCGACGTACAGTACCTGCGTGGTTGTGGGGAGAAATAAGACAATATGGAACGATGTTGTGTTGTGCTGTGCTGTGCTGTGTCGAATAGAGTGTGTAGATAACGCAAACAAATCTGCCACCGACGCCTTCGACTCTCTTTCTTGGCTCTTCCTCTTGCTTACCTTTACTTATCAACACCGAGTGATGAGGTCGATGTGATCACTCCAATCCAAATTGACCAATTGCAATTAATCGTTATTAGTCGTCGGTAGATCGTTGTCTGGTTGTGCTGACTGGATGTGAGTCAGGTCATTCGTCGAGTTCGCGTTGGATGGAATGCTGCGGATGAGATTGAGCGACAGGGGTGGAGAAGCTGCAACGTTCGAGAGCTCAACGGTCCAAGGAAGGTATCAGATTACGTGATGGCGATTTATTTTGGTTGTGGTAGAGTGCTGTTGTTGTTGATGATGATGATGTTGATGTTGGTGATCCAAGAGTAGAAGCAAGTCGTAAAAGTGAAAATAGACCAGACCGTACACCAAACCCACGCACACACAAAACACAAAACAATGAGATGGAGAGGAGATTTGAGTACGAGGAATAATGTAAATGGTATAAAGTCGAGTCGAGTCGAGTCGAGGGGAAGAGATAGGAACAAGAACACCGTCTATGTTGGGTCTGGGGAATGCCGTGGTATTATCACCTTAACTTAAGTTAGTCGACGACCCTGGTAGTAGTCGTTTTTGACGGATGGGAGTCTTGTTCTCTCTCTCTCTCTTGCTCTGTGCTCTATGCTCTGTGCTCTGCAGTTCCTGGTGGCCACCACACACACACCCACGTCTTTCGTCAGTAAGGTGGAACCGTCTCTCTCTCCCAGTCCAGGGGGTCCTGGCCTGTCCCAAGTGGGAGTTCCAAGTTCCAGGGGGTGGAGGAGATAGCGTACGGGTCGGAGTGGACTCCCATCCATGGTCAACAGTTGAATTGAACTTGACTGTTGGATTGAGTGCGAGGGTGATTGACCAGGGCAAGGTACGCGGGAAGATAACCCCACGCCCCCAAGTCTTCTCTCTCTCGAGACAGTGAAACGACCAGGGGCAACCAAAAGGTAGCAGGGAGGCTGGCTCTCAAGGTCAGAGAGAGAAAAAAAAAAAAGAGTGGCGCTCAGTGCAGTGTCCACGGGAGGGATTGTGCCCGGTCTCAGCGGGGCTCTCTCTCTCTCTCTCTCTCTCTCTCTTCTTCTCTTCAACCTAACCTGACCTAACCAAAGGTGACCTAACTCACCAAAACCCGACCTTAGCAGTTCAGTGGAGTCTGTCTGGTCCCAGGGGTTTGGGGGCCTCCCGGCTGAAGAAGCTCTTGTCCCCTGTTGTCTGGGTACCGTAGCTAAGGCTTCCGAGCCGATGTCAAGACCCAGGTATCCGGCAGTACTTGGGTGAAGCTCTCAAGGACAGACAGAAACACGGGATGTTTAGTTGCGTGGGAGGATGCGATCCTTTGCCGCACTACGGAAACCATCAGAGTCATCATCGCCAATTGGGGTTTCTGTCTTGAATCATCCCTCAGCAAGAAGGGAGAATCAATCACAAGAGCACTCTGGACTTTCAAAATGTGTGTGTCTACGTAAGTATATAGGTGTCATATCATACTGGTACTTGATGCACGACCAAAAAAGGCACCAAAGCAGCTAGAAAACGCGGTTTCAAAAAACCACACGATAAAATTCCCCTTAAAGTAAAAATACGATAAACTCGGTACCAGACTTCCAGTGACTTCAGAGATCAACGGGTTTAGTCCCACTCACGACGTCTCCTCTCGTCGCCTCTCCTCTCTCATGCATGCATGCACAGAACTTTAGGATACTCGTAAATGGATGGCCTCGCAGGAGAAACGGTGGAATGCCCACATCACGCAGCGGCCCTTTTTCTGAGCGAGCATTTTTCGAGTCAGGAAAAGAGAAATGTATACTTTCTGTGACTGAATTTGGCGGGCTGCTTGGTGGTAGTTTCATCACATGAACTATTCCTAGCTTCATCTTGTACTTTACGTGACAAGTTGTCGGATTGGATGCCACGTACGATCGGTATTTTTAGCCATCACATATTCGTAGATTAACCAAGATGCACTTTGTGTCTGTTGAACCATGATCAATAACCTTTCCGCCACCACCCCAGACTTGGTCTGGCCTATCATTTTCCCTAATCTGTACATAATTTAATATGTAGATACTGTCAGCTGTCATGAGAGACAAAAGGTGGTGTTGATGATGATGGAAGTGCCGGGTAGCTGATAGCAAAAGCGGGCTTAAAGCCCTCTCAACAAGGGGTAACTCATGGCTGAGATGGTTGCGCAAAGGGCGCCGCAGTACAAAAAAATCAGAGAGACAGAGGAAGAGACTCGTCGGTGCCTCGTTTACTAGTCGTGCCCTAGCTTAGTCGTGCCCTAGCTTCGTCGTTCCTGACCTTGGGCCTGCAGACGATATGCAAGATGGGCAAACCAATGCATTCTCCTGCGTCTCGCTTCAGCACCACAACGGAGCCACGGACTGATCGATGTGATGCGGTCTGCCGTCCGGCCGCTCCATGACCAAAGCCAAAGCCAAAGCCAAAGCCATCCATGACTATCCATCACGAGTTCCCGCCTGACAGCCCAGGGCCTGGTGAGAATCAACCACCCGGGACGATGCCATTCCTTGAACATCATGGAGACTCAAGCAATTGCCGTGCGGGCTCGATCACGATTTTGTGGAACCTGCTCATCAGTCCCCTTTTTTTTTTCCATCCATGATATCGTCTCTCACCACGAGACCACTCAGCCGCAAGCTATTGCTGTCACCGACTCCCCGCCTCATGAACTTGCGCCTAGCATTGACCAAGTCGATCAAACAAGCTGGGACCCTGCTTACCATCGATGACATGACCGAAGCCGCACAATTCCTTCCGTCTGATAGCATGCAGCCTCCGCAGGCTCTGACCAGTGTCCGATGTCGCCCCAATGCTAGACAATCAATAGATCGTAAAGACTACCAAATGATCAGCAATATTGAATTCCTCGCCGGCAAACAATGAAACCAATAGAAGCTTACAGTATTAACCTCGGTCACACCACCTCGGACTTCACAAGCAAGCAAAACGGCCAGATACCGTTTCCCCTAGAAATCGAATTTCCCCGTCTTGCTGGATCGTCATTTACACCCCGTGCCTGCGCTTCCACGCCATCGAGCGTCTAGATGCCACCAAGGCTGGCACCAATTGCTTCATCTAAAGAGCCGGCTCCAAATTAGTCTGCCACTCGGCGCAAAAGTTAGCATGACGGCGCTCTCGTGGTTGATCAATGGCGTAGACGCTGGGCGCTGAAAGACGTTGCGCCCCCTTTCTTCTGTCCTTCTAGAGGCGGAATGTTTCCAGGAGTTCGGTGACGCTGGAGCTAAGCTTAAGCGCTCTCTCTGCGTTCTTTCATCTCACGAAGCTGGCCTCTCTCGAACGCAATGTGCCCTCAGCTCTTTAAATGAGGGTTTTCTTGTCATGCTTCCGTCATCCACTAGTCGCTGATCATCTTCTGGAAAGGAACAGGGTTCTGGCTCAGAATCAAGGAAACATTGTTACAGAGCTGCTCCGAGAGTGGCATTGCTCATTTGAGTGAAGACCCGAAATTCGATGGCTGTGCTCGATACTTGAGTTAGACTTCAATACTACTTAGAGGCTCGCGCATATGGGTCAACAATTGAATCGGGTTCGTTTGGGGCGGCGCCATTGAAGAATAATAACTTCGATCTGGCGTTTCGAGCCATGACTCTAGATGCTCCGAAATCCCGCGGACAACCGTTAAAAACCACATGATGTGGCGTTTAACGTTCGTGTTTTACTGAGTTGATGCCATCATCATCATCATCATCATCATCATCACCATAACATAAGCGAGCGATAACTCTCTGAAGCTACAGTAGTTCTTCAGCGCCTAAGGTAATGCAGGGCCCATGCCGACGGGACCTCAGACTCGAGATTGTGTGCCCAACTCCGGTGATTAGATATCGACGAATTGGGAATCATTTTGGGCCAGGACAAATGGGAGGAGCGCAATGACTACCAGTTGGCACCTTCTTTGGAGATGTCACCAAATCTGCCAGTCATTTGAGTTAACGGAGCAAGAACCTCATGGAGGCGCTTGCACCGGATATTTGGCTCCTGACTAAGCCTCACTTTTCATCCAATGTCGCCTCGATACCTTACCTCAGAGCTTCAGTTCTCGTAAATTAACCTGGCTCACCTAGGAAACTGTTACCTAGCGACAAGTCTTATCCATCACTGGAGGTGATGGCATCCAGCGATCTGTGCCCAGTGGTTCATCCAATCCTGCACAGCACCAAACTTTGTGTCTCGTGGCCAATAGTCTAGCACAGATCAACGCGTTATGAGGTCTTTATTAAATACCCTTGACCATGTGGGTGCCTAGCTAGCATCATCACGCCTCCACGTGATTCCCAATGCTCCGAATCTAGCTAGTACAGGAAGGGAAATTTGCGGGTCCAACAGCTTATTATTGGCCGAAGTGTAAGGGAAAATCGTCGCACGAAACAAACCCCACTTCTTTGCAGCCCGTAATTGGCCCAAAACCCACCCGGATAACCTATACAGCCCTGTAACCCGCCTGTTACAGAGGCTGCTCCACTGTTAACAGGGCCCAAATTGCCCCGTTTTTTCGGCGGATAATTTCCCCGTAGGCCGAGGCCTATTTGGTCAATTTTTCCCCTCTTAGAGGGGCGGGGGCTGCAGGATTCGAACCTACGACCTTAAGCCTTGGGGTAGGCTAAGGGCTGCGCCTAGTGATGCATTGACCGTTGCACCACCAGCCCCCGCACAGATCAACAATCGACCCTGATCCCCCTAAACCTCCATTGTTCGACGGGCCGAAGGAAGATCATTGGCATCACCTTCAAGGTCAAGGTCTAGGTCAAGGTCACCGCATGGTCTCAGTTCCATTCATTGCTTTTTTGCCTCAGTTTCCTGCTCATTCTCTGCCGCTTCAGCTCAAAGCCCTTGGGCCCCTCATCTTCACGCTACCTTAGCTAGGCACAGCTCCTAGTGACATCAAACCCCTTTCGAACATTCTGCCAGGGGACCACCTACCGCTAGCTGCCAGAGCTGCCAGGCCAGGGGAGGGCTGCCTGATCCCTGGCACCTGGTACACGACCCCTGCTTCCGCGAAGCCTCCCCGGTACCAACGACGGCTTTACCCCTGTTCATATCCGTCCCTGTTATACCGGCTGGGTTGCAGATTACAACAACGACGCGATCAATTGCTAATTAGTTAATGGACGATTTACCACTGCCAATCGCGGCTTAGATGGGCGTTCGCGCTCCCACCAATACAATCTCGCTCAGGTCTTTAATTTGCAGGCGTCATTGAACCCTATTGCTACTCTACTGCAAACAATCTAATGTCAGCCTTGCCTCTAGCCTCAGCCGCCCACGTTAATCAATCACTGACGTTCCCGACTGTAACCTTACCAATATGGTCTTGGTTTGCGAGCTACGTCCTCTTCCTTCGTCCACAAGAAAGAATCTTACACATCTTGTTGGCCCCCAAAGGACACACGACACAATCAACATCCCTTCAATATACTTCTCACGGTATACAATCCGCCCTTACGTATGGATCAACCATCCATCCTTTATTAGCAACACCCCGCAGTCACAGCCGTTATGACTTGTTGATTCAAAGCAGTGGCACCCGTTTTAAAGGGTTACACTATGGGACTATTCAACTGTTGGCGACTTGGCACTTCGGCACAATGCCGAAACCATAGCAAACAGTTGTTCACATCAACTACGATGAATAAAACGATCTTCGTATGAGGCGCCCGCATCGCACATCGGAACTTTATGAATCTTGCGCCACTAATTTATGAGACGATCAACTGCTATGATCGAATATCCAAAATGCCCACGGCTTATCGGGAACTTAGTAACCCCGCGACAACTTACTTTCTGGCTGCTCTCTAAGCCTATTAGCTCTTGAATGTATACTCGTCACAAAGTTCGATAGCTCGATCTATACGAACATCGACTACTATTACAGCACCTTCGCGCCTCTACTCCTCCCGAACCCGAAGTGCATATTCTAGGGTCAAAGCAGTTGGCCACAATATTAGAAATACAAAGTTAAACAGCGGGGGGGTCATGTCTCGCAACCTTGCACCTCAACGCCAGCATCTCCAGACTCCTTGCAGAAGGCCGAGATCACTTTATCGCCATCAACTGCTTCCAGCCGAGGCAAACTTCATCCACATCACCAACTCGCATATGTTTGCCCCGGGGTGCTCGTTGGCAGGTTGGTTGAACGTGTAACAGGTGCAACAACGAACGTTGTTAAGGGAAGTTTGCTTCCCAAAGAAAGCCACACAAGATACAAGGATACTGTCTGGTCGACGTCGTCTCCACTTGACAATCGTCAACTATGCCCGGTCAACAGCCTCCGCGGTGTTCCATTGATGGAGCTCTTTTGAGACGTGAAATTGTAACGAACATTTTGCTTCCGGTTTGGACGATCGTTTCTTCCAGGCCCAGCACGGCTACCGTACAAATGACACACAAGCCATTGACCTCTGATACGAAGTTTGATCAAAAAAGTTCTTGCCTCTCCATAGTGACCTCCTGCACTGCTGCAAAAGGGTTCCACAGTGCTGCATCTTTATGCATATTCCGTGTCTCACTTTTGGAGTCGAATATGCAAGCTGCAAGTTGAGAGCTTTCTGGTACGGGAAAACTTTTCGACCAGGGCCATTTTCCCTCTGTCTGAATCCCACGGCTTCTTGAGTTACCGGACCGCCGGAACAGCAAAGATATGCCATTTGGAGTAAGAAGCATCCGCCTGGATGGAAATGCTGTGTTATGGAGTAGATCGAGGACTTCTGGGTCCCAATGCAACGTTGAGAGACGCCCCTGCCTGGTACCTACGATCTAGGGTTACTTGCGGGCCTGGCGGAACTGAGCAACACGAATTGTCTGATTATTCAGTGTACTTTTTATTTTCCCTTACGAGATCCCGACTTTGGCCAATGAACCACGCTCTGTCCGAAGTCCGAGGACCTCGATTGCTATACGGCTGCTGTAATCATGGTACGAGAAGGGCCGTGTGGTTAGTGGTTTGAGCGTTGGCCTCCCGCATTTACTTTTGCTGGAAGAGACGAAAGTTTGCTAGTTGCGGTTCACCAATTGAGCTAGCTGCACAATCATCTCCCAACACAAGGAATATGTTTGGAGCTTTGCGCTAACCATTCATTCTCACACTGATCGACACATCAATCAAAACGTTGTCCTGTTTGTCAAGATAACTTAAAGACGGTAAACAGCTACGGGTTGTTTCATCCCGCGCCGGGCCGCCTCTCATTCGTGCATGCCAGGTCGGGTTCCTGCATTGATGTGTGGGTGCAGGGGAGGTGTCACATTCTCAATGCCACCCTGTGCATGTGAAGTTTGAACTGAGGGGATATGATATGATGTGAGTGACTCTGATGGCGGAGGAGAGGGATCGACAGAGAGGCCAGAGTCAAGCAGACCAAAGAGAGAATGAGGTGGTATTTCCCCATGAGTAAATAAACTGGGGGACATGGGAAAAGGTGGGAATGGCCTCAAGCAAGAGAGGATTTCCCTGCATCACATCGCATTGCGTCGTACCGAATGCTTGGCAGTTGGAGATGGAGATGGAGATGGAGACAGAGAAGAGCTAGATACTCTACCTCGGATCTTTTCCTTTCTTGATGCTGAGGATCCTCATGGGAATTCTGAGTCAGTTTGAGTACGGGTTCTTCAATGATCAGCCAGGATATCCCAACTCTTGTTTGTTTCAGCAGCAGCATCACGTCATCTGACACATGGAGAAAGATATCGGCTGCCGTGCGATTCAAACACTGGAAGCATCATCCTTGAAGGCGAGTCAAACCAGTTCAGTTGACTCTGGTCGTGTCATGTCTGTCACAAGCATGATGCTCGATCGAGACATGTACATGTGACTATCTACTCGATACGATGGATGGATGCTCCGCCAGTTGCATTACGTGTGCGTGCTCTATGGTGCCTCGATTACATACATACATACATACATACAGCAATTGCGCCTCTCCGGTGTGGAGATGAGGCATATGCATGACTGATGGAATATCATGTAAGCTGCAGCAATGGGAGGCAAAAAGTGATGAGGCCCTATAGGCTGTACGTCTATCACATCGCACTGCAGAGTATAGCACAGCGGTTACAGATTGACCATATCGTATCACACATACAATTGACTTGCATTCTATGCTAACTGCAGCCAGGTTTAGTCCGTCATTTCAGCTAAGCCACGAGATTGAGACTGGCTTCAGGCTATTGTATTGATCTCACATACAACCAAAAGTGCAAATATTTGTTATCTGTCACAATCGCCTTGGAGGCCCCATTCCTTGGCTTCGTATGCTTACTTTACAATGGATCGCTGGGTCAATGGTCCCCTTGATTGATTGGTGCGACTCCGAAGTTCCAGGAAGCAGAAGAGAGAGACATGCCGGCGCTAGAAACGCCTCATCCTGACCGTTGCAGCACCCCCGGACGCAACACGGCCCTACTCTAGCTACTCTACTCTACTCTACTCTACTCTACTCCGTACTTGGAGGAGGCATCTGAATTGAGGCACCAAAAGTAAGGCGAGACGAGAGACAAGATGAAATGAGACAACAAATCCATTGACTCTTGAGAGCATGAATGAATGCCTCGGCAGATGAGTATTGGAGTCGATAACTGACTCGCTGAACATACATACATACACACATACATAATAGCGCTCTAGCGTTGCAACAACAACGACATGTGCTTGACAATTGAAACATGTCGAATGCGACACGAATTGATTCTCGACTGTGATCCTCTCCAACTCTAACAAACTTGGTTGACCGAATGTCAAGTCAACAAGAGCTCTTTGGCGATCTGTGCCATCCCCGCCTTGGTTCTCGTTCAAGTCCAACTCAAAAGCGCCGAGCGAGGCCAGCCTTGTCCCTGTCCTCGTCCTCAAATCCTACGGTAGCTTCACTTCAGTTGTTCTTTTGCTTTTGCCTTTGCCTCTGCGGGCCTGTCAAAGTTGGCGGGAATCTAACCGTTCATTCCGGACCAATTCCCAGCCAGAGGCCGTACCATGTTGGGCATAGCTTCTTCGGTTCACCAACTACAACCGTCTCGACCGCTTCCCCATTCATTTTCATTACCTTGCCGCGACGAGGATTATACAGTATTATAATGGACAGGGTAGGGATACGATAAGTGTTGCCTGGTCTGGTAAATTACACCACACACACCACATCACACCCCGCCTGTTACATGATGATCGACTTGGTGAAGCTCTCGAATTGGGAACGCTGAGGTTACAGTAGGATAGATCGCTCAAATAGGGCCACTTAGTGCTATGACGCGGGACAGATTGGGTTCATTGGGCTCGAAAGAGGACCCTGAACATCAAAGAACTTTTGCTTTTTACCGGTAGCAATGGTAACGCAGCAGTGCTAACGGATAAGCCCTTTCTGCATCAGACGTGCATAATATAGACTCTAACTTGTGAGAAGCGGAACACCGCTTTGAGATGGTCTGAGACATTGTTTGAATTGTTCAGACAACGAATTGGAGCTGAACTTCGGCAAAGGATATGACCGAAGATTGACGAAAGAGAATGGTTTCAAGTTCAGTTCAGTCACGAAGACGACAACAATGACGATTCTAGCTTGACAAGAGCCGATCATCAGACGAGATGAGAAACTGAGAACCCTCATGGATCGAGTAGAGAGCCCAAGCTAGACTCACTCGAGAATCCCGGGTAGTCAAGCCTGTGGCAGTGGCAGTGGCACCAAGCAACGAGCCAAGCATGGGAGCCTCGTCTCGTCACCGTGTTGTCGGAATCAACCAATTCACCAAGAGAGGGAGAAAAGATGAGATATCACATCGTACACACCCTCCCCTCCCCTCTCCTCGGAACCGGATCCAAGAGTACCCAGGGATCAACGGCGTCCCCGTGATACCGATACCGCGAAACTGCCCATGTTCTCCCCTCTACAACTATGTACATCACTTAAAACATGGTTACATTGTTGGTGGTACTGTGCAATTCTGACGAGCCTATCTCATCTCATCTTTTGGTGAGGAATTGCATCTGTATCTGTATCAGCTTCACCAAATTCTCCAGTTCATTGCTGCATTACATTGCATTGCATTGCATTAGTGAGGCCTACAAGGAAGGGCCTTTTTTCTTCATCTGTCCCGTCCACGTGGTTACATAGGTACCCTTGTCTCCTGTCAAGAGGCTTAGTGCGACACTTTTCAACTCTCGCCTGCGGCGGGACGAGCGGATTTGATTGTGGTTTGTGGTTCGTGCTATGTAACTATGGAATTAGTCTGGCTTTACGGTGACTCGACGTGTTTCAAGACAGATGAGTTAACTGTTTGAGCAATTGAGAATCCGGTTTGACAAGAGTCGCAGCTATCAACTAACTAACTAACTAACTAACTAACTAACTAACTAACTCTGTCTATCATAGGACGTAATCATTCAATCCAGCTGCCAGAGAGATTAGACCAGGCCTCGGCACATGATCAGTCTGTCAATGCAAGACAATCTCGATTCCATTTACCAAGAGATTGGGTCGCGATGGACTCGAATGAACGAACTGCGATCTGCTATCTTGAAATGGCTAGTGAGTGAGTTGGGTGGAGGCTCAGTAGATGGACAAAGCTCGAGATACTACATATTAAGTGCTGCGACGCTGCGTGGAGACCAGCCGAGCTAGCCGAGCTTCTACGCAATGTCGTTTGAAGGATCAGGGTTCTATGAGATTGTGTGTTGCGTGTTCGCAATGAAGTGTTGATAGGGAAGATGCTTGGAGAGATGGGTCATGAGTGAGGAGAGGTTGCGGCTATGAGGTTCTTGAAGAGTCATGAGAGTTGGCATGACTCGGTTGAGTGCTGAGACTTGAGTTGGAGTTGACAGTGACTATTCAGACTCAGGATGGAGTTACAGTTTGCTCAGCTATGAGATGTTCATTAGAAAAGCTTTCAGTCAATGGCAATGTGAATAGGGTAGTTGGACAGATCACAGCCGGGAAAGCAGTTCAGTCTGCACCGTCTCATGATGACATTAGACTACCTATACAATCTACCGCTCAACCATAACTCGCACATCACCAACAGCCGCTCTCGCCATCTTCTTGAGCAACGTCCTCTCATCCGCCTCCCGGTACCTCTCCCATGAATCCAGTCCCTCCTTCGCCTGAATACTCAACGTCTCGTAGCCCTGACGAATAACCTCCGTGACCTCCTGCGTCGTCAAAAGACTAGGCTTACGACGACTCGCACCACCTTCTGAAAGCATCTGGTTGTAATGCGCACTAACGTTGATGAGTGTATCAATGGAGTTGCTGTTACGGTTACCCAGGCGGTAGTTCTCTTTGAACTTGGTGAGAACTTCACCAGACTCAACGACTTTGTAGAACAGATCATCGTAGTCTGCTGGCGAGGGGAGGAAGGCTTCACCAGCGGAGAGGGATAGGGCGATGAGGTTTACAACGTGGTCGAGAAGGGTGTCGATATGTGGTAGATCCTTCAGATCGGCTGTGTACGTAGCTAGGAAGCGAACAATGGAGAGCAAAGACCGGAAGAACTCAGGCCAATGATACTCTAGCCGTGTGCGCGTACGAGAGAGATATGAGATAATGCGAAGCATGATGCCAAAGCATAGTGTGTAGAGGCTGACATCGAGACGACGACGGAGATTGTGATTCACACCGTCAATCATAGTGTCGAGAAGTGAAATGGCGAGGACTCGCTCGCCTTTGACGAGAGGGAGGTAAGGCTGCCGTTGTCGACACAGACGCACTGCGACACGGGATTCATCGCTGCAGATACGTTTGCAGATTGTGGGATCCTCGATCAGGAGGCGGAAGACCATGAGGTTGAGATGGGCGTAGTATGTGGCGCGGGGTGAGAGGTAGGCGTGTTGGAGGAGATAGGAGGTGAGAGAGACATAGCTGGCGATGGGTTGCTCAGCTCCTGGCTCAGCTGCTTGTGTCACTAGGTTGAAGCAGAAGAGCTTGTTGGCGTGGGTGAAGTCGTATGTAGCTAGGAGAACAGCGGCTTCTTCCTCAGGTCTAGCACAATGTCAGTCTGTGTTGTGGTAGCACAAAGGGTTGTTTAACTCACAGCTTGGTGAAGAGAGCTTTGGCAGTTTCAACATCGTACACAGGCTTCTTCACAGGCCTTGGCCCAGGAGCAATCGCGCCGAGACCAATCATGTTGAGAGTAGCGCTGAAGGTCCAGCCTTCAGGAAGATCGTCCTGGATTGTGATGTATCGGGACCGAACTGTCTGACACGCTTGTCCCACTGCGCCCACGATCTTTTGAATCACGGCTTCGTTGACAAAGTCGTTTAATCTTTGCTGGTAAGGATTCTGGAACTCGAATTTGTTGTAGTTTGCTAGGAGGCCTAGTAATGTAAAGGGCTGCAGGACTTGATCTGGCGTTTCTGCGTCTTGGATGAACTGGCATCGTCAGCTAGGAACAACTCAAATTGTAGAGTGTTGTGTACCTTCATGACTGCAGGGAAGAGATCTCTTTGGATCAGGTATGTCAACAGTGTTGTTTGGTACGCCCCAGCTGTTACCGCCAACAGCACTTCAACCGCCTTGTATCGAACTTCCACTGCTCCGAGTCAGTTGAGCCATCTCTGGGTTAGATGCTGAGCCTTACACTCTTTGCTATTCCTTATTATAGCCTCCACAGCGCTGACAAAGTCGGTGAACACGGCATCGATCTGATCGAGTCCTGCAAGAAGGACCATGATATCGGAGCTCGGATGTGGGTATCGTTTGGAGAGGAGGCATGATAGAAAGACACTGAGCGTCTATCAGGTGTTAGGACCAATTCGCGTACTGCATTGCGGTCGTATGCGACTCACATCCAGCGCGTGCAACTGCGCAAGGCTATGCGAGCCCTTGAGCGCAGCTATAGCCCTCGCAAAGAGCTCCTGCGTCCGCACATCGAGCGACAAGACATGGCTGGGGCTCAGCTCGTTAAGGATACGTCTGAGGGCGGCGCGATCGGGCCTGAGGAGGAAAAACTCTGTCCAGAAGCCATCCGTCTTCTCTTCTTCGTCGTCGTAGTCATCCTAATTCGAGCAAAGGGGCGATCAGTCGAGGCGGGCGCATGAGGTTCGGCGGTTGCGGATATCTACCTAGCAGCTGGTGTTTAGTTCATGATGGGCAGCGGCAGGGAGGGCATTTCTACCTTGAAGAGAGAATCGTAGAGCTGGACGATCTTGGGGGTAAAGACCTCGGGCTGAGGCTGGCGAGTAAGAGGTGACGCTTCCATAGGAGGGGAGCTGAAGGTTGAGAGGTACGATAATGTTGAAGGAGGACGAGTTGCGATAGAGAAATGGGCCATGGCTGTTCTTATCACGTGCACCCCTGCTGTAGGTAGGTATTCTGACTGGTGTTTGTGTGTATTGACACCCAAAAAGCGACGACAATAACTATTCAGCACTCGAAATGGACTGGGAAAAGAAATTGTTCTTTGTTTGAGTTGTATTGTATGATAATTCTTCCGACGCTGTTGGCTTGGCCGTTGTGTCTCAGATTCACTTTGTAGGACAAGTGTTCGTAACGTAACGTGGCTTGCGTAATCGCCATTTACGAGAAACATGTACTGAGAGTCTCGTATTACGATAATCATTGATACGAAATTGACGTTACATCAAGGCAGTTTCTGGACCTTTTCTTCCTATAACTACATTACGTGTAACGGAATGTTTGCTCTGGTGGCTTCTTGTTAGGCTGATATGGAAGTACTTGCAACTATAATGTGGCCTAAACCTGATGTTGATGAACTCTAAGCTATTATTATACTAATGAATTTACGGTAAGATCCCTAAGGTATGATTCTCCAGAAAGACTTGTTATTCGTTGTCACGAGAGAGTCCTAGAGTTTCTCTATGTCTGTCACACTCCTGCTCGCACACTCCGGCACAAGACTTACACCATGGTGATGCTGATGTTCACTCACGCCCTTGGACTGTCACTACGCGATGATTTCAACTTAGTTGGAGGCGAAACCCTGTGATTCAGTGAATACCACCGTGGTCAATGGTGTGTACCTTTTATGTCTTCTGGCTCGAAGGACACCGCGTGTATGTACACCAACCCATCGAATCGAGGAAATCCATGTGAGAGAGTTGAAATTACTGGGCCCGTAATCTTCCAAGATCTGAAGGAATTGCTTTCAAAGATTAACCAGTTGTCAATGACATAGTTTCTCTTTCTGAGGCCAGGCGACTCCCACGTCCATAGCACTCGATAGGCAATAGTCTTCTTCCATGATATCAGCCACTTCGCTCAAATAGAACTTATTTGTTAATAAAGGAGGCCATTATAGATAAAATTCCCCATATCTGTGTTCCCTCCATCATTTCATCAAACTCTCCTTGCAGTGAACAACACCAACGGGGCTGTGAGGACTGGTGGTGAGTCTTTAGAGTCCAGGTGGTGTAGTCGGGTATCACAGTCCCGTGTAACATCATCTACATGAGTTGAATAACTGTGATAAGAGATTATATATTGGCTACTAAACTGATGCTGACCATTCCCATGAGAGAAGGACAGGTCACGAAGCCGACTGTTGTACGACATGATCACGACAGTGAATTTTTGCGCATGATGGGAAAATAGCAAGCGCTAATAGGTAAGATTTATCTCATATGGTAAGCTTAACAACTCGAATATATGAAAAAGATAAGTTCCGATCTGGTATCACTGATCATGCGCATGATGGTACACAGGCTCTTGGTCAATTTCTTAGTCAGAGCATGCGGGTGGCTCTTAGTCTAGCTGATCGGAAGACAGGAGACTTGTCTGGAGTATATTTGATAATTCATATTTACATGTTATGTGGATTTGGACGCTTTGTGGTATTCAGGGTAAAGGATGGCAAAAGACCTTGCGACACAACCTATGTAGACACATCGACATCTGAAACCGCTCTCTACTGGCATCAAAGCGACCCAAGAATATTTGAACTGCTCTATGCTACCGATTATTGACCCAATGGCTTTCCAAAACGATCATGTCTCAAGTAAAGGGTTTGTAACCCTTGATATACCATTGAGGTCTCATATCAGCAACTAAGGAGCTCAGTTACCTTGCGATCAAGAGCCCGAACGAATCATACACGGAACGGACATCAGCCAGGCAATACAGGCCACAGTAATTTGAGTCAACTACGTAGCCATACATTTCAATTCCAGGGAAACATCTTCACTATAGGGATTCCGCTTCTTCTCGGCGTACCCCCAATATATCGCTCAGAGGAATTATACCGGAGTTCGTACCCAGAAAATGCTACTTGGTTGCCAAGCAAGACTGTGGACTATCAAGGAATACTGAAGTGCTTCGCTGTTGTACCTAGAGTTAACTCTGACTCAAAAGTAGTTATCTGTTCATGTTTCCGCACCCAGGTGTTAGAACTTAGAACGTTGATGACAGGCCTCAAGATCTTTTGACAATTATAGCTACTAGTAGGCACAACCTCTAAGCAAAAGGGAACCCCGCTGGAAGTTTTGAGAGATACATGACTCTGCATTTGTGTCCCTGAATATTCTGGTTGTTATCTTCTCAGAACGTACAGCTACGCACTCAAGCCTCACGAGTGTTCCAACTATCCGCAAAGGCAACTCTGGGCTGGACTCAAAAGTATACTCCGAGTTATTGAACTCCACGGATGGATAAGCACAGAACTAGACTCGACCAACGTCTCGACTACAAGGAAGAGGGCTTTCTGACTCGCTACCAACATATTGGCTAATTGTGTCCAGCATCTTCATCAAACAACCAGCGTAATTGGTTTAGTGGTAAAATTCTCCGTTGCCATTCGAGCAGCGTCGGGGAGCCCTGGGTTCGATTCCCAGATTACGCATTAACAGACGCTCAACTGCGAGCATTTCTTTTTACCGATTGTGTCTTTTTTGTGCTTCTTCCGTATCACCAGATGGTTGTGGTGTTGAGGCGCTGGAACTCAATTGCAGACGTCTGCGTCATTGGAACGGCCCAAATCGAAATCCACGAGCAATACCATCAAGCGGTTGTTCATGTACACCCGAGAAATGGCCTTTGAGGGTTGCTTGGGCTTGTTTTTGATCAAACTGTAAGTGTGTCGTCGACTTAGACGTTGAACTTTCACACGTGACAATTGACCTCCTGCCTCTGGGACTGTATACCGTTTTGGAAGCACGCTCCTTCCACAACTATATCTTAGCTAACCTTAAAAGATAAGCATAAGTCTTTCTCGGGAAAATGGAGGGCAAGAACCGTGTTTCAACTTTATATCGGTTGGTCCTCTAGAAGTGTGGTGAACAACTGTGTCTTCGCGCTTGGAGGGACGAAACGATATTGAGAACAGTGTACATCCTCTATATGAGTTCTGATCTATAAGAAAAGCATCGAAAAGCGAGGGGGGGCATTTCAAGGTCACCTGCGCAGCTGAAGAAACAGTACCCCATTGGCTTCTTCGACTCTTGAGGCTTTGTCGGGCGTCGCGGTCAAGGTGTTGCATTTATTTGGCAAAGACGAGGACCGAGGCTTTAACCTCTAAAGAATCTCTTTGGTGCAACCAAGAGGTATGCCATGCGGGCTTTGAAGCGGACAGGACAGAGTATGAGTAACCCTCGGAACAGTGACTCATACTCAACATGGAGATATCTAGTGATAACTATGGACAATCACGGCAAGAAACACTTTCGGACTGCATCTTACATAACTGTGTGCGACTGACTGGTAGATAACATGGTCTTAAGTACGGAGTTTAACACTGTGATTCAATTCTTTGCTCAGCCACGTCTTCCTGGCTAAGGTAACTGCTAGACTCATCACAAAACTCGTGATATCCTCATCCACGTTCTCATTACATCACAGCTCCATCCCCCAGCCCTACAGAGCCACTTTCCCCAGAATCTCTCACCCAGAATCTCAGCTCCATAAGATCAAGATCACCGAGATGGCCCACGAGTTATTTCACACAGTTCCTGTTGCGTAAAAGACTCCATTCACAAGGGGTGCTCGGCATAGCGGCTTGCACCGGCTGAAGCAGAACCCCGTGGGGATGTACCTTGTCCGTCATAAACAATTGAGTAATGGTTGAGATATTTGCATTCTATCTCGTAATTCAAGATGCGAAGTCTGGGGAAGTGGAGGACGGGAGTTTAACGTTAATATAGTGTTCTTGGCGACCGAAATACACAAGCTGTTGATACGAGATGAAGTATTGGTGATTCTCAACATACGGCTCAGCAAAGAAAGCTTCTGGAAAGACGGGAGAACACCAGCCGTTTGGAGTTATGAGTTGGAGAATGCCGAAAAGAGCCTGGGCTACAGGGATAATGTCTCCTGTACAAGTTCTACCTCACCACATGCGAATTCAACACTACTTTCACCTTTCTCACAACCAAGAGCCCTCGGGAGTTGACCGCTCCATAAACACGCCCCCATTTGAATCCAAGACGCTAATTCATAGCATCTCACAGTCTTACGGCCCTGAAACCAGGGTGAGGCGGTGCCCGGGGAAGCCAACAACAGTTACCCAACTGGAAGATGTACATCGACACATTCCTCTCTTCCTAGGTATTCAATGCCTGCAAGACCCCTCAGCCCATTCCCATTCTCCGCACGTCCCCAATAATGATAACAACCCCGCATCATCTCCAATTTCCATCATGTAAAAAATACGTACAAAGAACTACGCTTGAAATTAACCTTGAATTCTTGGTAAAGCGCTTATTATCTAGCTTATCCTGCGGGACTTGGCCCTTGGACTGTTCTGGGGTGCATGCTCCGGGGAGTAAGTACTGTACTTGAGTGACTTTGTCTGAGGGAATTACCTGGGGCACTCAGTAGCTGTCGTGTCGTGGCGCGATTTGGAGAACCAAGGACGCCGAGATGTGGGAGCATGGTTATGTCTCCTATTCTCCGTATCACATTACGTACTCTCAACGACTGCAAGTCTTGGTGAACATGTGAAGTCAAGTTATGGCCGTTGAGTTCTGTGGATTCTATTACCTATTACCCCAGAATATCCGCCGTTACCGATCTTGCTCCCTCTTCTCAATCTGTGCTTGACTTTGTACGTAACAAGATCCGCTCCAAACCTGGAGTTTGTGTAATGCCAACCCGTATTCTCTCATTGGCTCTTGACATTGAGCAAAGGGGTGAAGAGACAGCTTACGAATACCCATCAGGAACTCTGCTTTAGTTGAGGCCGAGTTGTCGTCTAAGCCAGTCTGTTAGGATCGAAGCCGTGCACAGCCCTCAATATCGCAACATGAGATATCTGCTCCAACTAAGCTCTTAAGACACTTGAAATATAAGTCCTGGAAGTTTGTCAACTCAGAGCTCTTTATTCCCACACGTGACTATCTGAAGCGAAGAAGCAATCTCCAAAACTCCACCATCTACCCATACTGACACATAGGGCGCGCTTCCAGGGCGTCATCTCCACACAATGTCAACATTGAAGTGAACATAGGGCGCGATTGACTCCATCTTGGGAAAAGTTTTCATTCTTTGAAGTTTATAAAAGGCTCTTGTAGAACATTTCCAAGCCAAACTGTCCTTTACCATAGTCATGGTGAACTTCTTGTTGCCTTTTCACCAACACTTGCAACTTCTTGGCATAACATCCTGGCTTAGGCGAAGGACAGGGACGGTCATGTTACGACATAACCATCAGACTCTTCCACCTCGTCACCTAGTAACAACTATACGGGGGGAGATATGTTAAGATTGGCACAATATCATGCTATTATGGTATCTAACGATAAATGATATACAGGAGATTGGTTCTATGATATACGCTTCAAGTCAAAGCGTTTCTAGTGCGCAAATGAGAGAAACAAACTTCATAACAAGAACATGACTTTACATGATCTTGTTGAGGAAGCGTCGCCAAGCGGGCCAAGTGGCGACCTTGGCACGGTAAGCGTTGATCTCGTCCCAGTTGTGCTCACGTCGGCCAGTGTCGACATCGATCTTGTCGATTGACAGCCAGCCCTCACGCTTCCAGAAATAGCCAATAGCCCAGAAGGCAAGGACAACAGGCAAAGCGAGGTACGAGACGAAGAATCCCTCGACGGTTCCCATACCAGATTCACCAGGAGGAGCAGTAATAGCAACATAGAACTATTGAGTTTGTTAGCATCATGTTTGTTTGAACGTGGAATGCAGTGGCTTACCTGGGCAATAAGGACGAGACAGATGAGGCCGAGACTGATCCAGGAGCCGATAACACCAAAAGCAGCCCTGAAGGGAATCTCATCCAGAGTGTGGCCTTGTCGGGCCCAAGCCTTGCGGAACCGAATGTGAGCAAGGCAAATAGAACCCCAAGTGAACAGGGTCGAGAGACCGGAAAGAGCCAGGAGCCAGTCAAAGATCTGTCCACCCTTGGGATCAAGGTTGACGAAAGCGATGAAACCCATGAGAATATGGACAGCGACGGAAACAAGAGGGCGGCCACCACGATCGATATAGGCGAACACCTTGGGGGCATATCCGTTTTGGGCCATGGCAGTCAGGGTACGGGAGCCTCCGTAAACGCAAGACACACCAAGAGAAAGAACGGAGACAAGGATAATGACGTTCATGAAGTCGGCGAGGCCAGTAAGGCCGGAGTACTCGCCGACAAGCACAAAAGGCGAGGCCTTGGCGTTGGAGTAACCGGAAATGTTGAGTCGGTCATCAGTGGACTTGATAAGAAGGCCAATGAAGAAAAGACCAAGGACGAAGAAGAGGGTGATACGCCAGAAAACCTGCTTGATAGCACCAGGCAAAGCCTTGGTGGGGTTCTCAGACTCGGCAGCGGCGAGACCAACAAGCTCAGTACCGGCAAAAGAGAAAGCAGCAGTGACGAAGACAGAGCAGAATCCCTTGAAACCGTTCTTGAAAGCACCCGGGTCCTCTCTCCAGTAGCGTGTGCCCCAGTACTCGTTGTACCGACCGTCGGAAGGACCGCCACCACAGACGAGGACAAGAGAGATGAGCATGAAAGCAACAGTAGCTCCGAGCTTGAGGCAAGATGACCAAAATTCTTCCTCGGCGTATCCAATACCACCAAAGATGTTGATGAGAATGATGGCAACAAGGAAAATTGCAATAAAGATTCCAGGGGAGAGCTCATCATTCCAATATTCGATACAAACAGCACAGATTGTCAGTTCGAGTGGTAAGACGGTAGCCCATTGTGCGACATAGTTCCAACCCATGGCGAAACCCCAAGAAGGATCGATAAAGCGAGACGAGTAGATATAGAAACCACCGGACACGGGATACATGACGGCAAGTTCACCGAGAGCGAAGACTATGGGCCAGATGTCAGTTTTCTGGTTGGGGGTGTGGGATGAGGTGAGTGCAACATACCGACGTTGAAGATCATAGCACCAATAATGATGAAGTCGATGAGAACGGATCCAGGACCCTGGGTCAATATGTTAGTATTGGACAAGAACTGCAGACAGAAATCGACTTACGCCAGTGTAAAGGGCCTTTCCTGAACCGACGAAGAAACCAGCACCAATAGAACCACCGATGGCAATCATCTGAAGATGGCGAGGCTTCATACGGCGATCAAGCTCATGGTCACCAGTGTCCTTGCGGCGCTGGAAGGACTCAAGAGTGAGACCATTTCGAGTCCACTTGCTTTCCTCCTGGAAAGCGAAGCCACCACCGGTCTGGACATCGCCAGGGTGCTCGGTTATGGTGGTGCCCTTCTCCTGGGACACATTGGTCGGGTTGTCGCTGGAACTCTTTGATTCCATCTTGACGTTTCCCCTGTGGGTTGCTCTTGAAGAGTCAGGGATTAAAGAATGATAAGAAAGGTCAAGTGACCTTGGGTCTTTTGGATGAAGAAGAAACGGTGATGGGCGGGAACATCGGTCATCAACGAGGGAAACGAGTCCTCTTAAATATAAGTTGGACGAGAGAGAAGACCAGGACGACCCGGGGTCTCGTTAGAGTCGGTGCACTAGGGGCAAAGACGGCTACCATAGTGGAATGGATGGATGGATTCGTTCGAGTCGAAGTTCTACTAAGTGACGCCCCAGGTTTGACTAGACTAGGTTACTAGGCATGCCCCTAGTTTGCTGTATGTCGCCGATCACCAACAAGTTGGCAACCTTCAAGCGTAGAAGCGCAGTGGAGAGAGAGAGGAGAGGGTCCGAAGTGCCAAGAGCCGCGATACGGAGGAACATGGATGATTGGGGTAGGTCGAAAGATTCAGATGGCGGAGCGGAGACCATCACCGACATGCGACCAGGACAAGGCGAGGGAAGGAAGGGGCAACATCCAATGCTTCCGATTCGGTAGATTCAACGTCGATGTCGCGGTTATGCACACCCCTTGTTTCGTGGGAAAGAACGACGCATGCAATGAGAATGAGATTTGGGAAGAGGCAACATCCATTGACAGCAAAAGGGCAGCCACGATCCATGTTTCCCGTGCCGCCTCATCAAAGCGCATGGATTACTTTCTCTGTCCTACACCCATAGGCTCACTTCTGCCTTCCAATTCCACCCGCCATGGCTCAATATTGCTCCTCGTAAGAAGGACTCGACCGTTTCTGAGACATTTCGCAGGCATTGACCAGGGGAAACAAGAGAGAGCTCAAGCCATGCAAGACGATCAACCTAATTCAAGGTAAAGTGGAGATTTGGAGAGGAACGATATCCTTGAAAGACGCTAAACCTTACTCCACTTCCGAGGAAAGGTACCGGTACATTGAAGAGGTACCTCTCCCGTGAGTTGCTGCTGAGGCCCCATCAACACTTCTGACATTGGTGAAAGGCAAACAATGCCCCTCTTTGGTGTCTTAATTCTTCTCAGGTTGATTGAGAAAAGCCGAGATCAAGCCATTGCTATCTTTGTAATCGTTTACTGAACGATCCTCTTACCATACGAAAACCCTCATACAATCATCAAGACATGATGAGACTCTGGCCATGTCCTTTGACTTATTCTGGCATCCAATATCAAACCTCAGCTGCCAAGCTTTCACTACCTCTCAGTCAGCAATAGACACATGCAACCGTGAGTGCACAGAGCGAACTTTTGTTCCTCCTCTCAGAGGTGCGCAGAGGTTTGGGGTCCATAGGCGACCAACACCATGTGGTAGACATTGCGGAGACACAAGAAGAGCAATTACAGTGAAATCCTCCAATCAACATTCCCATATTAGGTATTCGGGCCAGATATCAACTTGACGCCGTTTTGGGAGTCACTGATTACCGAAACACTGGCTCAGCATGATTCCAAGCAGCTTGGCATCTGTCTCAATGATACCCAAATTACCCATCTCGTACTGCCCCCACCTGCTCTCTTAGGTGATACCGTATGTAATCTTGATACTGTCACCTCATGTCAGTCTTTCGGCAACTCGTGTTCGATATGAGCCTACCTGAATTGATCCCTTGGGTCACTGACGCTGGTCCTCGGTTTCACGACTCTTCACTCGTGCGATTCGCAGGTGATTTTAGAGTATGACAGGGCTAATTGGCGCCTCCTACCACATCTTGCAGAACCTGACAGGGGGTGGAAGCATGCCGAGAAAATAGCTTTCTTCTAGAAGGGTGGCGCAGTGACGAAGTGTCCATTACCTTGCTGTTTGGCTTCCCGATTGGAGCTAATGAAACTAAAAAGGACCTGCAGTCATCAGCACACGTCGATCGAACGAGTGAAAGGCTGATGAAGGGAAAGGTTGAAATGCTGAGTTGGTCGAAGCTCACAGACCCCGGGCATATCCCACCGTGGTGCGACATCAGCTATCTTTGTGGAAGGGACTGTGATAACACCAAGTCAAGTCAACAGCAAAATCGCTGTTGCAAATCGGTCCCCCAGCCCAGGTTTCCCACTATTGATAGCGGTGCGCGGTTGTTTTGCCGCCGCGGCAGTCGGGCTTCCCAGAAAGGGAGCGTTCAGCTTCAAAGTTGTACATACAGCACATTACGTTTCATCCTCCAGATTCTGAGATCTTGCTTTGAATCCCATCTACGGGGTAATACGTAACAGTTTGCTCTCAACTGCCTTACCCCGTGGGCAAATCGCCATGAATCTGGGGAGAGCTCCATCGTCCTCAGACAGAACCACCAGCGACTGTCCTTTGTGGAAGTCGCCCAAAGTTTTGTACGTAATGCAATTCTTCTGACGAGGTTTTTGTGGTCACTGCTGTTGAGGCCCCGTTGTTTTGGCTTGAAGCATGGAGCATGGGCACGACAAGGCCGGACATGACCGGCTGGGCACCCTTGCAGTCCCCGCAAGACCAGTTCCAGCGTTATCAAATGTTGCCCCTGACCTTGCAGGTTATTGTGTCGACACGCGACTCAGCTTGAAGTGACAATAAGAGAACAGTCAACATATCAAACGGTAATCGATAACCGAGCTGGAAGCTTTTGCATTACCCGTCCCGAGTTGGCCGATTTCACGGGCAGATGAGAGGAAAATTATTATTACCTGCAATAACCTGCGGCGCTTTCTTCATTTGGTTCAAGAGTCACAGGGGTTGTTTTAAGCATTAAGCTTACCTTCAACGAGCCACACCTGACAACCCAAAAGTCAGAGTGTGTACGGATACGTGTAATTACCCTAGCTGCAGGTGCTACATTGTACAGTACATTGTGTGGTAGCCAGCGAGCGTTGACTGGCATGTGCTGGACTGATACTTACTTGCAAAGTTTATGACACTGACCAGTTACACATCACCAGCTGCTCGAAGATGCCCTCTATCCATTAAGAAAGCCGACCTATATCTCTTTCAACCAAGGCTAAGAGATGCATCAAGCCTCAGAGCGCAAATGCAACCACCCATCGGGATCCCGATGCAATCTACTGCAAATCAATCAGCCTTGCAGATTTTCGAGAAAAAGTCGATACAGGGTAGCAATTCTGTTGTAGGTCAGCATTTCGAAACTGTCGAATCAGAATGGCATCTGACTCTGACGCGTATCTCAAGTCTTAGTCCCAATACAGCAGGTTGGTTGAATCGGCCGCTGACCTTCCGCTCTAGGCATGTCTCTGCGCCGTAGAACTTTATTGCGGCATGTCTTAGTCCCTTATCACTTGGCAACGGGTGATAACGAGTTGTTACTTGTCGAGCAAGGGGCAAGAAAGCTGTTGCATATATAAACCCCCAGTTCCGCCAAGACTCGAGCCAAGACTGTTGGCAAGATGACCGCTACATTTCAGGTTGTTCGTACGCCTAGTACGTACTTGCATACGGTACAGAGCACTGCCTCGGTTACGTGACCTCCCGTCGATCCCGTTGCCCCTATCATCTCTGGGCTATCCGACCCTGCAGCATGTAGCTGTACCTACGCCGTATTCCTCACGATTCTCCGACCAGTCGCAAATGCCTCTGCACATCATGTCGTCAGAAGACTAAGGCTGTTATGCTTAATGTCCTGTTCGCCCCACGGACTGACCTTATCTAAACGACGCCTCGTCCGCCGAATGCAAATGCATCTAGAAGTTCCAAATCGCCAAGACGAACGAGTTGGCAGAAATCGGGGGTCGTGGGGTTGTCCTTGGCATTGGGTCTTCTTGCGGGCGCTGGTTATGTCACGGTAACGCTGTGCTTTGGCCACCTCGGCGATGCCGCAGTTCACGGTTGAACTCTGGGTATATGGCATCGTGATGCAGGGTAGCAGGGTAATTAAGGTAAAAAATGCTGTCGTTGAGCTGGAGAGACATCGTTGAATTAGGTGTCAATTGTCCAAGAGGTGGTAGAGAGCTGGCCGTTCTATCTTTGGATAATGCTGGTGTCTTGGCCAGATATTGTGCATGGCCAAGACAGATGGCTGTTCCAGGGTAAGGGGAGTGATCTCGCTGTCACGTCTTATGCCCAGCACGCCGAGGTTTTGGCAGAACAATGGAATTGTTCTTTTGGGGAAGTACAATTGATTGGCCATGGATTTCAATTCATTGTCGAATGCGCTTTCTGGACCCGACACGCATCCTCCAAGCATACCTAGTCAATCTGATTATACTCAACTTTGATGCCGCTGGAAACAGTCCCTTCGAAGTCTCTAGGAAGAAAATTAAACCCTGGCAACACCTCAGCGAGATGTATCAAGCAACACATTGACAATGACTGTGCAACCGGCTTGTCACAGTCGGAATATGCGCGGTTAGACAGAAACAGCCATCAAATTATCAGACAATTGGTATCCGCAACTGTTCAATCGACGCAGCATCCAGAAGGACCCGAGACTTTAGCTTCATAGCCAAAACTAGATGTTTAAAGGCCTCGATAAGACCATCCTCGAATCCCTTGAATCTGTCAAAATATTGTATTCCTACGACGTAGGATCGCCATTTTGAAAATGTGAGCTGCCTCTCGAGGACACGAGTAACTTGCGCTGTTATTTCCAGCAGAAACTCACCATAAAGCAAGTATCATGACGTTTCCAAGGCCATGGCAACCTCAAAGGATCGAACTATCATTAAACATCTGATAGATATATTCTACAGCTGTATATAGCTCTATTTGTTGCAAGTTTCCGCGACGTGGCTTGAGATGAGTTGGCTGGCCACGCACACGCTTACACAATGCTTTAGTAACCATCGCACCGTCGAAAGAATATGCGACGTATTTCAGATATACGCAATTACTTTGGGAAGTATTTCTATGGTATTTCTGTCTGGTCTGTTAGAGTTGGGCGCCGGAGAAAATCAGATATGAATACCAGTCATCACCATTCGTGCTCCCTGTGCTTTCATAGTGGTCGACTTTGCCGTTCAAGTTACCAATAAGTCTGAGCTAACTTAGCGTATTAAATACTCCGTTGTGGTGCCCTAGAACTTGGGATAAGTTGCCGTTCGAGAACTGAATTCTGTGAAACTATCATAAACACAAATGGTGCCAGTTCAACTCGTAGACTTTGGCCGATCAATTTGATATAGCTCTTGATCCCGATTTAATCAAGAACAGAATCTGTAAAGGATAGGCAGACATTTTGGTATCATGGTATGTTGCATATCTCGTTGGAAACAGATGATAGTGAGTGTTTGACACGTGGGCGTCATGCAACGTGGAAATGATCGTATCAGAAAGAGTCCCAGTCCATTAGGTCGGTCTAGGCTTGCTGCAGAACGCCACCGGGACGTAAGCCGCCCTCTAATGACATGAGGTATCTGAGCCTCGATTACAACACCTGATGGCAGACATGGCAGGGGGATGCATGACATCGGAACCCCGCGCCGATGAGATACGGAATGCCTCATGATAGTCGACGTTATCATACTTCAAAGTTTCGCCGAGTCGAAGTGATGATAAGAAAAGAATTGCCTTTTTATATCAAGGAAGTTGATAACACTTGCCTAAACACAGCCGAGTTATCTTGTTTATCAGATACTGAATCGAAGACGTTGGGTACCGTTATGAAATTGCCTCACGGCAATAGACGCCAACTAACGCTCGCCGTTTTCCCCGATTCACCCCTCGCGGTACCCTTCCTCATTCACATCAAAAGTGGCTTATCGCCCAACTCACTGATACCATGCCTAGCTCGGCCCAGCTTCTCCTCATCATCGGCAGATAACCACGATAAGATCAAGATATGAGGCAGCGATTTCATCATCGGGAGCACATCCGTAGCGCCACGGAGAGACTAAACTCAACTGTTATCACACAGAATGCGGTCTAACCAATGGTTGCCAACCTCACCACGAGTCTCGACTGATAGACACTCGAAAGCTAGCTCGTCCTGGTCTAGTTGAAGCTGGGGTAGAATCCGGGGTAACTTTAAGCACTCAGTGGGTGTCGTAAATGCCTGATAGCGTTTTGATAGCCTGTTTTTCTTTCACCCTCCTCCCTTGATGCTTGATATAGAGATAGCCCTCGCGGATACTTTCCCGTAGAATCCAATCATGATACGATCGTCATTCTCGTCAATTTCCCCAGACTTTTCGCCCCCCTAGCCCTATGAGACAGCTCCATCACATCCGAGGAAAACAGTATAAAGACTTAAGATCGCCGCCGTGCAGAAAAGATGGATCCCAGCAAGCTCCCACTCCAGGGTCTCATCTCCATACAACAGCTTACCTAAACTTGAATTCCTTTGTGGATATCCTTCATCATGCGTCGAGAAAGTATTCACGATGTCAACATTCCAGCTGGGATGACAGAAAAGTCCCGCGGTTCAATGACGAAAGATGATGGCCTTGACCTCGCAGCTTCACGAAGCATTGACGAAGTTCAGGCTATTGAAATGCAAGAGAGCAAACATGGACAATTCCATCGATCCTTTACACCACGACAAGTCCACGTAAGTCCAATAAACCAAATTCACTCACAATACTAACATGGCCTTTTCAAGATCATTGCTCTAGGTTCCAATATCGGCTCGGGCGTCTTCATCGCTACCGGAAAAGCCCTCGCGACTGGCGGTCCAGGAAATATGGTGATTGCATATTTCATGGTGTGCACCTGTGTCTGGGCTGTTCTACAATCGTTGTCAGAAATGACCATCGCGTTCCCTGTTTCAGGAAACTATATCGACTATGCTGATCGTTGGGTTGATCCCGCTCTGGCTTTTGGAGCAGGTTTCGCCGAGTGGCTTGGTTCGTACCCCCTGAACTTGATTTTAAGCCATCTATTCTGACTGTTGATAGGTTGGACTGCTATTGTTTCTGCTGAGGCCGGTTTCTTCCACATCTTGGTAGGATACTGGTCTGGAGGCTCGTTTCCTTTGGCCGCATCGCGTAAGTTTCACTTATCTGCCCCCCTTTGAACCTAACTAATGAGTCTTGTAGTCAGCATCTTCATGTTCGCTTGTCTCGTCATCTTTCTCCTCCCGAACACCGTATTCGCCTGGTTTGAATATGTAACATCTCTAATTAAGATTTTCCTCTTCTTGATTATCATTACTCTCTCCTTGGCTTTGGTTCTTGGAGCTGGTCCTAACGGTTATGTTCATCATGGAGAGACATGGACTGACCTACCAGCATTCCTGAACGGCTTCTCTGTAAGACTTGGAGCACACTCCTTTGAATTTTCTCCTACTAACAACTCTACAGGGATTCGCCAACTGTGCACTCCTCGCTACCTGGGCCGTCGGCGACCAAGTCTTCATCGGTATCATGGGCGGTGAAGCCGAGAGCCCACGCTTCTCCCTCGCTCACGCCACCAAGCTCGTCCCCTTCCGAGTCAACTTCATCTACATGCTCAGCGTCGTCTTCATCACGATTCTCGTTCCTTCCAACGACCCCCGTCTTCTCGGTGGAGGTGGTGTTGCTGCTTCACCCTTTGTCGTTGCTGTGACAGACTCTGGAATTCCCGGTATCTCGTCGCTCCTGAACGCTGGAATGATCTGCGGTGTCCTCGCCATCGCAGCTGAGTCAGTCTATCTCTCATCTCGAGTCCTGCGAACTATGGCCCATCAGGGTCTCATCTCTACCCGCCTCGCACATGTCGATGATAAGGGACGTCCCAGACTTGCTTTAATCATCACCTCTGTTGTTGCTGTCGTTCTCGGATACATTCAGCTTTCTGGTAAGTGTCCCCTCGCAGTCCGAGAATCACGACTAACATTGTTGCAGCTGGCGGTCTTACTGTCTTGAACTGGCTGATCTCCATTACAAGCGCCTCCTTCTTCACAAACTGGATTATCATCTCCTTTACCAACTACCGATTCCACTGTGCTCTGAAGGCCCAGAACGACAAACTCTTCTCAGAGACTTATGCTTGGAGATCCAGTGCTTGGCCCATTGCACCAGCATGGTTGATGCTCATCTCCGTCATGTTGTTGGTCTGCTGTATCTATTCCGGAATCAAGCCTGTCGTAAGTTACCTCAACAATCCTCAAACTATACGAGCATTTATCTAACGAATAAATCACAGGGTGGCGCTGGCTTTTCTGCCTCCAACTTCTTCCAATACATGATTGGTGTTCTGGTCATCTTTGGCTTCACTGCTGGATACAAGGTTATCTTCCGAACTCCCTGGAGAGATCCTGCCACCGCCGACTGTCTCACCGGCCGACGACACTTGAGCGTCGAGGAAATCAAGCATCTTGATGAGTACTATGCCAAACCCAAGTGGAGGCGCTTCCTCACTTATGTCCAACTGTGGTAGAAACACCACGTCTTGAAAGTTGCATAATGGTATCGGGGTCTTGGGTACGGATGTATTCCATAGGATTCGGAAACCACTCACTGCATACTATGAAAGTTTTCTCGCATTGGTATCACCTACATATAAAGTTCGTCTTCAGTGATGTGCTCGTGATTCACGTATGAAAGAAGGAAACTATTCCATTATCAAAGCTGCTGTGGGTAGTTTGGAAGAGCCACAGCTGTATCCCTGACTTGACTCACGATTTTAGAAGTTTATTGTGTTCAGTGACTGGCTAGAAATAAAGATGACGAAAGGATAACCTTCGATGCCAACTTCGCACTTCGGGAGGTAGAAAAGAGCTGAACATACTGCCCAGCGGTACAACAAGTCCAACGATGAATCTCAATCACACTGTTTGTATTAAAGTTGTGCTTTCGATGTTCATACATCGTCCACATCTTCAGCCATGGGATCCTCCGGCCACGGCCATGTCAAGCTATCGATATCCAGTGAATTAGCAATGTTTAACAGCTGTTCCGCACTAAGTTCATAGTTCAGCCCTAATCCAAAGTCATCATCCGGCTCGATACTAAACGGCTCGGCATAATCGGTGACAGAGCCTGTGCCACTGTCTATGTCATTCATAAAGCCCTGTCGAGGCGTGTTTGGGCCCTGTGTCGCAACCACAGGTCTCGAGTCATTACTGGCAAGGAAGCCTTTGAGTAGGTCTTCTAGTTGCTTCAGTTCAGCTGCCACCATGTTAGCTACGAGGTTGCCTCTCGAGTTCATCTCGTCGAAGAGACCGTAGGCGCGTTGTGTCCAGGGAGTGTGGTCTGGTAGTAGCGATGAGTCAATCGCAGCGGCCATGAGCAGTGCAATTGTAGCGGTAAAAGCGGCGTCCTGATCGAACCTCAGGAATGTTTCTATATGAGCATCAGTAACACGCCCAAATAAATGCTGGGGCCAGAGAACTTACCTAAGAGCCCTTGCTCAGAAAGACTGGAGAGGACCCTCAAAATCTGCTGAGCAGACTCGGTGCACATTTGGACTAGCCCTTTCACGCTCTCTGATTGTAGCCAATGCATCAAAGCTACCTCCAAGTGACCAAGCCTGGAAAGCAGGAACGTGTATAGAAGTGGTCTTGTAGTGAGAATGATGCACTTGTTCCATTAGAAACTGACGGTCAGAGGGAGACGGTCGAGCTTACTTGGTGTTGCATCAAATGGAGATGTGCTGATATTCGTGATATGCCAGCCATCCCCTCGCTTGCCTGAATCTCAAAAGACTTGTTCAATCTTTCTGTCACGGTAGCGATGCTCTTGAGAACAGACTGGGTAGCACCGAGGTATCGACTGTCAAGCTTCCCTTCAAGGCCATAAACAGCTGCGATCGTTAGTAACCATGTCTCTGTAGCACAAGAATACGCACTCTGATTTATCTTTGCAAGTACCCTGCAAAAGTCAACATGTATCTTTAGTGCCTCTAACTTTTGTGGCTGTCCTGGAAAGTCGGGAAAGCGTGCGCTTATCGTCTCGTCGGCTATACTCAGCGGAAGTCCCAGGAGCGAAATCAGCTGGCGTTCGAGAATGTAGAGTGTCCAGAACATGTGTCGGCTTCTCTGTACGTAAGCTGCATCAAGAGAATCAGATTGCATCTCAGTGTGTATACCGTGCTCTAGGCCATGACGAAGTGCGGAGCAGACCTGATGCCGTTAGTTACTATACATACTTGGAGAGCCAGTTGCTTACCAGGCGATATGCCTGTTGTATGTGATCCACAGATTGCAGATATAGAGCAGCGCAGCAAAGAACCTGCATCTCCTCTATTATATCACAGTCAAAGAAGTTGAAGTCGGGCATGAGTTTCATAGCTTGTATGAAGAAGTCACCACCAGGAGGTCGTCTCGACTTGGTTGACTGAACCACGAAAGCCTTCCCAAAAGCCAGGACAAGAAGGTAGTGAACGAACCACAAAGGTTCTGCACGCGCATATTCAGAAGGGTTCTCATGGAACAGACGGAAGCGTTCCATGAAGATGTCCTCATCGAATAGGCTGTACAGCCAACCGCAGTGGAACTTGACCGAGTTGATGAGGTATAGAGCAAAGTCTTTAGTTGGCAGGGCAGACATGTCGGGAACATCCTGCGATGTAAACTTTCTAATCCCGTCCCATCTCAGATCAAAGACCTTTCCCTCAGTGCCGGCGAAGTGCAAGTTGTGCATTGATAATGGACGGCCCTTGACACGCTCGTGTGTCATGGTCAAGACTCGCTTGTTGAAGGACCAATTTGATGATGTTCCCATGAAAACTGACGATAAGTTAATACTCAATTCGAGATACTGGCTCCTTGGGCGAGTGAGTATGGACTTACGGATGTGCCCTGTGACGCTTGGAACAAAGTCATAAGTGTGGAAGGCTAAAGGATTCGTGAGGGGAGCTTTGCCTTCACCATTGAGCTGTCGCTGATCTTGTGCCTCAGCGGTTCCATATGGTGATATTGACGCCGAAGTCTTGATTAATTGTTCTGAGATCTCGTTATTCTCGGTGGAAAGTGGTATACGATCACCTGGTACTCTTAGTAGAAGGCCGATGGAAGGCCAACAAAGACTTACTCAGATCGGTGCTCCTCGACCGGCCAGTCGATGTTTCAAGAAGCGAGTGTTCTTCTGACTTGCTCTCCAAGGCCGCCAACCTCTCTTGGAGGCGGTTGATATACCTGGAAGAGACGTGTAAGTATGAATCCATCAACAGTTCTTGGTATCGACTTACCCTCTCGAAACGACAACTTTACGTGATTCATCATCGAATTGACACACCGATCCCCTCTTATCACACTGCTGACATGGCTGCGATCCAGAACATCTAATCTTCTGATCTCGACATCTTACACAACTGATAATCTCCCAAGTCAGTTGTTGAACCCATGTCGTCAAGATAAGAACATACGCTTTGGGAACACGCTTCCTTGCATTATTTGGTCTGGTAGCATTAGCTCTTGTAGACGATGACATCACCCTTGGGATTGAAACACAAAAGAGGCACAGAAATGGTTAATGGCAATGATATTGATGTATGAACAAAACAATGGCATCCTTGTGACTCCCCATACTTGACGGGTAGGTTTCCGCAGAGAGAGCGGGGTAGGGATTGATAGGAACTCACAGCCGACAGGTAGGAATGGAAGCATTCTAGAACGTGTGGGTAGTGCAAGACGATTGGTCTTGCGGAGTTGATCGTCTACTGTTCCTGATTGCGTTAGGTAGATCGTTGATGTTAATTCAAAGTCCGACTATTGCCTTCAATTCGAAAATGGTCACGAAGTAGATCGATCTTACTGTCAGGGCGGCATGTGATCCAAGGCATGAATTGAAGCTGGCCTCTAGTCTTTTGAAAGCCGAATGATACAACGTTACAGAAGACATATGGTACCTCAGTGTTGCGAATTGATGTTTAAAATAGCCTATCATGAGCTTGGCATGGTGCACATTGACTCATACTGTCTTCAACCATAAGGATATCCACGATGGACTCGTTACTCCCTTTGGCCTCACCGAAGACGCCACTCAGCAAGAAATAATTCTTTAGACTACAAGACACGAAATTACAAGGTATTCTCATGTTCATTCCTGATTCTTCCGACGAGCTGCTTTGTGGATGGACCAAGCTAACGAGCGGCTGAAGGCTGAAGCTTATGGCCTAAGTTGGTGGCTTGCAGGCTGAGCTTTTGCATGTGCGACAAACAAGATCTTGACGGAAGAAAGAGCCCTTGCTATTTGTGCTTATTCTAAGCTTGATTGAAGTCGCGAGTGGTAGGTTGGATTTGTATAAGAGGGGAGCAATACCCATGCATTGTACCATCCTACTCACCTCCATACATACATAACCCAACGCCAACAAGCTCTCGACTTACACGGCCTAATAAGCAACCACCAATGTTCGGTTTTCATCTCAGCTACCAGTGGCTTCACTACACTCGACCTTCAGGACCGCCATCTCCAGTCCCTGAAGGCCTCGAGCGTCACTGGGTAAACACATCCCAAGGCCGAATCGAAGTCCTCTCCAACACCCCATCAATCGCCAACAAGTTCAATGGACCTCCCATAGTCTTCTGCCACGGCGGCATGGGCTGCGCGTGGGTATGGACAGAATACATGCAATATCTAGCAGCGCGCGGTGTCCAATGCTATGCAGTCTCACTGCGCGGCCACGGCGAATCATGGCATCCATCGTATTTCCGCATGGTTTTTGCAACGCCTCGAAGTGCCTTGACTGCTGATCTCGTTGCGGCTATAGAGTGGGTGCAGACCAAGGAAGAGAGTGAGGTTATGCTTGCTGGACATTCAAGTGGTGGTGGTTTGAGCCAAGGTCTTCTTAGCGATGGATTGGCTAATGTGAAAGCACTTGCTTTGCTGGGTGCAGTCCCAGGATTTGGATCGTGAGTCAAGATAAACACCTACCTCGAAGCTCCTGTCAGGATACTAACACAATCGCAGAATGGGCGTGTATATGAATTGGTGGAAGATGGACCCATGGTTCACACTACGACTAATCTTCCATCTCTGGCATTCCAACTCACCTCTCTCCCACCCAAAGCTCACTCAAAGAGCCTTCTTTGGCGATAAGTTCCCTCTCTCATCCGTCATCCCGTTCCAACGCCATATGAACCGCTATGAGAGTTACTTGTGGCCTTTCAGCATGATGTACAGCTTCACGTCGCCATCAAACATACTGAGTCATATTCGCAATGACGGCGCGAGTGGCGAAAAGGTGCTCGTCATGGCAGGCACTCAAGATAAGCTCATGACAGGTCCCGTGACGGAGAAGACAGCGATATTTTACCGTGAGGCTGGAAATGACAAGCGAGATGGTGTAAGTTTACAATTCGTTGAGGGAGCAGGGCATCATTTGCAGAACGATGTTCAATGGGAAGATGGTGCAGAGAAGTTGTTTGAGTTTTATAAAGGTATTGCATGAGGGTTTTGGTAGAAATGGCCGTGGGTATCGATCATACTCGGTTGGTCAACCGTTTGTTACATATTCTGTTATTTAAGATCGGGACCCTTCCCGTAGAGCGCTCGCAACTCCATCATGATAACTAACATCATTCGATATTCTACGTCCCGAATCAGCGGAAACGCTTACCATATAAAAATATCGGATCGATGTAATCGGTTCAAGATCCCGAGAGATGACCGAATCATCGTCCACTCAATTCAAACCTCTCACTCCGGTAGCGGCCTCACATAACCCGAGCTAACCTGGACACGACAGTGAGAAAGCTCCGTTCGCTGTGCTGAAAGAAGCAAAAAACGGGGACGGAAGACAGGGGATTCCGGGGCTAGAGTCAGAAACTCAGCGCATTTCCCTAGGCGAGGTTCCCTCCTCGTCTTCCCCTGAGGCAATTCGTATAACTCTGAATCAACAACCTCAAATCGCCTTTTTACAGCTTAAAAAACCCTTGGTTGCGTGACGTTTATATCTCGGTGCTTCATAGACCCGAAAAACCCGGCTTCTGTGCCCCGAATCGGAAGCCTACCGACGTTCCCTATCCTCTCGGCCTTCTTCCGTTGCAACAGGCACATTTGCTGGCTGCACCGCAAAAAAAAAAGAGCACACCCGACCTTTCAGAAGGCCTCAGGCAGTCAACCTGGCGCCCCTTCAGCGGTTGTCGTCCGTGGCAGTGGGGGTAGGCGCATCAGCCAGTCGTAGCCTGTTAAGATCGGCACTTGCAATGGAGGGGAGAAAGGTCCAGGTGCCCCGCGCCCCGGAGCTGTCCGCCGAGAGCCCCTCCTCTTCTTCGGCGGGCTTCAAGACGTATTCGGCCGCTGGAACTGCGTCTGCATCGGCCGATAGGATCTCTCTCGTCTCAGGTCACTTGTCGTCTTCTTCTTATACCGCGGCTTCTCCTGCTCAAGCTCCAGTTCCTTCTCAAGCTCGTCGTCTTTCAACAACCACAGCCACCATGTCTTCTCAACCTGAACACGCTACTCTCCTCATCCCCGGACCCATTGAGTTCGATGATGAGGTCCTCAAGTCTATGGGCCACTACAGGTACGATACAATGCGACTTGGATCACGTCCGTGTGATGTGATTGATAATATCTCGCTTGCTAATACTTGTCACACAGTGAGAGCCACGTCGGCCCCGGCTTTGTCAACACCTTCGGCGAGACCCTCACCCTGACCCGCAAGCTGTTCCAATCGACCGACCCCTCCGCCCAGCCCTACGTTATCTCCGGTTCCGGTACCCTGGGATGGGATATTGTTGCTGCCAACCTTGTCGAGGCTGGTGAGAACGCCCTCGTTCTCAGCACTGGATACTTTGGCGATGGCTTCGCCGACTGCCTGCGCGCCTACGGTGCCAATGTCACCAAGCTCGACGGTGAAGTTGGCGGCCGACCTCAGCTCCCCGAGATTGAGAAGGCCCTTTCCGAGAAGAAGTACAAGATCCTCACAGTAACTCACGTCGACACATCGACTGGTGTTCTAAGTGAGCTCAAGAACCTCGCCGCTACTGTCCGTCGTGTCTCCCCCGAGACTCTTGTTATCGTCGATGGTGTTTGCAGTGTTGCCTGTGAGGAGATCGCTTTCGATGAGTGGGGTCTGGATGGTGTTGTTACTGCTAGTCAGAAGGCCATTGGTGTTCCTGCTGGTCTCTCCATCTCATTCTTCAGCGGCCGAGCTGTCGCCGCTGCTCTTGAGAACCGCAAGACTCCCATTCCCGCTTACTTCGCCTCCCTGAAGAACTGGACACCCATCATGAAGAACTACGAGGCCAAGAAGCCCTCTTACTTCGCTACTCCTTCTCCTCAGCTCATCCACGCCCTCCACACTGGCCTTACTCAGATCTTCACCAAGCCCCTATCCGAGCGATTCCAGGGCCACATCGAGGTCTCCAACAAGGTCAAGAAGGCTGTTACCGATCTTGGTCTGAAGGTCGTTGCTACTAAGCCTGAGGACCAGGCTCACGCCATGACTGCTATTTACCTGCCCGATGGCATTGGCGCTGCTGATGTTCTGCCCAAGTTGGCCGCCAAGGGTGTTGTCTTTGCTGGTGGTATTCACAAGGCTATTGCTCCCAAGTATATCCGATTCGGCCATATGGGAGTCAGTGCTGTAAGTGCATCTGAATATGCCCACTCCAGATAACCTGCTAACATAGTTTTGATAGCTTGACCCCAGCCGAAACCACATCGAGAAGGCTCTCAGCGCTCTTAAGGATAGCTTGTTCGAGGTTGGCTACAAGGCTTAAAAGAGAATGGACGAATATCAACATCGCTTGAAGACGGCCAGAAGACGGCACATTGCCAGCTCCTGGCCGTTTATGCAAAAAAAGTTAAATAATGAAACTATGGCTGGCCATGTATGGATATCTGGATACAAACGGAGCCAACTATAGAGGGTTGGCCAGTATTGTCTTTTGTCGATAGAGCGAGCCTTGAAAAAATATGATACTTTGATGAACGACGTGTTTAGCCATGGTTTGTTGAGTTTTGTGAGCTATCATTTTATGCCTGGTGATGTTGTCTGCTGTCATGAAGGGAGCGATATCTCTCTCGTTTATGCAGAACATCAACGCTAGATACAGTTCATGACAGCTTAAATATGAACATGCTTGACGAGATGGTCCTGGCCATGTTTGGTTCGTGGTCGTTATCATCAAGCCATGTCAGATTACGATCGTGATTCGGGTAGCCGCATGCGGTAATTTCAGCTCGCAGCTTTTGTACGAGATTGACAAACACGCGCCGTTGTCAAACCCAGAGCGAATCATGAGATCGATCGATTAATTATGCGCCTGGGAGGCTGGGGAGTTTCGGTAAGTTCAAGTACCGCTACAAAGACCCCAGCGTCATGGGTCCGACAATCCGCGAGCTGAGTTCCCTTTTGGTATGAGAAATGCGCAGTGACAGCATCACCCGCCGTCACGGATCAAAGTAGAGATACATTGATGTGATAGTGACATGACATGACAGGCAACCCTCCATCAGACTTCCCATTTTCAAGCCCCGCTGCTGACAAAACCGCCCTCAGTGTGAGACATACCTTACGGATATAGGGATCCAGTCCGTTAAGATCGAGAGACAGGAGAGCTCAGAGCTTGACCTGGTTGCTGGTGGTTACTGGAACTTACCTTAAGGACCTTAGTTATAGCGCAGTGACGCAGGCAGGCTGCGCTGCGGGGCATTTCTGTGCTCGGTACTCCACTAAAGGTACTGTATTCACAGTGCTTTTGCTCCCCTTCAACTCCACTCTCGTCCACTTCAAGCCGTCCAGACCATCTCTTCACACCTCACCTCACCTCACCTCACCGACGTCGTCCACTTTGCCTTGCCTTAGTTTGCTTTTACCAAAGCCGAACTTTGCATTTCTCCTCTTTTTCATTTTTCCCACGCGAACCCCGACAAATATTCACATCGCCATATCCCATCTCCCTCTCTGGCCCTCTCTTCTCTTGTTATAGAGAGCTAGCTGCGCCACTGCTTCTCTGATCTATATCTGCCTGGGGCTGGTATTTGCTTGGATCTTCTCTCTCCCCCCGCCTCGCCTCGTCTCGTTCGCCCACCACAACCACCACCTCCAACCGCCAACCTCTTTCTCCCACCTCCTAACGATCCTCTCGTGAACCCGAAATAACCACACGAAATGGCCGCCTCCATTGAAGAGCTGGACGTCCTCGTCCGCTCCTTCTACGAGGGGCGCGGTGAGCAGGTAGGTAGTCTTCTGGACGTCGGTTTTTACCAACCGTGGACCCCGCGCGTCGACATGAGTGAGGAACGATAGCTAACTCGGCCTCGTTAACCGTCTAGCAAAAAGCCGCCCAAGCTGCTCTCAACCAGGTTCGTAAAGATCTAGCTCTCGGCTCGTGCAGAGCTTTTTTACTGACTTGAGCTGCAGTTCAAAGAAGACCCTGATGCGTGGCTCATGGTCGACAAGATCCTCTCGGATGCGCAGTACCCTCAAACCAAATGTGTGTAGCCTCGGCTTTGCGCCACTTCCCATGCTGTGCTGCCTCCAAGACAGCTCTCCTCCCTTCGATCTTTGCGAATACTTGACTTGTGAATCCACTCGACTGACAAATTTTGACAGACTTGGGTCTGCAGGTTCTTGACAATGTGATCTTGACAAGATGGAAGGTCCTCCCTCGGGAGCAGTGCCAAGGTCCGTCCTCACCGCGATAACAGCTTAGCAACCAACTCTGACGACCTGTGACTCGTAGGAATCCGAAACTTCATCGTCCAGTTCATTATCCAGTGCTCGAGCACCGAAGAGTCGCTGCGCCAGCAAAAGACCTTGCTCAACAAGCTTAACCTCGTCCTCGTTTCCGTCCTCAAGCAGGAGTGGCCTCACAACTGGCCTACCTTTATCAACGAAATCATCTCGTCCTGCCACTCCAATCTATCCATCTGCGAGAACAACATGATCATTCTTCGCTTGCTCTCGGAGGAAGTCTTCGACTACTCAGCCGAGCAGATGACATCGACCAAGACACGCAACCTCAAGCAGACCATGTGCGCCGAGTTCTCGCAAATCTTCAACCTCTGCCAGGAGGTTCTCAACACGGCCACACAGCCTAGTCTGATCAAGGCGACCCTCGAGACCCTTCTGCGATTCTGCAACTGGATCCCCTTGGGATACATCTTCGAGACACCGCTTATCGAGACACTGCGGACCCGTTTCCTCTCGACACCCGAGTTCCGCAACGTCACCATGCAGTGCCTTACTGAGATTGGTGGTCTTCAGACTGGCGGCCCCGGCCAGCCCAACTCTTACGACGAGCAGCTTGTTAAGATGTTCACCGAGACCTTGACTACCATTGCTAACATCATTCCCGTTTCTCTTGATCTCAAGAGCACATATCCAAGCAGCAACTCGAGGGATCAGGAGTTCATACAAAACCTGGCTCTCTTCCTTTGCAATTTCTTCGGAATGCACTTGAATGTATGTTTTATGCTGTTTTTGATATCCGGACGAATCTAACATAATTATGATAGCTTATCGAGAAACTCCCCAACCGCGATTTCCTCATTCATGGTCACTACTATCTTATTAGGATATCACAGATCGATGATCGAGAAATTTTCAAGATTTGCCTAGACTATTGGCTCAAGCTCGTCCAGGAGCTTTACGAGGAGATGCAACAGCTTCCCATGACCGACCTGAACCCTCTCATGGCAGTTGGCGCAGGAATGTCTGGAAGCGGCGCCCCGAACCCTACGATGCTTAACAACTACCCTCTTCGAAAGCACAAATACAACGAGGTCCTCTCGAACCTTCGAGTCGTTATGATCGAGAAGATGGTCCGTCCCGAGGAAGTCTTGATTGTTGAGAACGACGAGGGTGAAATTGTCCGAGAATTCGTCAAGGAGAGTGACACAGTACAACTTTACAAGACGATTCGAGAGTGTCTGGTCTACCTGACACATTTGGACGTGGTCGACACAGAAAACATCATGACCGAGAAGCTCGCTCGACAAGTCGACGGAAGCGAGTGGTCCTGGCATAACTGCAACGTTCTTTGCTGGGCCATCGGCTCGATCTCTTTGGCAATGAACGAGGAGACAGAGAAGAGGTTCCTTGTTACTGTCATTAAGGACCTCCTCGGTCTTACTGAAATGAAGCGAGGCAAGGACAACAAGGCCGTCGTCGCCAGTAATATTATGTACATCGTCGGACAGTACCCCCGCTTCCTCAAGGCTCATTGGAAGTTCCTTAAGACAGTTGTCAACAAGCTGTTCGAGTTTATGCACGAGTCACACGAGGGTATGTGAAAACAGCTTGAGCTGACTGTTAAAATGCTAATCAAAATTGGTTTAGGTGTCCAGGACATGGCTTGCGATACGTTCATCAAGATCGCCCGCCAGTGCCGACGTCACTTTGTAGCCCTGCAACCCAGTGAGCAGGAGCCTTTCATTGAGGAGATCGTTCGAAACATGGGCAAGATCACATGCGACTTGACACCTCAACAAGTGCACACCTTCTACGAGGCCTGCGGTTACATGGTTGCCGCCCAGGGCAACAAGCACCAGCAGGAGAGACTCCTTGCTGACCTGATGGCTATCCCCAACGCAGCCTGGGATGAGATCATCAAGCAGGCAACAGTGAACCCAACTATCCTCCAGGATGCCGAGACTATCAAGGTTATTGGAAACATCATGAAGACAAATGTGTCTGCTTGCTCATCTGTGGGGTCCTATTTCTATCCCCAGATCGGCCGCATCTACCATGACATGCTTCAGATGTACAACGCCACAAGTACACTGATCTCTGAGGCCGTGGCTCGTGATGGCGAACTCGCTACCAAGATGCCCAAGGTCCGAGGTCTCCGAACTATTAAGAAGGAGATCCTCAAGCTCATTGAGGTGTACGTCGACAAGGCAGAGGATCTTCAGGCCGTCCGTGCCCAGATGGTTCCTCCTCTGCTCGAATCTGTTCTTGTTGACTACAACCGCAACGTCCCTGGCGCCCGAGATGCCGAGGTGCTCAAGGCTTGCTCTACTATTATCACCAAGCTTTCTGTCAGTATTCCCTTATGCATATTTGCAGGATTATATACTAACGAGTAACAGGCTTTGATGGAGGACCAAGTTCCTACTATCATGCAGAATGTTTTCGAGTGCACTCTGGAGATGATCAACAAGGACTTCTCTGAATTCCCCGAGCACCGAGTCGAGTTCTTCAACCTCCTCCGAGCCATCAACTTGCACTGCTTCCCTGCCCTGCTCAAGCTCGATAACAACCAATTCAAGTTTGTTATCGACTCATGCTCATGGGCTTTCAAGCATGACAACCGAGATGTCGAGGCGGCCGGTCTTAACATGGCTCTGGAGCTGATCAACAACATTGCCGAGAAGACTGATGTGCAGACCGCCAACGCTTTCTTCCAGCGATTCTTCATCACCATCCTCCAGGACGTGTTCTTCGTTGTGACCGATAACGATCACAAGGCCGGCTTCAAGACACAATCCATGTTGTTGATGAAGCTCTTTTACTATATCAACCCCGCCGATGGGTCTCAGCCCAAAATCCAGGGTCCTATCTACAGCCCCGATCAGGCCCAAGCTGGAACTGATAACCGAGAGTTTGTCGCCAACTTCGTCGCTAACCTCCTACAAAACGCATTCCGCAACCTGCAAGCGTACGTATCAGCTCTGCCTTCCATATCACTAAGCTAATCTTTATATAGGAACCAAATCACAAGTTTTGTCGAAGGCCTGTTCACGCTTAACACGCAGTACGACAAATTCCGACTCAACCTCCGTGATTTCCTCGTCTCCCTCAAGGAGTTTGCTGGCGACAACGCTGAGCTCTTCATCGTTGAAAAGGAACAACAGGAGCAGGACGCCAAGACCGCTGATATGGAACGACGACAGAAGGTTGGTGGTCTTCTCAAGCCCTCTGAGCTGGAAGATGAGGAGCTATGACTCAATGAAGAACTTCGGACTGAATTTGCGCCCCATGCCGCCGATGAAGCGGGACCGACGGATGCGGCTGGTGATGGTTGGGAATTCTACGGTCTCTGAGAGCTTGCACTCAAGTTGCAACCTAGCGGCCTATCTCTCCATCTCATGCATGTCTCGACATCTCGTCCACGCCCAATTTCCTTCCTGTTATGATACCATATTCCTTCCATAGAAGAGTGGCCATCCGCCTTACCCGGCGGCGCAAAAGAGAAAAAAAAGAGAGCCCTTGTCTGGATCCGTCCTGCCCTTGGAAGTCTCAAGGGAGGAACTTCGAAAAAGCAAAGAGAGAGTGTGAGAGAAAGATCAAGGAGCCCTGGTTGAAGTTTTTCGCTGCAGTCGGTTGTTTGACTTTTGATTTGACGACGTTAACGCTCGAGATATTACCATTCCGCCTTTTTATGAATAAAATAAAGAGAATTGACATGAAAAGATTCAGAGTATTGTATTGTTTTCACAGGAAGGGAAACAGGCTGGGCTCATGTAGATATCGTTATAGCTTACACTATGGATAATCGTGCAGAGAAGATGAGATGGCATTCATCAGTTGAGCGTGTGCTCTTGTCCGTGAAATGAAACAAGATAGTTATTGTGTTGATAGAACTGTCACATATGGAAGTGTTTAGAGTGATTTAACTTGTTTATTGAAAGACTTTAGATCATCGTCCTTCGAAATGGTATCTTTTCCTACCACCAGAGCCACCCCTCTGAGCTTATGATAATACAGCCCAAACTTGAACTAGGCTAGGTTTGACTTTCGTCGATGTTTGACAGCACCTCCAAAGGGTTTCTAAAGAATCATGAATGTCCATATCTTGAGGCTTGACTGATCGGACTCTCTGGCTGGTGGCGCGAAGGTCTGTGACCTAAGATCGGCGGCATCTTTGTTGCCTTATTCGAATGCTGTGCTTCAACGAGCTTGCTTGCATATAGCATTGCTCCTGTGAAAGCATCTCAATGTCTTCGTTCTGGATGTCATCGGTACAAGACCAAAGTCTTGTCCTCTGCCAACCTTGTCATCCTTGATCCCTTTCCAACTCCTCAAGTGGCCATCGCAAAGCATCCTTCCAGTAGCTTCCAAGATGATCTGCTATCAAATGTATCAGGAACGCGCCTGAATCGCCAAACAACCAGACATGTCGACATCGGTGGAGGAGAACACCATAATAAGCCAAGACGAGCAATGCCTCGGGGCGGTGCTTTCGAACAGGCTCTACGTAATTATCGCTCAAAACAACCGGAAATGCCGTGGCAGCTTGTACATTTACACTCTTGGGCAGATTTCTGTGAATATCGAAAGCCCATTGCAATGTATGAGCGGCTGTACTGCAAGCTTCCACGGCTGATGGACTCAAATCAGAGTTTTCGATGAGAGATATGAGAGGAGCACACTCATCGCCCTTGTCGCCGAGCTCTGCTGCGTTTTTGACACCTAGAAAGAATGGCGCTAGAGGAGACCTGATGAGAGTTTGGTAGCCGGGCGATGAAGTCGATTTCACGCCGCGATGAAGGCAGACAGAGTCACAGAATCTTTCTATAAAGACGTGAAATGTGGCTCGATACTGTGTGAGTGTGTCGTAAAGCATATGTAGGCTCAGCAAGGACGAGAACAGGAAACGAGGAACGAAGCGAGACTCGTAATTGGCAGTGTCATGGCTGTCTCTGTTGAAGTGGGTAAGAGCCCGAGTCTGCAACTCGGTGGCGACGCGTCTCCAAGAAGCAGCACTTTCAGCTGAACTTTCGACAAGAGTCATGGCAAGATGATCTGCTGATATAGCAAGGAGCTGGTCCAGAGCGCACGGAGCTTCTGATGACCAGTCCAGGGCGAGATCTATGATGACGTCGACGTTGTCGACATCGAATAGTAGAGATTTGCGGAAGTGATGTAATAGTATGAGGTGCTTGTTGGTAAAGGTTGGTGTGGGGAGAGCGTCTGGCAGTGAAGTTGATAGAGGCGACTCAGACAAGTCTGCAGCAGCGAACGATTCTGTGAAGGACGGCAGAGAAGTCGAGTGCGCGCCGCCGTCATCAATATTCGATGAGAAGCCAGAGTTGGAGTTTGGTGCATGATATGACGGAGGTGGTATTGAAGAAGGCCGGTGAGAGGCTGCAGTACTAGAGATGCTATCAGCAGGACTCTCGACCTGGCTGGCACTCAGAGGTTCGTTGAAAGAAGACACAGGCTGCTCTGGCGGAGTTGGCGCAGCGGTGGGAGTAGGCTGAGCAGGAAACGAGCATGTCCTCTCACTGATGACGCAGTTACTACACGCAGGACGGTTCTCATCGCACTTGATATGCCGTCTCTTACACTCCAAGCAGCCGTTCCGGGACTTGCGATGTGCCCGGCGGAGCTTGGCAGTAGCGGCGCCGGAGCGGGAACCGGAACCGGAGCCGGAGGTCCTCGGAGGCATCGGAAGTAGATAGATGAGGTAGGGGGAGTGGGAGTGGGAGTGGGAGTGAGGGTGAGCGTGGGAGTGGTCAGGGGGCGACAAGAGTTGTTCTCGATCAGCAGGCACAAGCCATGGTTTGTTTGTTATGTCCTGGCTAGTCCTGGTATGTTTTTGCTCTAATTGAAGCGTGAGTTCTGATTGGTTGGCAGCTTAGTCCGGAGACTCTAATCGTATTGCTCGTCGTATTGTCCCAGTGGAGAAGTTTGTTTATTCCTTGTGGCTTTCAGTGGTGATCATCGATGGACGTGTTGTTGACAAAGCGGAGTGTTGACGTTGGAATGAGTCCGAAACCGTCAGTAACTTTTTAGTCATGCAAGTGGACTAAGGCAAGTGAAAGAAGGTCTACCTAGGTAGCTAAGCATGAACCATCTTGTGAGCCAAGACATAACCAATTTATCTACAGCAATCAACGACATCTTTAGTGGTTTAAACTCCAAAACTGGTGATAATTAACCAGCTTTCGCTTTCGGTACCAAGAGTTCAGTCCAGCTCAAAATAGAAGCCCGTTGCCTCTATCAGCCTTACGGTAATATACTAGAAGGGTTACAAGGGGCCCACGTTACGTGGACTATTGCGTAGCTAACTGATGATTTGAATAGACTTAAACCGTTTTAGAAATGTTTTAACCTCATATTTCCGCTTGCTCCTCCAATCGGTATCTTGCCTTTTTGGTGGTGGTGCCAAGACAGCATATGCCGGACTGCCGCTGAGATTATCACAACACCAGGAACGAAGCCGTCATATATCGTTCCCCAAAGAGATGTACAAGAATGATATTGGTCTCTATCACAGAAGAGTATCTCTAAAGTTCATTTATCTTTGGTCTTTATTGCTAAAAAAGCTCAATGAGAAACACATAGAGTCACCTACAAAGGAATTGCAATACGCGTTCATCGGATTCGGCTTCAATTTTCGTATTCACCCCCAAGACCTATACGCGTATAGTCACCAGCGTCTCATAAATCACCCATGCTCTCACAGCCAAGCCACGCAATGTCCACGTCGTCCTCACACAAACCACTCCCATTCTGCCTTACCCTCAGGTACACCAAAAAACCCAAATCATGTCTTAGCCAAACAACGGGGTATATTCCTATCTCGTCTCACTCACTAACTACCTTAGTCATCGAAGCCCGCAAACTCATCCTCCTTGTCCTTCTTAGCCGCCGCAACTTCAGCAGCAGCCTTTTCGCGGTTCTGTCTCCGGACTTCGGCGATGAGTTCGTTTAGCTCCATCTGCTCAACCTTCTCTTCGTCCGTCATTTTAGATGTAGCCTCAGCCTCACGGCGCTTACGTCGCTTCTCCCTGCGCTCAACTCTCTCGTCCTCCTTTTCGTGCTTAGCGCTCCATGCCTCGTTGTTCTTTCGCTTTCGCTTTGTCTCGTCGCTCTTGTCCTTCTTCTCGCCTGACTTTTCCTCTTCGAGAGCTGCTTTTCGTGCTTGCTCGCGTGTCTTCTCCTTGTAGGCGTAATTGTCCCAGTCAATTTCGAGACCGCACATCTTGTCGCCCTTCCAGCCCTTGAGCTCTGGCATCCTCGGCATGCGAAGAAGTCCCCATGCATTACCAAGATCAGCCCAGTCGAGATCGGCTGCGCGGAAGATAGATGTGGCCTGATGAGCGCCATAGCTTCGAGCCCAACTCACAAATCCCTTCTGAGCCTTGTCGAAGAGTGCTCTGTCCGTCAACACCAGATCTCTCATCTTCTTTGTAGCAGCCACGGCATCCTCCTCTGATGTGAAAACAGTTGGCTTCTCAAGCTTGGAGATAGGTGTCTTGCGAATCTCCAAAAATTGCACGTAGTCCTCCTCTCGTCCAGGATGTAACATGACCACAGCCAGACCCTTTCGGCCTGCGCGACCAGCCCTTCCACTGCGGTGGATAAACGCTTTGGGATCTGAAGGAGCATCAATCTGCACCACCAAGTCAACCTGAGGAATATCTAATCCACGAGCTGCCAAATCGGTTGTAAGTAGTATTGTAGGGGCAACAGAGTTCAGAAAGCGGTTGAAGTTCTTCTCTCGTACTTTGGCTGGGTGTTTTCCATGTAGAGGTACTAGCGCAAAGCCCTCTGGTAAGATCGCCGGCAGAACATGCTGGAAGTAATCGACGGCAGCGCATGTCGACAGGAAAACAATACTCCGTTGGGGTTTAATAGGTAATTGTCGAAGAAGTTCTGCCAGAGCAGGCAGTTTTTGGCTAGCAGGCTTCACCATGTATGCCATCTGGAGACTGGCAGGTGTTTTCCTGTCTTCAAGGATTCCGCCATCCTTCATCTTGACCTTGACCTCGATCTTGACGGGATTTCGTAAACCAACTCGGATAATCTCTCCAACAGCCTCACTAACACTGGCACTGAAAAGACCCGTCCTTCTTTGTTTTGGAAGGTGTGATAGAATTTTCTGCAGATCAGGCTTAAAGCCAAGATCAAGAAGTCGATCGGCCTCATCGAGAACGAGAACCTCAAAAGAGGATTGAGGGCAGTGGACGTGAGGCGAAGACAGGAGTTCGACAAGTCGGCCGGGCGAGGAGATAAGAACATTTGGGCTATGTCGAAGAAAGAAACTCAGATCTTGCGCGGTGGTCGTGGTGCCTCCAACGAGCAGCTGGGGGACAATGGCGGGTACGGTAGTTGAAGGTCGTTTTTCGTCACCTTTGAGGTGTGGGAGTATTTCAGCCGAAGCTTCGTGGAATTGTAACAGATTGACTAGAACAGTATGAATCTGAGCAGCCAACTCGCGCGTAGGAGAGACAATTATAGCAGCAACATGATGCTTCTTCGTAGGTTCGCTAAGTCGCAAAAGTTTTTGTACAAGAGGGATGAGAAAGGCAAGGGTTTTCCCACTGCCAGTGACAGCCTACAAAGAAGTTAGAAGGCCAATCGCACATACGATACCAATAGAATCATACCTCAACAACAACATCTTTGTTTCCGAGGAAATGCGGTAATGTTGCAGCTTGGACGGGTGTCATTTGGCTGAAGCCCATGGTTGCGACAGCATCGCGAATCCATTCTGCAAGAGGCGGGCTGAGGGCATCCCAAGCTCTTGGGCTTCTCTTTTTGACCTTTTCTGAAGCCATTATAGAACGAGACCGAGTCTTGTAATTATATAAGAATTATTATTACGGTCTGTCTTTACAGATCCAAAGCGCATAGAGGGGCCATCTTTGACATCTTTTGCGCGAAACATTTCTTGGAAATTTTTATCTTATCACCACGTGCCATCTGTGGCGCAGTTAATGCGACGTGTGGCTGAGGTAGCATTCTGTCTTGTCACGGCACGTGCTCACTTGGATGATGTCTTGTCCATCTGAATGACGTGGGAGTCGATGGTCCCTGAGCTGGATGATTCAATTTGGCTGAAATGCGGCAGCTGACATGCCGCTTTGATAGGCAGACATTGCACAAGAAGCAATCAGGCAAGTTGCGGAAGAGCCGGAGACTGAGACTGCTGAGTGCCAGGATGAACGTATAATCTTATTTTTTTAATTTTATATGGTCCTTCACGACCCATCAGATTCTACTGCAATACGAACATTTTTACCAAATTTTACATGATCGTACCTCCAAGACCGAGGTGTTTTGCTCCCACAGACCCTCTCGTAGATCATCACATGCTAGAATAAAGACATCCAGGGAAAAAGGCGGTGTCTTGTGCGGGTTCCAGTTGAACTGACATCAACGCCACACATGGATGGGTACGTACTATCTGGAGAGTTCCGAGTGCCCCAGACGAAAAATCTCCAACTTGCAGCGAAAGCCAACCAACGCCAAACTTGATCAAGAACCAGCGACACAACGATCCTGAAGAAAAATCCTCGTTTAGGCCTTAGCAAGTATCCTCTTTTTTTCTCATTTCCAGTGTCACGCGACTCTCTATTTTCTTCTGTTCTCTCCTTGTCTCAGCGGCCTAGTCACGCCCGTCGAGTACCCCCCATTGGCAAATCCATCACTCGGCCCAGTCTCTCACAAGCCTGTACATCTAAGACCTGTACCGTGGGTTAGTAGTCCGTACCACATGTGTGCGTGCCCCGGTCACGGCCACGGTCATCAATACCTTATATCTCCGAACCCATCATGCGGCGGGGGATCCAACCTCCGTTGCACCCTTGTTAATCAATCTGGATTCAATAAACACTCTCGACTCTCACCACTCTCTCAAGTCTCGGCCAAAACGTAGCCCGAGTCCCCCGAACCGGAATTCGAGTCTGAGCCTGAGCCCGAGTCAGGGTTACGGCCAGAACCAGCAACTACATCATCACCATCACCATCACCACCACCAGCAGAATCTTGGTCTTGAACATAACGGCCAAGGTCTACGCCACATCTATCTACGACATAGCCACGACCACGACGACCACGAGCAACATCTTTTAGATTTGGGGAAAAAGCAACACAATATTCCCACTAACGGATCCTCTCACTACGACACCCCCAACACCTTCACAATTTCATCTCCGTCAGAACCCATCACAACGGTGCGCTCATCGCGCCGTGATAAGCATCTCCACTCTACAATACCCAATACCTTCTGGCCCTCCGGCTTCAACGCTCTCAGTCGAATAGTAGTCGGCGCCGTCCGCTGTTCCGCCCTCCCACCATTCTCCTTGACCATGTCGTTCCGATCCAAAATCCCAGAGACGCCCCGTGTCATCTCGCCGAGTCCCACTCCATCCGAGCGCGACGCCGCCGATTACATGGGCCCCGTTACACGCTCGGCTGCCCGGAGACGGACACCCACGCCGCAGCCCCTCGAGGAGGACCCCGACGAGGATCTACCCGAGCCCCCCGAGTTTCGACGCGCCCGAACACGCAGCCGCTCGCCGATCGATACACAGGCCGTGACGCGCTTGACAAGGCGCACGAGCACTGCTGCTAAGGCGGGCAAGATGTCCAAGGACACCATTCCAGAAGAGCAGACGACGTCTAACGGAGCGCTCAGCAGTAACGGCAACGGAAAGTCCACGACATCAAATGGCCACCTTGCGCCGCCCCAACCTTCAACACCGGTGGGATGGTCCTGGCGTGACTTTAGTCGAAGTCCCAGTCCCTTGGGCCTTATCCCCATCCACCGGCACTGGAGAACCTTTGTACACAAGCACGAGGTACCCCGCAAGGTGCTCCACGTGTCGATCGGTTTCTTCGTTATCTGGCTGTACGTGACGGGAACTCAGACTACATCAGTTACACCATGGCTCATGTCAGCGCTCATCCCAATCGCCGCAACTGACTGGCTCCGGCACCGATATGCGTCCGTCAACCGCCTCTATGTCAAGGTCCTCGGTGCTTTGATGCGCGAGAGCGAGTACTCCGGCTGGAACGGTGTGATCTTCTACCTCCTCGGGGCCTGGATCGTCCTCTATGGCTTCCCTAAGGATGTTGGTATCATGAGCGTTCTCCTGCTCAGCTGGTGCGACACCGCTGCCAGCACCTTCGGTCGGCTTTGGGGCCGATATACCCCCCGTCTTCGCAGGGGCAAGTCTCTTGCTGGTTCGACTGCTGCCTTCCTCGTTGGCGTTGGCACATCGTACTTCTTCTACGGCTGGCTCGTCCCTACCGTCGGTCCATTCCCTGGCGACGAGAACTTTCTCTTCAAGGGCGTTCTCTCGCTGCCCAAGACCATCTGCGAGGCTGTTGGTGTCTCCAAGGAGCAAACAACCATCTCTGGAGCCCTCGCCCTCGGCGTTATGGGCATCTGGTCCGGCTTTGTCGCTTCTGCTAGTGAAGTAGTCGACATCTTCGGTTGGGATGATAACCTGACGATTCCCGTGCTCAGTGGCCTTGGTATTTGGGGCTTCCTCAAGATCTTCTCCTAGACGATACACTTTTCAGGATGGGAACGGCATCTTATGAGCATAAAAAGCTGCTATTCCTACCAGATCACGGCGCATATGAGACATTGAGCAATCGCATATATGCAATGCATTAGTCTGACATTGTGCATGCATTGGGGGTTAATGTATATACCCTACTCTTCCCTCGTTTCCCCGTCTTTTTGTTTCTCTTACTCCTTCTTCTTTGTCAAACCATTTGTCTTGTGAAAACGGGTCTGCTGGAGATTGAATTTTTACATATGTTCTCGGCATCGAGGGCTATGTTTTTGGTTTGTACTTTATTCAGCTAGGCTTGCGAGATGGGAACAGCGTGCGGAAGAGGAGGAAGAACATGAAACCCCCTTACCAAAAATCAACATTACGGTCCTCCGGTTTGGGTGCCTGGCTGCGAACCTTGTTTTTAGGTGCCATGCGGTGTTACATCGGGATGAGATATATCTATTCCTGAACTATGGTGGAACATTTGGAATAGAAAATGGAACGGTACAGCATGATACGGTGTGATATCTCAGGGACTATGTAGACAGAACGAGACCACAGAGGTATCTAGATAACGAGACGAAACGCATCTCCTTTTCCATTTCACATACTCTTCATGACACATTTGCAAGAAATTGGCTGGTTGCGCCACTTTTGACGTCTGTTGTACGAACGCCGCACAGCATTCGTATTGCTCACTTCCTGCTCAACTGCTTGGATGATACATCCGTGCCACGAGGTGTCTGAGCTGGGAATTCCGGTGATAATCGTCAGTCGGGCTGCAGGATGTTACACGACCTCAGAGGCTCACTGTGATGAACAGAGACTCTCGGGTGTCCTTCAACCGGGATCAAATCAGTTGTACAGATGTGTTTGAGCGTTCCATTTTTGGCAGATTAGGGGAATTAACAAAGACATGGGGGCTTTTGTCTCTCGGTTATGTCCGGTCGTTGAAGGCGGACTTACACGACAGTATCCGTGATGGCGGGATGAGTCGCCCAGCTCAGAGGCGACTTCTGCTTACACAGTGAAAGGCTCCCTACGTCATGTTAGCAAATCAAAAGCGAGATATTCTGAGATATTTCTTGACAGAACTCCTTCTGCATTGGGTAAATAGCTTGGTATGTGTAAATGGCTGTTGTAGTTGCGAGATAGATTGGCTAATTGGATATCGATCGTTCCGTCGGCAAAGCCTCGAGTCCAGCGCACACCTTTCACACCATCTTCGCAGAAAAGAAAAAAATCCATCTACTTTGCATCTCTGTTTAAGCTTGTCGTCCTATTAGACGGTGCCCCATCATCGAACCCCCCTGCACGAAGTTGCATCCTCCCCTCCGTGTGCCTGGGCCACGCCTTGCCGCACGCAACGGCGCTGAGTTGTCCGTGCGTGATGGAGGGTATCATGGCAGGGGAGGCGTGTAGATGATAAGTACGTACTATTTGTAGCATTCCGAGATATGTACGCTTGGATAGTCATGTTGCAGCCAGGATTGTGCCTTCACAACTTGTTCGTCTTCCGCCGAATAGTTTAGGACACGGAACGAACCAAAGGTCCGAGTCAAGTCCTGATGGCTTTGTGAGTGGGCAAGCGGATGCGCTGTTGGAGGACGACACCCGCCTTGTCATGCAATGCAAATGCAATGCACTGCAGAACAAAGGCACCTGGCTTCTTGTGGAGAAACAAGTCAGTCATCTTTCATCTCTTTCCAATCTCGACGAATCTCGCGTCAGTATTCGGCTCCGGTCATCATCCACCGGTTCATCTCGCTTTCATGGCCTCAAATCGATCAATGTGAGGCGGGCAGATCAGTCGAGTCCATGATCTCCCAGGAGACTGAATGACTGAAGCACAGCAGCTTGAACTAAATCTGACGCACAGCTCGCAACGCAGGGCTCGCAAGTCATGCCACCTGGGTGATAGGCTCTCGGATTTCGTGGTAGGACTTGCCATTCAAGACGTACCAAGACACGATCATCGCAAGTGATGCACAACTAACAAGATCGTGAGGTGGATAAGCCAGGATGGTGCTCGTTTGATGCCGACGCTGATCGGACGTCGCTCAAGGACATCCCAGGTCCGGGGACGCAGTAACAGTGAGACAAGAGAGAAAGTTACAACGAATTTCGAACGAAGCAACTACCCGTATCGGATGTGCATGAACCGTGACAGCTCCTGAGTGAGTTAAGTGACGACTTCAGTTTCTGAGTGGCGGGTAGCGACAGGAACCGTTGAAGGCGTGTCACAGTGGCTCATGATAGCGACGTCAAAGGGGCGCCGTTGTCGCAGACTCCAGAACTGTCACCATACAGCAGAGCTGCAGCCCAGAATCTGCACATAACCGGGGCAACGTCTCCATTCGTAGGTGTCGGTTGACAGGCCGGGTTTGTCAGGGACCTCCTACAACGAGCGTCGGTCCGGCTTTGCAGCATATGCAGAGTGTAGGGGCTTAAGCCGGGTGAAGAATGTATTGATATGATCAGTGATGAATGTTTCCCAATGTCGAGTGCTCGTGTGGCTGTTCGTTTGTCTCATGGCTCAGGCTACCATGGGACATATGTGGAAGTTCAAGAGAGTATCTTTCCGAGTCGATATTGGCCTTGCTAAGACTTTGGACACCTCAAAGATCAGGATTGGGCATTTTATTTCGGCTCGTAATCCTTCAATATAAGTCTCTACGATGGTCTTTGGTGAACCATATCGGCCCAGACGCAACGATTAGATCATCCGTCCTCGTGAATTCTCCTCAAGATTCGTCAGACAAAACTCGCAAGCTAAGAGTCCATCTAGGACAAATGTCCAAGCATGTACCCTGTCACAGATAGTCTGAGCTAACTGTGCCAATGCTCACCAACTAGATAAAGATGGTGGATGGTGGATCTTGCGGTGTACCTTGTGGTAACTGGTCGGTAGTAGCAAGCGGGGGAGGGGCGAGAAATAAGGAAGAAATGCCGTATGTACTGAATTGACCCATTGCAATGGATGCAATCAAGCTACGTTTGTTCAAGCGTTGTCCAATCAATTGTTAACAGAATTTGACCTATTCTTTTTGCCAACGGAATGGCGTTGGACAAAAGGTTGAACGGATCGAGGGTGGTGAAGCCGAAAGCTCAAGAATCTGGACATGAAGCATCTCAAAAGTCGTGTTGAAGTCGTGATAGTGGATCCTTGGAGTTGTATCAAGGCAATGGGTTCTCGGTGTTACATGGCCTGTCAAATGCTTCATCGCGAGCTCAATTGACTCTATCAATAAGAAGACATCTCAGATATGGTCAATGAGGCTCTGCATGATTATGATAGAAAAATTGATACGGCACGTGGAACATCCAAGATTGAATCAAGCAGAGGAAAACGCAAATCCAACCAAAACGAAATGGCTGCCATCATCAATGCGATGTAAGATACCTAACTACCAGGAAGGTACGTTACGCACGCACGCACTTTCCTCCCCCCACCATCCCACCAACTTGATGCGTCCAGCTCATCTTATGGATGGATCCTTCCTCCTTCCATTCTTTAAGAGCTTCCACTACGTATTGCACGCACCTGCCAGACAGAAAAGCTCCTGCAAATGGCACACCATCTTCGTAGAGAAGGTGCCAGAGACACCTGTCGATTGAGGTGACCCCTCGATCGGGTCCCTGGAATTCAATACCGGACCTTGTCTTGTCTGTCTTGTCTTTCACCCCATACAATCAATTGCATATCAAACCCACCGTCACAGCAACGTCTGGTAATCGTTTTGACAACGCATCACTACATTACATTACATTACCTTACCTCCTGTGCTCTGCTGTAAAGGTACAGACAGTTACAGGACAGAACAATGCCAGAAATTGCCCGACTTGATGCACCTCTACCCGACCCGCCGCCTTGCGTTCGCTTCTCAATTCACACCCTGTCAACCAACGCTGAGAGCCAATCCTCGGTCAAACCATTGCAAGGCCTATCTTGATCATTGCCTCTTCCTTCAGTCTCGACAGACATACATGTCTGGGCTTTTGGGTTAAAACGCCGCCAGCGAACAAGATGCAATTGGAGGGGGGTGTGGGCGAGATTGTGTTTGGTGCTTTAGAGGGAAAATGAAAATCCAAGGCTGCTTTTCCATCAACTTGGTCTTTTGGCTTTGTTTAGCGTTAGCGCGCTTGTTTGCAACTCTCTCCGCCTCCGTCTCCATTCTCCATGCTCCTGCCTACTCCCCTGCAGCAAGGAGCAAGATGCAGTTCTAATGCATCCCAAAATTACACTGCGGATACACTCAGGAAGCCTGCATTCTCCAGTATCCGCTCCTCCACGCAAGTGTCTTGCTATTTTCCTGCCCAGAACGCTTGAACTGGACCTGAAGATGCAATGCCAAGGTCCTAACCGGCGGTTGGCGATCTCTCACAAATATCCATTTACACGGTGAGGCAACCAATGTCTTTTTCCTTCAGACACCCACCACCAATGTTACCCGCTACTCCAAACGGTACCGGAACCCGGCCGATTGAGATGTACTCTGTATGGTACAGATATGCCTTTGTGAGGGTGTGGGCTTTGGTGTCTACTTTACTTACCTAGGTCCATCTAGCCAACTCTCCAGCCAGTCAGCGTTGATTAGGTCGTTCGTTGCGCTGTCCGTTTGGTCCTTTCTTACCTGCGATCCATTTACCTGCTTTCAGTCCGTAACTAGCTATCACCAAAAAGCAGCGTGCCAGCCCAGTTTACATCGGCTATGTCCCTCACGTCACTGGACCAAGAGCCCAATCCCAGCCTGGCCTCGACTTGCCTCCTCCGCTTCTCAACGACCAAGCCCGTGACGCTCAGACGACTAACACTGTCAGTCTTTAGTCAATCGCTCCAGACAAGCAAATATCGGTGGGAAAACTTTTGCCCCCAAGACAAATTATACACATGGTCCAATCCCTTCTCAACGTTTGGACCCAAGGGCTAGTGCAGCCACTTGTGTCCGTTGATGGACCCGGATATGCATGGCATCTTACCAGCATCTTACTTTCTCTTGCACTTCTCCTGCTGTACCATACGGTCTGGGTCGGTCCCTTCCAAGTCGGGTCTTCTCTCGGTCTCCGCTCTGGCACACAGACGCATTTTTTCTCTTTTTATTAACTGCCCGCTAGCACATGGTATCGTCATGTTATGCCCGGTGCCATATTTGACACATATCCATTGCCCTATCAAGCACATCTCCCCATTCTCTCCCCTAGACCTGCCCGGTAAATATCGTTTTGGGCCCAAGGCGGTCTCCATTTTTTACTCTCTTAATCGTTACATCTGACATCTGAGATTGCAGTCTTTACTCTCGGCATATGCACATCCCCATGCTCATCCTAGGCTGGTCTTGTTACACGCAGCCAACGGCGTAGCTCAGAGGCGTTTACAATTTCAACGTCACTGCATTTGTCAAAGCAGTGCCCTTGGAGTATTTTAAAGCCACTCTTTCCTTTAGGTCACGCCTTATTCAAAGATTGGTCTTTCTCTATCTTCACCCTCCCCCAAAAGCCCTATCTTGAGCATGTTCCGCTACTCTTCTCTTTCGTTGGCTCGGATGTCAAACGGCAGTACATCTCGGATAGTTCTCTAACATTTCATTACCCTTCCAAGGCTCTCTGCCGCTTCTAGCCTCCCTAGTCACCCTCCTAGTAGTCCTAGTTTTGAAGTTTTGTTACCTGGTCATATCGTTGCCGTCCGTGATGGCCCACACCTGTGCATCTCGTCGTGATCGTCTCGTCTAGCCTCTCATCACCCTCAGGACCATGCCATCGTCCTGTCATATCCTATGACACGCCCTCATGGGCGGGGTTACTCGTCCTTCGTTGACGAATGGTGTCAAGATGAGTTATCCTGAAGTTCTTCCGGTTTGGCCGATCAAGGTTTCTGAAAAAAGTATAAAAAGGCCAGAGTTGATGCTGTTGAAGCTTTCTTCTTCTTCTTCCTTTCTCATCACTCTTCAACCAACTCCTGACTTGAAGTCCCAGCTTGCCCAGCACTTATACACAGTCCCCTAGACTTGTTGTCTTGATACACGACTCTCATACCTCAACTGAGCTTCACTTGTCCTCAGCCTACTCAACCTTGACAATCACTCGGATCAATTGTCAAAATAGTCATTTGGCATAAACACTTCTTCATCTTCTCTCTCAAATAATCACCATGACTTCTCATTACACTCCTGCGGGCTACTCCATGCCTCTTCCCGTTCCCTCCAAGGGCACCCAATACCCCACCTACAGCCAGTATTCCGTCTCGCCTCCGGAATGTGATGACTCGGTTAGCTCCGCCTCGGGCATCCCCTCCTACAGCAATGGTGGATACTCGGCTACCTCGTCCGGGTACCAATATTCTGGTGGGTACGGCGAGTATGAAAGCACTCGCTCTGCTAGCGGCGTTGACTTCCAAGAGTACATGCAAGACCGCTTTGCCAACTCTTTTGACCCAATCCCCCTTGACCGCAGTATGGCCATGCAAGCTCAGACGTAAGTGGATCTCCCGTCCGATTCCCACAAACGCGGAGCAGACTATCTTTGTTCGCCGATATTCGCAAAATGTTACACAAGCTTGCCGTTAGCGGCAAAAGACATTTGGCCAGCATGTATACTGACTCGATTTTGTGGATAGATCTGGTAAAATGAATGCCAAGCACCGCGAGCTTATGGAGCTTCAGAAGAAAGCGCAGGCTCGTCTTGCGAAGACTCGCGAGCGCTTCCAGGAGGGTATGCGAGATGCCCATGAGGTGCGCAGCGATCTTGAGTGGACGCAAAAGAAAGTTGGGTAAGTCGAGCAAACTTTGCGATCTTTTACGCCCTATGGCAAACGCAACTGCAGTTTTTCATACGCGGCTCAAATTGCAGAGTTAAAGAGAAGTGAATTGAGACTAACCGATCATCATAGCTCGCTGAAGACCAAAGCTTCTCGCAAGCATGGCAAAGAATACAGCAAGGCTCGCGCCCGATTTCCATCCCCTGAGAACTAAATGATTCTTTGGGTCTTTCTTTGGAGTGGCATTTTGAACTTTAACGACCAAAAACTTTACTTAGCGAGCAACTTTCGGTCACATGCGATTCACCAAAATTTCCTACTTGCGCACATAGTTTGACTGCAAAACGCAGTAACACACGATATCAGATTCCCGGATTTCCAGATTAATTTTATTTTGTATTTAGCGAGAATTTCACACTTGTCAGGCCACCCTCATCCCGACCTGCATGAACTACTCGTTCATGCAAGGGAAGTGTGAGGTGACGTTGAAATCAGGGGCACTAAGCGCGGCAATTGAGCCGCCTGGCGCGCAGCGTCTTGCTGCTTTTACGCAGAACGACATGACAGGTGTGTGGGCACTCCCTAGCCAGGAACGCCAGCCTTGTGGCTTCTGGGGCAGGTGTGGGGGAAAACACGCGGAGAGGGCGAAGATGGGCGGCTTTTTCACGACTTATGGCTTATGATTGGATGAACTGAACGATCTAGGGGCGGTTGTTAAAAGTACACCTCCTCCCCAGCTTCAGTGGGGTGCCAGGGATAGCGTCAGCGGGTTTGCACCAAGACATGATGTGTCGGAACCGATTGCTGCATGGGAGACGTGCTTGGAAACCTCCCTGGGTATGGGTGACGCGGGAGCAGCCGAGGGCTGCAAGGTCGTTCTGCTCGTGGCATTTACCGAGGGGGGTGCACTGAGTGAGCAACCCTGAAAAGCACTGGAGCAACAAGAGGGCAGGATGGAGAAAAGTAGCGGACTCGCAAAGCAGTGTATTTCAGACGCTTGTCCTAATCAGGGGAGGCAGCGACGTTGATATCGCTCCATTGGGTAACGCGGCGAGCCTGGAGAGCTGATGGGACCATCTTGGAAGGAACCAGGATCTGTAAGAAGGTTTTCTTTGTGGATATCTCGACTGGAGTATGGAGTCTCATAGCAAGCAATATCTCGTTTCCCCTCTTTACTGAAGACATAGCCCTGGGACCAATTGATGTGATAACCCCCCCGTAGATGTGATTGATCTGCTCCCCACGCCCCTCCAGACCATCGGTGAGCCAGTCTGAGTAAGGACAAGCATGTGATATGAGGTATATTGGCGTAGTGCGTGGAAATCTCGTCGTAATGGTACTCGGAGGTTGTTAAGACCCCTGTCGTATATGTCACATGACGTACCACGTGACACAATATTTGATATCGAAATCTGCGTCTGGCCACAATATGAGCCATGGCCTTGCAGTGCCGCGTCAAGCGCTTCCCGATGTATTCCATGCTGATGAAGCTTGCCTCTTGACAACGTGCAGTTCGTGTAACCCATGTCCATTGGCAGTTGTCCGTCGGTGTCAGTGCTTCAGGCAGGAGCGTCAGCCGCGTTCCCAGCATTTGGAGTAATCCACGTTCCTCTTGTCGTCAAACCCTGGGCCTTCTCGATCTTTTCCCAGGGATTCTCGTTGGACAGGCGGTCGTAGTATCCGGTGAACTTATTACCCCTGACCCCATGTGAGCCTGAGTGCTGGCTTTGAGGTGAGGCTTGCGCCGGAGCAGGTCTCTGGGGTAGACTAGCCGGGCGCGCTTGCGCTGGCGCTTGCTGTTCCGGGTTGGCATCTCCTCCGTTGTCGTCATCATCGAGTGAAATCTCATCCTTGTTTGAGCCGGTTCCTAGAGCTGTAGAGTTTGCGCCGGTTGCCGATGACTTGGACGGCAGTAGAGCATCTGCATTTGGGTTGTAGCGACGGCGCTTGGAAGGTGGTGATGCAGCGCCGAAGGATGAGAAGCCCATCTGAGCCATGAGATCGTCATCAGAGACTTCCACGTCGTCTTCTGTGGGGTCCATCTTGGAAGTGTGAGAAGGAATGTGGTTGAGTGGGCTTCAGTTGAATACTGAGTCAGACAGTGAGAAGTGTCCCTTTGAGTGAGTGAGGTGAGGAGATTAATGAGTGAGGTGAGCCAAGTGAGCCAAGTGAGCCAAGTGAGATGGTGGAAAGAATGAGGTGTGTCTGGCGCAAATGGAATCTGGGGTTGAGGCTGATTGTGGAGTTGTGGCTGTTGGGCAGCTATTGTGGCTTGACTCTTGGGCTTTTCCGTCCCCGTCCGTCTGGGCATCCGTCGGCATATAGAGCCAACAAGGATTAGAAAATATGTGCAAGTAAAAACAAAATTATGATCATGGCATAAATCGCGGCACCTCGTTTTACATACTACGGAGTAAACAAATTATTAATACAGATATACTAGAGTATGGCGCAATGCTTTTCATGCCCTGAAGCTGGATAGTATCGCAGGCAATGTTTGGGAGAGAAACGAAATATCAGTGACATCAGACTGATGATCAAAAGGACCCGACGAGACTTAATTAGAAACAAATAGGCTAGGATAAGTTATGCAGTCGGAAGATTTAACGAAAGTCGACGAATGACGATGGCTTTTTCCTGGTGTTTGTGTAACAGATCTGCGGCCACCCGAAGCCTGGCGTGTTTCATTTCTTGCTTGTGAAGAAATTAGGTACCAAGCATGCCATCTCATTATCAAGCAACCTTGCAATTGCAATTTTTTCCATGTGAAACCATCTGTTCTTCTCACAAAAGCAGTCTAATATACTCATCCTTACCTACTTAGTTTCATCCCATCTAAACTAACATTTTCGTTGCTTCTTTTTGTCAACTGGGACACACGTCATTGAATCTACACTACTACACTACCTAACAGAACATCAATCATGGCCGATCCAAAGCCCATCAAACTCAACCCCCCAACCAAATATGCCCCATCTACCAAGAACTCACCTCCCGTGGACCCTCCCACGCTCGACTGGATCACCACAACATGGAGCGTCACGCACTCGACGCTGAGCATGTGGCGCGATGCCCGCAACGTCCGCATCACATACAAGCTCCTCCCCGGAACCGCAGATGGCCGGCCCCGTCTCGACGATCTCGTTGAGTACGAGCCGCTCTCCAAGGACGGAACGCTCAAGACGGTTCAAGGCACCGACACACAAGCTTCGTCTATCGGCTGGGACTGGCGAGGCAAAGGATGGTTGGTCTTTGTCAACTCGCACTGGGAGCTACTAGGTTGGGGCGAGGCAGTCACTTCAGAGGGCGTCAAGGAGAGATGGGCGGTTACGTGGTTTGCCCCTACGGTGTTTACGAAGGAGGGCGTTGATATCTACTGTGATCGTAAGGAGGGGCTGAGTGAGGAGACGTATGTGAGGATCAGGGAGGCGTTGAAGGGACTGGAGACGAAGAAGGTGCCTGAGATGGTTGAAGCTCACATGCAGCCTGTTGAGATCAGGTTGCCGTGGGTAGAGGGAAGCCATGAGTAGGCGACGTGTTTGGAGGAGCTTCTTAGTTTAACCTTTTAGTATTTTGATATAATATACCCTATCGCCTGGAATATAGATGCTGCCTAATGGATGTGTACAGATTACAGAATTATGCCATCTTTCCAACATCATGTGAGCTCAACGGACTTTGTCTTTTAAGTTCTCAACTAAAGCATTGAGATAGACAGCAGTGAGCACACTGACGTGTTTCGAGCTGTGCTGATGTGTTCTTTACAAAGGTATTATGTGTGCGTTCTTGCATCATAACCATCCTTTCAGATAAGCCTTTCAACAAATGATCTGGCCACACCCTCACGAGCTCCAATTGACTATTGACAACAAGTCATCATCATAAATAGTCACGATGTCAGATAAGACTCACAGCGTACGTCACATGAACGGAGCCTTCTTGTGAGAGTTTGTATCTCCCTACCTTAGCTAATAAGAGTCAGATCGAGCGAGTATGAAGATATCAAAGGGTACAAATCGTGAAAGTCATTAAATGGGTATGTTATGCTAAGCTATCGGGTTTTCGAATGGTGTCGTCGTCGTTCATTTCCAACCCCCTCCGAAGATCGCGAGTCTCCTTTTTGAGATCCATCGTCTCTCGAGGGTCTCTCTTTTCGTTCTTCACTCTCCTTGTAGTACTTTCTCTCGTGCCGTGACGATTCTCTGTCGTGGCGCTCATGTCTTCGACTTCGTGGATCCGCGTGGCCACTATGGCTATGTCTTCCCTCTCTCGATCTGTGTCTCCGCTCATGTCGACTGGGAGATCTCTCCTCATCACGATCGCGACTCCTATGTCGCTCTCTACTCCTATCCCTTTCATGGTGCCTTCTACGCCGTTTCTCACGATGTCGCTCATCTCGGCGCATCTGCTTTAGCTCTTCTTCTCTTTCTTCTTGGAAACGCTTCCTCTCCTGTTTGATCTCTCGGACCTTGGAAGCTCCCTTTTTCATCATAGCGAGAGGGTCATTAGATACTATGCGCTTATCATCTCGTTCTTTGCGATTAGGGTCCTGGTTTCCCCATACATCTTTTGACGAGGCATCAGGGGCCGCAGCATCAGATTGAGAGTACCATGGTTTAAGAACGCCATCCTTTCCAGTAGCATTCGAGAAGCGCATTGTGTACTGGTCCTCGTAGCTCTGCTTTTTCTTCTTGGCTTCCTTTTCAGCCTCTTCATTCTTCTCGGCGTGAGCTCTGGACTTCTCATCACCCAGAAGATCAATATGTCCATTGTGATCCATAAGGGGCGCAGAACTTGTGCTCTTCTTCTCGGGCTCTATTCTGACAAGAGCCGAGTTGTCATTTTCTCTTGCTATTCGCATCTCAAAGTCGGTGTCGTCCTCGCCTGGTCGTTTTCGCTTTCGTCGCGTACTCGTCCTTTGCGACGCATCTCGGTCTCGAGCGGGAGGCTCCTCGTCTTTTGGTGCTTCATCGTCTTCTATCGGCGGTGGTGCTTCGCCTCGAAGAATAGCTAGGCGCCGTTGCGCATCTATCTCTTGCATGCGCTGCTCCTCAGCTTCTTCGGCGGCCTTTGCGGAGGCTTCATCGCGACGAACACGGGCGATGTTGTCGGCATTGTACACATTCCACGACTTCTTCCCTAGTAAGTGGCTATACAGCGTTAGCTTACGTGGCAATTGGGCAGGTACTTGAACAATCTGTACTTACAGTGGCATTTTGATGATATCAGGATAATGAAAGTAAAGGTTTAGCTAACTTTAGACCTCCTTTGAAGACCCTTCCCCAAGTTTAGGTGACTTTAACTACTAAAGTTTCCTTAGTGGGGGCCGTGTCGTCACCTTCTACAGGCTGACACCCGCCTGTGACGGAGGCTGTGTCACAGGCAGAACCCCGCCATTGACGGGAGCTGTGATCGCCACCTAAAACTGTCCTTAGGGGACCCGACTTACTTAAAGGTGGGGAGCTGCCCCTGCGTTTTGGGACTACAACAACACCTGGCTTACCCAAAGTCGACCTACCTTTAACATCACCACTTCACTACCCTACTAGCCATGAATCGACCCTTTCGCCCTCATCCAGGGCAGCAGGGGGCTCCCCCTCGGGCAGCGCGACTGCACGTCGAGACAATCGAAGATAAGACTCTAAGGACCAGATTCGTTTACAACAACAAGTAAGTCTTGCAACAGTAACAGCCTCGATCGATGAAGCTAATGACTAGGAAGATGCGCCGTTTCTCCCGAGGACTTCCCCCCCAACCGAGATGGCTCTGATCATCATATCCTCATCCGCGGCGGCCAACCTGTAGGCGAATACGTCGTCACTGCCACGCCTATTCCAGGCTTCCCGAGAGGCGGTATCAGTCTCACCGACGCCCAGCGAACATGGGCCGGCATCACCATGAGGGACGAATTCATCGGCGAGATCTACAATCCATTCAGCGCTCGGCCCGATGCGTATCTTGGCACTGTCGAGCTTTCGATCACTTTCAGAACCCAGAGCAAGAAGACAGACGTTCCCTACGATGAGGATGAGCTCTCGAAGCTCTTCATAGACTCGTACCAGAACCAAGTGCTTGCTCCTGGGCAACGCATGCTCATGGACCATCGCAACATTCCTCTTCTGGTCATTGTCGAGTCCGTGGTTCTCACTGGCTTGGACACGTCTTCAGAAGCGGAACAGAAGAACCAGGACCCCAATGCCAGAGGTATCCTGATTCCCCAGAGCAAGGTTTTCTTTCACGCCAAAACAGGAGACGGTTTCAAACTCAAACCTTCGGTGAACAAGCCCAACGCCAGCGCCATCTTCGCTCCCAGTTTCAAGTTTGATGATCTAGGAATTGGTGGTTTGGACACTCAGATTTCCACCATTTTCCGCCGTGTGTTTGCGTCTCGTATTTTCCCTCCTGGTATAGTTGCCAAGATGGGCATTGATCACGTCAAGGGACTACTACTTTATGGTCCCCCAGGAACGGGTAAAACCCTGATTGCCCGACAGTTGGGCAAAACTCTAAACGCTCACGAACCGAAGATCGTCAATGGTCCCGAAGTGCTGAACAAGTTTGTGGGTCAGTCCGAGGAGAACATCAGAAAGTTGTTCGCAGATGCAGAGAAGGAGTACAAGCAAAAGGGAGACGAGAGCGGTCTTCACATCATCATCTTTGATGAGCTTGATGCTGTTTGTAAGCAGCGAGGTTCCGGATCTGGTGGCGGCACAGGCGTTGGTGATACTGTTGTCAACCAGCTCCTTGCCAAACTCGATGGTGTGGACAAACTTAACAATATCCTTTTGATCGGCATGACCAATCGAAAGGATATGATCGACGAGGCTTTGCTACGACCCGGACGTCTGGAAGTCCAGCTAGAGATCTCTCTTCCTGATGAAGAGGGTCGATTTGGCATCATCAAGATTCACACCTCCAAATTTGTCAAGAACGACATCTTGGACCATGACGTCGACTTGGCTGAGCTTGCTCGCCTTACCAAGAACTATTCCGGTGCCGAAATTGCCGGTCTGGTCAAGGCAGCAGCAGCCAGTGCATTCTCTCGGCACACTGATGCCAACCAGATCACTGTTACAAAGGATATCGAGCACATGAAAGTCAAGTGGAGCGACTTCCTACTAGCTCTCAGCGAGGTCAGGCCAGCATACGGTGCCTCCGATACCGATTTAGAGGCGGTTCTTCATTCGGAAATTATCCATTACTCGCCTGACATCCAAAACATATTGAACGACGTGCTTGGTGTTTCGCACATGGTCCAGGAGCATCCTAAACACCATAAATCTTCGATCATTTTCCACGGCGCCCAGGGCAGCGGCAAGACGGCCCTAGCTGCACATATCGCGAAGCTTTCAGACATCCCTTTCATCAGGATCATTACGCCACACAAACTTCTCGAGTATCGCGACGACATAGCCAAGTCCGAGTTTATTACGAAGACCTTCAACGATGCGCAGAAATCGGCCGTCAGTCTCCTGATCTTGGATAGCATTGAAAAGCTGATTGGATGGAACCCTATCGGGCCTCGATTCTCGGCAACAATAGCCAATACAATATCCGCTTTGGTCGCCAAAGACGCTGTTCAGGTAAGTGATATATTGGCATGACAGCAACTTAGCTAACAAGCAACGCAGGGGCACCGTCTCCTCATTTTTGCAACGACTTCTAAACTCAGTATTCTAGAGGAGCTCGAGTTAGCCAAGGACTTCTCGCGGGATGTATACGTACCTACAGTATCGAGCCTCCGTGAATTGAAGACAGTGCTGCAATCACGGGGCGGCGTTGCGGCTGGAAGCGCCGACCAAACCCTAGCTCGTATTTATGAACATGCTGGAGGGGACCAAATTGGTGTTGGCATTAAGCCAATCATGGAATTCATCGCGGAGGCCGAGATGAGCGAAGACAGTGATCTCTTCGTCAACAAATTCTCGAACTCGGTGGTGAAGAGGATTCAGAGCCAACGGGTTCGGTAGAAGAGGTACCAAGATTAGACTACCTAGATTTGAATATGTCTAGTAAAGGGGACACAATTAATCCCTTTACGTATGAAGTGTTTTAATATTCCCTCGGTGATCCAAGTTTAATAAGTCTACCATGAGGCTTCAAAGCTCGTTGCAAAGAAGGCGTTAGACTAACTATCATAAAGATTTGATAAATTTAGTCAACTAACCCTAAATCTCTACAGCTTCTTACCTAAAGTGAGTACCACTATTCATCCTCAGTTTAAAACCCTCCCACCATGCTGCCATCATAATCGGACTGTTTAGGTGTTATCTAGCAACACTTAACAGGTCGAAGACTTTACTGCATTGCCAGCCTCGCTTCAAAGCAATAGGGTAGTTCGCTCGTTGGCGATGTTACATGGCCGATCACATGGCCATCGCTTCAAGCGGCTGATGATCATTGAATGGCAATACGTGAACATGGGAACCTTGAAGCACGCACGCGAGAATGGATACTCGCCCACTCGCCAAGTAACGATAACCATGCCGCATTCCGCAGAAGCAGCATGAACCAGTTCAAAACAAGAAAATGTGGCTGGGTTTGGGCGGAGCGGTTCATCGGAATCGGCGCGGGCCTTAAGCTACAGTGTACGTATCCGTACTTACGAACTACTTCCCATATCTTGACTCGGCCGGGGCAGCGCAGGCGAGAAAGAATGTGTCGACAGGTGCTGAAAGAGAGGATTGTATGCATGGAGTTGGACGGGAAGCCCGCGGCAAGACAGATGGTTGGGTATTGAGGCTTTGACTGACTCGTGGTGATGGAGATTTAGTGGTAGAGGGGACGGGTACACCGCATGTTTGCTGAGTCAAGGGTGGTCATTGGAGGCTCTCTGTGTTAGTGAGCATGCAGGTATATGGATTCCTTGAACTGGCGCGTATTTATGGGTGGTGTTGATGCTGAAAACGATATCGTGAAGAATGGCTCTTTGATGTGTGGATGTTGTATTGCAAAATGGGCTGTAAATAGCATCGGCGATTTGTTCTATTCGGCGAACTAAGGTAGCCTCTGTATGCAAGAAAACATCGGCCTTGATAACAGGTGTCAAAATAATCTTGGCAAAAGGTTTCCTAAATCTGGGCTAAATTCATATAAAGTTACCTAAGTCTTTTTATCATTTAGGATCACTGTCCTGAGTTTTCTTTCCTCCCCTACATATTAGACTAGGTAGCCTCATGCGAGGCGATTCGTCGTAGCACTGCATATTTACGGATACAGTCCACAGCATGCTGATGCACCTTCTACCGAGATGCGGGTCCTTCAAGTAAGACAGAGGTTGCGTGAGAAGTTGAGTGAGACCTTGATAAGGCTGCAGAATTCAATCACATCACATTAACTCCAAGACAATTGATTGATTCTCTGCATACTTACCATAGTCGACCTCGACCTCGACCTTGTTGGAATTTGTACCCTAGACCCTACCTAGACCGAGACCTGAACCTTGACTACCGAGACAGGAAAAGACCCACGGATGCTTCCCCGGGCACCCAAGCAGTTGGTGTCGAATCAGAGCTTAAAGTTCGGCCTAGGCTTTTTGGCTTGGTCTGATTTCCCAGGATCTCATGCCTTGTCATGGATGCATGGCACGTGTAGGGAGGATCAGATCGCGCGCGCGCGAGAGAAATGGAATGATGCTCAAATGTTGCCAGTTTCAAGATGGAGGAGAACAGAGGAGAGAATGAGTGATTGACTGTGATGAATAACACGGATACTAACGCCAAGAGCAGAAAACGTGATGGGCTCATGCATGGTGCATTAGCTGCGCTGCATCCTCGGTCATGGGATTCTCTTTCTGGAACGATTTCGCTCTCAACCCCCGCCTGTAGTCACAGTGCAGTAATTATCGTATGTATGTACCTACAGTCCCGTCCCGTCCCTTGACTCAATCAATCAACCAACGCCTGCAGAGAAAATCCCCTCATGGAACGTTCCGATCAGATTGCAAGAAAAAAAACTCTATCAGAATTGATACCCAAGATTTCCCCTCTGATCGACAAAACTGGGCATTAACTCTACAACTCCCACCTTAGCTCCGCCGCCCAAAAAGGACAATCCGTACGAATATTGACTGGAGTGTGCCCGTGGTAGGTAGTAGGTACTTTTGGCGGGTTTTCTGGCTGCAACGTAAAAGCATGGCAGAGGTGCAGGTACAGAGTACCTTGCAATATGCAAATGGCTGGGGTTTGCAGGGGATCTTTTGTGTGTGACGCGGGCCGAGCTGTTGAACCGTTGAGGGACGAACGGCGGGTACTCAATACTTTTGTGCACCGATTGAGGCTTGTGAAGACGAAGCGTGGTAACCAACGGCATGGACATACCCTGCTCTTTGCTTTTTGCTCAAGTACCTACAGTAAGATATCACCTTGTGATGATAAATGATGAGTTACTTGAGAAGAGACACACTGAGAGAGATACGAATTGCTGTTCATGACTCCCTGCTTTTGTTTAGCTTGAGGCAAACTGTTCGTGTCAAGTTTAGCTGAAGCTGAGATCGCCAATCAGGCTTGTCAACTCGACTTTGAAAGACGGGAGAGAGCTGGACTAACCCACCAGCAACCCTTCCACTGGGTTCGGCTCAGAGAGGAATACAGCGGTTGAAGGTAACTCTACCTTCAGCTTGACTGCACTCCCGCCTAGATTTGCAGTACAGCTACAAGATGACCTGAATCGATTGCTGCTATTCTTAAGTGCTGGACTAATACAGCCCCACACCCTCCTCTATCCCATCCCATCCCATGTGCCAACCCAAGTCCAGGTCCAGCCCGCGCCATTCAAGGCCCATATCCCGTCCGCCCTCTTCTTGTCTGGCCTCTGAGAGAGGTTTTTGAGTTTCCCCCAATTGCCTCTTGAGAAAATAGGATCTCTTTTCTTCTTTCCCTTCCCCTTCTCTTTGCTTTTTGAACGTACGCGTGTGAGAGAGACAAAAGGGCTTTGACTAGGGTCTATTGCTGTTGTATCGTGTGCCCGTTGTTCACTAACCCAAGTTACACGTCTTATTTCGATTCTCTCTCTTTACAGTCACGACCCCTCTGTCTCTGTTTTGAGCTGAACTGTCTCGCTCCGACGATCATTGAAAGTGTCCGGTACTCGAATGGCAACGACAACAGCGACAACTCTTCCTTAGAATCGAGTCGAGTCTCCTTTTGCTTTATGGCTTTATCATGTAAGTTTGGGTTTATTATTGTTACTTTATGACATCAGATCCACCCTTTTCAAGGTTGTCTATGTTCGAAACTCGACAAGGTATTCCATGCTTGTCTGTCTCGCCAGGCCTCAGGTTGGTCTGGTTACTGGTAATTAATTTACAGTGCACGGCTGGACTAGCATAACATGGCAATCTAATGTTGTTGATGGTGGGATGGGCACAAGCCAACTAATTCTCACTCTCTTCATATCAATCATTTCTCCAGTTCGGACTCGCCGCGTTCCCTTTATTCTCTCCTTCCCTTCCCCATTCATTTCCATCTCGTCGTCTCGATCTCCTCTTCACCACGCGCGCCCAGCATAACCCACGATATGCGCGCCGGCCTGCTCAACCTCTGAAACGATCGCTGCTAACTCAATGCCTTGATTGCCAGCTCCTCTATCGCTTTGAGCACCGTCAGCTCTGCCCTCTCCTGACGTGACGACAGGCAACGCGCCTGCGAGCGGCCTTGCCGTGCCATGGAGGCCCTGGAGTCTTCGACGCCCGCGGACCCGCTGCCACCAGCGTCTGGTCTCAGCGCGGTGCCCCCAGTCCCAGTCCCAGTCCCTATACCATCACCTCCTCCAGCTGCAACTACTGTCAAGGATCCGTTGTCAACCAAATCAAAGGTCCAGTCAAGGTCTCGTTCCGGCTCAGGCGCTATCGCTGTCGCAGCCCCCAACGTGACTGCTGCCGTAGCAGCACTCAAGAAAAAGGAAAACACCAGCCCTGGCTTCTCGACACCCAGTAAGTGGCCTTCTGTTAGGTCCACCAACACCGCGCGCATGCCCACGACTATCGTTGCGAAACCCTTGGTTCCTCTCTCAGAACGAAGAATACACCAGAAGAAGCCCACAACTCGAAGTCTCAAGGACTCAGATTCTAGCCTAGATAACCAGGGTAGTCTGTCTCGATGGGAGATTACTCCAGACGGTGGATCGGCAGGTCGTGAAGGACGTCAATTCATTGTCGCCAACGTTGGGAATAATGGTCGCATATATTTGAGGTAAGTGAAGGGTTGATATATCGCGTGGTTCCCTTTAGTGCCTCATCTATCGCATCCCTTGGGAAAATGTCACTACCAGCCACATCCCCGCTCTCCCTTCACTCTGCGGTCTTTGCTTCCGCTTTGTGGGGAGATGTCTTAGCTGAGCTCTTATTGTGATCCCTTCTACCCGTCGCCTGAGAGATAGCAACGTGGCTGGCACGAAACACGACGCTCGCTCGTATTTTTGACATTTGCGTTCCACAAACGACTGACTCTCATTCTCCAGGCCGACCGTTCGCCCTGCGTACCAGCGAACTCCTCAGCCTCAATTCATCTTTCCGATTACACCTCCCAGTACCGCAGGCTTGGATGCGATCTCTAATAAACAGCTTCAAGACGAGACGAGTGAACTTCACGTTAGTCAGTGGACGCCAACACCGGAACCTTCGCCATATGACGGCAACCGAGCATACTTCGATCACGATTCCCAGTATCCGCTCCGGCCCGTGAAACATCGTCGCGCTCTTTCCGATAGCACGGTTCACGAGGTGTCCGCTGCGAAAGATTCGGAACCCGGGGCCTTCAAGATCGTCATTTCGAAGCCATTAGAGGAATACCGACCTCGGACTATGGAAGATTTCGATTCGACTTCTGATCCTCTTCTTGACATTACGATACCTTCGTGGCGTATAGGAGTTCCCCGATTCACGGGAAGAGGCACACCAATGATTCGTGGATCCTCGTACGCTCCCACTGAGGAGTTTCGCTCAAGTAGCGCTTCGCTACTGAGCCGACCTCAGGGAGTACTAAATAGCTCGCATCCTGACATAACATCCTCAAGGAGGCCGAGTTCTATGGCTGTACCGATGTTGCGCATTTCTCGAAATATATCCGCCATGACTCAAACTCCTTCAACCACACAGCCTTCTCGAACCATTCGCCCAAGCTACCAATCAAATTCTAAAGTCGAACCCGCCATGTTCGATGATCTCACATTCAAGCCGGCCTGCGATGATAGAACATTAGTAAAATATTCTGCTGCAACTGGTGCTGTTATAGCTGCTACACCACCGCGACTCGTTGCCGAAATCACATCGCCCAGTTTCCTCGATTACGAACTCATCTCTGACTTCTTCCTCACTTTCCGAGCGTTTCTGGAGCCCGTGGATCTTCTCCGCATGCTTATTGCAAGGCTGCGCTGGGCCTTGGCTCGTGATGATGAGACAGGCATGGTTGTTCGCGTTCGTACATTTGTTGCCCTTCGACACTGGATTCTCAACTATTTTATGGACGACTTCGTTATGGATTATAATCTCCGACAAACATTCTGCGAACTACTCAACGATTTCGTGGATGAACTTTCGCAATGCAATCGGTCTCGAAAGGTTCAGCTGAAGATTCTTGGAGAATTAAAGAAGTGTTGGCGAAGGGTTTGCGCACTGTACTGGGATGGCCCGAATTTCGACGACACCCTCGATTCTAGCGTTCCTATTACGCCTGGTGGTATTGCTGGACATCGCGATCCCAGCCTGGATCCTTCTTTCTGGGAGCGTGATGATGGCGAAACACCCCGAATCGAAAGTCTACTACCACTCAGAAGGAGCCCCGCAGAACGAACAAGCTTCATCGCCGATATTTCTCGAGCTGGCCATGTTAGAGATTCTGTTGTGGTTGAGCACCGTCCCAGCACCCCTGAACGACAAACTGCGAGGGATTCAGCAGAACAGCAGACATCACCAATCAGCATGACTAGCATGGACATCATTTCGTGCTCTTTTCCTAGCAAGATCAAACCTGCTCAGCTTCATCAGACGAACCCTCTGGCTGCTCACCCTGTATCGACCTCAGCTTACCACACTGGACCAGTAGCTACGACTCCTCGTGCCCTTGTTGGCAAGCGTGTACGACCTCAAGCTGCTCACAAGCGCAACAACAGTTTGACCGATTCTTTGCGAGAGCACAGCACGGATAAACTGTCATTCAAGGATCAGGAGTTCATGATGACAACCCCATACGGAGGAAGTCTTGTCCGTGGAAATTTGTTACCTCCTGGCCAGGCTTTTGTCGATGTAGAACCGGATGAATTCTCTACCAGCTTGGTCCATTCGCCCAACCTTCACCCTGAAAGTCGAAGCCTCATCAAGGAAAGAATACACGCTGGCGCCATGTCTGGACATGGTATGAAGAAGCTGCTGGGAACTGTTCGAAGAGCCTTGAGCACTAGGGGACAAGGCATGTCTCCAACCCAAGGGAGTCTCGTTAGCCTTGGCAACATTGGTCCTCGCGGCGCGATAACGAATCGCATCCCTGGCACGGCTGTCGTGCCTCAAAGCCGCCATAGGCCTAACGGAGCTCGCCCAACTGTCAGGATTGACCTGCTTGGTGCTGAGATCGTAGAGGATTTCAAGAAGGCGGTGCGAGATGAGGCTGCTGCTGAAGCTGATCGTCGCGGACTACCCCCACCGATGTCTCCTAACCCATCCTTGACTCCTACCGGAGACTTTCACTACTCGGCTGCTCATATGGATACGACTACCTATGATCATGTAACACACGAGCTTCGACATCGACCGGTTAGTGACATGGCTATTACTACAGGCAGCAAATCAATTGTCATTGTGGATGACACAACACCCTTCGACCCATCGCTCCTCCACCGAATTCCTAACAGCAATGCTTCTGTAGAGGCCTTTGCAGATACTTTCAAGTTGACGGGGGGCGATCCAACCCCCCCCTCTACTCCTCCGGCTGGCAATGGCGGAAACACACCTCGACGTTCCTCATACCTCCTCAACCAACATGTTGTTCGGCCATCGTTGGATGAAGATCCTCTGCCGCCATTTGTCCCTGACTTCGAGACTCTCGCCCCTGTCACAAGCGCACCAATGTCAGAGGATGGCAGCCGAGTCTCATACTCTACAGCAGCTCGAAGCACTCGCAACCGCCCTCCTGTGTCGTATGAGAACCACCGTCGCAACAAATCAGGCAGGACTCACCGGTCTTTGAACTCGATCCTTCGCCGCCGCAGCTCATTCACAAACGGCTTCGCTCGTCGATCCACAGTTCAGAGCTTCGATGCCACAACAGTCTCTGCTCAATCGATCGCGGAGCCTGAGCCTGAGGAGCCTATGCCACCGCCTCTGCGAATTCTTCGACGACGACCTGGAGGAGACCTGCGAGCTGCCACGAACGTGGGAGAACTGGACCCTGTTACTTTGAGGAGATCGCAATCTGTTGGGTCGTTGACGACATATTCAGAGTCAATTCGTAGCTCTTTCATGCAGAGCCCTCGAATGGCGTCTTTTGGCCGTGGATCTTTCGGGCAAGGCTCAGTTGTCTCCATTGAATACGTGCAGCCTAGAAGCGAGGCCTTCTCTGTTGGACAACTTGCGGACAAACCGAAGCGAGAGCTTTCACTGTTCAGCACCCACTCATCCAAGCCTGCTATGCGCCCATCATTCGAAAAGGAGGCACAGAAACTGGCTCAAATACCGGATGATGACGATGATGGCGGAATCGAATCTGCTTTAGCCAAGCTTGAGGGCAAGCTCCCCGAGAAGAAGTCACACAAATCCGCTGTCAGCCTTCAAGCTCCCCCTCAGACAATTGGCGAGGTCATGATCGCTTCAGAGCAATCAGAAGCGGATCGCAAGAAGAATCACCATGAACAAGAGCTGATGGTCAGGGAGACGTTCATGCTGGACCCTGAGGATAGTGAACCAGAGCCTTTGATTGAGCCGCAAGGGCAAAACCTCTCACCTGAGAGACCTACAACCGAAGCGATATCATTCTTGACTGGTTCTTCTCGCGAAAGCTACTCTTCTGTCCCCATCCTGGATCGAGACTCTGCAAAGGGTCGTCCTTGGACCAACATGTCCATTCTCGAGGGCTCAGATGAAGAAACAACGCCTCGACCACACAAGACCGTCTTGTATACCGAAGATGGAGGCGACTCGCAGCATGCTTCTTACGACTTCATCGAGAAGACTCGGAGTATCGAAGGCATCAAACCTGGTGACACTGCCCCCTCAGTGGAAGAGGACCAATCATTCCTTGACGATGACAGCGACCTTTCATCGGAGATGTCGGCGGATGCCCTCGAATACGAGGACTCTGAATATGGCGATGGTATTTTGCCTCGAGTGAAGCTCCCTGCTCATCCTCTTGGCTCGCCTGCTCCACCTCCTAACCGCAAGCCTCCTTCACCTCCTATGACTTTGGTGCAAGCACTGGAGATGTCTCCACCTCACTGTTTCACAGTCCCTGAGTTATATGAGGATCAAGTTTGGGGCCAGAAGCCTCTTCCTCCAACTCCAGAGACGACGCCTACCGCTGCGTACGTTCAGACAGCTGATCAAACATCGACCGATGCACTACGTCAAGTTGCTAAAGTGGACTCCTTCGAGAGCAACAAGTATTCTGCTCACTTGCCATTCATCCTGGCTTTCGACTCGGAGATTCTCGCTCAACAGTTCACACTCATCGAAAAGGACGCGCTGAACGAGATCGACTGGAAGGAACTCATTGATATGAACTGGAAGGATGCTGCTCATAGCGACTCTCGCTCGTGGGTTGACTTCCTTCGTAACTCTGACGCCCATGGTGTTGAAGTTGTCATTGCTCGCTTCAACATCATGGTCAAATGGGCCATATCTGAAATTGTCCTGACGCAAGGCCTGGAGGAGAGAGTACGATGCATTACCAAATACATCCATATCGCCACTCACTGTCGCCGTTACCGCAACTTTGCTACCCTCGCCCAGCTCACCATCGCCCTGTCGAGCAACGAAGTCGCCAGACTCACCAAGACCTGGCAGCATGTCGCTCCTCAAGACCTAAAGACACTCCAAGATCTTGAAAAGCTGGTCACTCCTATGCGCAATTTCTACAACCTACGTGCGGAGATGGAGGTTGGTTCTGACCAAGGCTGTATTCCTTTCGTTGGTATCTATACCCACGATCTGCTTTACAATGCTCAGCGACCATCTGAGATGGCTGGCTCACCTACCACGCCTCCCCTGATCAACTTTGAACGATGTCGCATTGCGGCCTCTGTTGTCAAGACACTGCTTAGGCTGTTGGAGGCCAGCACCCGATACAAGTTCCAGCCCATCGAAGGTATCACTGAGCGCTGTCTCTGGATGAGCGCTTTGAGCGACGAGGACATTCGCCGTCACTCGGAAATGCTCGAATAAACTCTTCAACCACGTGGTTTACCTACCACAATTTCACAATTCATACACATACACATACGGGAACGATAATAACGATTTATGACTCACCGACCCCAAACGGCGTTTCATTTCCTATGTTTCAACATCACAAGAAGAGCATACCCAGCATGCCTTCACATTATACCCATCTCATAACTCGTTCACATACCACCACACCAGGAGTTTTCTCTTTTCTCCCAAGACATGCAACATAATCATCATTCCAATCAATAGCATCTGGGACACAAAGCAAGGAGTTGGGCAAGCTTTTTTTTGTGTATTTCGCACGATTCATCTATGGGGGTTCCTCTCATCCTGGTTTTTGATCATACCCGCACTACGCAAGCGTCATGTTGCGTGTTGTCCCTTTTTTGGTTTCTCAGTAAATAGAACGGCCAGTTTTGGATTCACTTTAATTAGTGTTAACGATAGGTGAGGGGTCAGGGGAGTTGGTTGTTGATATATCATAGGGATTAGGATGAGTAGATGTAGTGAGGATTGACAATTGATACCATGTTTACGATGAGTTGGTTCCGTCTTAACTGTTTACTACTAAACACAATACTTCACAAGCAGATTTACGGCACTCAATCATGTTATGGGTAAACCCAAGTCAGACGACTCATATTTTGACTTTTCTCGCATCAATACAAATTCCATAGAAACAAGGCGGGATAACGATTAAGTCCATCCCCTCAGCAGCGCAGGGCTTTCCCTCTCCATCCCAAAAGCAAGGAGGAGAGTATCTTTCCCTCATTAGCACCGCCGAGTTGAAAACCTCAATTCCCACGGATGTTAATTCGTAAGATAGTCAGCAAGAAGAATTGTGTTATCGAAAGGGGGGAAGGAAAAGGTTAACGTTGTCGAATAGTTTGATTGAACCACAACACACATCCACACGCTTTTCTGCTCTCTCTCTCTCTCTGGTCGTAAAACCGTTCCAAATGTGTTCAAATTCAATCTTTGTTTTGAATTTGCTTTGGTATCCTCTTTTTTGAATTCTTGTTTTACCAGTCAATGGCAGGCTCTTGGTGTCCCTGGCCATCACCCTCCTGGGCCTCAGTACCCTACCACTGAGAGTCCTTGGGGGGCTCGGCGGAAGCAGCCCACTCGGTGTTGGCGGGGGCAGCACCCCACTCCTCACCAGCAGCACCGTCCCAGCCGGGGGCAGCGGCACCAGTGGCACCAGCGAAGCCAGCGGCGGGAGTCTCCCAGTCACCACCAGCGGTGTTCTGGAAGCCGGACTCGATGGCGGCGGGACCCTCCTCGTCAGCGCCGGGGACCTTCTCCTCCTCAACCTTTTCCTCAGCCTCAGCCTCGGGGTCACGGTCTGCGAGTTGTCAGTACAAATTGCTGGTGTTAGTTGAGAGGGAAACATACAGAAGTAAAGATCGACCATGACGTCCCAGGGGGTCTCGCGGTTGTAGATGGTACCACGGAGACGGAGGACCTCACGGGCGAGCATCCACCAGACGGCACCGATGGCGTGGCGACCCTTGTTGTTGGTGGGGATGGCAACGTCAACGTACTCGGTGGGAGAGTCAGTGTCGGTGAGGGCAATGACGGGGATGTTGACGTAGGAAGCCTCCTTGATGGCCTGGGCGTCGGTGCGGGGGTCGGTGACGATGATCAGACGGGGCTCCTTGAAAGATCGGGTGATGTAGTTGGTGAAGGAACCGGGGGTGAAGCGACCAGCGATGGCGGTGGCACCAGTGTGAGCGGCGAACTTGAGGACGGCACGCTGACCGTAGGGACGGGCAGAGATGACACAGATATCAGCGGGGTTGTCGACGGCAGCGATGATACGGGCAGCCAGAACGATCTTCTCCCTGTGAGATGAGCTGTTAGCGATTGTGCGCGAAATTATCTGGTGTTTTGGTTTCGAGATTTTCTGCCCCTCCTCTGAATAGCTTCATTTTTCATTTTTGAAAATCGAATATGCGCTTTCAATCTTCCTCCAAACAGACAATCTTGAAGCCCAAAACTCCCAGCAAAATTCCAATTCAAACATACCAGGTCTTGCCGACGTTGATGACGTTGACACCATCGGCACGGGTCTTCCAGAGGTAGTTCTCCATATGAACCTGGAGGTTCTTGGAGCCGAGATGGCACTGAGCAGCCAGGAGGGTCTCAATGTCCTGGCTGGTAGCGTTGAAGAGGGCGGGCAGGTTGGAGGGAGCCATCTTGACGGATTATCTTCTCTTGTCTTGGGTGACGAAAAGGAAGGATGGCTTGGAAGGTGACGGCGAAGAGGATTGTGGTGTTGCGTGCAGAGAATCGCAAATCAAGAAGTTCGCGATGGAATTTTGACTACCAAAATGTGGGAGGTGGGAAGCCCTGATGGATACGCTAGGCTAAACATGGGCTAGCGGGGCGATAAGAGATCTGGCACAGTATCTCCACGTGATAGAAAGGCTAATCCGTTTTGGTACTCAGTGGGCTCCTGGTGCCACGACGGGCATTCCATTGGCAGGGTGGGCTAAGGAAAATTTGGGGCGGGTTTTGGTTCGGACGACAATCCATCAGTCTCTGTATCAAAGCAGTAGGTTGATGCTTCAATCATGCCCCCTAGAATACCGGCGCTGCCGCGCTTTGGCACATTGAACCGTATGTACTTATATAGCCAGTAGCTTCCTCAATGCTAATCAATTGTTCAGTCTGCCTCCGACCCGCCACGAAACCCGCTACACCGAACTTTCTCCCCATCGTCCAAACGGCCAACTTGTCCCAGCGTGAGAAGAAGCGCAAGGCGAAGCAGGATCCTTACCGATGGGCTCAGGTTCAGCAGCGAAAGGCTGCCAATGTGCAACGGCGTGAGGAGCTCGCCCGTGAGAGGGATGAGGCGTGGGGTGATCCTGTCAAGGGAAAGACAACTCCCTTTATAGAGTCTCTTGAATCAGCTGGTCAAGAGGCTGCATCCCGTGTTCCTGTGGATGGAAGTGGAAACCCGCTCGCCGAAGCACATGAGCTACCGACGTCTCCGGAACTACGAAACTACTTCCTTACCGACTCTGAACTCACTGAGGCTGTCAAGCACGCATATACCCTTACCAAACCCATGATCGGCGTGGTCGAGTCACAGATGGAACCCGAAAGTGGAGTGGATAAGGCGAAGCAACACGAGCAGCATCACCAGAAGGCTATTGAGGCTCTGCGCCGTATCACATCGCTCAGTAACAGCAGCGCAAAAGACCGCTTCCACGCCAACGTGAGACGAATCGTTGAGGAATTCGGCCGTCACAACACAGATCTGGTTCTGAAGGGCAAGCCACAATCAATTCATCCCAACGAAGTGGAAATGCCACCCCGAAGCGGTCCTGATACAGGCAGCTCCGAGGTTCAGATCGCCATCTTGACAACCAAGATCAACACCCTCTCTCAGGCGCTGCAGATCAACAGGGGATACAAGGATAAGCACAACAAGCGAAACTTGAGATTATTGCTGCACCGTCGACAAAAGCTTATGAAGTACATGGACCGTAAGGAGAGGGGAAGTGAGCGATGGACTCACATGGTCGAGAAGCTGGGTCTTACACCTGCGACATGGAAGGACCAGATCTCGTTGTAAAGACAGGGCGGGAGCTGAGATGATTTTGTAGAATAACTTGTTTCTCTCTATGTACAATACAAGCCACCTGAACGATGGGGCGACGATGCCGCCTTTTGCATCTACCTATCTGTCCTTTGCGCCAGTGTGGGAACTAATCCGTGCCATTACGAGCTCAGTTGCTGCTATACTACACAAAATCCTGCTAAAAATGAAAACGATGCCAATACCCATACTCGATTTAAAAAACGCTGATGTAGTTGCCGATGCGCTCTTTCTGGTTCTGAGCTATGCATTCGGCAATCCAGGTGATATTGCGGATTTCCTGCGATTTGTTAGTCTGATGAGTGGTACTCATGCTTGGCTTACTAACCTGTTCTCGGAGCTTCACCCAAGCATAGACAATGGCGTGAGTGAACTGCCTGGTGAATGCATTCTTGGAAATCTCCATCTCCTTCTGGTAAAACATATCCTCCAGCGTCTTGGTCTCACCAGCGCCACCACCCATGTTACCAGGTCCTGAGGGGCCGCCACCGACTGAAATGGCGTCAAAGAAAGACTTGTAGTCATGAACACCATCAACTGCTAGACGGACACCCTCAGGGTCTTCAGCTCGAGAGAGCATGAGAGTTCCTTCAGGGTATAGCTTGCCAAAGTTGGGGTAGAGCTTGTTACGGTCTTGCTTGGAAAGATCTGTGCCGAAAGAGTTGAGTGTGATGTTGATGGCTCGGCGGTCAGCCTCGAACTCGAGAATCTCAGACATGACCTCAGCAGTGGGTGTACCAGCCATCTCAGGGTGAGTGTTGACAAAGTTGTAAAAGTCCTCGAGATAGTTCTTGTAGAGTGTGTTTCGTACAATCTCAATGTTTAGCTCGTCAAGATCCTGGTGGCTAAGACTGCCCTTGAAGTATGGGGCAAGAGGGGTCTCGATAAGCACGCTGTTGTAAAGTTCCTCGATGTTTGTAGCAACGCAGAGAACTGGCATAGTCTCAAACCATCCAAGAGGATGGCATCGCTCAAGAAGCTCACGGGTATCCCGCTCATGAAGGGTTCCTGTGATGAGAAGGGCGACGTTGTCGATCATGTAGCCGTAGGTGACGTAGTCCATAAAGGTAGCAAGAGAGCCGACAGCTTGAGCGCGCACATATCGGAACTCTGAGATGAGCTTGTCGGTGGTCTTGGCTGCGAGAGCTGAGGTCGAGGGGTTAGGTGGTAGGGAGGCGAGAAAATCGCCATACGAAGGGCCAAGCTGAAGCTTGAGATCTTGTGGTCGTTAGTATAATGAAGTTGGTGATGAAGTCATCGTCGCGTACCATCAATCGTCTCGCATTGAGTCAAGTTGTTGTAGGCAGCGCCTGTGAGGAGACCGTTGCGGTAGCCTCGGACAATTCCTTCGACGTAGCTGTTCCTTATGATTAGTCTCCAGAACCACTTGTATGAAGCTTCATCAAGCTAATACGCACCCGCCGTTGACGTTGTAGAGAAGACCCTCCATCTTGATTCTCGTTCGTGGTAGTTCGTTCAGTCTTAATCTATCGTATTTGAGGCCTTCAGGATTATAGGGCGTCTTCGTGGCCGAGGCGATGAATTAACTGGATTGTTGAAGTTGGCCGCCTAACAAACCTCAGCCTGCGACGCAAGCTTGCCCAGACATCCTGTCGTGAGCGTCAACACGTGAGTGGCCAGGAGTCAGTGGCTGGGAGTACGTACCTAATGCAGAAACCGGAAGTAAGTAGCTCCGGCAGCCGAAGAACCTGCATCACACTTTCCGCGCCAGGACCAAGACCAAAAAAATTGAGTGGAGCCTTCCCAAGCTTCATCTGAAATTTTTCCATCGCCAGCCCACCCTCGATCTTTCCTTTCGCAGCCGCGCACAACGAACCGGACTGTGCCTCGCGAGGAAGCCACGACCCCAATCGACCAGAGCGAGACCAGAAGGAAGGAACCAAAACTAATTCACAATGTCGCTCTTTGTGCTTGCCGAGACGCCGGCAGGGTAAGTCGCGACTCTCGATCTTGACCTCGACCATCATCAATTCATGATGGCGAGGCAAGTAAAGGTCTAGGAAGCCGGGCTAACAATTGGCAGCTATGGCCTGTTTAGGGCTACTGATAAGAAGATGCTCAAGAACGAGGAACTCGCTGCTGAGCTCGGACGACCTGAGAAGGTCGTTGAGATGTAAGTTTTTTGATCATTTTTTATTTGCGAAAACTTATGCCATTGAGCACTCAAAAATGTCTTCAATCGCAGAGTGGATCATCGCCAAATGGCGAAACACCATCAAGAGCCTTATTAACATATTTTTCCTTGATAGGCTCAAGCTCAAGAAGTTTGTCAAGTTCGACAGCGCCGCTACCGCTCTCGAAGAAGCTGCGTCGCTCAAGGAGGGCAAGGTCCCTGAGCTTCTCTCCCAACTCCTCGACGACCTCAAGTCCGAGAAGAAGGCCTCGCTCGCCGTCGCCGATATGAAGCTGGGCACTGCCATCTCTAACATGCCCTCGCTCAACATTTCTCCTGTTTCTGGCTCCAACACCATGGACCTTTTCCGTGGCATTCGAGGTGGATTGCCCAACCTTATCCCTGGTCTGCTTGAGGAGAACTTTGACCGCATGGCCCTCGGTCTTTCTCACTCCATGTCGCGTCACAAGCTCAAGTTCTCTGCCGACAAGGTCGACTCCATGATCATCCAGGCTATCAAGCTTCTCGACGATCTCGACAAGGAGCTCAACGTCTACGCTATGCGAACCAAGGAGTGGTACGGATGGCACTTCCCTGAGATGGCCAAGATTCTCAACGACAACTTGGCTTACGCTCGCGTCATTCTCGCTGTTGGCATGCGCACCAACATTGCCGATAGCGACCTCTCCGAGATCCTTCCCGAGGAGATTGAGACTTCCATCAAGGCTGCTGCCGAGATTAGCATGGGTACCGAGATCACCGATGAGGATCTTGACAACATTAAGCTCCTGGCTGACCAGGTCATTGTCTACTCAAACTACCGAACACAGCTGTCTTCGTACCTCGAGAGCCGCATGCGCGCTATCGCTCCCAACCTGACTGCTCTCGTCGGCTACCTCGTCGGTGCCCGTCTCATTGCCCACGCTGGCTCTCTCATCAGCTTGGCCAAGTCTCCTGGTTCCACTATCCAGATTCTCGGTGCCGAGAAGGCCCTCTTCCGCGCCCTCAAGACCAAGCACGACACACCCAAGTATGGTCTCATCTACCACTCTTCGCTCATCGGTCAGGCCACTGGCCGAAACAAGGGTAAGATCGCTCGTATGCTATCTGCCAAGGCTGCTCTGGGTCTCCGTGTCGATGCCCTAGGTGATGCCGAAGACGACGCTGATGAGGAGGAGCGCGCTATCCTTGGTCTCAGCAACCGCATCAAGCTTGAGAACCGCCTCCGCAAGCTCGAGGGCAAGCCTCTTCTGCCCAAGGGCGCCAACGTCACCCCCTCTGGTGAGATTGTTGGCGCTGGCCAGTTCACTCTCAAGGAGACCCGCCGATACAACGGTGACGCCGATGGTGTTGCCGATGATGAGGAGACCACCGAAGCCACTCCCGCCAAGAAGCTCAAGAAGGCCAAGAAGCTCATCGAGGAGGTTGACGAGGAGATGAAGGATGCTGAGGATGACAGCGACGACGAAGTTGCCACTCCTGGCAAGCCCAAGAAGCTCTCCGAGGCCGATTACGAGCGCCTTGCCGAGGAGGCCGGTATCTCAGTCAAGAAGTTCAAGCGCAAGTACGAGCGAGGTGACGTTGAGATGAACGCCGATGGCACACCCAAGGTCATCAGCAAGAAGGAACTCAAGAAGCTGCGAAAGGCCGAGGAGAAGGCCACGCCTTCCAAGTCGCAACCCGCCGCCGAAGAGACTGATGGCAAGAAGAAGCGCAAGCACGACGACTCAGAAGACGAGGAACCCAAGAAGGAGAAGAAGCAGAAGAAGAAGAAGCGACACTCTGAGGCTTAGAGGCCCTCAAGTAAACGTCCACGGCGCAAGTCGTGACGATGCTGAATCGGGCACAATTGTAGGACTCCGAGGTTAACCAATCTCATCCTACCTGCTTTACTCGTACTCGTCTAAACACTGACGAAGAACCCGCTCCAAAATGAAAGATCATATTTCAAGTCAACCCAACAACAGACTATTGGACGGTTCCCGATGTGTAGATATATGATACCTGAGAGACTCTTGGCATGGCATCTTCTGCCCGCACCTTGTTTCCTGGCTGGCTGGCGTTTGGGTGGAGGGCATATTGGCGTGATTTGGTTTTATCCCTTTTTCGTATTTTCAACTTGACCCTCTGTCCCCTCCCCCCGTCCCCTGGGTGGATGCGCGGTGACTTCTGGAGAGGAATTACTATGCTTTTGATGTATCATTACGGAGGGGTGACAGAGGGATATAGAAGAGAAAATTGTCAAGTTTAAAAGTTAATCCTCAAGTTTGCATGCCTTGGATATTGTGATTGCTAAATGAACTCCTTAGTCGTGATGATCCGGCCGTATCATGCAGTGTGATGTCTCGTAACTTTTCCTCGAATATGTATGAGGTTGTCTTGCTTCTTTCGACACTCATTCTGAAGCTGCCCAAGGAGCAATGAAACTGAGGACCTTCAACCATGGTGCAGGAATAATTAGTCTGAAGCCCTTCTAATTAAGTTATCCTATAATTGCCCAAACTTACCTCGATTTACCCAAAGTTACCCAAGTCTTTTTGTCACTAGCAAGGAAACAACACGATTTGTCAATTCAAGACCTTCACTTGCAGCAAGAGTTCTTCCGGTTTCACGGACATATGAAGCACTTCACAAACACAGCAATTTCAGAAGGAAAAGGGTATATTCATAGCGATTGGGTATTTTCCATGACGTTAAGAGATCATCCAAAAACCATCGTCATTAAATGCTCATCTGAGCAAACCAAGGGTATCCACCACCAAAATGAAAAGCACAAGACACCACCTATCCACCACCGCTCCCTCGATAGAAGAAGAAAGTAGAATACATACACTAAAAGCGAAAAAGCGCAATGAGCGACGGCGGTTGTTGTTGAGATGGGTATCAAAGTGCAGCGTTGAAAGCAAAAACGTGACAGGTCATTCAGTTGAGTTAGACGAGCAAAGCCGGGGTGTAGCTCTGATGAAGACGAGAAGAGAGCAGTCGAGGCAATGCTTCCGAAATCAAGTAGACCAGGCTAGAACCCGAAACGGGAACCCTCAAGCGTTAGCCCATTGCCTCAGTGTAATACGCACGAGGGAAGAACGTCTTGTTTAGATGTTCTCCACGACGCGGGCGTTCATGGCCTGTTGGAAACCTGGGTCCTGACCTCCAAAGTCATTTTCGATGTCCAGGCCACGAGCGCTGGATTCGCCGGTCTGGTTGGCCATGGCGGCATTGAGGGCGTTGCCCATAGTCTGATTAGCACCAGGCAAGAAGATAACCTTGCTGTTAGCAGACTTGGCCATAGCTTGCATGGCCTCGAGGTATCGGATCTGCATGGCAGGAGCCGAGCTCAGGATATCGGCAGCTTGTCGCATAAGCTTGGCGGATTCGACCTAGGAGGAGTATGTTAGTTATGTGTTGCCAAGTGAAAAATGATGTAGAATGTTACCTCAGCCTTAGCGGCAATGATCTTGCTTTCACCGATACGCTTGCTCTGAGCAGCCATGGACAGTGACTCCTGCAGCTCCTGGCTGAAGACAATGTCCTTGATGAGCATGCTCTCGACCTGAACACCCCATCCAGCGGCAACGTCTTCAATGATTTCTCCAATGGACTGAGCAATCTCCTCACGGCGCTCGATGACATCCTGAAGAACGCGAGCACCAACGACATGGCGGAGAGTGGTCTGAGTGCGCTCCATGAGAGCTTGCTTTACGTTGTTAATACCGAAAGCAGCCTTATGAGGAGAGACAATGTGGTAGTAGATAACTGAGGTCAAGCGAAGAGTAACGTTGTCCTTGGTCATGCAAATCTGCTCGGGCACCTCTGTGGTCTGAATCTTGACATCGATCTGAATAAGTCGCTCGCTGAGAGGGTTGATATTAACCAGGCCAGGATCGACAGCCTTGTAGAACTTTCCGAACTTCGTGACGAGACCGACATTGCCCTGGTTGACCTCCTTGAAGGGGTTGGGGCATATGATGCAGCAGGGGACGGCACCCATGGTTCCAATTATGGTTCCAAGGGCATTCACTGAAGGTGTTAGTTGATGTGTTGATATCATGCATTTCGTGATCACTGATACTTACTCATCGAGCCATACCAACCCTTGGGGTTGGCGTCGTTCTCGACAACTGTCGCATAACTGCGCTGGAGATCTTCTTTCTTTGGGGGCTCAACTGCCATCTTGTGCTGCGCCATGAAGCCGCCGTTGCCCTCCATAACAGGAGCCTTGGTAGGGTTTGCGGAAGAGCTTCCGCCGCCGTTGATCATGCCCTCAGTGGACGACATTGTGAATTGTGTTGTGCTGTGTTGATTTGAGAAGGAGTTTGCTTGAAAGCTGTTTAGGGTTGATCAAAGAAGTTGTGAAATACTCGATGATCGGTGTTGTTTTGTTAGATGATGGAATGTCAGTGACAATGGAAAATGCATATGTTTCACGTTGGAGGCGGGGAGAGGGTGTTATTTAATGTTGACGGGCAGGTCCAACCCACCCTCAAGCTCAGCTCATACATCCTTCCTTCAGAGCTACGACCTAACGCCAAGTCAATGAGGTGACGTCGACCTCATTGGAAGTCGCACCCGACACAACCCAAGCTTCGTGCAGTGCAGATGCAGGCGCAGGCATCAGTGAGCAAAAAGACTTCTGACCTGGAGGTGAGGTGTCCAAAATAATTATTCTACACCGCACAGAGTTCAACTCAGATTTTGTCTAATATTTTTGTCACCCAGACTTGCTTTTCTTGCCCCTCTACCCCTGTAGCCTGAAACCCTGAGGTGCACAGGTGACAGTGACACGGGGAAAGAGCGATCTACTTTGCAATTTGTGGAGCCCGCGTGGCATGCAACCCCCTTGGCGGCGATTTATGATTCGCCTACGCGATCTTACGGGAAGGGACTTGTGGGGCGTAAGGCTTGGAGGTGCCGCTAGGGTCTCGCATGAGAGAGGGAGCTCTTGATTTCGTCGAGGGAATACGACCAACGCGATGGGATATGGGATGAGGCATTATCAAATCAGGCAATGACAATCACAAGCCATTTGAGCGTTTTACCTGAACTCTAACGATGGAGGGTTCGTCAGTGTCGATATGCACTTTCTCAATTGAACTATGGGAATAAGACAACGTCTGCTCAAATCCATGATATGGCCAAGACTTTTGGTAAGCTCTCGGCTTTGGTGAACCCGGGAACGATGTGCGTTGGCCAAGCATTACGGAGTACTCAAATGACATATACGGTAATCTTTTGTTTCTGCCTCACAGGGCGATGTCTTCTCACGTCCATGTTACTAAACCGCAGTCCATTCTCGGAGATAGCTTCAGCAAGACAAGAGACTAGCCCCAGGTCCAGAGGCGAATAGTGCAGATCCCTGAATCTACTCCGCCTCTTTGAGGATAAACGGCCACGATAGTTTGGCTAACACTTATCATTGCGCCCGATTGATGTTGGTTTCCATGACCGCTGGACTTTTTTCCACCCACGGAGACTCGGCAGAGCTACTGGCCGACCCTGACCAATCATATCATGGGCGCAAGGCCAGAAGAGGATAACTCGAGCGCTGTTGGGACGTGTAATGTCATTGGATGGGGGACGTGTGATCAGTTGCACTGCCTCTTGGAATTGTTCAAGTCAATGTCAATGTCCATCCACTTGTCATTGTTGGTCACCCTTCGGCTTGGCGATGCCGGGATGGCATGTGCTGTATCTGGAAATGGCCGGAAGCAAGAAGCCGTAGCTTTAGCTGTTGGACGGGGATAACATTCTAGAATGATTCCCGGCGCTAACATCTCATGTCGTCAACATCCAATATCTCCAGATGTTGCCCAGCAGTGCCTTGATCATTTGCCACTTGGGATATCCCTCGTATAAGTCGGGCAGGTCTGATGGTTGGCTATAGACTCCTTCATGACAAGTCAATGTATTCCTTCTTAGCCCCAACTTTTCTGACAATGCTCCTTAAGCTTATGGTGATATGCTCATAAATTACCAAGGGCATGGTCCGTAGCTAATCTTACCTTTACCGCGGACCTTCAACCTGGCGCTTGGGTAAGACCCAGGTCTTTAATTGTTAGCCTCAATTGATGGCCTTCAACTGTTGGCCCAAAGCAACTGAGCCTCAGAACAGGCTCAACTCCACAAGGCAGACCGCTAATCTCTGTCTTCATCTCATGACCTGATACGCATAGAGAACTGTTGGTCCAACAACTGTTAAGCTCATGGCTCAGCCTCGACACAGCCAGGGAATGTAATTGCTTAGTTTGATCCTTTACCGGGTCCGGCTCCGAAGATCTCGGCCCCGTTTTGATGCCTGACCGATCACGTACTCCGAACCCCGGCCGTAGGATCGCCGCATGACGAAAATATTGTGAAGTTTCTCCAGATAAACAATATCCAGGAAGGGGAGCGATCCACTGTTAATTTTCTAGAAGACTGTGATTCTTTGAGATTACCCCTTTCTAATTGCATAGCCACTTCTAGATTGTAAAGGATGACTGTTGTTTTCGAGGGAGAGTCATGTCAGCAATAGAAGTTTCAAATTAATATTGGATAGCAAGGCTCAGTTCTCATAGCCATTACGGTGTTGGTTTCGGTAATGACCGATATGATGATATGAGTTTGCCCCCAGAAGTTGGGGGCTATGATACAGGGTAATCTTCCAACCTGGTAAGAGTACATGGAGACTATGCCAATGGCTTTGGCATTGGATCAGTTGGCAATAGATTGAGGCAGAGAAAAAAAAAGCAGTCCTATTTTTTATTTCTCGGATCGTATGGTTGTGTGGGTTGTTGCTTCGTGAGTTGGATACTGGATGATACGGTAATTGTCAAGTTAACAAACTCACTCACAGCCACGCGTAGTCTGACACCACCAATCCATTCCACAAATATAAAACCAGCAACAAAACAATCTCACACTGAGCCACATCTCCTATTCCTTCAATTAAAACTGCTGACTGGAAATCCGTTCCATATACTCGTGAAAGAGCCGGGCAAGGATTGAGGAACACCGTTACAGCCTCGTCCTCCAACAACAGCACAACCTGTCCCCTGTGGCTTAGTTGGCTAAAGCGTCCGACTGTTATTAAATAGACAATCGGGAGATCGGAAGTTCGAGCCTTCCCGGGGGAGTTCTCTTTTGCTGATTCCGTCTATTTTTGTAGTTGAGAATGTCAATTGACTGATGTATTTTTGAGTCGACAGAGTTTGAGTTGCCGTTAACTTGATGGAAGTCAATTAACTCTTATGGCTGATCACTTGGTGTCTAGCGGAAGGCAAGCCCCTTCTCGTCAATAGAGCTGCTCTCATTCAGATCTGAGACAACTGTTGTAAGATATGTTGGAGAACTTTGACTTACATCCTTGGATCTTTGACCGTACGGAGCATTAAACGAACACTTTTTTGCTTCTGTTGTCTGGCGTTGTCTGACACATTGATTGTAGAGTCCCCTCTGAGCTAGAATCACCAGAACTAGACTGGATGATGTTACCTCCGTCTCTGTTCGTTTCACCACTGTTTCCCCACAAACTCAACCCGACTCAGCTCAACTCGAGCCGAACGTTCCTCACCAAAACTTCAGCTCTCGATTTCTGACATCTTCCGTCTCAATCATCGTGAAACTGCAATCGTCGCCAACATAGAACCCAATTCCTTTGCGACCATCATCAAATCAGCTCATCCCCTGTGGCTTAGTTGGCTAAAGCGTCCGACTGTTACTTGCAGACAATCGGGAGATCGGAAGTTCGAGCCTTCCCGGGGGAGATACGCTCCTCGAGATTATCTTTTTGGTGTTGTGGGTAATTTTTGCGCTGGGGAAGACACTACGCCCCACTAGGGCTCACATATGAGCTGGGATCTTGAAACAGGCTGTAATAGCATCGATGAGTGATGAGACTCTGTGAAGTTATTAATGAAACTGAATTCGATTCTTGGGTTGGACTGGTGGTTGGTTGTTGTGAGAAGATTCGATAACCATTGACAACTTGGCTGAAAGTAGGATAATAAAGATGTGCTGAGACTCTTGATCATCCACGTTCAGCCATGGCAACTCGTCACGTAACGTAGCTAGCAGGGAACCGACGAAACTTTGGTCTATGCCGAGGGATGTATTATATGGTATATCCCGATGTGTCTCAACACCTCGAACCACGGACATATTGGTGCAGCCCAGGGAGGCAAGCATGCAACTCATTGAGGTTGTGGCGACCTTCGCTTCACCCATAACCTAACAGACCCCCACGGTTGCGCTGACGCAACTCCCTTGACTACCGGCGGCGACGGCCATCTTTCACTTCCGGCGGGTTCGAGTTCGTAAAGGCTGATGAACACTGAGATGTACATGGCGACCTTCCTCAACGTGAATTCCGAATCATCACACATCGTCAATGTTCCATCTAGAAATGTTAATCAGTACTCGATCGCCATGCAAGACGATAAACATACCTGATGCTCGGACCGCGTATGGGTCAACCTTCTGCGTCTTGACGCCCTTCTCATCCACTGTGTCTTCTAGATATCGTCCAACTTGCCAGACCTTTGCGTCTGTGAAGCTTCTGGGATCAGAGTGATGAAGGTCATTCACAATATGTGCGAACGTTCCCTTCTTCAGAACAAAGCTGTCTTTTTTGTCTTTGAGTATCACATCCTCCTTCAGATATCTCGCTGACCAGCCTCCACCGTATAACCGCAATGTCTCGAGGTATACCCCCTGAAGCAGAGGACATTTGGTAACAAGACCTTCCAGGTCAAGTTTCTGAACCTGAGGGGGGATCCAGACGGCGCCACCAAAATCGTTCTTGGGCTGGACAATCTTGACGAACGGTGTGATTTGCTCGCGGACTTGAGATAGAAGAACTTTGTCTTGGTACAATTCGAACAGAGACCATGAGATGAGCGATGTAGAGTTGACAGTGGTGGCCCAAAGAAGAGCGACATCAAATGCAGCGCGAACATCAATAGACAGGTTGTGCTTTCGGTAGACTTCAGTCCTGGCGCGTACAAGAGGGCTGATGGTGTGAAAGTCCTGCCATTTCGTCGCCGGTTCCTCATCGCTGAGAAACTTGTCTAACTCAGTGTGATACTCGCGCATGAAAGTGAGTAGCCTTTTGAGAGCAAATCTGGCACGCTGGGAACTTGGGAAGGGCGCCCAGACGGGGACGCCCATTGCGAGCGAGTGGAAAGCATCGTTGAAAATCCACAGATGAGGCCAGATATCGGTATAGACCTCGACAAAGTCTGTGCCAAAGACCGAGATGGTGGCAGTTCTGGCAACGAAGGTTTTCATAAGTTCAAAGAAGTCCACAGCCATGATCTTTTCGTCTCCAGTGTTCTCCAAAAGCTCCGCGTTGCCCAGTCGTTCCCAGTCCATCTGATCAGTGGGATAACTGTTGAAGGTGATTGCATCAGCAGCATTGTCGTCAAGATCCCGAAGGGTAGCCTTGGCGAGGGCATCGAGATGAGAGCCGCTCAGATACTCCTTGGTGATCTGATACACCTCAGGAGCAGCTTTATCATAAGCAGCAAGATCCTTCTTCTCAAGGCCAAAATTGGTCATCATAATCCGTCGTGCAACATACTCCTTGTCAGCGATAGATCCCGGCTGCTCAAGAAGACGAGCCACAAGTGAAGGTCGAAAGACAAAAGAGTGAATGCTCTGGAATAAGCGGAGTGAAAAGACACCCTGTGCATATCGATCTCTGAAGCGCGTCAAAGCTGAAGAAGGACTGAGGAAAACACGCGGAGCATGGCCGAACAGAGGAACCCAAAAGGGCGCAAGTGGAGGTGTTTTTGATCCATCCTTCCTAGAAGAAGAGGAACTGCCTGTAAAGAGTCTCGTTGTGATGAAAAGGATTATGGTTGTGACGAGAATAGCTTGTAGGGGATATCGCTGGGCGTGGGGGATGAGAGTCTCATTGAGGCGCTCCCGAAGAGCCTCAAGACTGTCCATGTTGTGATGCGATCAGTGAGTACTGAAGTGTTCCAACATGAATGAATAAGAATATAGGGTTTGGTGAGGTGGGAGCGATACGTGGTTTCGCTACTGAAAATGCAAACTTGAGAGCTCTTGTATGGATCAGACCCGCCCGTGCTGACTGTCGCTGCTCAGCCGTGAGTTGTAGGGGCTGTGCACTGTAGTCAGAGTGTTACAGTGGTAGGTGCACCACAGCTTCGCTGATATTATTGAGAAGGAGTTTCATAACTTTGGATTGTATAGAAATTAGATACTCAAAGTAACTCTGTTGCTAAACAGAGTTCTTTATTCCAGTTCAGTCACTATCAGTCCCTTTGTTTTTCTCTGGAAGCTTCTGTCATGAACCAGCGCTATTGATTGAGCTTATATCCGTACTGCTGCATCACACATAAGCCAGAAGCATTAGAAGTATATCGTCCAGGACAGATATATATAGGTAGGCAGACACAGAAGAAAGAGACGAAAATACACAGATAGAACGCCATTCAGCATACTAGCAATCAATTGACATATTTGTAAGACTATCTCATGTGCCAGTCTATCATGTCTGTGGTCAACCAAGTGGGTATCAATGTGTCATCGCTCCAAATGTCAGCGACATAATGCGCTGTACTGGAGAACGTTCTCCAACAATTAGATCTGGTTTCGTGGTCTAACGGTTATGACTGCGGATTCTGATTCCGCCAGCGAGGGTTCGACTCCCTCCGAGACCTTTCCTTTTGCTGCTACCGCCGATTATCTTTTGTCGTCGGTGTTGGTGATACTATCCTATAACACGAGAATAATGATGCTTAATTTCCTCCGATGTGTGGTCGGGGGTCAGACTGTATTGTCGAGTCTTTCGACACCTTGATCTTGGGTCAAAAGATGCAATTGAGTTATCCGCGCGGTCTGACGGGAGGCGGCAGCTTTTTAATACCTTTATAAAAGACATAGTTTGCGACTTGATGATAAGAAAAGCCCTTTGTCATGGTGAAGTTATGGGATAAGAGTTTCAGCTTTCCGATGTAGCTCAGCAGCCTTTGTAGAGACAGAGTTCGTGACAGGAAAAAGCGTCTTTCTAGACTTTTCCTCAGAGGAACATCCGCGAAGACTCTTCGTTATAGGCATTAACTATTCAGGGCTTGGCTTAAGGGGTACATATGCGACGGAGTAGTTCAAGTTGGGGGATGTTGGCGACGTTTGTCCTGGATATTGCGCAATGTTCTTATCAATCACAAGATTTCGGATACTGAAGTATAAGTCAAAGGCAGATCGTTTGTACTTGGCCGTTTATACCGAGAAATAACTCAATTGCACCCGAAAAGTAACTACTAAATCTAATTGAATATTCAAAAGACGTCTACTCATTAGTTGCACATAATTCTCTGTCTTACACGCCCATTCCCATTCCTGGCCGGGCATCATTGGGTTGGCGCTCCGATGGTCGGCTGCCTCAGGCCCCAACCGGTTGCATCATCCGTCTGAATCTGGCAACTTACTCTTATGTGAGCCCCGTCAAGTGCTTATAACAAAAAGCCCTCTCCCCCTTTTAATAAATAGAGCAAACACCTCTTTGGCCAAGGTAAAGTAGCTACCGGATCGCAGCCAAGGCCCCTGGCAGCTCCGGTACCTTGTTGTCTCGTGCCTCTTATCGACGCGCTATCCCATCCCGCTACACCCCGCCATAAACCACCAGACACATCCCATGATGAGCTCGATCTGAGCCGAATAGTCACTATGATACCTCAATTACTCCTGCGGTCGTCGAGGACATGTCCTCAGAGGAGTATGGCACTTTATCGACTGTCTTCTGTGTCTCAGCGACCTGGTTTGACGCAGGCATTCTGGACATGTGCCCCGCGTCGCGAACGAGCACCCACAGATTCGAAAACCAAAACCATAGCCACGACGAAACCTACGGCCGTGTTTCCTGCGCAGAAACAACCGACGAAACAAAATGATCCTCTTGCGACGGTTGATAAATCTGCGACTGAGCAGCGTAAGGCCGATTGGGCCATCATGAAAGAGATGACTCGGTACCTGTGGCCCAAGGATGATTGGGGTACAAAGCTGCGAGTCGGCCTTGCTGTGTCTTTGTTGATTGGCGCAAAGGTTCTCAATGTGCAGGTGCCCTTTTACTTCAAAAGCATTGTTGATTCAATGAACATCGATATTGCTGCTGTGGGAGGTACTGCGACGACAGTTGCTGGAGCTATGATCCTTGCATACGGCGCATCTCGTATAGGCGCAACGATATTCCAGGAATTGCGAAACGCCGTGTTTGCATCTGTTGCGCAGAACGCTATTCGAAGGGTAGCTTGTAACGTATTCGATCATCTGCTGCGTCTCGACTTGACGTTCCATCTGTCCAAACAAACTGGTGGTTTAACACGGGCCCTAGATCGTGGTACAAAGGGAATCAGCTTCATTCTGTCCAGTATGGTCTTTCACATCATGCCGACCGCGCTTGAGATCAGCATGGTGTGTGGAATTCTCACTTACAACTATGGCGCAAAGTTTGCTGCCCTCACTGTTTTGACGATGGTCAGCTACACAGCTTTCACCATCTGGACGACAGCTTGGCGAACAAAATTCCGAAGACAGGCGAATGCTGCTGACAACAAGGCTTCCACTGTGGCAGTGGACTCACTCATCAACTATGAGGCTGTCAAGTACTTCAACAACGAGACGTTTGAGGTTGCGCGGTATGACAAGGCTCTTCAGCAGTACGAGAAGAACTCCATCAAGGTTGCCACATCTCTGGCTTTCCTGAACAGTGGACAGAACATCATCTTCTCGTCGGCACTTACAGGCATGATGTACCTTGCCGCCAATGGTGTGGCTGAGGGTACCTTGACCGTTGGCGACTTGGTCATGGTGAACCAGCTTGTCTTCCAGCTTTCCGTGCCCCTCAACTTCCTTGGATCCGTCTACCGTGAGCTCCGACAGTCTCTCCTGGATATGGAGACACTCTTCAACCTTCAAAAGGTCAATGCCAACATCAAGGAGCAGCCTGATGCGAAGCCCCTAGTCCTTTCAAGGGGTGGTGAGATCAAGTTCGAGAATGTCGACTTTGCTTACCACCCTAACCGCCCGATCCTGCGAAACTTGTCGTTGACCATCCCCGCTGGAAAGAAGGTCGCGGTTGTCGGCCCCAGCGGTTGCGGAAAGTCCACTCTTCTTCGTCTGTTGTTCCGATCTTATGATGTTCAGGGTGGACGAATCTTGATTGATGACCAGGATGTTCGCGATGTGAATCTCGAGTCTCTTCGCCGCTCAATTGGTGTTGTTCCTCAGGACACCCCTTTGTTCAATGACACCGTTGAGCACAACATCCGTTATGGCTCAATTAACGCCACCCACGACGAGGTTGTTGCCGTCGCCAAGCGCGCTCATGTCCACAACACCATCCAGTCTTTCCCCGATGGTTATGACACCAAGGTTGGTGAGCGAGGTCTCATGATCTCCGGCGGAGAGAAACAGCGCCTTGCTGTTAGTCGACTCCTCCTCAAGGATCCTCCTCTGCTCTTTTTCGACGAGGCAACAAGTGCCCTGGATACCCATACCGAGCAGGCTCTCATGATGAACATCAACAGTATACTTAGAGAAAAGGGCCGAACAAGTGTTTTCGTGGCTCATCGTCTCCGAACAATCTTTGACTCGGATCTTATCATTGTCCTCAAGGAGGGACAAGTAGCGGAGATGGGCACTCATCGGGAGTTGATCGATCGTGATGGCGTTTACGCCGAGTTGTGGAGTGGTAAGTTGGAATGGTTTCGAGAAATTCGTTTGCTAACAATGGTGCAGCCCAAGAGACGAGATTCCAGGAGGATGGAAACGAGAAGGATGAGGCTGAGGAGGAGAATGATGGTCAGAAGAAGAATTAAACATATAATGCCCCTAGACGGCACATGCCTTGATCGGCTGCTGACAAGGTGCAAGATGAATACAACTCAAACTTACCGCAATAAGCACCGAATTGTTGTTAATGATATCATTGATCAAGAGGGACATGCTCTGTTGGAGTCGGGTGTCAGGTAATGAGTAATTGCTGTCTTCAATGGTGGATGGTAGGATAGTCTTGAAGTGTGCAACTTGTCGCCACTTTCAGAGGTCGGGTCGGGCGTTGAAGATATCGAGGGTCATTCCCGCGCTCTGGAAAGTTCTTCGATAAGCGGGCCAAGAAGGGCTATATAAAGCTCGGGCTTCTCTGACCTTTCATCGTTGTCACTCGGCTGTCCAGGGGCACCTTGAAGACCAAACAAGATAACCAGACGCTAGGCCGCTCAGTTCGTGTACAGCACCGTCCTCGTGAGCCCTGCCCATCGCACAGATACGCGATGGCCGTGGACCTGGGCCTCATGGGTGACTAAGAAGACGAGGACCAAGTCACTTTGGGAGTGACACCATCGACCTTCGACGCTCCTGTCGATTCGTTGCCTCATTGGAGTGAGGCAAGCCGTGGCCGGCCCTGTTGGATCTTGTAAAGGCACAAGGCTATTTGTCGATTACACCTTAGCCTGTTGAAAGATAACGCTTTGGCGCCAGTTCTTTGGGTGCCAATTGTGCAGTAGCGTACCGCAGTAGTAGAACTCCTTGATGTATTCCTACTAGGCGTTGCAGCTGTTATATCTCTCGCTCGTACGTGCGGATTGACTTGCTGGAATTCATCGGTTTCGGGAAGAGGGGTCTGAGTTGGGCTTGTGGAGGTTTTGTTCGACGTTCGTATCGCTGGCAGTCTGAAGGCCCTGTTGAGATACAAGTTAACTCAGAAACGGCACCAGGGTTTCATGTCGGGATATAAAGTACTCCAACTGTGTTGAGACAAGCGGATTATTGCTACCAAGTTCTGTAGGGGAGCATCTACTACAGGTTGACAGAAGATGGCAAAGATACTACCTCAGAAGACGAGACCTTGACATAGATATTTGAGCTTTCCTCTGTTCACACAGGTTTTGCTGTTCAAAAAGGATCGGACAGAGTGAGAATCCGTCATGTTCGAGTGTTGGCCATTGAGAGTCCGTAGTCTACGCCCGACCGTTGCCGCAAGGCCTCAGTATCAATTGTTGTACAAAGCACCTGGTGTGCGAGCCAAAGTCCTCTCATACTGGATCCAAGTCGCTAAGTAATCGTTACCATGTTATATCGGGTGTAATGGGGTTACATCTTGGTCGTGGCAGTAGCTTTGATTCCATAGCTGTCTTTCTGTCAGCATCGTTTGCGTACATGACATCGTGATAAAGCGGCTGGACGTACCGAAGCAAGAAGATCAGCACTTCCAAGTGAGATCCTCTTGTGAAACCGAATTTAATCTTGTGGCTAGCAAAGCCAACATTGATGAGGGCAATGCTCTCCTTGGACTTAAACATTGAAGCTGCGCGCTGAGACGTTGACGCACTCAGAGACTCGATCTCATATATGTTTATGTTGTATTGTAGGGCGCTCTTATTTGTTCGTATCTGAATGCCAACCATCACTGAGAATCGTAGAACAAGACAAGGTCAAGACAAGCCCGGGCGGCACTTGCTCGTCCATAGGAACTGCTCCGTTGACATTCGTGTGAAACTTAACCTCATCCCGTGCATGGCTGACCGAGTTCAACCTGCTGAAACAGAGCGACTTCGTGTGGACAGAGGGGATCCCCTAAAGCTTCGACAAACGTCTAAAAAGGTCTGATTGTAGCGCTTGGTCGTGGACATAATGGTCTTCGGGTCCAGTGGCAGCTGCGCGGTACGACTCGACGATCGGGTGCCTTTAACTCGAGGTATGGGGTTGCACAATCGGTTCTTGCTGTCGATACTTTCGCAGCCTGACGTTCGCGAGTCATTCTGTATTCGACTGGTCATTAGTGACCATTGAAATACATCGCCTTTGTGTACTCACTGAAGCTTGGTTGATTCTCTTCCCGCCGTAGTGTTGGTGTCAGTCCGGATCTATTTGTATTCGCAGCGTCTGCTGGGACACTTCCGCCCCCTGTACTGAGTTACTGACCGAAGCTTTGGGCCAAATTTTCGACCCAGTCGTGTAAATGCCAGTTGAAAACCGAGGAAGCTCCCAAAAGGTCTATGGACCAACATCGGGATAAATCTCCTCTCGGGTAGTCTTATGACCTTCAGGTTCGTTTCGAACTCGAACTTGGCCTTCGACTTGGATTTGAGGATGAATGTATGCTTTTTCTGGAACTCGTTTTCGATAGAATTCGGCTCGTGAGCTGTTGGCTCATGTGTGAGAAGACTGGCGAATACTGAACAGGCCGGCGGTCTTCTTGCTGAAGGGCGTTCGTCACTAATCCTCCACTTCAGGAACGCACTCGCGGTCAGGGGGTGGCTGTACCAACTGCTCAGCAAAGTCAAGCTCACCACGAACTGACTCTTGTTGAACCGTGTTTGACTTGGCAGTGTGCTGTTTGACACTTTGCTCCTTGGTGTTCGGGCTTCGGGCTTTCGCTTGAGTGGAGGGTTGGTCGTCAGCAGTCGATTATCACGTCTTGTGGAAGGCACTTAGATCCTGGTGTTGGAGTGTCTCACTTGCTTCAACCACGGAGAGCTCCTTGTGTGCTGTTCCTTGTGTGCCGTTGAAGAAAGCGGTGCTCTTCTGACTGCAGGACGATTGTGGGGGATCTTGTATGGCATATCTCAACCGGGACGGGTAGCTTGTCGTGAAGATTTGTTGTTCGGCATTGGGTTGCGAGGATATTGAAAAGTCTTGGGCGGCATTCAGATCAGTGGTAGCGCCATGACATGGCACTTCTCGTGGGAAGAATTCTGAATGGGGCTCTGTTCTTGACGCGATGCCTTTCAGTATTGTGTTTCCTGTCGATCCCTCCCACCAAGGAGCTCACCAAAGAGACTAATTCCCACCACTTTCGCGGTCTAGTATACCAAGCCACACTCTTCGAGATTCAGATTTGGGACCGGATCGCCCTCGGCCAGATCCTTGAGCATGTTCGGGCTATAGCCAACGCATCTGCAATACGGAGACAAGTATCAATCCCGCATAAATACTGTAGAATGCCATGCGATAGCGAAAAGGCCTCCATTCTAGGCGCGCTGCCTGCAGTGATATTCGGTAGCTTTGGCCGTGAGTGGATTTTCTGTGCATGTGTAGGTTCATGACCTCTGGTCATTGCCATCTCTTGGTCTTTTCTGTAGCCCAGGGGTGATATCACTGTCGCGACTGAAGTGTTTTCAGGCGGAGGCGGCTTGATATCTACTCAAATGTCAGTCAAAGAAGCTCGCGAGGTCTTCGGGTGTCTGTGAACTTCGTACCTTGACACTCAGAAAGAATCAGTCATCAAGGTGCCACGCCTCGTACCACTCCCCCTTGATTCGTGTAATTCTGGTTTAAATGTTATTAAAAGGCCCGTGTACTCTCATACGAATATTTCATTGCAGCGATGATTTGAGACAGCGCTCAGCATTCGAAGATCGGACCGCGAAGTTGGATACTGGACAACACGAGCAGCTGAGTGAGGAGGATAGTGGAGAGGGCAACTGGTACTTCGATGACGAATAAAAGAACAGGGCATAAATTGGAACAGTCTGTAACTCAAATCAGACGTAGCGTAGAGATTTTGGTGATTTTCATTGTTGATGTTGATTGTTGTCGGAGTTGGTCTGTGATGCTCAGCATAAAATTGAATCTCAGCAAATGTTCAGCTGCACAACTGTCAGTCTTTGGGCCAGGAATCTTGAACAAGAGTGACCTTTTATACCCCAACAGATAAAACAGTACCCGCTTGACACTTACACAACAAAGAGAAAGCATTAATTTACAATCTACTTTACAGAATGTCCTCCGAGGGCTGTGTCTGATTTAATACGATAATTCACAAATGGTACAGGGTAGCCATCGTCCACTCAGAACCTCGAACCTAGCATCTGCGCCTGAGCAACGTTGCACATGAGTACAGACAGAACTGGCAAGATTGCGAAAGTAGAACGGGACGATGCAATTATTTCATGTCCAGTACCACTGGAATAGAGAAGGACCTCTCAAAACATTGGAACCGGGTGAATGGAACTCGTCAATTTGCAATTTATTAATTGACCCCTCACATGCAAGCGGTGGACGTTAGAACTCGGACACAGGGATCGACACCAGCCGATGAGATACAAGCTTGACCATAGCCATAACACCTCGATCTCATTTGGGGTGTGATGCATGGACAAAATGGCTGAAGGCAGTATAAGTGCAATATTCAGTTTCTACCGTTGCCCTCATCTTCCTCCATCGCTGCCAAGCCCCCGATCTGCTCGTACACAGTAGTGTGCAGATTTTATATGCAGCCCACTTAGATCATCCATGCAACCTCACATAAAGAACACCTCACCTCACCTCACACTCAACAACATCACACTCACAAACCCGCCATGAAGATCCTCCTCCACTCTCACTTCCCAGCCGGCCATGCCTACCCAATGCAAGCCGTAGCCCAATCGCTCATACGTCGTGGTCACCAAGTAACATGGCTCACCAGCGCCTCCAACGAAGCCCGCGTCCTCGCCGTAGGCGCAACTTTCGTCCCAACAAGTGCCATAGCCATCATTGACGAGCCCCTTATCGCCGCCAACGAAACTGGTATTCTCGACAAGGAGTACTCGCGGCTTCAGATCAGGCTTCTGGCGCAGGTGACGGATTACCGCCGGGTGTTGAGGGACTTTAAAGCAGATGTCCTGCTCGTCGATGTGATGCCGTATGGAGCGAGGGCTTTGTGTGAACTTGGTGAAGTTCCGGTTTATGCGACGCTGGGGGTGATTCCGATGTACATGTCGAGTTGGGGAGCACCGCAGGCTGTTTCGGGGGAGGGTCCGGCTACGTCGTGGATTGGATTGATCTGGAATCATGTTCTTCATCTTATTAGCCAGTGGATTCTTCTGCCGTTGCTTTTGAGGCCGATCATAAATGCCCAGAGGAGGGAATTAGGCCTGAAGAACTTACCATTCGGAGAGCCGATCGAGTCTTTCACTTACAGCCCCTATCTTCACATTCAGGCTTCGTCGCCATCTCTGGAATTCAAATTACTGCCGAAGCCATCGCAGCAGCGGGAGCATACCAAGTTTGTGGGACCGGTTGTTACCCAAGTACCGACCAGTCTTGCCCAGCTACCCCCTGAGTGGGATGAAATAGTTGCGCACCCTCGGGTTGTTGGTATTACTCAAGGCACCCTAGCCATGGACCCAACATCCTTGATCATACCTGCGATCGAGGCGCTCTCTGATAATCCAGACCTGCTTCTCGTAGTAGCCTCGCCACATGTAGAAGAGATCACATCGAGGATAGGGGAGCCGCCAAACGTGCGCTTCATCAGATGGATACCGTACCATCTCTTCCTCCCTCAGCTCTGCCTCCTCATCACCAATGGCGGTTACGGAAGCATAACGCAGGCGCTATCGCATAAAGTACCACTGATCTGCGCTGGGCAGACAGAAGATAAGAAAGACACAGCAGCGCGAGTCAGTTGGGCAAGAGCGGGCATCGATCTGAAGACGGACAACCCTTCAACAGAACAGGTTCGAATGGCAGCGAGGACGATACTGGACGATCCAGGGTTCGTGGAGAGGGCGGGGCATCTGGGAGATGAACTCAATGAACTTGGCGGCGCGGAACGAGCTTCGGAGCTTTTGGAGGAACTGGTAGAATCTAGAGCAAGATAAAAAATCAGCAGTTGTCAACTAGAAGACTTGGAAGAGCGGGAAGATGGAAATATTGCCGAGTGGCAGATGGATAGACTTGGGCAAAAGCGGCACGAAAGGAACACGATCGCGAGCACATCAAAAGATTTAGAACGAGATTCGATTCATTGCTAGAGCCTAATAATCCACCAGTCCGGTTCCATAAATCCGCCGCAGATGATGATGATAATAACATCCCTTTTTTTGGTTACAGGTGACATGTCCTGTGATTCAGATTCTGGAGAGGGTCAGTAAATGACGAAAACTTGAGATGACACACTCTAAGCTTCGAGGTGACTTACCGTAAACATTTCAAAAATGGCTCGTAGAGATCGTACTCGAGATACCGACTTGGGTATTGGTGAATGGTGCTTAGAAGGCAAAATCGTCCTCGCGCCACGGCCATGTGAACGCCAGGGGCCAGCGACGGACGACCATGGGCCATCCCCAGACACGGAAGATCATGATGAAGATGAGGACGGCCAGCCAGTCCGGCATGTTAAGGCAGATACCAGCGCCGCCGGGAAGGGGAATGTCAATGAGAACGGCCATGATGAACAGATCTTGGAATCAACGAAGACTTGACGAGCGTCTTGCGGCAGACGAAGAAGCAGTGCTTGAAGTGCAGAAACGAGGAGGGGAAAGCTTGGAAGAGCTGAGCAGCAACGACGAGGTCAGTTTCTTACTGTTCAGTATGTTCAGGGGAAGAAGAACAGGAACATGAAAAGTACGTACCAGAACAAATGTTCAAATGCTTGCAGTAGTAGAAATAAAGCGGGCGGAACACGAAAACGAACAAGGCGAAATTGCTGTGCGGTGGTTGTGTGGGAGGTAGAAAAGAGCAGGAGGGGAAGAAGTGGGAGTGTTGCCTTAAGGTAGTGGGAGGAGCGGGAGCGCGAAGGCGGGCGCCCTCTGACGGGCCAGTGCGAGAGATGGCGGTACAGAACCTCCGGTACAGATGGCCTCGAAGTGTGAAGAAAGTGCACAGAGGGTATTTGCGACATGGCAAGACGATTCGACTGCGAATATATTGTGTTTTTCGATATCACAGACGAGCTACGACGATCCTGCACTCGAGTGCATCCTTCGATACGATTCCCAGGCCCGATACTGGATGAATAAAGACGGCTTCGGTCTCAAATAGCATGCAGTATCCATGGGATAGTCCTCAATATGATGTATCCTTCGTATCCAAGCTTGTATCCTCTGTGTGGTGGTTTGGCACCGATGTGACTGTCGAGCTGCAACGATCTCGCATCCGAGTGATTGCCTCAACACGATTCCTAAGCACAACAGTAGATGAAACAACACGATTTTATCCTCATGTAGCGTGCAACATCCATGATATCATTGCCTACGTAGTGAATATCTTGTATCTCATCCTGCGCTATCCCTGCGGTGGTTTTGCTACGATGCCACAGGCGGATCTGGATGCGAGCGAGCTACTAAGCGCAAAATACAAGATAAACAGAGGCGGCGAGGTCCTTGAAGAGTGTGCTGTATCCGTTATATCATCCTCAATCTAAAAAAATACGTCTCATTCCGTCCTGAGTCCTCTCTGCGTGTTGTTTTGCTACGATGTTCACTGGCGAGTTAAGATGCGGCCAAGTCACCAGGGAAACCACGAATAGATTCAAGAGAAACAGCGATGCAAATGCCTTGATAATGTTACGAAGCAGTCTGCAGTCAACGTCAAGATATTCACGAGTGACATGATTATCAGGAGCGTATCGACGTCCCTCGAGCAACTGCGCAAGACGTCGAGCCCAACCGTCAAAACAACATCTCACGATACCTCACACCTTTCCCACGAGCGCAAAGACCGCTTCCATCGTATAGTACATTCACACTACGCACGCAATGTTCCCCTCAACGCGTATATCAGAACATATCACCAAGACAAACTACAAAGTTAAACAACAACATCACAGCATACCACAGTCACAGTCAAAGCAAGCTTTCTTCTTCAAGCCACCGCATAAAGCCGTGAACCCAATGAAAAAAAAGGTGGTTGCCCATGGGGCTCAATCAAAAATTAGTCCAGGCCGCTTCGAACGGCGTCCTCACCAGCTGCCATAAGACAGGATGAGTCCAGCCCCCGGGCTTCATGATCCCCGAGAGCCACTGGATGTTTGGCATGAGAGAAGAGAAAAGAAAAGAGGTCTGGCCTGGGAGGAAGGCGGGTTTATATACCCAGGATCCCGGGCGGTGAGGGGCCGAGTGATCTGGGAGGCGGCAGTATCCCGGCAGCAGATCAGACGGGAGAGTGGAGACGTGCGATCTGACAGCTGGTGACGTGCAGCGAAATGCTCCGCCAAAAACGGGAAGCAGGGGACCGTTGTGTAGTGGCGCGGGGCGGTTGGACGTTATATCAACGACGAGGCCGGACACTCGGCTGTGATCTTGCGACCACGCACAATAGGAAAAATGGTGCACCATTTTTACGACGATGGGGCATTTCTTAGCTTCCGAGAGATATTTTTGACGGTATTTTTAATTGTTGTTGTGGTTGCCCTGAGTATTTTCGAGGGTGCGTTTTGAGCCTCATTCAGGTCCACGGGGGGGTTTTGGGGAGCGGTGATGCGTCATTGGGCGGTAGTTGTACCACAATAATAGAGTGAGTGACTTGGCGATGTGAATACTGGTACTGCATTGTAAGATAATCCATGTCAACGGCAGTGATGCAAAAATGAATGAGTAATTGCAATGTGCATGCATTGAGGATTGTATTGACTACGAAGGTACGATATGGAATTACATTAAGTACAATTGTGATGAATACACAGAACACTCATCGAAGCGCTCAAATGAATCAAGGAACATCGCACAATAATTACAAGATGCATGGACCCAAGGTGGTTGAGCACTCGCAGAGTGGCTTGGCCTCTTCAGGAGGACCAAGCTTGGCGAGGTGAGCGACCTACGTTGGCTCAGGACGTTTTTGGCCCAAATCACAAAAAGTCTTGGCCAACCTTAATGCAGCTCTGAAGGTCTTTGGATAAAATTGCCCAAGTTCAGCTTGGAACCGTCCCAAGTCACAAGGTTGCCCCCTTTCATTGGGTGAGCTCGTCGAGGCAGACTCCTTCTGCGAGGCTCCACAGACGAGGGGAATTAAATGGAAGGCAGTGTAAAATATGTGATTGGCTTGAGAGGCTCTCGAGATCTCTGCGCCTCTGGAGAGCCCACTTGCCTGTGAATCAAGGTCCGCTCTTGAGCTCGGGCAGGGCTTGGGGCTCTGGCCCTCGCCTCGCTGCTATTGTCCCAGGCAGCTCGAGCTCTGCGCACACACAAGATCAGCCGGCTCCACTCTTGTTGGTATTTAATCCATCCTCCCTCCTCTTCATCTCTCTCTTCTTCTTCCTTTCCTCTTCAGCCAACCACCAACATCTTTATCCTCCTCCACCAACATCATTATCCCTCCTCACTCCCCTCCCATCTTTCTCTTCTATACCTATCCACCATCAGTCCTCATCAACCGGACACACGACGGCACCTCGATCCCCAAGCCTCCTTTTGTTGACACTCAATGTGCTCAATGCAGCACTTTGCCCGCGGCTTTGTGGGGTTGGTTATTGGACTCGTGTTCAAGAGCCAATCCAATGAAGTCCTGCGCAGAGTGTTGCCTTGGGCATGTTGTGTTGTCTTTGTGGCGGCGGCGGCGGACTGACCCCCTGCCCAGCGGGGGAGTCTCCCGAGCCATTCGTGGCTCGGTGACATGGTAAGTTTCACTTTTCCTCTGGTCATGCCCTTTCATCTCCTCATCTGCCCCCTTCCCTTCATCGCACCTTATGGCAACTCACACTTGCCCTCAGCTGCCGTCACCATGGGCTTCATGGGCTAACTCAAGAAGGTCAAGTTCAAAGTTCGAAAGTTCATGGCGAAGATCAAGGTCCGCCGCCGTTTCGCTAAGGATGCGAAGGCCAACAACGAGCACGGCCTGTCAGTCTCGAACGAGTGTGCAAGGTATGTTACTCTGACAAGACACTAGCAGCTCGACTCTAACCCTTTGTAGAATATGCAATGCCTTTGTAGGCAGCGCGCCTGAATCTGGCACCGACAACCAACTCGCTGGTGCCTTCGGAAACATGGCACTCCAGCAAGGTCCCCGCGGTGTCGACCGAGGTCGTCACCAGAGCTTCTTCGCTCTGAACGCTCCACAGGGAAACCCATTTGCCGCAGCTGGCGCTGCCAGCATGCCATTTCCCACCAACCTTCAGCAACAGCCCTTTACTGGGCAGCACTTCGGTCTGCCAGGGGCTTCGAACCGTCTCGAACGAGTGTGCAAGGTATGTTATTTTGACACGAAGCTGGCAGCTCGACTCTGACCCTTTGTAGAATATCCAATCTCTTTACAGCCCAAAGCTTCCAGCTGTTCTTCAATGGGCAGCAGTTTGGGCCCCCAGGCGCGTCGAACACCCTGGCACTCACCAACCCAAACGGCTTCGGAAGGTTTGATCCGCGTCGAGGTGCCAGCCGGTATGGTCGTGGCTCTCGTGGACTCGCCTCGGGCCCTGGTTGCGTTGGAGTCACAGCTCGTCCGATTGTGCGAGATCTGCACTGTATGTCTTGGTTTGAACGGGGTTCAAGTCAATGCATACAGTGTCGAACTTGCACACTCGTTCGAGCTGCGACTCCAACGCAACCGGGACTTTGATGGCTGAGCACACTTGTCTCTCTCTCTCTCTCTCACACACACACAAACACTCACGCTCACTCACTCTTCACCGCACGCACTCGTGGGAACGCCTGGGAGGATTGGCTTGACTTGGCTTGGACTCAGACTTGGAGGACTTGGACAGGATGCTTGGATACAATACAAAACTCAATCAAACACTTGAAACTCATCTTGACTTCTATCTTGATACTCATAAACTCGTGCACTTAGTGAATACTTGCCGCTCATCATCGTGAATTTCGTAACTGTGAAATCTCTGTTCGCCGCCACATATCATTGTAACTCCACTGTAACACGATTTTCTCTCACTCAATGACTACCAGATCATCCTCCACGTCAATCAAATCCCCCGGCTGCACCAAAACAACCAAGCATTTTCCACCGACAGGACTGCAAATCTCAACCTCCATCTTACTCGACTCAATACAGACCAGGACATCGCCCTTGTCTACAACACTCCCTTCTTTCACCATGACCTTGTAACATCGACCCGGCATCGTCGCCTTGACTCGTTCACCACGAAGACCCGAACTATCCAGACTCAGGCTATGTCCATTGACAACAGACTCGACTTGATACGGAAGAAGCAATTCATTGACAAAGGGCGCACTGGAAATGGCCCTTGCTTGTTGGTCCGCAGCAGCGGCAATGTCCTCTTTGTTCATGGTAAGCCACGTCTCGTACTGCTCAAGATCAAGAACACCGTCACTAATCTGAACAAGCTCCGACCTCGATGTTCCATCCAGCGCCGCTTCAGTGACGGCATAAAAAGAAATCCTGTCAAAGCGCCGAAAGAACCAAGCCTCAGTGTCAACAAGGTCAGAATCCCAGATCTCAACTGTTCTTCCGACAAGCTGATACCCACCAGGCGAATCCGTCGCGTAGATACACATATACTGCCCCCCGATACCAACAGCGCCACGAGGCGTGTAAGAGCGCGAAGGATTGTACTTTGTCCCGAACAGACGGTGACGCGGATCCAAGGGGATTGCACACGGGGAGCCCATGAACACATCGCCTAGACCAAGGACTACGAACTCTGCGGCGCTCAGAACTTTGGTCAGATCAGAGATACCATTGAGCTTTTGGAGGAAGTCGATGTTGCTGGGGAGCCAGGGTGCGTTTGGACGGATTGTTGCTGTGTATCGTTCGATGGCGGCGCGGCTGACACTATCGTCGAATGCGATGGGGAGACGGACGCTCCTTGAAGGGACTTGCAAGGGGACTTTGTAAGAGCGGATGTGATCTGCCAAGCGTGATAGCATCAGCTCTGGGGACAGACCGCGAGTGTAGGTGACGTGGAGGCTGAAGACACCTGGGGTGAGTTCTTCAACGCCAGGGATGGGGCTCTTCTCGTGATTCTCACAGAACGCTGATATCTCAAAGTTGTGACGGAGATTGAAAGAGGAGGCATCACCGAACTCCAAGAGAAATGCTCGATCTCCTGCTTGACGGACAGTAACTCTTTGGCCGTCATGTTCGATGATACCCACGGTGGCAGGAATACTCCCCAACTTCTGTGCCAGAGCTGCCTCATCAGACGGGACGCCTTCCAAAGCCTCGAGAGGTGAGAGTGTCTCGATGACTTCATCAAGCTTCTTCTCTAATCCAATCGCAGTTGCAACATCAATAGGATCGAAGCGAATCGTATCCCCAGGCCGAACCTGTCCCATCTTCCACAGATCCGCAGAGCACACCACACACAGCACCACGAATCCACCAAGACTTGGACCATCGCATCCCAGAACGACAGCTTCATCTCCAGTGAAACTCACACTACCGATCGAGTACGGAGCATCATGGATATTGGAAGGATGTAAGCCGGCTTCGCCTCCGCTTCTGCGAGACCACTCGGGCTGGGGGCCAGTGAGACGAACACCGAGGCGGTTACTGTTGTGATGAACCTTCCAGTCGCTGAGGTACAACGCCCTGACACTTTCAGGGGTGAAGTAGTCTGGAGCTCCGTGAGGACCGGGGATGACTCTGATGGTCCATGAGGCTTTGGGGTGAGTTGGCACAGGCACTGGTGGTATAGCTTGAACTTCACTAACCAAGGGATCTGCAGGACCGATGGCAAGAATATCTCGCGCCTGGAGCTTACGACCGCTGCAACCTCCAAGCTTCCCAAGTTCGAAAGTCGCTCGACTACCCATCACGACTGGGACTTCGATTCCTCCCCGAATAGCAAGATATACACGGTGACCATGCTCAACGACACCAATACTCAGTATCTGACCTGCTCTGACACCAATGGCTTGGTTCATGGGGGCCGCTACATCGTCGATTGTGACTTGTGCAACACCACCGACGGCGGCAATGATAGCATCACAATGAAACTTCAAGGAAGGGCCTCCAAGAGTGCATTCTAGCCCCGCCGCGCCTGAAGGGTTGTACACGAGACGATTCGCTAGTCGAAAGGAGTAAGAATCCATTGGGCCTCCAGGAGGGACACCGATGTTCCAATATCCAGTCCGGCCGGGGTAGTCCTGAACCGTGGTCAAAGCCCCAGGCTGGAGGACTTCAAGAGAAGAGGAGTGGAACTGGAAGGAGTCCAAGGATTTCGTCGTATAATCGCCAGACTTGAACATGGGAGACGCTACAATCTGGCGAAGATATTCGAGGTTGGTTTGCACGCCTTCGATACGAGTGGCTGCAAGACCTTTGGCTAAGTTCTCGATAGCCTCTTCACGATCGGACCCAGATGCGATGAGCTTGGCCACCAGAGGATCGAAAGAAGTCGTGATCTCAGTCCCAAGTTGGATCCAGGTATCGACTCGAAGGGAGGAAGGGAACTTAAGAGCAGTGACACGACCAGCGCAGGGGCGGAAAGACTGAAGGGGGCTCTCAGCGTATACACGGACCTCAATTGAAACACCAGACACTTGGGGCTCCATATTAAAAAGTTGAGCTGCATTCCCATCGGCAATGTTGATCATACACTCCACAAGATCAAGACCAGTTACTGACTCAGTCACAGGATGCTCAACTTGCAACCGAGTGTTCACTTCCAGGAAATAGAACTCCCTTGAATCGATATCATAGATGAACTCGACTGTGCCGACGTTGCGATATTCGACCGATGAAGCCAACCGAATTGCAGCCGCTCGCATTTCCGCCCGAATTGACTCAGGGACCAATATCGCGGGGCTTTCTTCAACAACCTTCTGATGGCGCCGTTGTAGAGAGCAGTCCCGTTCGCCGGCAGCAATGATACGACCTGTGCCGTCTCCGAGAATCTGGACTTCAACGTGGCGAGCCCGTTGGATAAACCGTTCGATGAAAACGCCCCCATTACCGAAATTAGCTTCTGCCTGCCGTTGAACGCTCTCAAACGTTGTGGCTAGACTCTGTCTGTCTTCACAGTAGCTTAGGCCGATACCGCCGCCACCAGCAGTACTTTTCAGCATCAAGGGGAAACCAATTCGTTCGCCTTCCTTGAGAGCTTCTTCCAGCGATGTGAGAAGGGTATCACACCCAGGGACAGTTGGAACGCCTGCCTCGACTGCAATAGCGCGGGCACGATGTTTCAACCCGAGATCAGCCATTTGCTTCGGAGTTGGTCCAATCCATATCATACCCTTCTCTTCCACAGCGGTAGCAAACTCGGCATTCTCTGAGAGGAATCCGTAGCCAGGGATGACGGCGTCAGCCGAAGACTGAGCTGCCAACTTCAGTATCTGGTCCATATCCAGATAAGTCTCAGAGACTGAAGATCCTTCAAGCTTGAGAGCAATATCAGCTTTGCTAACGTGTGCAGTATGTGCGTCTAACTCAGAGTAGATGGCAACAGCTCGAAGACCCATTTTGTGTATCGTCTCGATTATACGAACCGCGATCTCGCCACGATTGGCCACAAGAATTGAAGAGATAGTACGCTTACGAAACCCGTTTGTCAACGATTTGGTCTCCTCGAGAGAAGCATGATAAGCTCGCCAGCCGCCATGACTGGTGATATCGATAGCTCCATCAAAGCCGCAGGGCTCGCATACGAACCCCTTTACCCAAGCCCCATCTTTGAGCTCGATCGAACCGATAGCAAGAGGGGGAGGAATTGTGAGCATGAAGCTCGCGAGCGAGGTCTTGGGCAGGTTCCAGATTTCGACTTCAATTTCTGCACCTTGACCAGTGGGCACTCGCTTCAGACCTGGCTTCTTGGGACCAATTGTTGTGTTGAGGGAGTACAGCCGATAAGACGATGAAGTCTTCGTGACCCTCAAGAACTTTCCTCCACGAGTCACAACATCCTTGTTGAGAGGAAACCCAGTCAGATGCGCACCAACCACAGCAATGGGGATGTAATTCGACGGGATCGATGATGTGGCAGCGGGAGGCTCGCAAGCGCTTACACCAGTCGCACCCAGCAACCTTTCTTCGTCACCAAACCACTCTCGAGCCCAAGACAGGAGAAATGGTTCTTGCCAACGGGTCGAGATGAGCGTCACACCAAATGGAAGTCCATCTGGCCGAAAGCCCGCGGGGATAGAGAGCGCCGACCAGTCCAGAAAGTTCACGAAATTAGTATAAGTACCCAGAATCGAGTTCTCCTCGACCGGGTTCTTGACGAGCTCATCAAGCGTGGGGAATGTTGGGGACGTGGGTACCAAGAGACCATCAAACCGAGCGAATTCCCGCTCAATTTGACGTGTAAGTTCCTGTCTAAGGTATTCACCTTCAAAGACATCTGCTGCGGAAAGGGTCTGAGCTCTGATAATAATCTTTCGCACGACAGGATCCATTTCTTCAGCAGCGGCGCTCTCGATAAAGCCCCGGATGGCTTCGTACCGCTCAGCGACCCACGGACCGTTATATAAGAGCCGCGCAAGTCGAAAGAGGAGCGAGAAGTCCACCGGAACGAGACTCCACCCCAAACCTTCTGCTTTGGCGAGAGCGTTTTCGTACGCTGGATAATGGTCGTCTCTGCCAAACCAGTCTGGAGAGGCACAAATTGCGAGAGAGGGCTTAGTGAGGCTTGCTGAGCCTCCGAACTCATCATAAGGGGCAATGTCAGGGTCAGGTCGCGCCCGAGAATATGGGTCTTGGACATCGTATCCTTCGGCGACAGATAAGACTGTCTCAGCATCATCGACCGTAAGAGTGAAAATGGATACACAATCGAGAGATTTGCATGCCGGAAGTACGCCATGAGTGCTCAAAGCACCACGGGTTGGCTTCAATCCCACGATGTTGTTGAACCCTGCTGGAACTCGACCAGAACCAGCTGTATCCGTACCAAGAGAGAAGGGTACTATGCCACGAGCGACAACGACAGCACTTCCAGAGCTGGAACCACCGCTGACACGACTGGGGTCGAAGGAATTAGGGACAGCACCGTAAGGCGATCTCGTACCGACCAGGCCAGTAGCGAATTGGTCGAGATTCGTCTTTCCGATAAGGATTGCACCGGCGGCCTTGAGATTTGCAATCACCGTGGCATCTGAAGTAGCTGGGGTAGACCTGAATGTTGGACATGCAGCGGTGGTGATGAAGCCTTCGGCATCGATGTTATCTTTTGCAGCGAAGGGGACTCCATACAGGGGGAGGGACGCGGTGTCAGAGGTTAAGGTCTGAAGGGTCGTCCATTGGGCTTTGATCTGTTCAGTAGAAGCTAGAGAGATCCAGGCTTTGGTTGTAGGATTAGCTGCTCTCTCGGTTGAAACGAGGGAGAGGAGTCGGTTGAGACCATCTCCAGCAATCTGGGCAGATTTCCACTGAGATATAGTCAAAGGGGATGAATCCGTCCTGCCATTTGGAAGATGTTCCACGACTTTGATGGCAGTATAGAGCTCGGTCATGGTGTCAGGGAATAGCGGAACAAGATCTTCAAAGGGAGCTAGGTGAGGTTATAGGCAAGGTAAGAACGGGACTGCTGTTTATCGAAGCAGTTTCTTGCACAACCAAACAACAATATTTATACTAATTTCTCCAACAGATCAAGTCGGATGAGCCTGAAGGTAACACTGCGGAATCGTCTCAACGGGTTCGAATTTCCGAGATTCGTAAACTTGCATAGCCTCGAGGATCACGAAGCCAAACGATTTCATGTTCACTGATAACACAACAACACCTCTGCTTTCAAGAGGGCGAACTTGCCGAAGGCCCGGCGGCCAAACACTGAAGCCTGGCTGTACGGTATTATACGAATTGAGTGCTGGACTTGCACGTGGACGAGTGTGAGAAGGAGTCAAGGTTGAGTCTGGGGGTTGAGATTATGTGGAAAATTACGCTATCGCCGAGTCTAAGCCGTTTACAAGTCCGCTCTTAGTCCGTGTTGTTTCCGGACGTTTACCCCGTCTTCAGGTGCGGGAATAACAGGCAAGTCAATGGCCTTCAATTCATTTGCTCAACGTATTTTTCCAAGTCAATTGGAGTTGAATTCTTTACTAATTTTGTTTGTTTCATAGATCGTCAGCTCATAGTCCACGATAAGAAGACCCCAGAAAAGTTCGGCCAATCATGGGACTCGCCGGCGGCTAAAGTGGTTGTCAACCTGGTCCACGATGGACTATCTGTTTTGGCCGGCGGCGAGATCGTATATTACCAGTCAATTTACTCGAAAAGGATATATCGTTTCGAGAGGTGATGCATGTCTGAGGCAATGGGAGCAAGGACAATGCAGATGCAAGCTCGTGATTGAGACATGGCTTATGCCATTGGATCCTCGGCTTGCGGGCTTAAAGTGGAGGGACTTCTGTCATATTGCGACAGATCGACATATGTCTTGGACTTTTTGTGTGTATCGTAGAAGATATACTCGAGTTGAAGTTATTCAGACATGGCCAATTCCTCTCTTGAACCAGATCAACTCAAGTCTCACAATGAACGAACATCCTTCGGTATATCCGTTTCCCCGTATTTCCGACCCCGTGGGGCATTCCCATCTCCGATGATTCCTTATCGTATTACGACCTTACCGTAGCAGGACGAACTGATAAGGCGCGGCCCCCGATGGCGGATCATCAACAATGGACGGCTGCTCACTATCACGCCGTACGCCCACGACACGACCTCGACTCCCGCTTCGTCAACTGGTCGGCCCACAGCCAGAAGATGGGCCCCTTGTCTCTTATCACAAGCCAGACTCAGACCTAGAACAGAACGCCCGCGTCCTGTGGGGTCATGTTCTCGCACCCGCTTCACGGCACCGGCCCGTCTGATCTCTCCCGGTCCGGCTCCGGATCTGGCCGTTCTCTGATGGCTACCTCCGGGGCGTCTGTCGGTAATGCTAACGCCCGTGCGCGGCCATGTGACACGTGCCGTGTCCGTAAGACGCGGTGTGTAAAGGAGGAGGGTCAGACGAGATGTGTTTTATGTACTTTTCACAACCAGCCTTGTACGTTCCTGCGTGGGCCTACACCTCGTCAGAGAAGACAGAATCGGGAAAAAGAACGTGAGAAGCAGATTGATGCTCGAGATGGGGATGAGAATCAGGGAAACTCTACGACATCGCCTGTTGCGGGCTTTGAGACGGGAGCGTCTCCGTCGAGTCGACATGGTGATGCTGCATCTACTCCCGCGAGTGTGGAAAGTAACCAGCAGTTCACTCAGATGCAGCAAGTGATGCCCTTTGAGGATAATATTCCTGAACCGTCCCGCCCTAGTATTCTCAGCAATACCCTCGGCCTAGACTTGAAGACGCATGCTGAGTATATCGGACCAACCGACTATCGTGATCCTGTTCTTCTCGACCTCCATCGCCCAAATCTGTTGAACCAGGATGCTCCGCCGCTGTCTATAACCTCTACGTTTGCTAGACGATTGGACTATCAGACTGTCTTCCTCGTTCATCCTGATGAATCTACTGCTTCAGAGAAGATGCGCATCGCAGATCTGGATGCCATCGAAGCGACAGTTCACCCCCTTGGCCGCACGTTGGTTGATCTCTACTTTCGAATTGTCCACCCCAGCTTTCCGATCTTGCATAAAGATGTATTTATTAGCAAGCACCGTTTATCTCACCGACATTTTGCGCCATCTCTACTCGCTGCAGTGTATCTGGTAGCTCTTGATTGGCAACTCTACGACAGTCAACTTGCAGGACGTGAAGTCGAATCGATCCCGGATCCAGCAGCTCTCGAAGAATTAGCTGAACGGACTATCAACCAGGATATGCGAAGGCCCAAGCTTAGTACGCTGGAGGCTGGTTTACTTCTCCTGCAAAGAAACCGAAAGATTGTCGAGTCTGGATCTCACACGCACCCAATGTCGAACCGCATGTTCACAGCTCAGATTGTTGCCATGGCTCAAGATCTGGGTATTCACATCGACTGTAGTTCTTGGTCAATACCCGCATGGGAGGTCGGTCTGCGGCGAAGACTTGCTTGGGCTTTGTACATGCAAGATCGCTGGGGAGCATGTGTTCACGGACGACCCTTTCTGATCCAGGACAACGACTGGGATGTTCGGCCTTGCACTGCCCCAGATTATCCAGAGCTTGGGCAGATGGATCCTGAAGCGAACCCGGATCATACTTCACCTATAATTGTCGGATGGGACTTGTTTATTCGTCACATTGAGCTGACGCAGATTCTGAGTGATGTGATTCGAACATTCTACAGTGCTGCAGCCACTCGAGTTGGAGGGACATTGGATCAAATGGGCGTCGTCGCTGCTGTTGAACTGGCGAAGCCTCTTGTCTTTCGTCTTCGAGAATGGCACGCGAATCTACCAGCTCGACTGCAATTACAAAACACTCAGCTCCGAGAATTATGTGCCAATGGAGCTCTTCATCTCGCACATGCAGCTGTCGAAATCGCACTCCATCGTGCTTTGGTCCGAATTACAACACCAGACACGCCCGCATCTCTTTACGAAGTTTTACGATCGACAGCTCGAGCCAAGCTACAGTCAGCGATTGAGTTACTAGGATCTTTACGTCCCGAGCATACGGCTGCCTTCTGGGGCAGTGCTGCAGCGTACCAAGCAGCCGAGATAGGATCTCTGGCTGGTCTGCTCTGGGCAACTGCAGACTCATTCGATGAGATGGCGTGGTGTGCATCTCGAGTCGATGAGCTCAGATGGGCACTGAGAGTCCGTGGTGCAGCGGCTCCCTTCGCTAGAGAAGCATTGAGACTGCTCGAGCGTGATATCGGTGGTCTCGGTATGGTAAAGACTGCCAATGACAGCATCTCATGAAGAGTGAGCCCACTTACAAAAGGACCAAGCCACAACGGAATCTGAATCAACAATGACGCTATGATTTGTGTGGCTCAACTAAAACACGAAGCAAACACGAAAGTTGGTGAGACAACATGTCTATGACATCACCTGTACGACACTCAACGCGACGCGTCCACCACTTTCAGTCAATCTTCCCATTTCTCAATGTTTTTATTCTAGACATCAACAATCTCTCAATTCTTCACCTCTGTTGTCTATAACACCATTGACTATCCAAAATGTCTGATTCAAAGCACCAAGACGTCGAAAAGACCAGCAATGGCGAGGAACAGGCTGCAACTGGCGAGAAGCACCAGATTCAGCATGACTCTCCTGATGCGAAGCGCACCAAGAAAGAAGCTGGCCAGACGACTCTTGATGATGTAGTGGTCATTTCGGATGATTCTAAGGACAATGACAGCGCTACGGAAAAGGAAGACGACTCCAAGGCCAAGTCTGACAAGAAGGAGGAAATCAATGGCAAAGACTCCCAGTCAGATGACAAGAAAGAGACCAATGGCAAAGACTCTGAGACCAATGGAAAGCAGGAGACGAACGGCAAAGATGCTGTCAAGCCGTCCGAGGAACCTGACGTTCCTTCAAGCATCCTTGAAAAGGGCATCATCTACTTCTTCATCCGCGGTCGCGTGAATCTCGAAGACCCCGAGAGTGTTGATGACATCGCCCGTTCCTTCATCATGCTTCGGCCCATCGCAAAAGACGCTCGTCTCGGCGACGGTCCCATTGCTGACTCCGGAAACACTCGCATCCTTGCTCTTCCCAAAAAGACTCTTCCCGAGAATGGAAAAGAGCGATACATGGTATTCGTCGAAAAGTCTGGTGCCTCATATGATGAGATCAAGAAGGAGTTCTTGTCCGCAGACGAGTATGAAACCAAGACTGCTGGTACACGTCGTACACCACCTGCTAAGCCCGTTGGTGAGGGCGTGTATGCTATCACGTCGACTGGCAGAGAGAGTCATTTGGCTTATTTGACGACGTTGCCTGAGAAGCTTGAGGAGGTTCAGAAGGAATTGGGACTGAAGGAGAAGGGAAGCTTCATCATCAGCACCAAGAACCCTCAGTATCCAGGACCTCAAAACACTCAATTGCCTGAGGGACCTGACTTTCCAAAAGAGTAAGACTCCACGCCTTTTACCATGAATCAATTGCTAACGTGGCTAGAATCATTGATGAGTTCCGCTCTCTGCGCTGGCTTCCCTCCAAGCCATCCCACTTTGACTACCCCAACGCCCAGATCCTTCTCATCGGCGAATCAGATGGTATTGAGAAGGCTGTTGAGCCCCAGAAGAAGGACCAGAAGGACGGAAAGGAGGAGCCCGAGACGGTGCTTGAGCATCTTGAAGATGATGATGTGAAGCGTATGAAGCACCTTGCTGATGACCAGTCTGCAGCTATCTATGCCGACTTGCATGTTCAGGCTAAGGACTATCCCAAAATGCAGACGACCTTCTAAGGGAGAAGGTCGGAGCTGAGAGCGGGAGCGGGGTATTGATCATGGTACGGTCATGTACATCGGAAAAGGGCGGCGTGAAATGTGCCCATCTATGAGGAAACGAATAGTAAAGATATTTACAATGAGGTTTCAGATCACTGTGACATTGCTGCGTTGTACTCTTATGCCGATGTTTGTTTTGGACAGGATGTTATGCTACGGCCTCTTCTTATTCCAATACCAACATATCCTACCCTCGTATGCTCTACAGACCATCAGTCAAGACACTTTTGAATGAGTCTGGCAACTGCCCATTCCGATATTTCCACAGTCTACTCAGATCTCCCATCCTGGGAACTTCATCTGGCTTCATAATCCCATTCTTCGACCCCTCATCTTCAGTGACGATAAAACCCGGGGGTAGTTCCGCCTTGGTGGTCACTTTCACAGTGCCATCCTTTCTCACACGAACTCTTCTGTGCATAAAGTCTCCCCCTGTAGCATCACTCGCTCTCTGAAGCGTCTGATCCAGAGGGAACATATCATCAAGATAATGCTGATTCAGCTGATGCCCCCCTCCTCTATTAATAAACACCTTGCCCGCAAACCGATTCTCATTCTGTGTATAATGCCTCGTAAAGTTGAGAACTCCAAAACGGCACGCAAAGTCCTTCTCATTCACATAATGTTCAATGTGAGGAATAACAGGAGACTTCGTGTCGTTGCCGCGGTAAGGGTTGCTAAAGTGGTTGGCCAGGTTGCCGAAAGTGTAGACCTCGAGCTTTTGAAGCTTGTCGAGGGGCATTTCGTCAAGGAGCCAGTCGATGATCATGCCGCCTTCTATTCCACCTTGGGAGTGGAGGATGAAGATTACTTTCTTCTTGTGGTCGTCGAGAAGGGCGTTTTTGACGAGGATGTAGCATTCTCGTACGTCTTGGGTTGCGTAGAGGAGGGCGCGTTGGATAAGGCATTGGATGAGGTCAAAGACAACGCCGGCACTACGAAAATGAGTAAGAAGACTTTGCGAGGAGTTATTTTGGGACCTACGTTCGGTTGTGAATACCAACTACCGGCCGATGGAATGTTCGTGAGATCCGGTCGATGTTCTTCTGGAACCAATTCTTGCTGGCCATATTCAGTAAAGTAAAAAAGATGAGGGAGGTCAACTCACCCAACACAAATACCGTTGAGGAATATCCAAGCCTCATCGTCATGACGAGGCCAAGTCCTCGTAAACCCATCCTCACTCGACTTTAACCCACTGCGGGGAATTCCCCTATTAAAATGCCAACAAACAAGTTCATTTACGGCGAAGAACACCGCAATATAAGCAATGTACACAAAAGTTGGGAGAAACGCCAGTGTAAACAGCGAAACTATGAAAGCTAGCTGGGTTACTGAGAGAATACAGTGGATTGTAATGTCAATGAGGTTCTCCCGAGATGGGTAAAGCTCACAGAACGGGCCGGACTTCCATGGATGCAGAGGGATAAAGAGATACGGAAGATAGAAAAAGTTCTGGAAAAAGAGTTTTATGTCGGAGAAGAAGAGAACGAGGGGCGTTCCTGTGTAGGGAGGGGGTTTGCGGATGGGCTTGAGAGCTTCGTTGGAAGGGGGCTCGATGTAGGGGAGCTCTGAGTCTGCGTCTGGGCTGGAATGCATCTTGGTTTGTTGACTAACCACTTAGCAAACAAAACACGTGTTTCTTGATGTTTTGGAGTTGTTTGCTTATATGTTTACAGGCTACTTGATATCACATGTTGGTGCTCCAGAATACGAGGAGTCTCAACGTCATGACTGCGCCCACCGCAACGGCAACTCACTCGTAAACGCCATTGAGATAAGCCGAAGTCTCTTACAGACTCAAGTACTTACGCATTATAGTATTCAGAACGGAGTACATTCCACCTCAGCTGCCGAAGACTTGGCAATACAGATGGCACTTAGAATGATATTGGTCGGAGAGTTTCGTTTGTTCTTGGAGACAGGTTCGATAAATGATGGGAGAGTGGGAAGATTCTTGGAATTATATACGCCAGACAGGGAAAAGGTATAATATTAAGCAGAAGATAGAACAGAATAATCTAGAAGAACCAGGACTCGGGATAGAGTTGAAGAAGATGAAGAAGGTCTTAACCCGACAACACGGGGCATTAACTGGACTTCTCATCCTTGGGCCGGAGACTAGCGAGATGTTAAATGTTCACCGTCGAGAGCACTGATCCTTACTCTTGGCGTTATCTAAGAAGGTAGGACCTAAATTTAGGATCTCTAATCTAAGCAATGAAAAGATTTAGGTAAACCTAGTAGATCTTTAGACCACTTATGTATTCTTGGCACCCTTGTTGAATTTCAGTGGTCTTCTTCCACATCGAGGGTAAGAGTTACAGATTGAGGGTGAGAGCTCTTTCGTATGTTCCGACCTCATTATCGCCGGTCTGTATATCAGGTCTGCTTTGTACATATTGCTTCTAGTGACTCTCCTGTCACGATCTTTTCTTACCACCCAATGCCCGAGTCTATATAAAGGTGATCCCTTCAAAGGCTGCATACGGAAATTTGTATATGCTACAGGATGCTACCAAATTGCTTGAGAATGGATCGACTCACCTAGACGTTTTCCATCCTCCACATGACAAGACACCGTCTTGTTCACTCCGAGCGGTGTATACTGAACACCGAGGAGGACCACCAGAGCGTTTCTAATCCTGAAATTGATGAAGTTGTACCGAGAGTTTACATTACTTGCCTCGAAGTCGCTTCCGAGAAGATCATACAGGTTTCACTCCACGCTTCTCCCATGTCTCAGAACGCTCACCCTTGTGCTGATGTCCTGGCATTTCACTACCGTTTATATCGAATGGATATTGATGATTAAGGCCTCTGTTGAGTTATGCTATCGTTTAGCCACTTTCTCATATCTTCTGATTTTGAAGATTTTTTGTGTATATACTTATAGAAAGTAGTTAATGAGCAAGAATTAGCACCGACAACACTCATAGCTATACCTTTCAACGACCAAGGTCCTTTCATGCCTCGGATATGGACGGCGCCAGCTCCAGTCTGCATTACTTCGAGCCATAAGAGCCTTCCATGTCATGGATATTCCACAAACGCTGGACCAGCGATTTGGCTGTGTGATGGGTCAGGTTTTGTATTTCTCTGCTCTTGGAAGATCTAAATGGCATGCAAAGAAATTCTCCCCGCCGTCTTTTCAATTCTTGCAAGTTTTGTGCTTCAATTCTGCAACTATGACTTTGCCGGTTTGTGATGATGCTAGCTGTTAAGCATCCCTACCAAATTTGCTAGTATACACTAACATTCTTGGCGCGTCAATTTTGACGTGCTCATGCAAACCGTCCATCCTCACTCATCTTCGCGACACAACCATCGGATTCCCTCCGATACGAAAATGGATGTACCTGTCGCAGCCAATATCCTAGGTACCCTCGGGGCTGTAAGTACTTTGCCTGTCCGGCTGAATTATGTGCTAACGTTGCTAGGTCTGTTGGTCAATCCAGGTTCGTCCTCTCACCCACGCCCAAGACCATCGCTGATACGCTGTAGCTGATTCCTCAAATCATCGTCAACTACCGAAGGCACAATGCAACAGGTCTTCAATCATCGATGATGATGCTTTGGGCATGGGCAGGTGTACCGCTAGGCGTGTACAACATCGTCAAAGAGTTCAACATCGCCTTACGAGTACAGCCTCAGATCTTGACCCTTTTGAGTCTTGTCACTTGGATCCAATGTTACTACTACGAACGAGTACGAACCCTAAGTCCATAAACGTAATGAGGCTAACAAAGTTAGAAATGGAGTGTGTACCGCTCTCTTCTCGTTGTCGTCCCAATTGCCGCTGTAATGGGCGGTATCCAGGCCGGTCTCATCATCGCCCTTCGCATCGCCAAATCACGCTCGCTAGAATGGCCTCTCATCCTCATGGCATCTCTATCCGCAGCCTTACTCGCAGCAGGTGTGCTCACCCACTACTGGGACATCTGGAAACACCGAACGGTCCGTGGCATTTCGTTTCTCTTCGTCGCCATTGACGCAGCAGGCGATGTGTTCTCACTTGTGTCCGTGTTCTTCCAGCCTGAGCTTGATGTTCTCGGTATTGTCATCTACGCGACAGAGTTTGTTCTGTGGTGTGGTGTGTTTGCTTGTGGTGGGTATTACAACCTTTTGCCATGGGTTAGAAAGAGGTTTGGGAGCGAGGGCAAGAGGGTTGAAGGCGAAGAGAGCGCAGGGGATGGGGTCATGATGAATGAGAATGTTTCTTCGAGTTCAGTGTTTAGGACTGTGAGTGGAAATGGAGACGGCGTGAGGGCGAGGAATACACATCGTATGTCTCAAGGTGTTGAGTGAGCATGGTCAGGAAACGAGCAGTCCCCTCCCAACTATCGATTTGCTAACATAGAAGAAGCATGAGATATATAATTAGAATGTTGTAGTGATTTATAAAATTATCGCCACAAAGCGAAACGCACTGCTAGACTCATCACAGGACAAAGAGATGTCCCTCGCCTTGTGTCGGTTTGGCTTGTGTTGACCAGTGAGAGCCATGTCTTGCACCTATAGCCAAGCTATTATAACCTTAACCATAAGCTTACAACCCGTCAATTGTCTCTCGTATTTCCTACTGTCAACTCAAAAGTCTGGCGCTCCCAAGACTTGATTCCAGACTCATTCTAGAGCGTCCTGCTTCCGCGACAGGGGCTTGCTTTTAGTGGACCTAGCCCCTTGAAAACGTCACCCTAAGACTATCCCGGCTTTCCGCTTCCATCCATTCCATCATGTCTCTTCCCGCGACAACCCAAAGAAATCCTCACATCGTCATTTCTTAGCAAAACAAGGCCCTAGTGCCATGTTCGAGCTCCAGCTGCAATGCCTTCAAGCTGGTCCTCCTCCAGCCGGCGACTGATGCTGAACAAACGCTTCAGTCGCATGGCCATTGCTGGCCTCTGCACCGTCATCTTTCTCATTCTGGTCTTTTGGGGTGCTATCCACGGTAGCTATGGCGTATCTCAGTACTATTCCTTTTCGACGACGAGCTCTTTTCGCCCCGTGTCCGTCAACCCCGAGGGTAAGACAACCCAAGACCTTTGCGCGACGTTCCCCAAGCATTTGCTACAGACGATACAACCTGTCTTGAAGATGGGCCATGCCGACACGAAAGAAAGACTCGACGCTCAATTCGATAGTGTGAGCGCTTGCTTTGGAAAGGACGAGCTGCTGGTCTTCTCGGATCTCGACGAGTCGGTACACGACCATCAAGCAATCGATGTTCTCGCCGATCTACCCGCCATTTACTACCACGATAACCCCGATTTCGTGAACTACATGTGGCAGAAGGAAATGCGGGCAAATGGCACCCTCGACGTGGACATGGAAGCGACGGCGCGCATCCAAGGTTGGAGAATGGACAAGTTCAAATTCCTCCCAATGATTGAGCGCGCATGGAAGATGAAGCCAAACAAAGACTTTTACTTCTTCTTCGAGACAGATACGTAAGTTTCCACACCCGCGCAGCTTGACAAGCCACTAACGGTCACAGCTACGTCTTCTGGGACAACGCTTTCCGCTTCCTCCAAACCTTCGACCCCGATGCGCCGTTATACATGGGCTCTCCCTCGCCGGGTACGCACGACGTTAAACAAGACATAAAGACATGGTTCGCAAACGGCGGGCCAGGCTTTGTTCTCAGCCGTGGTGCGATGAGGGCACTCCTCGTCCGTAAGACAACGCCCTACGGACAGTACGTCGAACCGCCAGCTACGGAAAAGTGGCTTCCCATGCTTCGGGACGATTGCTGCGGTGATAGTGTTACGGGATGGGCGTTGTGGAACGTTAGTGTTCCGCTGAGAGGATACTGGCCGCTGTTCAACCCGCATCCCCTGCACAGTATTCCCTTCAGCGACAAGTATTGGTGCCAGCCTGTCATGACGCTACACAAGTCGTCGCCGAAAGACATGGTTGACGTTTGGCGATGGGAGTTTGCGCAACGACAGCTCGGGGTAAGTTGAACACCGGAAAATTTTGTTTAACCTTCTAACCGTCATAGCGCCCTTTACTTTACTCTGACGTGTGGAAGTTTCACCATCCTGGCGATCGTGAAGTGGCAGAGAATTGGGACAATGGGAAATGGGACTTCACAGTTGCACCGCCCGAAGCAAGAATCGACTCATTTGAAGCGTGTGGCAAGTACTGCAAGGACAGCAGCGATTGTCTACAGTACAATTGGCGAGGTCGCGACGAGAAGAAGTGTGTTACTTCCAAGTCCTTCCGAGTCGGCGAGCCACGACAACCCGAGAAAATCATCGAGCCTGAAGTCAAAGACGACAAGGGCAATGTTATACCACCACCGCCAGATCGCCAAGATCGGTGGGTGGACTTCAAGTCAGGATGGCTGACTGAGAGGATTGAGCAGTGGAGGTCGAACAGGAATTGTTCAGAAGTGCAATGGGTTGGGCCCAGTACTAAGAGAATCTTCTGATTTGATACCAGTGTCGTTGAATATACTGTTAGCCAGGCGTTGGGGGTAAGGGCATCACAGGTTATAGAACATGCATTCCTAGCTTAGCGATGGTATCTTGTAGGCGAGTCTTTTGCTAGGTATACTAGTCATCATATCATGAATACAGCGCAGCATCTCCAAGCGAGGCATCTAAACGGGCCGTAGAGTGAAATCTCGCCATTCATCGATCGACAAACCCCCACGAACCATTAATCCCGGCTCACGTCCGCAGGTCCAGAACACCAACTAAGAAAACTCTGTAGTAGTGTAGTTCACTTTAGCTCAATGAGCTACAAGGGTGTTTGAATGCAGCTGAGGCTTAAAACGGCTATCAATGGTGATGAAAAAATTGCCTCATTGAAGCTATGCATGCTAATAAAGTATCATATGACATTGATTGATTTGCTTGGCTGCGGTTAAAAAGACACAGCGTAGCCAATTCTTGGAGCTGCTTGCTAGTTTTTCAGAACTCAATTGCTCGTTGCAACCTCGTGATATCTTCGCCTCAAGAGCAAAATGGGAACAGAAAGTGAAGTAAATGCCGCGCAGGCGCCGGTGGGAACGAGAGATGAAGCCATCGCCATTGTAGGCGAGGAGCAGCACTCGATTGATCCCATCGTCGCGGCGCGCGCAGTCCGAAAGATTGATTTGTTTCTCATTCCCGCCATGATCATAGGATGTACGTTCCACCTCATCCTCATCAGCTCTTCTAACATGTATAGATGGCCTCGTATACTACGACAAAGCTATTCTCGGTTCAGCAGTTCTCTTCGGCATGACGACGGATTTACACCTCACCATTGTTGATGCAACGACGACACCGCCAACAGTCGATACCCGTCGTCTAAGCTGGGCGACGTCGCTGTTCTACTTTGGAATGCTGGCTGGTTTGTATCCCATGACATTCGCTCTTCAGAGATTCAACATCGGTCGTGTTCTCGGCGGCGTGGTCGTTGTGTGGGCTGCTATTTGCATGCTCACTGCTGCGGTAACGTCCTACCAGGGCTTATACGTCCAGCGATTCTTCCTCGGTTTCGTGGAGAGTATCATCCCTACTGGATTCATGTGCATTGTCTCGGGGTACTATACGCAATCTGAGCAGTCGCTGCGACAGAGTTGGTGGTTCTCGTCGACGGGACTGTTCACCATTATTGGTGGAGCGATGAACTATGGCTTTGCGCAGATTACGGGTGGTGGGTTGAAGAGATGGCAGTACATCTACCTCCTCGCTGGATCTCTCACCTTTCTTTTTGGACTGTTCTGCTTCATCATGCCAAATTCGCCTGTGTCAGCTTGGTTCCTCACCTCTGAAGAACGCTTCGCTGCTGTTGAGCGTTTGAGACATGGGCAAACCGGTGTGCGCTGCACCAAGTTCAAAAGCTCACAGCTCAAAGAAGCCATACTCGACGTCAAGATCTGGCTCGTCGCACTTATGATGGCATCAGCATATACCGTCAACGGCGCCGTAAGCGGTTTCGGACCCCTCATCGTCTCAACCTTCGGCTGGAGCACCCTGCACTCCATCCTGTTCCAATTCCCTCTCGGCGGACTGTGCTTTATCGTGATCCTCCTCACAGGCTGGCTAGGCTCCAAGTTCACCAACATCCGCATCTTCATGCTCATCTTTACATGTCTCCCCGTCATCGCAGGCTGTGCCATCATCTGGAAGAGCGAGTGGAGTTACCGCGCTGCTGCGCCGGTGGTGGGATACTCGATTACAGGATTCTTTGGGGGGACGGTGAGTCTGATTATCACTATTGGAATGTCGAATGTGGCGGGTCATACGAAGAAGAGCTTTATGGCTGCTACGATATTTGTGGCGTATTGTGTGGGAAATATTGTTGGACCGCAGCTTGTTTGGAGTCAGACGAAGAAGGATCATTATCCTGCTCTTTGGCTGGGGCTGATTATCTGGTAAGTCTTGATTGCATTGTTCTTGGTAGTGACTGACTGTTTTAGTTACATCATTTGTATTTGTGCGTCGACTACACTGTACTTTGTTCTGAAGAATGAGAACAAGAGGAGGGATGCTCTGGGGCTGGGAGATGAGAGTGAGAGAGCGAAGCTGGCGTTCCAGGACTTGACTGATAAGGAGAACCCTTACTTTCGTTACGTTTACTGATAGAATAGGGTATCAATAGACAGGGATAGAGAAAAGTTGCGGGGGATCTAGATGGACATCAATACACAACAGGAGTTGTTCGAATAAGCAGTCTTGAACAAACACCTAGCGACATGCAGCAGTGAACACTGAACAGTCTGTCCATAAGTCATGGCATATCATTAACTACCAACAAGGTACGGAGTATCTCATAAACAATCCCATTCCCTCCCCTACTTTCGGGGGGTCTCATCATTCCTGATCTAAACAATGAACTCTCAAGTGTACATACCACAAACGACAATTTTTGTCTTTTGGGCTTAGCCTCTACAGCTTCGAGGGGGTCTCATTGTGGTTCTTGATCTCAACGATCAACTTTCCAGTGTTGATACCCTTGTACAGGTCCACAAGAGCCTGCTCAGCAACCTTGAGACCACCGCGAACAACAGTCTCAGTCTTCTTCAGCTTACCCTCGGCGATCCACTGAGCCAGCTCAGCACGGGCAGCGGGGAAGTCCTTGACATGGTCGAGGACGATGAAGCCCTGCATTCGGATGCGCATGGTGACGATCTGAGAGAATGCTCGGGGGCCTTGGGGCTTGGCGGCGTTGTACTGGCTGACGAGACCGCACTCGATGAAGCGGGCGTGCTCCTTGGCTCGCATGAGACACATGTCGAGGATATCGCCACCGACTAAGATATGTTAGTTCTGTCATGTTTTAAGATTCGGGTGAGGCTAACCATTGTCGTAGTAGACATCGATAAAGTCCTTTGTCGCCTCAGCGAACTTTTCCTTGAAGTCGTCCGCCTTGTAGTTCAGCGCAACATCGAAGCCCAACTCCTCAGTGAGCCACTTGCACTTGTCATCACCACCCGCAATACCCACGACTCTAGCACCCTTGAGCTTAGCGATCTGGCCCGCCACACTTCCAGTAGCACCAGCAGCGCCCGACACGACGACGAGCTCACCGGGCTTGGGGTCAGCGATCTTGGACATGCCAACCCAAGCAGTCAAGCTGGTCATTCCAAGAGCAGAAAGCATGTCCTTGGGGTCCTGGAGACCGGGGTACAAAGACGCAGGCTCAAAGCGACCTTCAGGGAGGATGGCGAATTCGGTCCAGCCTGTTAGGGCGGAGACGATGTCGCCCTCCTTGGCCTGCTTGCTCTTTGAGGCGAGGACGCGGCATGCACATGAACCACGCATGGTTTGGCCGATTTGAACCGGAGGGAGATAAGATCGCATGTCTGGGGTTGTTAGTGGCGACGAGAGGTTACTGAGAAGGGGGAGACGTACCTCGGAGCCAGCCTCGCATGGCGGGGTCGAGGGATAGATAGAGGGTCTCAACTAGGATTTGACCATCTTGGAGATCAGCTGGTGTGGGAGCTGGAGATGTCTTTTGGGTAAAGGTCTGGCCGGGGATGATGTCGGTGGTGGGACGCTCGGCGAGCACGATGGAGAGGTTATCACGGGCCATTGTGAAACAGTTGTGATGGTGTTGTTTACTTGGTGTATGCAGGGTTGGTTGACGCTGGGGTAAGGTAGGTAGTGTTGATGCTGGTGTAAGGTGGTTGTGTTGTGGAATGTTGAGCAGCAGGTTTGTGTCTCTCGATCTAGAGTACCTAGGTAGTGCAAGACAAGTTATGAGACAGTCGGTCTTTCCAGTATTTATACCCAGTGGCAAGTGTATCCTTTTTTCACGATGATAAACACAGAGCGTATCACACTTCTTTTCGTCCTCTGAATAAGTAAACAAAAAAGAATCTAGTTAGGTATTTAGTAGTTCGGATCAGTCTCAACAATCCGGGGACGCAGGCCTTTTAGTACCTCACTTTTTTTACTCACGGTCCTTTGAGTAGGTAAACAGCTAAGTTAGCACATTCTCTAGTGCGGCATGTCTTGTCTCTCTGGGGTTGTTATCTCCGTGAGGTTTAGAGCGGTGTCTGGGTCAGCTCTGCCACTCCCACTGCCAACTGAGAAAAAAGCGCTAGGACGCGGGACGCTATTCCCATGAGGACATATCCCCGTCAAGTGTAAACTGTTCGGCACCGGCGCCCTCGGGGATCGACCGGCGGTGGGGAACGCACCGGCCGCCAGAAGAAAGAAAGCTGGGGAGGGATGTGATTCAGCTCTGTCCATGTTGAGAAAACGTGTCCGGTCGTAAGCAGCAGTGCAGTGCCGAGGTTCGGACGCTTCGCCTTAGGGGGTAATTGGGGCCTTGATTGAAACTCAGCTTTCATGCTGGGCGTCCAATGGTGCGTCACTATGGCATTTTGCATTTGCAGTTTTTTTTGGGCTCTCCCAATTCCGTCTCTTGTTTTGTTCTGCCTTGGTAATCCCTCCGACGGACAGACTCAAAACCTCGGTATCCGTCGGTGCCGTATTTGAAACTGCGTCCGGAGGATTCGTAATACTGGACGTGTATGTACCTCATGTGATTAGTATTCGAAGACACCGGTAGAGATGACGTTTGTTTAAGACGCAAGCCTCGGGACCCCGCTGGACGTACGTTTGGCCGAAAGGTTGTAACGATGGAGATCTTTTGAGGCGGTAATGTTAAACGCTTCGCTTCGCTTCCGGACCCGATCTCTCGGCCGAAGTGACATGGATTGTCATCGCCAATCAATGGGCAGACTCGGCAGTTGAAGGGACTATAATGCAGGTAATATCATAGCCAAGTCACGGCTGTGTATGTGTGGGTGGTTGTAAGCACTTTCTTCCTCCTTCTTGGGTCATCTCAAGAGTCGACATAGCATTACTTCGTCTTGTAGCATCCGGGCTATAGTTCAATGTCAAGTTATTCTCCGATCTGATCTGCAGTAAACGAGAGGCACATTCATGCATGATGTCATTCCGTTCATCTTGAGCATTACCCAAATGTCTTGATAGCCCAATGTGTTCCTCCAGCAATACACGATCAGAACTGAGGTCCGATGCCGTTGTAGGTCGTCTCCGAATATACTCAATTGAAGTGGCCAGAGTAAACGGATTTCAAAGCCTCCAAGTCCGCCTCAGCATTGAACTCTCGGACTCTCAACCACTCTCAGGCTTTAATTGCCGTTTACGGACACACGGCGTCTGAGGTTGCATTGCGTCCGCTCTGCAGCCGAGAGCGACACCTTGAGCCCACTGTTCTGCCCTCAAAGTCCCGGTCACTTTTTTTAATACCTCTACAAAACTCTAAAATGTGATCGGACATATACCCATTGTCAGGGCTTTGAAGCGGTCATGGAAACTCACCGTTCTGGCATCATGATGAGGCTGGCGTCTACGAGCTGGTTGAATACGACTCCACTGAAGGGTCTTGAAGACTTATGCATCCATAAAATCGCACCGTCAGCTCACAAGGAGAGGCAATAAAACTAACCATTTCTTTTCTATAGGTAGAAAGGACTCAGGTAGGTTTAGTAAACTTGGGATAATTTAGAAAGTCTTTAGGCCAGTTTATTTTGGGACCCTGCTTCAATTCTTTGGAGGTGGTCCTCATGTCTAATATGTACTTGAAGAAGAAACTATACTCCCATCTCACATCATCATTCAGTAACATGTTCTTTCAGTGCTCAAGCATCTCATCAACAAGGTCCCGGTCAAAGCAGCCAGCCGCCCAACCTACACTTGATGCCAAACACTCCAGCAAATGAACGCGCCACATAATTCTGATGCAAAACTCTCGCCAGCCCAACACCAAGGCCTACACTATCAGCTTAAAAGTTAGAGCTAGCCTTGTACTGAGCCCCAGCAGTAACGCCAACATTCTTAACGACAACGCTCTTTCCAGTACTGCTGGTAACCTTGACGTCAACAGAAGTCTTGCCAAAGCCAGCAGGGTTCTCGAAAAAGTTGTAGTCCTTGCGCTCAGTGCTTTTCCAGGTACTACCGCCGTCAGTGGAAACTTGCACGCTCTTGACGGGCTCGTTGGCGTTGACGACCTGGATGGAGAACCAGTTGGCGGAAGTGCCCTCCTTGTTGTGAAGCACGAGGGGGGTGGTGATGCCGCACTCGACGAACTTGTAGGAAGTCTTGACGACGCCGTCTGTGCCGCCGACGGCTTTGAAGGCGTCGGGGAAGAGATCGAGATGGCCGGCGTCACATTCGGGGCACTTGTCGACGATCTGATGGAGTCAGCTTAGTACTTCTTGTTAGTGTGGAGGGCTTACCATGGCCTTGATGGTGCCTGAAGGACCGGTGACTTCGATACAGGCACCGCAGTTGGCGGCGTTGTCCCACTTCTGGCCAGAGAAAGCAGTTCCGAGGATACCAGAGGGGAGGGTGTAGGTTGAGAACATGCAGTTTCCACCAGCGAGGTTACCGCCGTAGAAGGTAGAAGATCCAGAGACGGAGGCACCGTTACCGATAGGTGTAGACTCGGAGCCGGAGCCGGAGCCGGAGCCGGAGCCAGTACTAGGAGTAGACGTTTTGGAGGTGCTGGGCTTGGTGGTGCTGGGCTTGGTAGTCTTGGGCTTGGTAGTCTTGGGCTTAGAGACCTTCTTCGGCTTGGTAGTCTTGGATTTGGTGGTCTTGGGCTTGGAAGCAGCAGTAGTCTTGACCTCGACGGAGAAGACTTGTGGCTAACAACCTGAGGAGCCTGGGAGATGACAGGCTCGGGAACAGGGTACTGAGTGTGGACAGCCTCAACCGCAGAAGAGTGCGAGTGTCGGACCTTGCAGGCTCGGCCCATGACAGCGGGAGCTGCGAGAAGAATGGGGAGGAAGAACTTCATCGTGATCGACAGAACAAGTTTCAGATGTTGAGTGAATGCCAAGTGATTGTCTTGGGACTTGCCAAGAACTGAGATTTGGTACAAAAAGAGTGAATTGACTTGAAATGAATGAACGAACGAACTGAACCGGAACCGTCGAGATTCGGTGTCAAGAAATGAGTGACTGAATGAATGAGAGAAAGTGTCAAAGCTAACAACCCCAAGTCGAAGAGGGAGAACGAGCTTATTATCTAGCATCCTACTCCGTACAATTAAACTAGCCGGATCCCCGGCACATCATCCAATCTCACTCCTGCAGCATGAAATGAACGCCTCTGGTGACAAACAGACAAACGGGTCTAGAAGCCTCCTTCGGTAGGGCTGACACACGCTTCCACGATCCCTCTAATTTCGCAGCCGGGGGTAGTTACAGGGGTGACCACGCCAACGGCCGGGGGGCGACATGATGGAAAACGGTCGAGCCAAACTCGATTGGTGCGAGGGGCCGTTTGGAATGACCCGATCGAACCGAGAGGATCAAGTGTTGGTTAGATGGTGGCCGTGATGGTAGTGGTGATTTGGTGAGTGTATCGACAGATTCACACCCTCCATTGCCAAGGCAATACTCATGCCTTTTGGCAATACAAAGAACACAAGACCTCGGCACATGACCATGGCTCGCTTCGATGGTTGAATCTTGTAGATTTGATCGTTAAATCGATGTCTTTGCTTAGTTCTTCAGTTGTCTTCGCTTCGATGTAGCGAACAGTGGCTTTGCAACCGTAGCAGCAGCCACTCCACTTATGACGGTTCGCATACATGTTGAAAGGTAAGCCTATGTGCTCCTCGACGTCTCTCAGAGCGGCAGGGCTGGCGTTGAAAGCCATTGGGGTCATTTCGTTCTCAGTTGGGCCTCCATTGAAGGAGAGAGTGAGTTCTGCCAAGTGACGTCTGGCTGCCTCTTGATCGATTCCCTGGGAGGCGGTGTCCTTGTCGTATTGATCAAGCTTTTCGTAAGCCTCAGCCCATCGGCCTTGGTCAGTCGCACCGACGTGAGCGTTTCTTGCACTGAGTCGAATTCCGTGCATGGATGCCCAACCTGCTAGACGCTCCTGTGTTCCTCCAAACGCATATGAAGGGTGGATGATGTAGAAGACGTCGTGTCGAAGCCCGGCGCCAGAGCACACAAAAATGACCATGGGAAATATATCGTCAATATAGACGTGGATCGTACCTTTGCTTAACAGCCTCTGACTTTGTTGGGAGACCTTGCGCTTGCCGAGGGCGACTTCATAATCGGTAGGGCCTTTCTTCGGGCCTTTCTTCTTCTTCTTAGGGCCTTGCTCGTCCTGGGGCTTGGGGACTTCACCATACTCCTTGTCTATAATGTCGAAATCTGGTTTGATCTTTAGTTGAAGCCCAGTGATGATAACCCTGACTTGTTCGAAGGTGAGGTCCTTGGCCTGAAATGCTGCGCGCTCTGGTTGGGTGTTAAGTTGCACCCAGAGTCGCGTTTCTCGTAGAGAAATAGATGGAACTCTGCCAGAGGGCTCCACGCGGATCTCTCTAATGAGGCTGTCGAGGCCAACGCTCACCTCTTGAGCCATCCACTGAATCCCGTCTCTGAGATGCTTAAAGGCCTTGTACGTTGGTTGGAGGGGGTTGTTCATATGAAATGCGGGTGTGGCATTCTTATACTCAGGTTGGATATTGCTGTCGAATTCCAAAACTGTATGCTTGGCAATACCGACTTGGTATTTAACGTGACTTAAGAAGTCACCAACTTGGTATGGGCTGAGATTGCTAACTTGATGCTTCTAGCATTCGGAATGAGCAAACGCAATTCTCTCAAGGTCGGCTAACTGGAGCATGTGGTAGAGAGTACCAAGGCAAAGCGTGAGCTCTTCGCACGCGTCTTCAGTGACTGGGAGGCTCGGCATAGTTGGCGCGGTGAACGGACTGTTGTCCATCTTGGAGCGTGCGTGCGTGGGTTTGTAGTTATTGAGTTCTGGATAAAACGAAATGTTTGTTCTGAAGATAGGAACAGAAGAAAAAGGAAGACGGGGAGAGTGAGAAGAGGAGGAGATGGAGAAGGAGGAGAAATAAAAGATGAGAAGAGAAGATTGTTGTTTTACCCCCACCAAACGCTTTTCTCTTAGCTAATGCGCGTTGGCTTTTGCCTGGTGGCCTTGAAGTCTGATTCATTGTGGTTCATTGCGATTCATTCTGATTTATTTAGGCACTGTCAGGCACTGTCAGGCATTTACAGGAGCCACATCCGGTTTACATTAGGCATTACAATAGGTGTTATAAAAAAGGAGAAGCTAAATTGTTTTGTGCTTTATATTTCTGTTGATGTTTCTGAGCTGAAAACAGGAGGGGTGATTCTATTTGCTATTGCTACCTATTTGAAATGAAGCCAGATTGTCTGGAAGCCGTAAGAAGGATAGTTGGAGGCAAACTGAAGCTCGCTTTGCCTGTTACAATCATAAATGTATTCCGTTTCTCTGCTGCCATTTGTTTCGCCACTTTCATTCTTGTCACGAACCGTTATCAACTCTTCGTCCTCTCATAGGAAATCCTTCTAAGTGCCCTTCTTGCTACCATCTGCTTACCACTTTATAACACACTGTTGGATGTTTTCTGTCACAGTGTCGTTAACTCCATTTTCTTGTGGAACGGTAGACTCAACAACAACAGGTTTTATCAGCATAAGGCAATGCCGGGTATTTACTGTCGAAGCTGAAAGCCCATCAAGGTCCATGATGGAACTGTAGAAACCTTGGTCCGAGAAGCTGACACTTATGTTAGATCTGGAAAGCAGCTGCCATTCCAAGGCAAGAAGATATTTTAGATAGAGGAGGCCAAGCGTGATACCCGAAACTGAGAGCAATTCACTGTTCAAAATCGATAGCTAGGATCAATGGCTTTCATGCCTGGGTCTTGAAGCTTTGATGCATCTGGTAGACACTTTTACCCACCCCCTTCAGAGATGAGAGATCGCAAACCTCATGTGCTGCCGTTGATATTTCATCGCATAATCAATCTCAAGGACCCTCAAGCGCTCTAAACGAGTCGGGTAGTTCCCGTAGTTCCCTCCCTGGTGAAGCTCACTTTACATATATGACTTCCCGTATCGTATCAAGGCTTCTAATGACTTTTCAAGAAAGAACACTAGCTGGGAGATCAATTAGCATAAGATGGTAAACGTCTGAAGTTTTTCTTGCTCCCTCTCGTCTCTGTTTATCGTATTCCCTGGGCCCTCAATTACCCCGAATAATTGGGGGGAATTTGGGGAAGAATTCGGGGAATGGAGACAAACTTTGGGCCCTTTCCCCACACCCCGCCGCTGATGACATAGCCAAACGGTTCCAAGATACCAACTTCAACGACAATTTCCCGCCTCTTCGACGCCCAAAGCCCCAGAGACTTTGAGTTTAGGCAAAATGGAAACAAAAATGATTCGATCAGACACTGCAATCCTCAAGAATGCAACCAACATCAGTGAGACGGTGGAGCCGCAACACGGTCTCGAAATCAGGCACATACAAACACAGCAATGATCATTGCTTCGCTCCACCTCCAACTGAATAACATGCGCTCCAATCATATTCAGCCAAGACTTCTAGAGTCTTTCGAGAAATCATACTTCGGATGTCAACTCTGTACGGTTACAGGCTGCAGGGGCTAGAAATATACTATTTTGGTCCCGTACTGTACAAAAGTTGCTACTGAATTTCTAAGAGACTAAATAGAGGTTATTCTCACCTTTTGATTAATTACTGAGAGTTGGTATTGGCTACAGGGAAAACAGAGTCTATTCTGCCTGGGAGAGGGAAAAAGTCAATGTGTTATTTTGACCGAGTGGCTTGGATCTATCCTACGGGATACTGAAATAGCCGACCAAATGAAATGAAAATGAATCTCACCTGTCGAGATACCCTGATTTGTTGCTGGGGGTCATAGGATAGGTATCTCTTAACGCACTATACTTTCCACTTAGCTATAAGTCCCTCTGACTAGGAGTACCGACGCATAGTGATCTACAATGTACGATACATTTCTAGCCCCTGCAACCTGTAGGTATGGTGCTGTTGGAGTACCCCGGTGTGACATCCTGACAGGGTCCCCCATGTCGATTTGTCTATGATATCATTTCTTGGAACGTCTGTTCGCGGAGCCGCTCATGTGTTCGCTGAGGTATCGAGTCTTGGACTCGCGTAGTATTGTAAGTGAATGAAACACTGTCTGCAATGCACAATGCGTGACCGCGGAGAAGGAGAGGAAAGGAAACTCAGGACGACCCTAGATGACAAAAAGATTTAGGTAAGTTAGCATAAAATGAGTTTACATTTAGGAGAAATTTAGGGCACCTTGTGCTAAGTTTATTTTATCGCCTCGTATTAAGGATCTGGTGTTTTCTTGCTCCCTGAAGCCAAGCCAAGCCCACCAACGCTATCACCCACAGAGCGACGATCACCCCGTGGGCAAAACTCCACGGGTGCATGACGTTAAGCGGGCCCCCTTCACATCGCAAACCCTCACTCGCGCGCTTCTAACCTTCTCCACGCCATCCTTGATGATGCTCCCAAGGATCTTCTTATATAAAGAACTGCTCCAGCCCGACTGAGGACTTTACTGTCCAAGAGACTGCAGTTCTTTGAGTGTCATCCACAACAACATCATGTATCGGATCTGGAACATCTACGGTACAGTTACTTATCCTTTGCATATAGAGTTATAGTTAACAGCAACAGCACTCGCTGCCATTGGCACGATCGGCGGCATGCTTTTTGGTTTTGACATCAGCTCCATGAGCGCCTGGATCGGCTCCGACCAATATCTCGATTACTTCAACAGGCCAGGCTCAACCAAGCAAGGCGGCATCACGGCCTCCATGTCAGCAGGATCGTTTGTCGGCGCCCTCGTCGCAGGAGGTATTGCCGATAAGCTCGGTCGACGAAAGGCTCTCATGATCGCTTGTCTGTTCTGGATCGGGGGTGCTGTTCTTCAGTGTTCTGCGCAGAATGTGGCACACCTTATCGTTGGTCGTGTCGTGAGCGGTGTGGCTGTTGGTATTACAAGTTCGCAGGTCCTTGTGTACCTTGCAGAACTTGCGCCTTCGGATATCAGAGGGAGGATTGTAGGAATTCAACAGTGGTCTATTGAATGGGGTGAGTTCGACAATATGCTCCAGTAAAGTTTCATGCTAATGTTACCAGGTATCTTGATCATGTATCTCATCTCTTACGGATTCTCTGTTGGGGTTGATGGAACAGCTGCCTTCCGCATCGCATGGGGAGTCCAAGCCGTGCCAGGCTTCATCCTCCTAACAGGCTTGTTCTTCTTCCCCGAGTCGCCTCGATGGCTTGCTCAGCACGATCGTTGGGAAGAGGCGCATTACAACCTCGCCCACCTTCACGCTGATGGCGACCTTGACAGTCCAGTTGTGATCGCCGAGATGGAAGAAGTCCGCGAAGCTGTACGAATCGCTCGTGAGTCTAAGGATATCGGCTATCTTGGCCTCTTTGCACCTGGAGTCTGGAAACGCACGGTCGTTGGTGTGAGTGTCCAGATCTGGCAGCAACTTCTGTAAGTGTGTCCCTGAAACGCGTGGGAATAGTTGCTAATATGACCAGGGGTGGAAACGTTATGCTCTACTATCTCGTCTACATCTTCAACATGGCTGGAATGACTGGAAACACCGCTCTTACGTCCTCCATCATCCAATACGTCATCTTCCTCGTAACAACCGGCATTGTTCTGCCCTACATCGATCGTCTCGGCCGCCGACCTCTCCTCATCAGCGGAGCCTTGATCTGCGGTGTCCTTCACTTTACTAGTGGGGCAGTCATGGCTATTCACGGCTACCCCGTTGACGGTATCGAAGGTAACGACATCCTTACTTGGGCCATTTCAGGAGCTCCCGCCAAAGCAGTCATCGCCCTGGCATACATCTTTGTTGGTGTCTACGGTCTTACCTGGGCACCTGTTGCATGGATCTACGCCAGTGAAGTCTTCCCCCTAAAGTACCGAGCCAAGGGTGTTGGTCTCGCTGCCTCTGGTAACTGGATGTAAGTCACTCTCCCCGCTGCCAGGCCAATCACATGTGCTGACATCTGAACTCACAGCTTCAACTTGGCACTCGCCTTCTTTGTCCCACCATCTTTCACCAACATCCAGTGGCAGACGTACATGATCTTCGGAACATTCTGTATCGCCATGACGTTCCACGCATTCTTCACTTATCCTGAGACAGCACGCAAGACCCTTGAGGAGGTGGATGTTCTGTTTGGGAGTAATGTTCCGGCGTGGCGAAGTGCAAAGGCTGGTGGTGGGTTCAACGAGAAGGTTCAGGAGGCGAAGCGCACTGGTGGCCTGAAGGGGGAGCTTGAGGAGAGGGAGGTGGCTCATACTGAGACTGCGTAACATGTATCTTGATAATTTGTCGTAGAGAAGCATCTGAGTTACAGAGTTTGGACATAGCCACATACCCAATCATATACTGTTGTATCATCGAGTACTGAACCTTCTATGCAGATGTCCGCTTGGCTTCTACAGTCTGACAGATCTCGCTCGTCCATTGCTCTAACTATCGGAGAAGACGTAGGATCTTGGGCTTCCGCAAGGTCAGTGATTCTGATTCCAGTGATATACCAATGCCTACGGTAGGTAAACAAGCATATAGGCAAGGGTTTGGTAATATCATGGCAAAGAAGGTTTCACAGAAACTCGTTTGGTGAAGTTTATTCATTTCCAAACCATCTTGACAGTGCCAAACAAGCAACCGTGACTCACTGGCCGTGGTGCTTAAGTTTTCGTCACGTGCATTCATGGCCGTGAGAGCCAAATATTTGTATCACCTTTTGGCGTTTGCATTCTTTCGCCTGTTTGCACATCTCTTCTCTTCCTTCTCATGGTATCCGAATAGTTCCCTCCTCTTCTTCTCCATCAAACACAACTATCTCTAAGGACTCCTTACTAGATATCACACATATCGCGCCCTTTTCTTTTCGGCTCCGGCTTGCTTTCTTTTCTTTTCCATTATCGCGCATGTATTAAACTTGCGTACTCCTGTGTTGCCACTCCCACGGCATCCACGCCACTCAACTTCATTTCACTGAACTTTCTTTTGCCGTGCAAAGTTTGCGCTCTACCAAGGTATATAAACCCGCCTTCTCCTGTATGATACCGACGCTAATCTTCACTTCCCAGACATACCACAACTATCACACCCCACCACTCTCACAAGTCAAACCGGAGAACCCCGCCATAATGCCACTCCCAGACACCGACGAGATGATCCAGGCGCGTTGGGGCCCCAGGGAACGACAGTTCCATAAATGGAGTCTCGATAACTCGAAGGCCATCCTAGATACACTAGCGTGGGAGGCCAAATGGAATGCCTTTGACCTCCTGCTCCAGAGACGATGGCCCAGCAAGCAAGATCGAGAAGCGTACCATGCCTGGTCCCGTGAGTGGAATGGTCGCCATATTCGCCGAATGTCCTACAGGATGACACCAAGAGAGTTCCTCGACAAAGTACTCCTAACCAACTTTCTCGACACAGAAGAGAGTGTCAACCTTTGGTGGGCCATGGACACGTATAACTTACCTTCGGTTCCTCTGGGATACGCCAGATTTGGAGGTGTCGAGTCCTACTACGCTTTCGAGCCTGCTGCCAGATGCATTCAACCTGACCGCAATGAGACTGGCCCGTCTGTCATGGGAAAGCACATACTTGCCATGACGGTGCGACTCGTGGACTCCGAGACCGGTTCCACCACATCAGGAACTCTGGATTCATCCTCAAGCCGCTCGCGAGCGTCATCTGTCTTCTCGCGACCTGAAAAGCCTCAGCACAAAACCCGCGCTTCAACTGGCTCCGCGCAACAGGCTGACCCCATTACTCAAGCTCGTAATGAGATTGATCCCAACAATTTTGTCTTCGCTCAGCTGGGTATGCTCTACGTCTTTGGAGGGGACGGGAAGGCTGCTCGCAAAAGAGGCCCACAAGTCTTGAGCCAGGGTCCATGGTGGCGAAACGACCTAAGAGTGGTAGTTCGACTCGACGGCAAAGGCAACCCTGGAGCAGTCTACGTCCTTTACCATCCAAACAGCAGCACCGGAGTTGAAGACGACCCTGACGATGTGGAGCTTGTACCCGAGGCCGAAGGTCATATTCCTGGAAGACTTCACCCCCGTTGCAACGAAGGTTTCATGCTTGCCAAGGTTGCCAACAGTGTCAAAGATTTGGGAGAGTTCAACAAGGAGTTCCGCTTTCTTCCCATCACTATCTTCCCTGGTGTGATCCATCGTGCTCAGATCTTGGAGCACAGCGAGCTTGGGCTCAACATCGCGCCTGCCCTTGCCATGGTAAGACGGGCAACTTAGATGAGCAAAAGTCTGTTGATACCGGTGGCAGAGGAGAGGGACTATGAAAAACCTATGGGCAGGAGTTGCTGATACGATATTCGGCTGGTAGATGGAATGACGCTTTGGTTTTGTCTTTTGTCCTCTATATGACCCGGGGTTAAGTAGGTTAGATACATACCTAAATAGCAACCTTCTACCTCTAGTCTTCTGTTTTCTCTCGTGTAATTGACTTTATGCTTTCAGATCATAATAGTGATTAACCTCATCTTAGATCAACCCTGATTGTTTGCGATACATGGTTTCAACAAAGCGATTGTTAGGCAGTCCATAACTTATCTCCTGCCACTTTGTTGCTGTGCTAGTCGGACAAACGTGCGAATAGATTCATGCTGTAGATTGAATTTGACTTGGTTGATGTTTATGCATCCTAACTTTACATAGACGAGTATCTTTCAAGGGAGGCAAGATGATGCGTAATTTGTCGGTTTTTTGCAAATTCCTATGGGCACCTACTAATTGTTCCGCTTGGTGGATGGTCTCTGGGATCAACGCAATGGTAAGGCCTTCAACATGATAACTGAAGCCTCTAGAGCATGTTTACCAATGCCCTGAGCTATGGCGTCAATGTCCCCACCAGATTCTGGCCACCCTTCGAGACGCTCAAGATGTGATGTTGTAGGTAATCGCGACTATTGAATACACTTATCTAATCCTCGTGTTGCAAGACTCATGGGTGTTACTTATGTTGGGGTGGGTTGGGACTGGAGACAGCAGGATGTGTTTATATTTGAGTGTATCGTCGGTCATGGAACGTCGATTTAACTAGATACCTACTGTTATGATACCTCGGCGTTTTGGCAGGAAGACATCCAGTGAAGGAACAACAGTGTGGCCAGCAACAACTTATGCTCAAAGTCAAACTGTCGATCATGGAGGCGAAGGGAGGGCGTCCTCGATTCTTTGACACTTCTGCCTTAGAAGTGGCAGTAAGCCTGAAACCTCCGATGCACACAGGAAGTGAAGCAGATGGTGGCTTGACGTCTATTTAGGTGGTACAAGTGACAGGGTAACGACAAGCATCGAAGGACGCCGTACTGAAAGCTCACACGTCCCAGTACTGGATGCCACTCCCGCCCGCAATCAGCCATCGGTTCCGTACATGGACTCAATATCAGACGATGATCGATAACAACGGGCGAGTAACTTTTTGCCCGAACCTTTGCTCTGGTGTTTTCCCCTTCCAATTCTTGACAGATACTGTTTAGGTTTATTGTGAAAGAATACATTAGTTCAATGGAAACCACTCAGCTATGTTACGGTCGATGTGGCAAGGCAGAATACATACATTTTCTACTGACGTTGAGGGCTGTCGCTATTCAAAAGCCTATTGGCTTTTGCTCGAATTTATTGGCCTCACTTACAAGCAACAGTTGCCTCATGTCACAACTTATCAATTGAACTGGTTGCTTCACCAGGCTATTGATTCTACAACGTAAGACAGGGGCCTTTCAGAGAGAAGCAATATATGTATATGTATATGATCAGATGATAACGCTGCCATCTTAGATATCTTATATAAGACCGAGAATGAAAAGTCCACTGCGAACAACAAGTGGCACAATGGCGCACCTAACCTGAAGGTTGAGGGAGAGAATAGGTTGGCCAAGGCCCTCGCCCAAGCCAAGGCCAAGGCGTCTGATAAAGATATCCCCTCCGGCAGTGAAGCCAAGGAGAGCGATAAGGATTCATCGCTCTTCCGATTCGGCGGCCTGGAGAAGCAGATGCAGACGAAATAGCTCGAAGCACACCCGATGAAAGAAAATGAGCAAGCAAATGATATGACTTCAAAATACTACATGGCGTGCAATCCTGGCGTGAAGCAATTTGGGAAACTTGCCGCCTGTTCTGCGTTCAGTCTTTTAGTGAGACCCTTGAAAAGCTCACCACGAGAGCTGAGCTATTTGTCAACTCGTTCCACAAATTTTCTGACCTAGGATCAGACTCTGAGGACTTAATCGCGTTTCAAATTTCAGACGCCAGCGTCAGCGGCGAATGAATTGCGTTTACATTCGGGGAGGGCGATGAAGATGATCAAGGTGATAAGTGCGGCGACGATAATAGCACCAACGAGATAGGAGTGAACAACTCTCCCGGCCTTGAGTTTGATCTCGGAGGCATCACAGCCCCTGCCACTCTTTTGACAGAATAATTTGGCCCCTGCTGCTCCTTCAACGCTCGTAGTCTGGGAGCAACTTATAATTCCCCTTGGCAACACTGGGGACCTGATTGGCCTTGGGTTATATATAAAAACGACGTTTTTTTCGGGCTGTGCGATGTCATTACGGATGCAAAGACTCTATCTATTAGGTTCGACGCTCGCAACTCGACTCGCAGCAAGAACCGCACGCATGGGCATAGCCGACCACGGCTAGGACCACCCCTACGGCCAACTCGATCAATTCGGTAGAGTCTCCCGGCCTTGAGCCTCCCCGTCACTGAGGACGCGTGCGAAGAGCACGCTTTAGCTCGGTACTCTCTGCCACATCCTCTAAACAGCCTACCTTAAGCGAAATCCACTCTTCGATCCGAATTCTAGAAGCGCCAAGGAAGCAATCTCAGCTCGTGCCATGTTGGTGACTTCTTGAGTTACATAGAGAGCCGAAGGATGTGCTGGAGCATATAGGCCTGCCCTTCGGTATGTACGCAGACCGTTTCAAGCCCTCCTGCTGCTATTATTGTTGCAAATCCACTGTTCGGTACATCAAAGCGATGACAGCTAAATTGCTAAGCGAGGCCATCACTAACACGATCAAATCTACAAAGATCGAACATCGTGTTGAGCCTTGGTCCTGTGCCAAGGTCTTGTCCTCACGGTACTGTGAGAAGGCAGAAGCGCAGCACTGTAATGGACTCCGGCAATTCTCTGTTTACCAAGGTCTTTGGTAAGGTCTCGCTAGATGACGTTAAATCAAAGGTCGAGCCACCCGCGCCTGATGGTAGGGGAAGGATTGTGTAGCGTCTAGTCGCATCCAGTCTCCGCATTGCGTGTACAAGGCATCAGACTTTCCCCAATCAGACTGAAATCCTCAGCCTCAGTCTTAGACACTGGACTAACTTCTTGGTATACTGCTCTTGCTCTCGAGTCTTGACAGACCACCAACTTTAACAAGTCTACTCTAAACTTACCAGAAGTCTTTAAAGGTTTATCCTTATATTGATCTAAAAATATTCTTTCTATATTACAAAAGTAACCGGCGATATAATCCCTGTTTGAAATGGGCTCCTTATGGTTATGGGTGTGTTGACGTATGTTGGTGATGGTATCTGGTAATGATACAGTGGGAGTTCATAACTATAGATACCCTTCAATATACTTACACACACATCTCGATCCAAAAGCGCTAAGTTCATTTATAATCCTGGCTAGAGGTTTATCAGTAGAAAAGACAGCGATACCTATCTATGAATAGAAGAGTAGTCCACAAGCCGAAGTCTAGTCCCTGGCCCATGCCTTGTCAGAAGGTCTCAAAATAAAAGTGGCAAAGACTATCCTAAACGTATACTAAATTTATCGCTAAATTGCACTGAGTTTTATAAGTCTTTTTGTTGCTTGAGATTGAGGTCCTGAGTTTTCTTGCTGGGGAGGCCTTGTTGTCAATGTCGCACCAAGCTCGGGAGCTAAAAGCATCAAGCGGGATAACTTCGAACCGGGCTGATCCTTCAAAGGATTATGCTTAAAAGATGGAAATTCGTTTACAGATGACGACGACCCCATATGGGGTAAAGGTAACGGTAAGATCGGTCTTGGCTAATACTACGTTTATAAAACCGTAAATTGTTGATCATCGGCTTGGGAGCGTCGTTTTCGGGGCCGGGACCAATGAGGGATGTTTGATGTACGAGTAATGGGAGTTGAGGGTTGTGGATAGCATCCACTGAGAACTGCACATGACTATGGTAGATGTGCTGATAGACAAAGCACTCAACTGCCGTCTTGTGCGCCATGAAACGTGCTCACCGTTGAACCATGCCTTGGAGCTTTTGTCGGTGCAGTCATGTCTACACGCACGCATGGCCAGCTTCAACTTCGAAGAGGCTATTGACAAAAAGGTTCTTAAACAACCTGATGATTCACCCAGTCCAAATAAACGTTATCATGCCTAAAATTTCTTCGCACTCGCATTTCTTCAAGATCAAGCCGTCATTAAACTGACGTACCAACCATCCCACCTCGAAAGGCCTTCCCAAAAACAACTTGGACAGCTCGAAAGCGTTCCCCCAAAGGGTTTAGCGCTACAGGGGTGTCATCCTAGCTTCCGAGACTCAATTTACTGGATCTGATAGCGCTCGGGGGTTGTGATTGGTCGAGGGCTCGGATTCGCTTGTCGCAGGGCTGAAGCGCTTGGCGTGGTGATGGATTTGGATAGTCATTCGAGGGTGGTAGCTATTACACGCGGTGTTGAGATAATTTGAGTTGATTTGACTGCTGACGTGCAGGGCTGAATGGATGAGGTGAGATGTATAAAGTAAAACAATCCTCCGACTCCAAAAGACTATTCCCCTCCTGGCTGACTTCCATTAACCTTATCTCTCCTCTTCACCCCTCACCTCTCTACGTCTCTGCCTCTGCCTCTGCCTCTGCCTCTGCCTCTGCCTCTCAACATCAACAAAACAATCATGTCGCAAGTACCACCACACAACTTGGTCGTCTTTGGCCCCGACGCAAACTGCACTCTCGCTCTCTGTCCCGTGGAATGGAGCGTCTACAAATACCGTCCTTCGCTCGCCGCCAACATCACATTGATCGTCCTCTACGCCATCGCCATGGGGACACATCTCGTTTTGGGTATCAAGTGGAAGCAGTGGTTCTACATGAGCTTCATGATGATCGGATGTCTGTTTGAGATTATCGGGTACATTGGAAGGATTGTTATGTATAACAATCCCTTCAACTTTGGGGGGTTCATGGTGCAGATTGTGTTTGTCACGAGTGGCCCTGTCTTCTACACAGCTGCTATTTACGTAACGCTTTCCAAGACGTAAGTCCTCTTGCCTCAAGATCAGGGCGTTACTGACAACGCAGTATCAAATACTTCGCCCCAGAAGTCTCCCGCTTCAGACCCGAACTCGTCTGGTGGATCTTCATCCCTGCTGATCTCGTCTGTCTCGTCCTCCAAGCCGCAGGCGGCGCCCTGTCAACCATCAGCCAGGGCTCCAGCCAAACCGGTATCGATATCGCCTTGGCGGGCCTGTCCCTCCAAGTCGTCATCCTCGTTCTCTTCTGCGCTCTTCTCGGCGACTATCTCTGGCGATACTTCCGCAGCGGGAATGCCAGTGCCATGGGAAACCGTATGAGGATCTTCTTCGGGTTCTTGAGCGCGGCGGTCATTCTCATTCTCGCGCGTTGTGCATTCCGATGCTATGAGTTGAGCAAGGGATATCGAAACTCGGATCTCATCACGGATGAGGGGTTGTTCATTGGTCTTGAGGGAGTGTAAGTTGCCAGTGCCTCTTTTGATGATCCCTACTAACTCTGGCCTGGCTTATTGTAATTGCGGTGTTCTTCTTGTGTATTAGCCACCCTGGCCTTGTGTTCAACGATGCGATGACGACGGTGTCGGGTACCTCGCAGAGTGATGCCGATGCCGAGAAGTGAGGTCGAACGAAAAGTCCTTGCTTTGGCGATGTCGGTATCAAGAGGGCATCTTTGGTTTCTTTGAGAAGGGTTAGAATAGAAAGGAATTTTGGATAAAAACATGCAAGAATAAATGGCTTTCAGATCCAATATGTGTTGAATAAGTGACTCGTCATTTCATGCTCTGTTGAACAGACCAGAACAAAGATCCGGGGTGAACACTGACCACATTGGACAATACTACTTCACAAACACATCGCAGTCCTGGAGAACTTTTCTTTTGGACCCTATGTTACAGGCCTCCTCACCTGTAGTCCAGTGCTCTTTGCCGGGGGCTACATATTGACTCTGATGAGGGGAGGCTTAACGGCAGTGCTCGCTTCTGAAGACTGGGTCCTTTACGTCGTCACAACAATTACAGTCACAAGTAATATCTTACAGTTTAGAATCAAGTTCCGGATGAAAGCGGTTCATATTTTCTCTAGCCAGCGGGCCTAAGCCACCGCTGATCAAAAGTCCAGCTCAACAGAGCGACTGAGTATCAAAACAAAACATCATTCTCGAGCCCACAGACAGGGTAACATCGAGCCAACCACCATGTCTTCCTTTCCTATCCATCAACCCTCGTCCTGGGCCGTTCATCCTTCTGATCCGGATCCAAACCCAGTGATCTTGTCACGATTACTTGGAATCGCAGTTGCACCAGCAGTTCTTCTCACAGTCAGGGTTCCATCCGCGACGACGAAACAGACCGTTATCATCGCAGGTGTATCCCCAGGGGCGGTAGTAGCACTTCTGGTACCAGAAGGCGCACTGGATGTTGCACGAGGCCATCTTCTCACCCTTGGCGACGAAGGTGTCGGGGGTAGCGACGGGAGTAGTAACCTCGACGGGAGCGGTAGTCTCATTGGTGAGGGTGGCAGCCTCAGCGGGAGTGCGGACAACTCCAGCGTTGACAAGGCCAAGAATGAAGAGGACTACGAGGGTCAGAGAGTTCATGGTGCTGGGGGTGGTGGTGGACTTACGGAAAGCGATGAGCTCCATGATGATAGATGTCTCTGAAAGAAGAGATGATCGAGTTGGGTAAAGTAAGGTTTGTTGTTGAGGGTTGTTGTATTTGAGGGAAGTTGTTGTGATGCGAGATCAAGTATGGAAAGGTTGAAGTGTGAGGATGAAAGATTTGGGAGCTAGGGAGAAGCCCGTAGGTTTATAGCTCTGGGAAATGGCCACTGCTCCTGAGATTTGTTCTAACAATGGCAGCTGTTCAGCAATGATTCACTGTGAATAGCCTCCATTCTGACCTTAGTTCATCCAACAAGTCCATTGATTGGCCATGCATGGGTCGCGGTTCGGCTGCCACTGTGCCGGGCAGTGTGGTTCATAGCTCACAGCTGCCAGTGACAGAAGAAAGGATGGAACATCGCCATTGGTCTCTTGATATTGAGTGTGCAAGTGCATGATTAGTGTTGAAGATGAAGAGGGGGACTGTTCATGGTCCAGACATGGGGGAGAGATGAAATGGAATGGAGCACAATACGAACTCAAGGAATAGTGCACGGAATTAGTAGCGGTCACATCTACCATCCAACGATGACATACAAGTTGATCATTTCTGCAATTTGACGTCCTAAAAGCGCGTGATTGCCCTTCGCAATACTCCATGAGACCTGAGCTATTCCTGTGATACCTCAGTCTTGATACAGCCCCCTTTCTTTGTTTAATAACAGTACTAGGAGGATTTGGTACACTGCTCTTGGACCCTTGGCTTTGAGCCATGAAAGTCTACTCAATATATGGCTTCCACTGTTCAACATCTATCTCTCCGGGCACTGGAGAAACACTACCTTGGCGGGCTGGCTTTTCTTTTCCATCAATGACGTTGGATGAATGTAAATCACGATTCCCTATGGTCTATGGACTGTTCTCATTGAGAGACAGTTCTACCTCTTAAATTCTTTACATCCACCCGTGGATCAAGTGCAAGATCCTGGAGCTCACATTATAAACTGCAAACTACGAAGATGACGTTAGGATACTTTAGAACAAACCTGGTATGCTCTTTAACAACTTTATTCTCGCCCCTGTTCCAGAGCTAATACACCGAGATTCGGTTCCTAAGATGAGATGCCAGCCTCGCGCTCAATGTCCTCCTTACTGGGACACCACTTATCCTGCAACTCTTTGTCCGTCGACTCTTCAATAACACTCTTTTCCCACCACTCACCCCAACTCGTCAAGAAGATCCGATCACGATCCTCAGGGAAGTCACTTCGCGTCATAGCCGCAAGGACACTTTGTGCACCTGTTACACAATCAGTTACACGTTCCAATACAACGGTGCACGACTTACCCTCGGGGATCGACTTCGCGTCAGCCATGTCAGCTTTAATGCCCATACGGTTCGCGAGACCTGTACCAGGGATAAGGCCCGGTGAAACAGCGACCACGTCGTTGGTACCGGCGAGTTGACGGCGCCACCACTGTGCGCCGAGGAGGCCGGTAAATTTGGTGTTGCAGTATGTCGTGCTGGCGGAGGCACCAGATCCCGCTTTGAGTTCCGTGTCGAGTACACCTGTGCGAGGTCAGAACATGAGACTTGAGCTTGGGTGTTTTGACTCACTAGGATCAGAGACTCGTCGGATAGCGCCGGACGAAACAAATACGATCCTCGACTTGGACTCGACCAACTTCTCCCTCAAGAGATGGACGAGATAATGCTGCGCTACGATCAATCAGTATCTCATACCACTCAACTCACAGAACAAACTCACAGAGATGATTTACAACATGGGATTCGCACCATTTCGACCCATGCGGTCCCGGTCCCTCAGCAGCGACACCTCCCAATCCAGCATTAAGCAGCAAGTAATCAATCTTCTCTCTGCCAATCTTATCCAGCGTTTGTTCCGCAAAAGACTTCACGCCCTTCTAATCATTCAACTCCAGTGGAAGAACAGTGACTCCATGAGATCCACGGTCGAACTTAAGCTCATCGTAAGCTTTCTGTGCATTTTTAGTGTTGCGTGCGCCGAGGATGACTCTGTATGGTTGGCTCTGGCTGAGGAGCTGTTTGATTGCTTCGAAGCCCTGTAGATGTCAGAGTCTGTCTTACAAAGCGCTGGGGCTTGAGGGCTTACGATGCCGGATGAAACACCGGTTGCTACGATTGTTTTCGCGAGGGAAGACATTTTGGCTTGTAAATTGAGAATAAGTTGGATGAATTGCTTGTAAGTATTGGGTGCTTACGGGTTGTTATTAAGGGAGGTTTTGGCGGGGTTATCGGACATAGGTGACGTAAACACTGCAGATTTCACTTCAACCTTGGGCAGATTGTGTAAGCGGACAAGACAATGAACAGGGTTCCCAGCGAAAACTGGTCTTAAATCTGATGTAATGAAAATATAATTATTAATTTTCTATTCAACTTTTCAACTTCCATCTCTGTGCAGCCTTCGTTACGTCTTCATGCGTTATCATCTCGGAATTGGCCCAAGGCCCAACCTGTAAAACTGTCAGCTTCATCACATCACAATCTAGAGCTTCACTTACTCGTCTTTCTTCCACCTAGCGATAGCCCTCCTCGGAATCTGAAACTTTTTCTCCGCATCCATCGCACTAGGCCGCACAATGTTGTTCCCCCGCCAAATGAAAGCAGTACGCATCCACGTGATAACTTCGTCCTTCTTTCTCTTTCGACTAGCCTGCTTTCGTAGTACAATCGGTGTAGCCGAGGGAGCTGGGGTGGTAGCGGCGGATTGAGGTCCAGGGGTTGGAGTTGGTGTGGCTAGTGGTGTAAAGAAAGGAGATTGCTCGGGTGCCATGATAGGAGTTCCCTGGGGTTTGAAAAGGGGGCTGTGGGTAGGAGCATGCCCCGGTTGAAGATCATAGTGAGGGTATGGCATGTATGCGATAAGCGGCATCTGATTGTGAGGACCCTGTGGTATTTGATTCGGAGACTGTGCCATCTGATTGTGAGGACCCTGTGGTATTTGATACAGAGACTGAGGTGTCTGGTGCGGCGAGTGATACATATAAGATGAATGCGTAGCCTGATGAGGATGAAGATATCTCATATAACTATGTTGAGCCATGTGCGGAGATTGCGGCATGTGATATGGTGGTTGCGGCATCTGAGGATACAGAGACTGATGCTGAACCATCTGAGCATGTTGAACCTGAGCTGGAGCTGGAGGTCGTCCCCCAGTACGATGTGGCTGAACCACCTGCGGTGATTGCGTAAATCCAGGCTATGGATGAGTCACCTCGGAGGCTTCATCACCCTCCATGGACTCAATGGCCGTTTCATTGTTGTGTGAAAAAGCCATCGTGGCTATCAGACCGTTTCGATATAATACAGAGACGTTGAAGATGGCGATTATCAGAAGCTCCAATGACCTGGTGGGAAACTCAACGAATTCGGTCAAAGTAGCGTCACGCTAATTTTTGGGCCATATAGGTCCTCAACTCTGTACTTCACCGCCAGCAAAGTTATGCCTATGTTGCAGGCACCCTTGCTCAGAATACTTTCCACCAAGAAGAATCTCCCAATCAGCTCCTTGTTTTACACTTTGATTGAGCGCGGGTGTCCAGTTTTCTGTTATCCGACTTTTCGGCTTCGCAATCGTATACTTCGGAAGTAATGCTAATGCGTCTTGTTGAATTGCGAGGGTTGTGGTGAGAGACTCGGGTCAAGAAAGATAGTTTTGTTCAAGGGAGTTATACGAGATGGTTGAGTTAAGTAAGTGATGGCTCGTTTAATGTCTTGACTTCGATTCCATTGTTGACTGACGTTGGTTGTTGGAAGAACCATTGTGTGTAAAGAGGGAAAACCTGAGATTCCTGCCTTCCTTCCATGATGTGAAGGTACTTTCCGTTTTGGCATAATGGTATTTTCTACTTTGTGTCGTACTTACCCTGTAGGTTTATGTCTGTAAACATCATCTGTTGAGCAAGAAGCACCCCAACTCAGCGTTCACCCTCGAAGCAAGTGTCGAAATATGCCAATCAGGCTGTTCTTTTAGCCTTCCTTCTATTGCGGTCTATGTAGCCAACTCAACTGCAACATAAATGGCACTTTTAAACGCTCTTGGTTCTCAACTCCTCGGGCAACAGGGAAACCTTCTCATGGAAGAGCTTCTCAGCATCAGCCCACACCCGCGAAGTCTCGCGATCCTTGAGAGTGAGCAGAGACTCCTTGAGACCCTCACTAAAGGCCTCACTAGCCTCGCGGGGAAGCATGGAAGGAAGGTGGTCAATGCTGATGACGGATAGGGGGAGGTTGTTCTGATCGTCCTTGATCTCAACGGGGACGGTGGGGTCCTCGAAGGTGGTGTTGATGGAGTAGATGGGGATAGGGTTGTGAGGGTTCGTGGTGTCACAAGAAACATCGATGACAACAGCGAGGTTGCGGCCTTGCTTGGCAAGGAGTTCCTGGTTGATGAAAGGGGGAATGGGCTTGGAGAGGTAGATGGCGTTGAGGAAGACGTCAGCCTTCGCAATTTCCTCGTAAGGGCCTGAAGATGTTAGTTTCATCATCGAAGGCACGCACATAAGCACATATATAACTTACCATCACGGTCCTTAGTCTCGTTCAAGTCCCAGCGGGTAATGTTCTCATCAGGCATGCCGGCCTTCAGGAAAAGGTCCACGGCACCCTTACCACATCGTCCAAGAGCACCGAGGACGAGAGCAGTGGGCTTACGTCCGAGAGCCTTCTCAGCCTTAGCGAAGTCCTCGCGAATCTGGTTGACGAGCTCGTCCTCGTTCAGGTAGTATCCGCGGCCATGAGTGAATGTCTCGACGGAGGGAAGCTTAGAGGTCGGATTCTCAAGCTGAAAAGCCAGGGACTTGACTCCTAGCGCAGCTCCACAAAACCCAGCTGAGAAGCCAAATCTAGGTAAGAAAGTCAGTAAATGTCTTGTTGTATTGCATGTTCAGATGTCGATAGTTGAAGCACCAGCAAAACCCGCGTAAACCGACACTCGTCAGACTTGTTATTCAGGCTGCATGAAGCCAACTGGGAAGGCCGCAGCTCAACTCTCACCCTTCCCAAGACCTCACTTGAGGTGCAGCATAGATACCGCTTGGCCTCGATAGCAGGAAACCGGAGTGAAGCCTCGTGAACCAAGAGCTTGGTAGATGAACGGTGTAAGAGCCTATTTGCAAAGCTCATACCACCTCGATCAATCACCAGCGAAGCCCTTGCGAACTCAGGCTCGGATCAGGATCTCCAGAAGATACTACTTAGCCACCCATGCTTTGAGACTATCATAAAGCTCAAGCTCCGAGCTCCACCCGGGGGATCGTGCATGCTCAGCTCCTTTGTGGTCGTTAAAGCTAGGATCGCAAGAACAACGCTTCTCAGAGGGTGACTTCTGACCTAGTCATAAGAACCTGTCTGTTGAAGCTCGAAGCTCTAAGTGCGTTGGTTGGGGGATGGGGTGGGGGCGCGAAGCCGCCTCAACTTCAACATCTTCCAAAAAGGGGCGAAATAGACACATCTCGAGCTTCACTTTGGAGAGAAACTTACGCAGAAACACGTCGACCTTGCTCGTCCACAAGAAACTCGAGGTCGTAAAGCCGGCTGCCACCGCGTGCCCAGCGACCGAGGACCTGCTCCCACCCGCCTTGGTTCTGAGATGGAGTGTTAGATGAGATTTCGCTTGAGTTGCAAAGCATCTACCTTGTAACAATGTGCAAATGTCTAAGTCTAAGTCAGCAAGTAGCATGCCTTCGTTCAAAACATCCAGCGTACAATGTGGTCATTCTTGAGCGGGAAGTCCTCAGAAGGTAGCTCTTTTAGGCCGAGGATGATTGTTCCAGGCTCAGCGTTTGGCCAGACACCCGTGTCGACAAGACGAGCACCAGCAGCCTCATATTCTGAGTCCTCAAAGATACGCTTGAATTTGGGGTCGGTGGACGATCGCTCGACGGAAATGGGGTACCCAGCATCAACGAGTGTCTTGATAATTGCGGGGGAGAAAGATCGGTGCTCGAGAGGCTTCTCCTCAGCGCGAAGAAGAATGTGGGGATATTCAGACATGATGGCGACGGTTCTGAGGCTTTCAATTCTGAGGTTTCGAGGAGAATTAGCTGTTTGCTTTGGGTGTTGCGATCGAATTGCAAAAGTTGAGTGCGAGTGGCGGAGAAGAGTGCAACGGGTTAAAAGGCTCAACGAGGATTCAATTGACGCGCATGAAAACATCAAGGAGAGGAAACGCACAGTATAACGCGATTGTTTTATAGAGGGATGATCGAAATAGGAAGGCTATCGCGTACCTGGTGTATCGGATGTTTTTTCAATCTGAGTCACAAAAAAGAGGGTGTGAATGTTGAAAGAGACGTCTGCTCCTGAATCGGCCTCAGATTGCGACCCCGGCGAAAAATGGCCCCGCTCCCGCAGCCGAACAACCCCGCGGTGGGGACTTTGATTGCTCTTTTGGGTTTAGCGAGGGGAATTTGAAACTGTTTTGACGATTGCATCATTAATTCCAGGTCCTAGGTAGCTCTGAAGCTCGAATGCAAGTGCCGTGAATTACTTGTGTAACTATTTCACGAGAAGAGCGTGATAGATTCTGAGTCGCAATAGACTGGCATCTATGAGTTCTTCAATTTTGTTACTCGGACTGTAATCGCTTACGAGGTTGGCAGGCACCGATCGGAGCATCGACCATAACAAGGACTGTCGTTAGGTACTTTCCTACATCTTGCCCATGTATGATCAGATAAAATACAGGAGAGGCTAATTCAACATTAGCATCATGACACATTCATATCATTCAGGGGTAATCGTTTGATCCATTATAATACAAGCTGAGAATTCGGTAATCTCATCATTCTACATTTGGTGACTCGGAATATTGTGAGTCATCAAGATGCCCTGCCCTTCGATTCATTTCGTGGCTCTGTTACGGAGTACAGCTCAACAAGACCACCAAAATTACCGATTGTCAAGCACAGCTTCTCGCCGCCCTCCCATCATCATTATTCCCCTTAGTCCAATTGAGCCCTACCAAGCTTGACCAAAAATGATTGATCCATCTCACTCCTGTTCCTGGCCCACTTCCCAGCCGAGCAACCATCGATCGCCGGAAATGATGCGCTCATTCAGCAGATCGGATCGTGTTCCTTGGACGACAGCATCAGATCGGTCCAACCTTGTTCAGCTGAGACCATGCACGCACTTAAACGTCAGAGTCAATTTGCTTTTTGATTAAGCTGAATCGATCACCGTAAGCTACTTGCGACGCATTGTTTGTACCTTTTTTGTCTATGACGCTACGATTGAGAGATGGCTGGAATGACGACACGGCTGAGACCAAAAGCAATAACAAAACCTGGGTGATGGTTTAAACAAATCTGTATTTTTTTCAACAATTGATTGTATTTACTCAAATCTCTCGATATCACACATATTTCAATCATACAGCAGTAAACAAGACCGTAATCATGAAGGGCAATGATGAAGTTATCCAAGAGTTCAACGAGGTCGTCAACATGACGGCCTCAGAGCTCGAGAAGTGGCTCAAGTCAGACGATTCCAACAGTGCTGGTTGGCCAAAGGAGGATGAGAATGGAGAGACTGTTGGACACGACAGCGGCCGCAAGATTGTTGAGATCTTGAAGGAGAACCCCAAGAAGGAACCTGAGAAGTACACCGATGAACAAGTCCAGCACATGCGCAAGGTTGTTTCTTACTGGTAAGTCTCTCACGCTGATAGCGACTGATATCAGAGGCACTGCTGGTCAGTTGGATGTTAACACCCCGCAGTAAGCGACATCTAGCTCAAGAGACCAAGGCCAACAACGACAAGTCTCCCGAGGAGGTCAAGAAGACTAAGTCCTACGCATCACTCAAGAACTGGGGCCACGATTTCCTAAAAGCTCAAGGCAAGGAGAACGGCAGTGAGAAGAAAGAAGACAAAGAGGATAAGGAAGAGGCCAACGACGACGCTGAGGAAGCCGAGGAAGAAGAGGACGGCGATGATGATGATAAGCAAACCGGCGAGAAGCGAAGAGCGACTCGAAGCCAGACCGGTTCCAACAAGAAGCGCGAGACTCGCAAGGGTGAATCTACAAAGTCCAATGATGAAGAGGAGGAGGGCGACGACGACGAAGATGGGGATGAAGAGAAGAAGCAGGGACAAAACAAGCAGTCCAATGGCCAGTCCAAGAAGTCCAATGGATCTTCAAAGAAGGATGAAGATGCTGAAGAGGAGCAAGGTGATGATGAGGGTGGAGATGACTCTGGCGCAAAGAAAGGACCCAAGAAGGGTGAGACTGTGAGCTGGAACTGGGGACAGGGACAGCCCGAGGGTAAGGTCTTGGATGTCAAGGCTGAAGAGTGAGTTTCTCAATTTCTGATGAGATCTTTTACTAACATCAAGTACAGTACGACAATCACGACGAAGAATGGCAACAAGGTCTCCAGGAAGGGTGATGAGGAAGATCCTGCTGTTGTATTGGACACGGGCAAGAACAAGGCTATTAAGAAGGCTCATGAGCTCAACTAGACGGTCTCTACCAGGTTTCTTAACGAGGGTTAATAAAGGAAGGGATTTATTTATATTTTACTCGATCTTAACTGCAATACTATATTTACATTAATACCGAGCCACTTCTGACGTGTCTGTAAAAATGACACATTCACTAAACCTCATCTCAAGACACCGCAAGCATCATCAAAGGACAGTTAGAAATTGACGAAAAATGCAAAAAAGAAAGCACATCTCAATCATGAATATGTAATTTATAGGAACAGCCCGATGCGGGGGTCGAACCCGCAACCTTGAGATTGTGAACTCTTAAGAGTCTCACGCTCTACCGATTGAGCTAACCGGGCGTGCTTCGCCGGGTGATCAAGCCCGTTTGATGAGATCAATCGGCAGAGAGTGATATTATATTCATGAGATGGAGTCGTCTCGTTATCAAATGATGGAATACTCGTGTTTTGTCGCTGGGCGCTGGTGAGATTGTGCATGGGATGATACTTTTACAGGAGCGCGGGACGTGACGGTTCAGTGAGTCGGCCAGTAGAAGCTTGAAACAAACAAACCATTCACTGAGACAAACCCGGCTTACTCTTTGGCAGTATCCTTTCCCTCGGGGGGCAAGAAAACAGCAAACCTCGATCCTAAATGACAAAAACATTTAGGTAATATAACCCAAGTTTAGGATGACTTTTGCTAGGTTTATTTTGACACCTGACAGTAAGATCCTGAGTTGTCTTTCCTCCCCTAGCCCTTAAACTCAAGGGCCTGGGGGCAACTAGCGTGTGAAAACTTTGCGTAAAGTGAAAAGATGACACAAATCTTCCTGAATATCTCAAGGGCGTATCTATAGAAGACCACTTCGAGTTCTATAAAAATGAACTGTTGCGATTCAATACTATAAACAAACAGGAGTCGCCTCAATATAGGGTAAATCTGACGTCGACGAAGCTCCATCGTCACAAGCAAAAGACCATGACAGCGCTTAGAACAGTGGGTCTTGATTGAGCTTCAACGGTTTCATGATGCCAATAACAAACCATGATGACCAATGCTTTTGCAGTAAATAGTTATTTGCTGGCTTGCATCTCGGGTTAAGTAAAGCCAGGTAAAATTACTTATTGTAAGCTGCTCTACTAATGCACTCTTCTCGAGTTCTCCCAGGCTCGTGTAGCAAACAGCGGGTAAGCCAAATGGAGTTAGTGGATGTCAGCGCAATGTGGGGCCCGCGCCGCCTGTTTCATGAGGAGCTGCTTGTGCTTGCTGCAAGCGGGCGCGTAGCATTTCCTCAAGTTAAGCTTTCTTGGAATCTTATCGTCAACCTACGGCAACTCTGTTGCTTGCTTCTTCCATTCCCTTCCCCTCTTTCATTGCATTACTTCAACGACAGCCTCATTTAGCGTTTCTTTTCTCTAACGTATCATTAACATTATCTAGGTATCTTCAGCTTGTAAACTGCCTTTCGTTTCTTTTGTTCTATTCGACTTTCGTTGATTTTGCGATTGCGCGGCATGGTTCTTGACCTTCAATCGCAACCGTCATGACCAGTCACCCCCCATCATGTGAGTGCGCCGACTCGATATCATCATGCTCAGGACTGACAAACAACAGGATTGAGCCTTCTATTCGCGTCCGTCGGGCAATTCATGCCAATGATGCGACTCTCCTCCGCCGAATTCTCAAGACCCATCCCAATCTTCTCCTCAACCCCGATTCTTCACCATCCGGCCTCTCCAATTCAAACATGCACTTAGCAGCCTCTCTGGGACATCGCGAAGTCTGCGAAGTGCTCCTGCAACTCGGCCACGAAGATCCAGTTCCTGCACTCAACGAGACCCATCAAACAGCACTTATGCTTGCCTCAGCCGAAGGCCATACCGAGGTTGTGCAACTTCTCTGCGAGCACGACAAAACATGTATTCTTCGTCGCGACATTCGAGGTCGCGATGCCGTGATGGAAGCTAGTCTTGGCGGACACGACACTATTGTTCAACTCCTCCTTACCTTTGTCCCAGGGGGACCTTACGACGCAGTCCGCCGTGCGGACGTGGAAGGAAATACGGCATTGCATTTTGCGAGCGGGAACGGAAACTTGTTGGTGTTACGAACGCTGCTGGCAGCGGGCGCGGATATTCATAAGCGCAACATTTGGAACTGGACACCAGCTGCGTATAGCGCTACTGTTCAGGCTGAGGTCTATCTGAAGGGTTTGGTGAATGAGGTTGGGAAGAGACAGCAGCAGCAACAGAAGAGGGAGATTGAGTCGGCTAAGAAGGGAGGAGGAGTTCGAGTCGTTGAGGCCACAAGCGATGAAGACTGATTCTTGCAAAGTTGTTGCCGACTCTTGCAGGATGCGGCTCTTTCTTCCATGCCACCTGATGTGTATTGGATCTCATGACCTGATGTCGACATCGACGCCTGCAGAACCGGCTTCACACACCCAATCGTTTCTTCGACTCTTATCAACTGCTTTTCACCATCTTTTCGCAAATCTTGTCAGTTTACAATACTCAGGAAAGCGCTTCGGAGTTAATCTGAAATGAATCGATTCACTATGCATTGTCCATCAACTGTTTCTGACCTGCGCCATGCACAACCAACTGTCGCCCGATCTGAGTGGTGTTGCATGTTCAGTCACAACATGTCCTGTTGATCTCATGCATGATCACAACCATTTCAGCTGCTCTGACGAACCAGATATTCACTGCATTTTCAGGCGGACCGCCACTACGAAACCAAGTCAAGTGATTGGATACCAGGCATCAACCGAGCCGTGTGGCAAGTTCATGTGTGACGCACGACACACTGACAGGACGCACCATCATGAGGCTGTGTTCGTTGACTGCGTTTCACACCTGAAATTGACCTGAATAGCTTTGCTCCGGGGTCTTCATCCAATTGTACCCCGCATCGCCGACGTTTGAGAATAGCTGCAAGGTTGACGTAATGACTGGTGAATCACTTTTAGCTCACGAGTCTCGTGACTCTGTGAGGATATACTCACAAACAACTCGACGTCTTGCCTACACTGCCTCTGCTTTGGACCTGATTCATCGCCAAGAGGTGTAGTTGATCATGCCCTGATCTCTGTCTCTCAGCAGCATAAATAAACACCTCCGTCGTCTCTCAAACTTGTTCCTGTCAAACAGCCGTCCATCATTCTCCTCAGTTCGTTTTTCAGACTCGTCCTTATGTCCAACTCAAGCCGGGTTCACTGTAGGACTATTGAGGACGTCCCGCTGCCATATCCCGCTTCCAAGCTGATCATCACCCAACATCTTGAAGCTTCACGAGAATCACCTTTCTGGGCGTGGATCATTGTTGGGGCATTCTACGACAGACAAGACAACGTCCTCTGGAGCGCTGAGATCTTTGCTGGTCGACTTGACATCGACTCGGACTCTGAAGACGAGTCTAGTGATACTGAGTCTGTGGCGGAGAGTTACACCGAGGAGGCAGCTTCTTCAGGTAAACACTGATCCCTTGAAAATTTGCTACAGACATTCAAGAGCGGAATGATCTATATAAGGCCCTGTGTCTTCCATAATTCTGACTCTCCTCAGATATCTTCTCTTCCTTCCAAGAACAATCTTTTCATCACAACCAAGCTTTGAACTATCAAGCACCTCCAGCCCACCAAGTCTTTCCATATTGGAATCAATCTCCGCCATACGCTATCCCACCGACTTGGGATCCAACTACCCAAGGTCAAGTTCCAGGCTTCTGGCAAGCATCCTTCGATCCGAACGTTCGTCGCTGGGTTCATACCTGGCAACCTCTCTGACTCCCCTCCCCTCCCCTACCACTATCAACCACCATGTCTGGTTGGAACCCCATCAACGGTCGTGACGCTACAGGCTCACGACCAAACTACTCACCCATTGGTGCACCGATCCCATCGCAGGGTCAGCCGTACGTTCCTTATCTTGGTGGTCCTGGGTATAACTTTGGTCTAGCTCCCCCCGCGTATGGCTATATGTATCCCGGCACAGCTGCATATGGCCAGCCCGTTTACGGATTCCCTCCCCAGGGACCGATTGCTGGGTTTCAGACCCAGCAGACGTATGCGCACCAGCCCAACGGGACTGGTAACGTTCTTCCTCGCCAGGCGCAGCCCATTCCTCAGATCGATCCGAAGATGCCTGCTGCGCAGATGACCAACTCTTCTGGTGGTGTTGGTTGTGAGCCCGGGTACAACTACTTCTTCCCGGCGAACCATACCAAGGTTCATGTGTTCAAGAGCGATACTCCTCCGTGGCAGCTGCAGGCGAACGCTCAGATTCCCTTCATCGCCTCGCACGTTCCGACATCGACGAAACTGGGCGATCTTCTGAAGGGATTTGGGTGCACCAATCCCTCGGCGAAGAAGAACATCTGCTTCGAGCTCTACAGTGGAGGAAATGGCAAGTGGTACAAGGGATACTCATTCACTGGTGACGACAAGGATGAGATCGGCAAGACTATGGATGAGGTTGGCTGGGACTCGTCCAGGACTGGAAACAAGGGGGAGAAGCCTGTTGTCTGTCTCTGGTTCTGCAAGAGCTGATTTTTCCTGATGGTAAAAATGATGATTTGGGACAAGGTAGCTGCTGGTTATTGTTTCTGTTACTGTTGTTCTCTGCTGGAACGTTAGGTACTCATCTTTGAGCATCGGAGTTTATGGCTTATGTCGCTGGCTTAGTTAGTAGCTACGCAGATCAATTGAGACGTCTGAATTTTTCCCATGATAGTTTCTTCATCAATCTCGGATTGTGATGTGGTAGATCCAGGAAACTCTCTGGTTACGCCAAGATGCTGATCCGATGTCGTGACGCTAGGACCCCTGTACTAACGTTAGAGGTTTTGGTTGCATGATCTGCACGAGGTACCAAGTCTATTTCAACGCCGTGTGCGATGTCACACAAGATAAACTGTCCGATAAGAATGTAATGGCATCACAAAATGGGCGGCCAGCTTCGGCCAAAAGCAAGACGAGTTAACGTTGCATGACTCCATCATGGGGCATAGCCTCACGTTTTCAGGTACCACAACACCAACGCTCCCTCATCGTACTATTGCATTACGGCTTCCTCCCGTAAATAGAGTAACTAAACTTCGGTTAGTCCTGAAATGTAATAACATGCCCAGAGGGTTCAACTCACATCGGCCAGTAGGCATGGATCTTCCTGTCTCCCATCGTCTTCCTCACATCCATCAGAAACACAGTAGTATCCTCCACACTCCACCCATGACCCCTCGTCAGCGCCGCCATGGTAATAGCTTCAAGCCCACTCGAAAAGTTCTCATAGCACCAAGTCCCCAGCTCCTTATACTTCTTATCCTTCGGCCACGAGTTGCTCGGCCACCTGAATCTCTCGATCTTGACTTCCACGAACCCAATCTCCGTCATGACGTCTACTAGCGCTGGGATATCTACATATGGACGTCCGAACCGCTCTGATGCCTCTTGGAGAAGCTTGAGACACTTGAGGAGTGCGTTATCAGGCTTCACGGTGTCGTCGTCGGATTTGATGGTGAGATCTGCTTCTTGGAGCTCGAGATAGCCGTTGGAGGTTAAGTTTCTGAGATTTGGTTAGATGGGATGTTGTTGGGGTGTGGAAGGGGGTGTACTGGAAGCATTGGGTGAGGTATTTCTTCCAGTCGCTTATGCAAGATGTCATGAAACGGCTGTGGATGTAGTCAAATGGCTTTGAGTAGGTCCACTCGTCTTCGATGTCGTCAATCTCGAAGGTCACGTTAGGTGGGATGCTAGACAACGGCTGTTAGACCACCTATATACGAGTACTGGCATGGATGAAAACTCACAAACTTGGTTGAATCGGTGAGAGGTCGACGCCGATGACCTAGATCGTCAGTTTCTCCAAACCGATGGAAAGGTAGGTCCGAACTGAACGTACCTCTGCTTCAGGATGTTCATCCGCAAAGTCCATGGCCCAAATTCCCGTCCCAGTTCCCAAGTCCAAAACATGATTCACTTTTGTGTCGGGGTAGCAAGGAGGCGCGAGGCCAAGCTTATCGCCAAAGGTGAGAAGGAACAGATTATGCTGTAGATCTAAGGGCATGTAATCAGCCAAGCAAAATGCATTCGAAGATCCTGGTCATACCTAATCTTTCATTCTCCCTCTCATCATTCGGCAAGACATACTCTAGAGGCGGAGTTAGAAGACCCTGGGGATGTTGGAGACAGCTCAACATACTGCCGTCTTTATATGCATGATAAGTTCTGCCGTTTTCACAGCGGTAGTTAAAGATTGATTCAGAAACACTCGCTGTAGTAGATGCAGAGTCCTAAAGCCATGCATGTTAGCAACTGAGACATACCGTGTATAGATTGGATCATACCTCACCCAGCGTGGACTCATTGTCCTCCTATACCACCATGGTCAGATATACTCACAAAAGCTCAATGTGCTCACTGACCTGCTCATCTGGCACCACAACAGGTTGTTCGTTCGTCTCAGCCATTGTGATCTTGGCATGAATGAATTGCTTCTGTTGAGGTATTAAAGTATTTCAGACATGGACTGATTCTTGTCGAGAACATGCATCCTTGGCGGTGACTGTGATTGGTGAGTGCTATATGCAAATACATGTTGGTTGAACTTAAACCGTTGCAATGAACACGACCAACACAACACCATGTTCCCCGCCTCTGCATCAGGAAATATCACGTGTCGATACTTGGGATAGAGTCGATTCTTAACAATCCTCTGAGTATGAAGTGGGTAGTCTCAGGATTATTGAGATATTTGATGCTCGTTGGTGTTTAGGAGATGGGAGATGGGGCATTACTGGGTGACCAGCGATTTATCGATCCTTAGTTATGAATCGTCTTGGGTATATCTCTTTGCAATGTCGGTCAACTTATGATCAGTTGAGATCAACTTATATGACCTTTTCCCTTATTCCGACTCCTGATCCAGAGTCCTCAAACACTATTCATCCTCTCTATCCCTTCACACTCTCATCACTCTTCTTCCTCCCCTTCCAATGCGTCCTAGCAATCTTCAACAACCCCCAGGCCAGTAACCTGTACACCACCACACAAGCCGCCAAACATGCCACATTAACAACAGGATCGACATCAAAATTATACAACTCCAATACCTGCTGCCCCGTCTCAATCGGGCACTTTCCATTCTGCAATCTCTGCTCATCATTACACGTAAACTTAATATCCCTCAACGAGTACGGTGCTACAGCTCGTGTGCCGTACCGAATGGGTGAGAGGTAGTTGAACGCTTTGAAGAGCTCTGGCATGTCGATGGAGAGAATGCCAGCCATTGTGTTAGCCAGCGCGAGGAACACCCCCATGATGTTGACGGCGAACCCAGTATGGCCGAAGAGTGTGTTGAACATGATACCGAGCGATTCACCGCATGACACGATTCCAAAACAGGCAAACACCGAAACAAAGTACAGCGTCGCAGTCCGCGGGAGATCAACAGCAATAACCCCCAGCACACCAAAGATCATACAACTGATAACCTCAAACGGCACCTCCAGAATCGTATACGCCGCCAGAAACGCATGCACACTGTAAACCCCATCATCATCCTCCCTGTAAAACACATCGCGCTCATTCGGATAGATCGCAGTGTTCTGCAGCATGCCGACAAAGTAAAACGCGCCAATCTCCTGCACGAAGCCCATTCTGTTCTGGACGGAGTAGTAGTCGTTGTCGAAGGGGGCGAAGAAGAGGGCGAGGACAAGGGCGAGACCGATAACTTGCATGAGGCGGGCGACGATGAGCTCGGGTTGGCGGTAGGTGTTTATGGTGGCGCGGTGGAGGAGGAGGGGTAGGGATGTTGTTATCGGGGCGCGTTTGCGGATGAGGGCACCTAGTTCAGCGGGGGTTGAGAGGTTGGCTTTGTTGAAGGAGCGGCGATGTGTTGTGTTCTGACTGTTTTGTTGTTCAGGGGTATTTTTGTTGACTTCATCTAGTATACCAGCTGGCTTTTCGTTTGTGGAGGAACTCTCTTCTTTCCAATGGTCGATCAGCTTCTGAACTCGCTTTCGAGACTCCAACTCTCTGCCTTCCTGCTGGAGATCGATAGTAATCATGTCGAGTGCAAAGTCAGCTGGGTTAGTATGTGTCGGACACTCGTATCCATGGCGAGCTAGATATCCAAGCATATCCTTTCCAGGACCAGAATAAACCTGCGAACCACCTCTTGCCAGAAGCAATACATTTCCGAACTCTCTGAACAAATCCGAGCGAGCTTGATGGATGGTAAGAATGAGAGTTCGACCTTCGTTGGCGAGACCTTGAAGGACTTCCATGATAGAATTCGCGGTGAAAGCATCCAATCCAGAAGTTGGTTCGTCCAGAAGTAGAATACGAGGATCAGTGAGAACTTGTACGGCGATGGAAACACGGCGTTTCTCTCCCCCAGAAATACCCTTGACGAGTTCGCCGCCGATGAGATTATCAGCACAATCCTTCAAGCCCATCTTCAACAACACATCTTCTGCCCGACGGTTCTTTTCTTCCTTGCTCATGAACGACGGCAGTCGAAGACCAGCTGCGAAGCGGAGTGTCTCACGAACTGTAAGCGATGGAAGCAGCGCATCGTCGTCTTGACAGACATAAGAGCAGACTGATCGAATAACTGAATCCGAGGGAACAGCGCCGTTGAAGGTGAGTTTCCCAGCTGGTCGATACTTGGTCCCCACTAAATTCCGTAGTCTCAGAGCCATTGAGTTGAGAAGCGATGTCTTTCCACTACCCGAGGGACCCATGATCACATTCAGAACTCCAGCGTTGAACGTCGCATTCACAGGGTTAAGAATCGTCTTTGTCGGTAGCTTCTTTCCAAGTTGAGTTCTCTTATCCAAAGCGAGTGAGAATTGGTTGAGTTCCAGGTCAATAGCTCGAACATCGGCGACGGATCGTGCAGTCATCTTCTCCTTTCCAGCAGAAAGATCGGTATCCGAGACACGAGCGCGAGCAATCGTCATCTCGACTTTGAGAATATGAAGTCCGATGACTGATAGAACCACGAAGAATACGACAAAGGCGAGGCATACGAGGATAGGTTTGGCAGTCCAGTCTTTTGGGAAGCCGAGAGACGCCATCACGTATGAGCCCGTGTACTGTTTACATCGCGGGTCGGATTCGTCGCCGAAGGGACAATCGTAGAAACTCCCCTCGAACTCGTTTCCGCAATAGGCGCTAAATACGTAAAACTGCGCATGTCAGTATTAGATGTGTGAGTGAGCGGGGAAACATACCGTGTAAGTAAGCCATTTGAGCCATCGAACGTAGACAGGAAGACTGTTCACATTGATGAACATCCCACAAGCCATGCTCTGCAGTGTAAAAACCAGATTTGCAATCACACTCGCTCCAGCAAAGTGTCTGACCGTCGCAACACACGTCATGGCACACGTAACAGCAATGTACTGATTCAACAACGTGATCGCAAAGAAGGTAAAGAACTTTTCGACATCACGATCGAACCCAGCCATGAAGTAAAAGATGACCGAGAAGAGAAACGGCGCAGCGACATCTTCTGTTACCATCCGTGCGATTCGTCGTGAGAGCACGAAGGGGAGGGCATCGACGCATCCTTCTGAGTTCTCGCGGTCGAAGGTGGGAATGTCGAAGGTCATGCGGTAGACTTCGAAGATGAGGATGAGGTAGCCTTGTAGACCGGCTGCTGTGTATAGTCCACCCTGTCGAGAGCGAATGCCGGCTTGGTCGCGGCCGAGATCGAAGAATAAGTATCCGCACACAAGACCCATAAATATAGCTTCGGTGAGAGTAGCTGCCATGCCGAGGGGATCACGGTATGTAACTTTGAGAGTTCGATCTGTAAGAACTGTGAGTTGTCGCACAAAACCCGCATGCTCCTCTGCCTTTTTATCCTTCTTCTTCCCATCGCCAACATCAACCGTATCAAGCGGACTATGTCTCTTCTGCGTCTCTTCATTCCAAGCACCCTTCAACGTCTCCACCTTCGCAGACGTCTCTTGTTCCAACTCAGGAGTACGATTATCGACAGCCGCGATATCAATGATGAACTCAGCAGGATTAACAAAAGGCGGAAGCTGAAAACCTAGGTCTGCGAACCAAGGAACAGCGTCTTTGATAGCACCCGAGAACACAGGGCTGCCTTTCGTGAGAACAATAAGATTGTCGAAAAGATCCCAGATTTCAGATCGCGGCTGATGAATGGTCGTTATGATGGTGCGCCCCTTTTGCGCAAGCGTCTTGAGTGTTCGTACAAGTTGGTATGCACTCGTCGCATCAAGACCGGTCGTAGGCTCGTCGAGGAAGAGGACTGATGGGTTGGCGAGGAGTTGAACACCGATACTTGTTCGTCGCTTCTCACCGCCTGAACACCCGTGATGCTGTGAGTTACCAATCCGTGTATCGGCGCATTCTTTCAGTCCAAGTTCGAGAATGACTTCTTCAACAACTCTGTGGCGTTCTTCAGCGGTTGTCGATGGCGGGAGTCGCAGATCAGCTGAGTATCGTAACGTTTCCCTGACAGTGAGTGTCGGCAGCAGAATATCCTGCTGCATAACATATGCAGCTCGAACATTATGAACACCAACTTTTCCATTAAAAGTCACAACTCCCTCTTGACTTAATCTCGAGCTCAGCACTCTTTCAGCGACTGTGTTGAGCAGCGTCGTCTTTCCCGAGCCACTACCTCCAATGATAGCTGTTAAGGTTCCTGGCTGAAGATCGGCGTTTACGGCGTTGAGTAACGGCTTCATCTTTGGGGCGGTGCTGAACTTTGAGGAGAATAAATCTCCATATGTCGAGGGCGCAAGCCATGACGGTGCAGTGTCAACTGACACAGCCAAGTTGTGAAGCTGGACATGGACAGCTTGAACATCATCGAGAGAAAGATGGCCTCCGGAAAGATGGTGAATGCCAGGATCTATCGAAAGATCTAGGGAACTGGTTCTGTCCATCTTCTCAACGTCGGGGCCATGATGCGACATGACTGCGTTTCTTTGTCGTAAGCGCGACCGAAGACGAAATATTATCTATTTGTCCAAGCCCGGGACATTATGTCTTTTGAACAGTAACTCCGTGCTTATTATCCAGAGTATTCAGGCTGGTTAAATCTATGACGCCAAGTAGAATAGCCTTTTAAAAGAGGAACAAGAAGCGAAATCTGACAATAACCACTCGACGAGAAATCCCACCGTATAAGACCCAACGGTCCTCTTCCCAAAGAGGCAATTCATGGTCAAGTCTGTATAGACGAGCTTCCAAGGCTAATACCTGAGAAGAAGACCTGATTCGCTGGGTTTGTTCTAGAGTCAGGTGAGGTCTTTTGATGGGTGTGGACAGTGGAGATCGGGGAATGGAAGCGAGGTTGCGGGGGCAAGGGTCTAGGCCGAGAGAATTGATCGAGAAGGGGAGAGGAGAAGCGCGTGATTTGTGGAATTGCGGCGGTGGAGGGTTAGAGGGTGCATTGTTGCTGACGTGGAGAGGGTTGACATTTCGGAGCTGGTCAGTTCCGGGCAAGGATTGGATCAAAGAGGGAGGTCGATTCACATGCTTCTACAGAGTATATCTCGCTGTCATAAAGGACGACAATACTGTAAGACTCCTTCAGCAGTACATACATAGTAAGCAGTAGTCCCCAATGAATGAACCACTCAGAAACTCAATCTCACTGTACGGAGTAGACTCTACTACTTACACCTCGCTTATCACTCCCCATGATCCATGCAAAAAAGAACTTTCGCTAACATGTCCCAAAGAAAACATGCCTAGCGCTTGGCGTCCACTTCGGCTGCTAAACGATGCAACCGTCTCTCTTTCGCCTAGTTAAGCCGAGGTTTTTTTAATATTCGATGCGACTTAAGCGAGCTCTTTAACGATTTTCGCGAGGCAAGGTTTATTTCGTATAACATGATGGTACGGTAATCTTTAGCCATTTAACAATGCTATACGGGGTAGCTAATAAGAGTCTTGAATTGGACAATGCGAATGATGCTGTGGAATGGAATTGCATTGGGGGAATGACTCAAGATCGTGAGATTGGACGAGGAGATGAAGCCAAGAGAGACAGTTAAGGAGCTGCTTAATTTGTCAAATTTGTACTCTGTAAACATTGCTCATCTAGATCGAGGTCTCGATTCTTCTCATTCCGGCAACTGAATCGACTAGAACAAAAGAATAGAACAATTAATTAATTGCCTTCAGTTGATCGGAGTTGAACCTCCAAATGCCTCACACCAAATCACAGAATGCATCGTCAACCCCCACAATTTCTCCAAATCATCTTTCTTCGTGCTACACTCAAGACGCATCAAAAGCTCACATGCACAGCAAACACAATCCCAATGACGCCACAATCTCATCAATCTCCAATCTCATGACTCATGCTATTCAATAACAAAAACACAAAACCCAATACATAGATACAGTTCTATCCGCCCCATCCAAGAACGCCTTAATGCTATTTCATCATCAATCATTTTACAATGTTCGCTTCTCTGTGATGCTCTCCCCCAAAGGCTTGCCTACCACAAACCCAGAATTCGCCGCTCCAAGCTCAAAAACCTTGTTTCCACGCAGCCAAGTCTCCTTCACGCGACCCGTGAACTGATGGCCCTCCCACGGTGAGCAGCGGTTCTTCCATCGCATATCGCCCTGTGAAAACGTCCACTCGTCTGCATCGTCAAAGACACAGATATCTGCATCCATGCCGACTCTGATAGCGCCCTTGCGATGCGACAGACCGACTTGGGCAGCTGTGGCTTGACAGCAGAGACGAACAATGTCGGTGATGCTGGGTGTCTTGGAGAAATCGCTGCGCTTCTTGGCAGCGGTGTAAAGAATGGGGAGACCAAGACCGACGGATGAGATGCCGCCCCAGGCTGCGAAGAAATCACCACGCTCCTTCTCGGCGTTCACGGCCTTCTGGGCTTCGGAGTGTGTTACGTCGATGCCCGAGTCGTTGTGGGGGATGTTGGGTCGGTCGGCGTCGAGATGTTGAGGGAGGAGCTTGAGTTGAGGTGTGCAGGGTGAGTGATCCGACACAACAGTCTTGATGCACGAGTCCTCAGCGACGAGCTCTTCCCAGAGACCATCGCGGTTCTTGCCCTCTCGGATAGGAGGACAGCACTTGTGTCGAGTGTCGCCCTTCTCAATCTCCTCGGCTGTGAGACCGAGGTAGTGGAAGCAGGTCTCGGCTGTGATGTTGATGCCTGACTTGCGAGCTGCCTTGAGAAGAGGAATGCACTGGGTAGCAGACAGGTGAACGATGTGTAGGTGCAGCGAAGGGGCAATGTGTGCTTGGCTGAGAATCTCCTCGATGGCGTATGTTTCGAAGGCAGGCGGTCGAGATTCGAGGAACGTCTTGTATGCGGTGAGTTCACCACTGGGAGCCAGGGGAGCTTCTGAGGTCTGAACGTCATCGCCGACTGATTGAGTGATGGGAGGGATCATTTCGGCGTGGAACATGAGAGTGGTAGGGCTGTCCTTGAGAGTTTCCATGGCGAGGGCAATATCCTTGGATGATACAGCAGGGAACTCAGGAACCTATGAATGTCAGCTTGCGGTTCGACTTGACAAAACAGGAAACTTACACCAGACTCGATCAAGAATCCCTTAAATCCTCGAACACCAGCTTCGACCAGGGGCCTCAGCTCAGCAGCATTACCCGGAATAACACCACCATAAAACCCAACATCAACCCAGCACTGTCCCCGACTCGCACTCAGCTTCTCCTCAAACCCATGAAGAGTGGTAGTAGGAGGAATAGCATTCAGCGGCATGTCAACAACAGTAGTGACACCACCACTAGCAGCAGCACGGGTACCAGTCCAGAAGCCCTCCCACTCGGTACGACCAGGCTCGTTCAAGTGAACATGAGCATCGACGAGACCGGGCAGGAGAAGCTTGGGAGTATGGTCGACATACTCAGTACCAGCAGGGAAGCTTGTTGAGGGGAGGACTTCGGGGATGACAGAGATGATCTTTCCGGTGACGGGGCTTACGACAATGGAAGCGGGAGTGACAGCAAGTGAGTCATCGGGGAGAGTGACGACGACTCGAGAGGAGACAAGGACAGAGAGAGGACCCTCAGGGTACTGCTCAGCGTTTGAAGTTGTCATGATGGGCAGACACAACGGTTGATAAACCAAACAGGGGAAGAATAAAGAGAAGAAAAAAAGAAAGAGAATGAAACTCAATCTCAAACAAAAAAGATAAAGCTACAGCTTATCAAAAAATCCGGGGAATCCTGGTTTCTATCCCTTTTCGTCCTCGTGCTTCTCGCCGAGGCCTTTCCTGTTCTCTTATCCCTCTTATTTCTACACTTGATGGAGGGGCTGAGCACGGGATTGGTGGGGTTGTCCTGGCTTCAGAGATAAGAACAAACGTCAGATGAGGACCAAGATAAGAGCAAGCACAGGCTAAGATGGAGTGATCGGAGAATTTCCTTATCAAAGAGGACGAGGCAATTGGTTCTCTTTACGCAGAAGAAGAAGAAAGGGGAGAAAAAAGCCACCCCCGGAATCTGGGAATGGCCTCGCTCTTATCGAGATTTCTCGGCTCGGGGAAAATATCGAACTTCATTATTCGATCAAAACCTCATGTTTTCCCGTTCCTGATCCCAGTTCCGGCTTTCAGCAAACCAAGGTCCCACTTACAGAAAAGCTTAGCTTATCGAAGCCTCGAAAAAAATCGAGAATTTCAGGGTCCATCGGACACTGCCGACGTCCGCCTGGCCAATCAGACACTGAACCTCTACGCCGATGGTGATTGAATCGAGTAACCATCGAGTAATGCCATCTTGGGATAGGCAGTGCGGCTTCGGATGATTTCGCTAGTTTTCGTCTTTTTCTATCCCTTTCCTCGGTGGACTGAGGCTATTCGGGGTCTACGACAAACAATCAGTCAGCTGGTGTTTCTCGTGTTGAGGGCCGAATGACTGCAGAACACGTTTTCATTACTCGATCAAAAAGCCCATCCATCCTCGTGTCGTGGTGTTGGCCCCGCGGAAAAGGTCCAACTGAGGATTACTCGATCACCCAATTCGGCAACACTCCATCATCACAGCGAGTATTAATTACATGGGTATTACTCGATCAAAACACCAAGTCCAACAGCATACACACATATTCTCCCTCAATACCCGAGGTTACCAAAAGTCTAAAGCGTCATCTTTTAACCCCCCCTTGCCAAGCTCCCACGCCCTCTTATGACAACGGTCAAGTACAGTAAATAAGTAAGAAACAGGTAATAATCATACATGCATCACTTTCCTGTCCCCGTCTAGACGTTCTCGTTCTGTAGTAACAAAGGGAGTCTAAAGCACAATCATACAGTACACCGTCAAGCCTCAGCTGACCAAAATCCCTCCCATGACTTTTTGACCAAAATGTTGCTTTTCTCTCTCTCGTCCTCCGTCATGAAAAAAATAAATGTGATGCGATGTGATGTGATATGATATTCGTACACGGCGTATATCCCGCCTTTTTCATCGTCTTTCCACCTCCGTTGATGTAGGTATGTCCGTTACTTCTGTCGCTTGAGCGACTTATGCGCCATCTCAATCAATCCGTCCTTAGCCTCACTCTCGGGGAATTCCGCAATTGAGGCAATAGCTTTATCCACGTATTCTTGCGCGAGAGCCCTCGTCTGCTCAATACCGTCGCTCTGGAGAACCAACTCACGTGCCTGTACCGCTGTTAGCATGGATTATCTCCAAGAGATGTGATTCGTCGGCGGGGACGAAGACTGAATGCAGCCCAACTTACCCTTTGTACGTCACCCTCCTGGGCAAACTTGCGGCCAACGAGGGCTCCGAGTTCCGGCATCTGCTTCCAAGCAAATAGCAGTGGTGCCGTCGCGAGTCCCAGCTCCAAATCTGCCCCCGCAGGCTTACCCAGATCCGATCCGCTCTGTGTATAGTCCAAAAGGTCGTCTACCAACTGGAAGGCCAGTCCCAGGTTTCGTCCATACGAGTAAGCGGCGTCGACTGTCACAGCATCCGTGTTACCCAGCAAAGCGGCAGCTCGGCAAGACTTTGAGATAAGCGATGCGGTCTTGAGGTACGTCTTTTGCAGGTAGTATGTGACGGTCTCCTCCGACCACTTGGGGTTCCTCTCGTCCCGCTCTGTGTTCTTAAGCTGCATGAACTCGCCCTCCACGAGGTTAGCGATAACAGTGGCCAGCAGCTCGACAACCTCTGGGTTTCGAAGGCGGGCGAGCGCAACAGACGCCCTGCCCAGCAAGAAATCACCCGCCAGAACAGCCATCTTGTTGCCAAACTCCAGATTTGCCGAGGGCGAACCACGTCGAGAGATAGAGTGGTCGATGACGTCGTCGTGAAGAAGAGAAGCCGTGTGGATGAGCTCCGTGATTTCGGCAAGTCGTCGCTGGCTGGGAAGAATATCGGAGTTTGCATCGGGGACTTCTTGTTCGAGAGATGATAGAGGCTGAGCAGAGGGGTTCACATCGGCGAGGATCTGAGCTGGCGATATCGAAGTGTCGACGCCACGGTGAGTAACTATAGGAGCCGTAGGAGGCGTCTTTGGGCAGAGATATGTAGCTCTGCTCATGAGGAGAACGATCAAAGGCCTGACATGCTTGCCCTCAGCCTGGGTATAATATTTGGCAGCACGATCAAGCGAAGGGTGACCAGAACCGAGGAGCTTTCGAATGTTGCCCGTGAGGAACTTCATCTCTTTGGCGACAGTCCGCAGAGGATCGACATGCATTGCATCCTTGGAAGCCTTCTTAACGACATTGCTTACAACATTGGAAGCGACTTGAACAGCCGCACCCCAGGCCGAGTCCCTTCGGGGACTAGTATGCAACGAAGCGCTGTGTATTCTCGAGGGAGACCGACTGACGGTCAATTGTCTGCACAGAGCGCAAGCCGGAGCAGCAGCACTTGTCCTCGTCCACAAGGCCTGTCTGTTCATAGTGCCGCGCACCACCGAGGCCCCCGGACGGAGCATCGTAGCGGAGCTTTATGGATAATTCCCGAAGTGAAAGAATCGAGTGTTATAACGGCATTCGTTTAATTATATCGTCTTGTCCGGGACGTTCGTAGGCGGGTTGGTAGTTTTCGAGATCGTCAATGGCGAGGGAAATTTTGATCGATGGCTGCTGGATTCTCGATTGATCCGATTCTCTAAACTTTTCCAGCTCTAGCTGTGTTCTGCTAAGCCGGGGGGATTGCGGGTCCGTTCGGCGAGCAGCCGATAACAGGCCGTCGAGAAACGGAATGTGATTGGACGGATTAGGTATGGGGCCGTTGAGCTAAGCGTCAGCGGATGAATCGCTACGGAACTGGCCTGGAAATAGTAGATGCCTGTTGATCAAGCTTTGGCCTTTGATGCGTTTCAATTTGACATCAACCCCGGTTTACGACGACTTTACCACCGTTGAGCTTGTACCGGTTATTTGAACACGATAATTTGTATAGGAAGTGCTACAGAACAATATGGTGCTACTCACAATGACTTCCTCTATTTTGGAGGGGTTGTTGATTGTCGAAGCTACAGAAACACCACAAATCAAAGATCACGACGAAACAGAGGAACAAGAATCACAACCCACCAAAGAACCTACTTTAGACGACCCGAAACTCGGAAACCCCATATCGCATGGCCAAATAATTAATCTGTGGAAGCAACTGAAAACTCAAGGCAACTCAAACTTCACCCTCGAACAACTCCTCCGCGGCGCATCCGTCTACATCCCCCCTCCGCCCCCCAAACCTGAACCTGTAAGTCATCTCAGATCTCCTCTTCCTCGCACCTCATACTGACCAACTGCAGTCCCCCGAATACAAAGCCCTAATGGCCCGTCTCCGCCGCGAAGAAGAAGCCCGCAGCTACGAACGAATGATAAACCCACCTCCCCAACACGAAACCTTCAAAGACCACTTCCCCTCCAGCGCCGCATCCTTCGCCGCCGCAAACCGCCCAACATCAGCGTCAGACCTCGGCGATGACGACATGGCGATGGAAGAAGTGCACAAGCAGGTCACGCTGATCATCAACTTCCTCGTCAGCATCGCCGGCGTCGCGGGTACATTATGGGTTACGGCTCGGTGGTGGAGTTTGCCAGCACGCATGTTTCTAACGATGGGGGGGAGTATCCTTGTTGCTATTGCGGAGGTTGTGGTGTATAATGCGTATATTTGGAAGATGGACCAGGGGAGGAAGAAGCATGGGAAGGTTAAGGAGGTTAGGGAGGTTGTGGAGAGTTGGGTGCTGGGGAGGGATGAGGATGAGAAGAGTGTTTTGATCAAGGAGAAGGATAGGACGGAAGATGGAGTGAGGAAACGAAAGACAGAAGCGAAGATCGAGACATGATCTAAGTATATACCATAATATCGTAATATTTAATTAATAGAGAATGAAGGCATTAGCTTCACAAATGGCAGTACGACATTCGCATCAATATCAAGGGTTGTCCACAGCAATCGACAAATTCGATATAGCCATATTCTTACCTGGTCAGATAACATCATGATCATGATTTGGAGCAAATGCACGGCCATCAGCTAGCAGCCATGATGGCGGTGATATCATGGCTTGGGGTTGGGGCCCATGTGACTGCGCGCCAGACGCGTCTTAACGCGTCTTCCCAGTCCAGTGGGGCTTCTATCACTTTAATTGTTTTCTCTCCTCGGCACGCCTCAACTTCGAGGTCAAGAGTTCATCCATTGTTCATTTAGTTAACTTCTTTCTTTCATTCTTGCGGTCTTTTTTCCCTCATATTAATTGTATATAACCTTTTCTACTCTCCCGACACTTTATACGGCATTGCAGTGTGACTTGTTTACCTGCATCACCACCGACAGCAACACGGATCTGGGTTGATATCGTACAGCATGACAATTAATTGAAGAGGAAACCCCCAGAATGTACGGTTTCTTTAGGTTTTATCGTGTCTATGGAGATATACTGACCCAATCAGGTGTGCCAGCCCAGCGCCATCGGTACCGCGATCGCGTGTCAAGCCATTACGAACATATGGCAAACGAAGCATTCGAGACGATTCGCCGAAAGAGCCAAACACCAAGAAGAGGCGGGTGTCGACGGAAGTCACAGCTTCTGAACCAGCATCTAGAGGCACAGACACGGTGCCGCTGAAGAATGTCACCGAAGAGGTGAAGAATGCACCTGAATCAACAACAATAAACAACACTACCGCCGCGCCGGTCAAGAAGGGGTCAATCTTGAACTTCTTCAAACCTGTGCCTCCGTCATCCACAGTTACCTCCAGTCCAAAGAGCGACAACCCTCAACCCGAATCGACACCCCCATCCTCACCACCACAGCCCCCGAGGATGGAACCCCGAAAGAAACCACGCTTATTACGCTTCCGCGGTACATCAACACCATTACTAGACAACGACGACGACGATGACACAGGAGACGATACACAGGGCGAGGACGCAGAGGCCGAAGACTCGAGAGCAAAGTCAACTCGCGCAGCTCGGGAGAGCTCTCTAAATCGAGAGCCGAGCACAAACGACTCAAAACCAGGAAAGAGGGGGAAGGCGAAAACACCAACTGTACAAACGACGCTGAATTTATCGTCACAAGCAGCGTTTTCGGAGTGCAAAGTGTGTAATACTGTGTGGAATCCGCTGTATCCGGATGATGTGAAATTCCATACGAAGCAGCACGCGGCTGTTTTGAGGGCGAAGAGGAAGGAGAAGGAGAGTGAACTATAGAACTTGATACCCATTTATGAATGACGAATTGCATTGAATCTTGAGTTTGTGTGTTGTGTGACTGGATACTAGGAGACTATCCTACAGTTATTGTGAAGGGTGAAGAAAAGACATAGAAAGAGGTGCCCATAGTCAACAGACCAGTAAGTCAGTAACAAGGATGCAGTAAAGATTACTCAAGTATAAATCGAAATTCAGAGAGCATATGGAAGTTTAACAGAATACAGTGGCTAAGATATCCGCAACAGAAACAGAATCCAGTTTCACCTCCAACCAACTAAGAGAATATATCCAAGGAAAATACAAGTCAACTCTGAACCGTTTTTGCGCGAGTCGGACGAAAGAATATAAAGTTTATAGAACATGTATATCCAAAATAATTCGCCTCATACTTCATGATACGCCGTCAGCCTAGTTCAGTCAATGAGGAGTGCAGCGAGTAATGAAGGTGCCCGTCTAAACCATCACAGCCCAAGCAGGTAAAAAGTCCAGAAAGACATCATCCAAGCGGAACCAAAATCCTAAGATTAAGCACATTCTTCCGCAAACAATAAAGGAAAGACGCTTTTGGGTCATTTCGTCACATATATTTCTCGTCAGTACTTCTATAGCCTGAGTCGTTCTCAGTATCAGTCATCTGAACGGGTGATATCTTGCCTTTGGGCTCCAATCCCTAGCGTCGATAGATTATTTGAAGAGACGTAGGATCTAACGCATCCATTGTGGTTTGAAGGTCGGGCTGACTTCCTATGAAGCCCCACCGGCTTATATCATCGTCCAAGAAGTTGTCAAATGCTTCCCCCAACCACATCGATTCATCCATCCATATATTAAGCGAATGCAACAACTCCGTTGACTCTCCAGCGGTAGACTAAACCAGTGAAACCCAGTGTGTAACCGCGGCAGTAAAAGTCTTGTACTAAGTAGGGATCTGATTGCGTCTAGACGGGCGAATGTCTCTGCCGTATGATCCTGTTCAAACTGCTGTTGACCTTCACCAACGGATCACGGAGAAGGTCGATGAGGCAATTTGCGCGGCGCTCTGTACTTGTTACGCTTGTTCGGTAAGCAAAAGAAACATTTTTGTTAGTTCGGGACCAACTAAACTGTTGCCCTAGCGAAGCAGTCGGTCCTCTGTGTTTACTGCGTGTTTGAGGTCCGGATGAAGCAACTGAAATAGGTGACCAGTCTCGAGGGGGCATTGAGTCTGTGGGCCTCCTTTACCATTCTTTCCACTGTTATGGTATCATGTCTTGTGATCGGATGTAGTCGGGGGTGGCTCGAATGATGACAATCCAGCTCTGGTACTCTGTAGCTACTAACTGACTGTGACTACAGTCAACGAGCATACCATGGCCTGGCTTCAAGAGACATTGTCTTTTCAAACTCTTGATATATAGCTGCAACTCCTCTCTCTATGAAGTATAATATCGTTTAAGACGATCCTTTTACTTTCCATTAAGGGAAGGTAATAGCAGAACAGTATGCAGAGCTGTAATGGTGATTAAACTCTATACAGACATGACCACTTGTGAAGCTGTTGACATCTCCACATTCGGGACATCTCCACATGTAACGTACAACTGTCGGGGTGGAAGAACGACTCGTGTGAACAGACGATGGCTGACGTACAGCATCTGATACACTGCTAAGGTTGTGGAATGGCTCAGAGTAGTGTTCGTGCTGGAGCCAGTCTTGGATCGCGATGTTGGACTCAAGAAGCGGGCCACCCTGTGGCTCCTCCAGCTCAGGGGCACTAAGGCTTCTGATCGACGATACCTCGGGGTTGGTTGAGTCAAGGGGGTAATCCTGTACTGATCTGCACATCATCCTTCGAGTGTTGCCCTTGCCCACCTTGCTGCGGCATCCATACGAGGCCAAAGCCAATGCGGGCCTGGATGTCTCTGGAAACATGCCCAGCTGGAGCAACGTAAGCAATGCTCGTCCCAAGGCCACCTGCAACTATGTGACCATAAAAGCAGTTTTCGTATCTGCCAAAGACTGCAGTTCCGCAATCTCCATCTTGCGAAGGCTTACCTAGTCGTATGGGGTAGACTTGTTGAAAGGTGTGATGTTCAGGAAGGCGAATGTAGGATGGTGTAGCGGTAAGTCGCCCTTCGATTGTGCAATATGCCGATGTCGTAGCAACGATACTAACGTCTTCAGACTCTATCTCCCCAATACTCGATATCATAGAGCCTGTGGTCATCGGTGACCTCTCCGCGTTTTCTGGCATCCTTGAGGTCTCAATGAGAGCGTAGTCCAACGATGGGTTGCTTCCGGTCAGGGAGCTCAAGACCAATCTTCCAAAGAATTAAAGCTGAGATACATCAATTTCACCGAATCTCGGATTTTCTTCCAAGAACTCGGCACTTAGCCGTGGATCGTATCTAGTATCCGAGTGGTCGCTTGAAGGGCTTTTAGATCTTAAATTCGGGTGTTACTGCCCAGAGAAAGCATCGAAACTGGCCATGAATGATGCTTTATCAGAATCAATCTCTCCCGGGATTACACTTCTTTCTCTCGCATCTCATGGTATCGTCATCTCTTTCAATGTCACTCATGCCATCGAAATCGCAGTCATCTTCAGCCATCTACTGGCTGGATGAATGCTCAAGCTCCCTGATATGTCGGAATGCGTGCGCAACAGCCAACTGGTAGCATCTGCCATCATGTCAGATGACCGGACCGGTCGTCGCTGGGCGCAAGAAGAAGCCATTTGGGTTGACGGCAAATATTCGCTTTCCCAACGCAGGCTCTGGTCTGTCTCCCAGAACTGCTCCATCTATACCACAACCAAAAGTGAAGAGAGCCTCGATAGCCTCTCAGGGTAGCTCTCTAATGACAGGGCGATCGGGTAGTGCTGAAACGTCCCCGAGTCCTATGCCAGGGTATTTGTCCATAATCGGACTGTTTCTGATAAGTTTCTTGATACTTTTGCGTGTCTTCTCATCCGTGGAGCAAATCAAAAGCTTTGGTGCTGCGTTTCTTTCGTCATGCCCAACCATATACATCGACCACGACACGATATCATTTGGAGGAATGTTAGAAGTCTCAAGGAGATCTTTGATGGCAGGGCTCAATTCCCTAAACGCCAGACGAGCCGGACCCGCTGTCTCCCAACAGCGATACCGGCCGCCATGCAAGTGTCCGATGAACGTACCTATAGAGTCTTCAGGGTTGTTCCATCTTTCATCTTGTAGTCTCAGGATTTTAGAGAATGGTATCATCTTGCGTCATCTGCAATAGAAAATGAGGAGAAGCGAATAAAAGATTGAAAGGTGCCGTCTCTCGGCAGTAAAAGAGCCCACATCTGACCTTATTAACGCCAGCTGACCTTACCCCGCATATCATCGATATTGCTGTGGCACATGGAAGAGAGAGCAGGAGCTTCATCGACACCACTACCAGGACGCGATGGAGAAGCCAATCAAAAGTAGTAATTCGTGACGATTGATTTCGAGTCAACCTCAAGCCCAGAATCTGGCATGTACCTACCTGGCTTACCCTAAAGGAGGCTGAAGGAACTCCGGCATAAGATACCTAGCTCGCTTGGCTCCGCCATCATCGACGAGACTTAGTATGGTAAGGTAAGGTAGGTAGGTGCCTTCGCCGTGATCCCTGCTACGGGCGGCGGGTAAGGCTGAACCAATTTTGACCGTAGATCACCTTTACGCCCAGGAAATGGGAAAACATTTCGGGCTCTGATCGTTAGTGATCAAGACAATTGAGCTATTTGAGGTTAATTTTGGGTAGTTTTACAACCTTGGGATAGTCCTTGATAAGTCTATTTTCGGCTCTTGGTGCAAGGACCTCAAGTCTGAAGCGGCACTTATGCTTAAAGAGCCACAACATAGCCTTAAATATGACGACGCAGAAAGGTGAGTCAATGTGTCAGATCCTGGTTCATAGCCCACTCCACGGCGATGCGTGGCTGTGCTGATGATCAAATATACAAATGCGTCAGCCCAGCCTGTAATCTCAATCTCTTCAATGATTTGAGCCTGTCACTAAAATCATGCCAAGAAAAGCAGGGAATGGGTGCATTACATGTCGGTAAGTGTCGGTATTTGGTCGTAGTCTAGGTGATTGACTGACTAATGGGACCAGCATCCGTCGTGTGAAATGCGACTTGGCAAAACCTTCGTGTCAAAGATGTACAAGTTCTAAACGACAATGCGATGGGTATCTCCCTGAGGATTCGACGGTTACACGTCGTCAACTTGCAGAGGCAGCTCGGCAGATGTCAGTAATTGGACCAATCTCACAGGCTCTTTCGCAGTACCCACGGGATAGAAGTCGTTCAGCGTCACCAACGAATCTTACGCTGTTCGATGTGTTTCGTACATTAACTGCGCCGTCGACTGCATCGTTTATACCGTCGCAGTTCTGGACGAGGGAGTTGCTACAGCTGGCGCATTCTGAACCAGCAGTATGGCACGCTACCCTTGCGCTTGGTGCACTGCATCAACGGCATGAGCTTTTCTGGCAAGGCCGTGGGTATCACAGCGGTGAAAAACTATGGTCACAGGCAAATGAGAATTATGGACGCGCGATAACGTGTGCCCGAGATGTGAAGGATCCAACACAACTGCTCGCATTGAGTCTTGCGCTTTTATCAGTGACAAACATGATGGGTCGATGGTCTGAAAGTCAAGTTCACATCATTGCTGGTCATCGGCTGCTAAGTCAAGCAGGACATGGTTCCGAGACGTCGGGTGCTGCAGAGATATTGACGCGGCTGGACTTGATGGCTATGACATTTTCTGATTCATCAGCACCGTATCCTTATAAGCTTGCGCCGAGAACGGTGTGGATTGATGAGCACATGAAAACCGCGGAGATAAAGAGCTATGGACAAGCTGGAACGGCTTTGTTTGGAATGATGAGAAGACTTATGATGTTGTCTGAGACGACGGATCCAGGAGATGAAGAGGGTGCTGCGAAAGACCTTGAGATGCTGCATCTTACAATGGAAGACCTTAGCTCGTGGGAGCATAAGATGGCCCAGTTCGAGAAGAAGCATCCAAACCCGCACGACGAAACAGGCGCCGTGTCCATCAGGCTGTACCACACAATGCTACGCATGTTCCTATCAGGAGGCGCTTTCGGCCCAGAAACACGATGGGACAGATTCCTCGGCCATTACGAACGCATCCTCACACTCGCAGAAACACTGTGGTCCAACGCACCACCCTCCCAAGTCCAATCCCCCCTCTCCCTAGAATCAGGCTTCATCGTGCCCGCCTTCATGGTCGCTCAACGCTGCCGGCATCCATGGCTACGTCGTCGCGCGATTAGTTTTCTCTACAAGATCAAGCGACAAGAAGGAATGTGGCACAGCGACGGTGCAGCAGCAGTAGGTCAGCGAATAATGGAAATTGAAGGACAGAAGTACTTTGCTAGCGATTTGGCTTCGCCGTTGGAGGCGATGGAGGATGTTCCTTGGGAGACATGGGCGGAGACGGAGGATATTCCTGCGCGGACGAGTTGGGCGGGTATAGAGAGGGTTCCGGAGATGATGAGAATGAGGGAGACGTTGGTGATGGTTGATGCAGTTGAGAAGAGGGTTGAGCTGTCGCTTATAATGAGTTCAGGCGATGACATCGGAGTTTTTGGAGAAGTGAAATCCGAGACTGTGGTGTTTGGGTAGAAGAAGAGCCAGTAGTAATCACAACAGCGTATCGACATTTTCGTATTCGAGTGACGCGTTCGTATTCGCATCTGAAGCCTCAACGAATATGTAAGATCACCAAACGGACCCCGAGATTCCCGCTTCCCATTTATTTTTCCGGCATTCATTCAAGATTAACCAATGGGAGAGTTTGTAGATAATCCTTCTGTCGTGGAGATGGAAATGGTTCGATGGCGGATCTGGAGTTTCCGATGTGCCAAGCCTCCACTGTAAAACGGTGTAAGATGTTTGGGTGGAGGGAAAGAGTAGGGCTGTGGTGAATGGCTTGTGTCCTACATTGCAGGCTGCAGATGATTGGAGTATTTAAAAGAGGCGTACTCAGCTTCGTCTTACAAACAACAACAAACTCACCTCAACTTCCACTTTGTCTTCACAGCAGATACAGACACAGACACAATGGACACTCTCGTCGAAAGCGTCAACGCAACAGCCAAAATCCCCCTTCATCCATTCTGGCCATTGAACGCAGCCCTTCCTCAATATGCCGCCAACACACTATCCTCCCGCGCCCTCGTAGCATCCTTCGTCGTCGGCGCAAGTGCCATTCTCGGGGTGACTCTGTCGCTGATTCAACAATCTCGTCGAACACCATCAAAGACGGAGATATTCATGACACTCTGGTTTGCTCTCTGCGGCTGCATCCATTTGTTCTTCGAGGGTATATACTCCCCTTCTAAACCGGATTTGTAGTGGTACTAACAGACCAGGTTACTACGTCGTCAACTTCGTCGACATCTCCAACAGACAATTCCTCTTCGCCCAGCTCTGGAAAGAATACTCCCTCTCAGACTCACGCTACCTCACCCAAGATTCCTTCCTCGTCCCCATGGAAGCCATAACCGCCTTCCTCTGGGGTCCCATGTCGTTTTTCTGCGCATGGGGTATCGTGAAGCAACATCCCCTGCGACACCCGATCCAGCTGATCATCAGCGTTGGACAACTCTACGGCGACGTGCTGTACTTTGGTACTTGCTACTTCAACGAGATTGTTCATAGCGTTGTGTACTGTCGCCCGGAGCAGTTTTACTTTTACATGTATTATGTTTTCTGCAATGCGATCTGGATTGTTATCCCTACGGTTTGTGTGGTTCATAGTGTTGTTCAGACTAAGAGGGCCTTTGCGAAGGTTCAGGAGGTTGAGAGGATGAAGAAGGGGATGTAAATGGGGTGGTGATGGAATAGAAAGAGGGCGGATAAGTTGATACTGGGCTGTGGGGGGATAAAGTAGCAATAGTAAAAGTCGCTCCTTTTCACTGCAACATAATTAACTTAATCCTTTCTCTCTTCTCGCATCTAACAGAGATTAATTAAGGCGGGATACTAATGAGTACCTTATGATCAAATCGCTTCCAAGGCCCTGATTAGGGCAAGTTACCTTCACTTTTACATTGCTCACTTCTCCCAACTGCCACTTTTAACCAACACTCTCTGACCCACGGTAGTCTATCGAGAAGTTCATCAGAAGCTTTGTCGACCAGATAATACTATCCTTATGCTTCAGTCTTCTCCATGAGGAGGAGTCCAAGACCGAACCCGAGAAGGCTGTAGTGCATGCTCATCACCCAAGGCCTCACTTTCACCATCGATTCGGAAAGTCAGGCTCACACTGCGTTTCAACAAGTTCACCAGCTGCCTGACGAGCGCTGGCAAACTGTCCGTCTCTGGTATCGGCAACAAGCATAGTGAGACTCGCCTAGCTCATGAAAGGGGTGCTTCGACTGCTGTTACTGTGGCGAGGTTTAGTAATGTCCGCCCTTGTTGGAGAAAATCGTGCTTCTACTTGGTCATCCCACTTGTGTAAGATGATATCATGGCCAGCACCACTCATAAAGACCAATTATAAGATGTCAATACCATTCATGATATTCATTTTATTCCTTTATTACCTCAAACACTAATCATCCCATGACATCTCTACGTGTACATGAGCCGTCACATATTCCTCTTTGCCATTCTCTTCCAGTGTATCCATTTCTGCGTTCCAAACGACTCACAAACTCTCTGCAACTTGTCAGCAAACCCAGTTCACGAAAGCCATAAGCATTGAACTTGCCTCTCTGTTATCCCTAAAATCCGTATAAAATCCATTCCAGATCTCCCTCTCCGCACAGGTCGTCTCGTTCGTAGCACAATCCGGCTGATTCTGCAATCTCACCTCGGGATCATTAATCCACGGCTTCGGCACAGGCCAGTCTGAAAAATGCACAAACTTGGCCTCGTTCAGCACAGCATTGGGATCCCACTGTTCTCTCTCACTGCCAAGATATGCTGAATGGTCCTTGGCTCTGAATTCCGCGGTGAGCATGTCGTACTTCCTGTGAGGTAGAATAAGAGCGCTGTCGAGATACAAACTGTTAACGATCTCCATGTCGTAGTCGTTTGGTCCGATGCTATTCATCTTCTGGACAATGCGCTCAAACTCGACCTCATCGGGTTGGATCAGCATCAGTTGCGAGGAGAGGATTTTCTTGGGTGGGTTGTCGTTGTAGAGCCAGTATGCTCGGGGCATGGCGACGGGACAAGGGGGGAGTTCGAAGAGCTCGTCCATATGCTGGAGAACTGTGCTGTCTGAGTCGAGGGAGAGGACGCGCTCGTATTGGGTTTGGTTGAAGGCGAGGAGTTTGGTGAAGGAATCGGCCCAGGTTTCTACAGAAGTTAGAGAACAACGTGAAGTTGGCATGGTTATGCACGTACCGTCTTGTCCATCGCGGTGCTGGATCTCAATGGGCTGAAGAGTGACATTATACTCATCTCTTGCCCTGATTAGGAGCTTTCCACCATGCGAGCTCGAGTACTCGGCCTCTGGGTCAAGCATCTCCTGCGGATACATCAACAGTCTATCTGCCTTGCTTCCCAACCGATGCAAAGCCTCAAATATCATGACTGAGTTGCAAAGGTAGTCCTCATTCGTGACATACTGGATGTAAGCGAACCTAGACCAGTCACCACCGTCATCAACGGTCTCATTCTCATACTTCCCACCACTCATTTCCTGAAGATCCTCCTCATCCCAATCCCCATCGTCCTCAATGTTAACAAATGGAAGAAAATCATCGTCGTCGGCAAAGTCTCCAATCTCTCCCTTATTCTCAAGATCTTCGATATGCGCTGCCGAGGTTTGGCGAGGTGTTGGGGCGGCAGTCGTCTCGAATGTCGGGGTGTAACCTTCTTCGTCTTCTTCAACAAAATCCAAGGCGTGATTCTTCCATCTTTCAGGATCGGGCACAGCTGCGTTGGAAACGAGGGAGAGCTTGATGAGAAAGTAGAAGCATATCGTGATGATGGTAACCGGTGGCAAGATCCTGCAGAATCGCGACATGAGCGTTGAGGCCACACCCATCTTGTATACCAAACTCCGCAACACGCACGATTAGATCTTAGAAAATGATCTTGCGACAGCTTAGAAAAGAAGAACAATTGAGATCAAGACATTTTTGCCGTCGTGGACAGGAAATAGGGACTCGAAGCAAGGGAGGCAAAAGCCAAGTATCAAGGGATTGGGTTTGATGAACACAACCCTTTGCAAGGCTGATGTGAAACCATGTCTCACAGTCAACTAATCAACATCCTTTCTGTCGATCAATGTTATTTAGAGACAAGAACTATTTAATCGATGTGGTTTATCGTATTGGACACCATGTCAAATCTTCGCATGTCTCAGAACGCCAGAAGAAACGAAAGAAAGGGAGACCCCAGAAAAGGGACTCAATAGCTCCATGTTTCATTCCATATAGAAAGGGGTCTGGATTCACACTCATCAAGGAGCAAAACTCAAGACTTTGAAAGATAATATTAATCTAAACTTAGGAGAGACTCCCCTAAGCTTAGATTAGATTTACCTAAATATTTTTGTCACTTATGGTCAAGATCTTGGGGTTTTGACTACCCTAGAAAGTCTTTTTTCAGATTATGAAGGAATACGTTTAGGTGCGTCACATTCGTGGAACACTTCAACCATGAATCGAATTGAGGTACATACGACTCGGATTCGATATCCCATAACTACGACGGAATTCTCAAGTCCTTCAAGAGTGATGATTGCTTCGGAAAGGTAGACGGCATTCTTGTCTCTAAAGTCAGTGTAAGTCAATAATTTGAAAGTTAGCTTGGCCTAATTCTAGGACAAACGTGATTCTGTAGGGTTGGAGGACGTAGCTGTGCCTTGTTACGTCTGGCCTTTTGTGAGTGCGAGTGAAGTTTAGGATGGGCGACGCTGAAGCTGCTCTAGCATGAAGGCCTCACATCATTCAAATGCCCTCAAGTGGAAGGTTATACACTTGGACGGGAGGAATTCACAAGTAGAATTGTGAGGATGATAAAATTGGGTGGAGATTGATGATCTAAATTGAAGAAAAGTCAGGCAGTAATGTTTGGGGTGCGTTTAGTTCAAAGTCAACATTGAAGTTGATGGCCGAGCATGATGGGGATTTCCTCGATTATCTTGCTGGTCTTAACTTGAACTACCTACCTTATCTTCCTGAATCGGGGACTTCTGATACCTCAGATCTTGATCGAAAAAGAGCCCCTGCTTCATTTTGGTACCGTGAAGCCCGTCGCAGTGCCCCTTCCCAAAGGTGTCATCGATCTTTTGAGTAAACTCTCATATCTCTTTCCCTAAGCTCTCTAGCCCTTGTTGATGACTTTTCCAGTGGTTGGATTGGCAGCCCTGAATCCCTTCTCCCAGTTCAAGATGAGTTCTAGTCCATGGTATGAACAGCAGAAGGCAGGCCGGATCTCAAGGCTACTCGCCTCTTTGGAGAACTATCTCTTATCTCGGGTCAGAAGAATTATCTCCAGGATCCAGCTTTCCTCGAAAGTTACAATACGGTCAACATCTGCGCAGACCACAGCAGCATGGCCAACTTTGGCCTTGTAGAAGCAAACTATCTCCGTGCAGTGCCGTGGGGTGCCGAGGCGCTCAGTCAATTGCAACAGGATCGATTCATGCCTATGTCTTCTGTGCCCCCTCCCCTTGACCGATACTCAAGGCCCCAAGCTTTCTCCTCCTCCAGTACCATCGATACATCGACCGAATCACTCCTCAGTTCAGAAGAGGATTCAGAGCAACCCGTAACAACTGCGTGCAGTGATCATGGCCGGGTCAAATACTACTAAACAACGTCGCGCGCACCCTGAGAACTCGAACGGCGCAAAGCAGCCCATGGCCAGTCTATCACCTACAATACGTACCGTTACGTGGCACGATATTCCCGAATGGCGGCAACATAACAAGTACATCCTCGCTGGATATCGCCCGTTAGAAGCAGACTATCTACAAGTTGTTAAAAGTCTTACTTTCTTGCACAATGAGACCTGCAATGTGTACACCCATTTGATCGGCGCTGTTTTGCTGCCACTCTTTGCGGTCACTATCCTCCGAACTATATCTGGGCCACAGTATATTGACATTACAAGAACCGATTTTATCATGTTCAGTATCTTCTTCTGTTCAGCCGAGAGCTGCCTGATCTTCAGCGCTGTGTACCATCTTATCGGAAGTCATTCACACGAGGTGGAACAATTCTGGCACCGGATGGATTTGCTAGGGATCGTCATCGTGACCGTTGGCACCTTCATCCCTGGGATTTACTACATCTTCAACTGCGAGCCATTCCTGCAGAAGATTCACTGGACTATTGTTTGCTACCCTGACCACTAAGAGACGCCCTCGGCTGTGAGAGGCGAAAGAGAATGCTAACTAGGTCTTTAGGTTATTCTTTGCGGATCTGCCACAGCGGCTCTCATCTCCATCCCCAAGTTCAGGACGCTGAGATTTCGGAAGGTCAGGGTCGGCGCCTACGTTGCACTCGGTGCGTCAGCTTTCATCCCCTTGTTGCACGGCGTACGGGTTTATGGACTAGACTATATGCTCGAGTATTCGGGCATGAGATGGTACCTTGTCGAACTTGTTCTGTACGGGGGAGGCTGCTGCCTTTATGCAGTACGAACATCTTGATTTCCCTTCCCCTGAAGAGCCATCGCTGACTTAGCATTGCAGTTCCGAATCCCTGAGCGCTTTGCACCGGGCTATTTTGACATCTGGTTTAGCTCACATCAGATCTTCCATGTATCGATTTTATGCGCCATGTACGTGCATACGATTGCGCTGACGCAGGCTTTCACCACATGTCATACGTTAGACATATGCCACATTCAGTCTGTTCATCGAGTTAGAGGCAAAAGCTGATAATGGCCAAGAACCAGGGTTAGTAGGGAGATGCGAGTGGCATGCTTGGTTCCTATGTTCTATCGCATTTGGGACCCAGCTGGTCAGGTGGGATCATATATCCGTCAGATTTCGACAAGGTACATAACATATCTATGTCAAATCAAATTGCCAGAGAAACACATTGTCTTCGAGACGGCGTAATCAGCCCACTGGATGAACTCTTCCGATTCAGGACATCAAATGTGCTTTATCGGAATCCAAGGGTCAGGGTTTCAGTTGCCAGTCAGCCAGTGGGATATAAATGAAGACTTCAAACTATCCATGGATGATAAGATTCTACCTCCATACATAATCTGATTCACTTAAATGGGTCTGAGCCATGGAGGCAAGAAAACTTAGGATGCCACAGGGGGCAAGAAAACATCAGCCCTCGATACAGGGTGTCAAAATTAATTTAGCAAAGAGTCCCCTAAGTTTAGGCTAAATTTACCCAAATATTTTCATCGCTTAGGGCCCAGGTCCTGAGTTTTCTTTCCCCTACTGCTCCCTGGGACCGCGTCAATTTGACCAATGGTCACTACTAATCAGCACACGTCTTTCGCAGTTGGTCCGAATTACAGGGTCCAGCACGCCATAACCTGCAGACCCTGCAGGGGCCACACTCCCCCAAGCCACAGCCACACCGACGTCACTCGTCGTTCCACCAAACCATCTTACACGATATCCTGCGATAAGAAACCCAAACAAACAGAACAAACTTTTGTCAACAAAAAAGACTCGCCCGTCGGGGTTGGAGCAACCATGTTGTCAAGGTTCTTCAACCGGGCGTATGCCGCCGCCATGTCGTCCCGCGGAGAGTACCAACCCCTCCGAAGCAACGATGAACCGGAAAACAACACCAACACCATGGAGGGACAAGAGGCCAGGGCTGAGAATCATCGCGATGCAGCGGCTATGCTGCTCATCAAAATGGGCCGTTCGCCGGATGAGCAGATCACCATTTCGCCAGCTGACGATGCCCGGATTTTACGGCGTATTGACATTGCGTTACTCCCCCTCATGCTCTCAGTATACTTCCTCCAAGCCTTGGACAAAGCAACATTGTCATATGCCTCGATATTCGGTCTTATCGAAGACACCAACCTTGAAGGCGATCAGTACTCATGGCTCGGAAGTATCGTGTATCTCGCGCAATTGATAATGCAACCGCCTCTCGCCCTCGCGCTGGTCAAGTTACCCATCGGAAAACTCACGAGCGCCATGGTTCTGGCTTGGGGAGTCACGCTTGTTATCATGACTTGGGCGAGTAATTTCCAGACGTTGATGGTTGCGAGGTTCTTTCTGGGTGCGTTTGAGGCTAGTATTGGGCCGAGTTTTATTGCGATCACGCAGATGTGGTGGAGGAGAAGGTATGTTTGATGAGTGGTGTGTGAGATGGTACTGATGGTTCGAAGAGAGCAGACTTTGCGGATTGGATCGTGGTACTGCATGAATGGGTTGACGTGGGTGGTGAGTACAATCTTCTTGATTGATGGTCTGAGCTAATATTTGACAGCTTGGGAGTCTCATTACTTATGGACTTGCACGTATTGATTCCAAGATGAAGCCCTATCAGGTGCATCCCACTGCCTCTGTTACACATCTCTAGACTAACACCAGTAGATCATCTTCCTCTTCTTTGGCGCAATCACAGTCGGAGTCTCCTTCGTCATGTTCTTCTGGATGCCCGACTCACCCACCGAGGCCAAGTTTCTCACTGACGAAGACAAGATCATTGCAATCGAGCGTCTTCGCAACAACCAAATGGGAGTCATGTCTCGCGAATGGAGGATGTCCCATGTCGTTGAGACTTTGAAGGACCTCAAGACATGGTGCTGGGTTGCCATGATCTTTTGCATCTCCGTACCTTCAAATGGCATCTCGACTTTCGGCCCTCTGATCATCAAGTCATTTGTGTCGGATCCCTTTGAGACGATGTTGTTCAATGTTCCTGTTGGGATTTCGCACATCATCGCTGTGTCGGCGAGTGCTTATATCGCTATGAAGTGGAAGCTCAAGGGCCCGGTCATTGTTATGCTGTGTATACCTCCCATTGTTGGCTGTGCCATTATGTTACATTTTGAGCATAATCTTGAGAACAAAGGGGTTTTGCTAGCTGGCTATTTCTGTTTGTGCACATACACTGGCATCAGTGAGTACTCTCTCATCCCCCGTCTCGAATCATCTAACAATTTCCAGCGCCCTTGATCTACTCGTGGTCATCACAAAACACAGCTGGTGACACAAAGCGCAAGTCCACATCAGCACTCATCTTCATCAGTGCCTCAGCCGGCAACATCGTCGGTCCTCTCCTCTACTCCCCCGACGAAGCACCAGCCTACACCCGTGGTCTGCGTTCCAACCTCGCACTCTACATCGTCGTTATCGCTCTCGTAGTGGTCACTTCTCTGCACCTTTCTCGGCTGAACCGCCTCCACAGCCAACGCCGAGTCGCGCTAGGAAAGAGTGCCGTGCTGGTGGATCGAAGCCTTGAAACCGCGGAAGAAGCGGAGAGAATAGAGCATATGGAGAGATCATTGCGTGGAGGGGTACTGCGTGAAGCGGAAGAGGGAGAGGATGGTAGGGTTGCCGAAGGGGGAGATTTGGAAGGGGACAGGGCGGATCGGAAGGATGAAGATAAAGGCTTTGGTGATATCACAGATTTGGAGAACGAGGATTTCTTGTTTGTGTTTTGATACCCTGGCACAGGAATGTTCAATGAGGTTACGACTGTTCACATAGAGACACAAAGATTCAGCATCACAACTTACGTCTTTCTTTGACTATTCAAATTTGAGCTATTCAAAGACTGATCCGCCAAGCTGCCAATGCCGTTCAGTCCCGTCTTCTGGTGCGTTGTCTAGCTCATGCAGCCACCCCAGCTGCCCAGATTTCAGGGCGCAAAAATGACTGGGGAAGCTGGGCAGGGGTACTAAAAATAAGCTGTCAGACTCTGCCTCATCTTGACCTACAAATGCCGGATTATTTCTGTCTCTTCGTATCGAATTCTTACCTCTAGCCAGGTACACCGCAGCATTGCCACGCTTTAGCACCGCCACTCTTGGCCCCAAAGCATGTCAAGCCGCAGATGACGACGCAAAAACATGGATTGGAAGTTGGACATGAAGAGCTGAAACTGGTCAGTGAAATGCTGAGTAAGAGACTTGGATGCCTCCACGTTCCTTATATCTGACTATTTGTTTGCTACATCCTCAAAACCTCATCGATTCGCTTCGCTATTACTTGTTCTTTGCAGCTAAAGTGATTCCCCACCTTCAGCCCCTCTAGTGCCCCTCCATCATCACGGATATTCCACAGGGACAACGAGTTGGGCATTGCACCTGGTCAAGTGTCCTTCTTGTAACCTCTGTTCTCACTGCCCTGATCGCAGGATTTTTATCAAGTACTTTTCCGTCTATTACTTCAGTCAAAATGGGTGGTGGTCCTGAAGGTTTTCGCACCGTCGCTTACTTTGTCAACTGGTATAAAACTACCCTGCACCAAGACATTGAACTCAGCTAATGAGAACAGGGCCATTTATGCCCGACAGCATCGTCCTCAAGATCTCCCCGTAGAGAACCTCACACACGTTCTCTACTCATTCGCTAATGTCCGAAGCGACTCTGGCGAAGTGTAAGTCACCCCCAACTCTCATCTCAATGTAGCCCCGCTAACATGATCAGCCATCTCACCGACTCATGGGCCGATACCGACATTCACTGGGACGGCGACTCCTGGAATGACCAAGGCACCAATTTATACGGCTGCATGAAACAGCTCAACCTCCTCAAGCGCCGCAACCGCAACCTCAAGATTCTTCTCAGTGTTGGAGGATGGACCTACAGCAGCAACTTCAAGGCTCCTGCCAGCACACCCCAAGGACGCGATACCTTCGCAAAGAGCTGCGTTGACCTTATCAAGAACCTCGGATTTGACGGTATCGACATTGATTGGGAGTATCCTCAGAACGCAGATGAGGCTAGGGACTATGTTGAGCTGCTGGGTGCCGTTCGACGTGAGATGGACGCTTATGCCCAGACTTTGAGCCAGCCTTATCATTTCGAACTGACCGTTGCTTGTCCCGCTGGTGCGACAAACTTCCAGAAACTTGACATCCGTGGCATGGATCGATATCTTGATTTCTGGAACCTCATGGCCTACGATTATGCTGGATCTTGGGACTCTGTTGCTGGCCACCAGGCGAACCTGTACCCATCTCCCGACAACCCCCAATCAACCCCCTTCTCTACATCCGCCGCCATAGACTTCTACGTTCGCAGTGGCGTATCACCCGGGAAGATCGTTCTCGGCATGCCCCTCTACGGTCGAGCGTTCCAGAACACCGACGGCCCAGGCCGACCCTACCAAGGCACCGGTGAAGGGACCTGGGAGGCCGGTGTCCACGACTACAAGAAACTTCCCCTCGAGGGCGCTACAGAGTATGGGGACAGAGGATGCTGCGCAAGCTACTGCTACAACCCCCAGACACGAACCATGGTCACATACGACACGCCGCGAGTTGCCTGGGATAAGGCCGAGTATGTCAAGAAGTGGAAGCTCGGCGGTGCAATGTGGTGGGAGAGCAGTGCGGACAAGACTGGCGATCAGAGCTTGATCACGACTGTTGTGAATGGGTTTGGTGGACAGGGTGCGCTCATGAGGCAGGATAATTGCATTGAGTATCCAGCGACCAAGTATGATAACTTGCGAAATGGATTCCCGAACAATTGAGGCGAAGTGGACTTGGTGGGTCAAGGAGTAAGATGAGCGTCGGTGTTGACTGAACGCTCACTTACATGGAACAACATAACATAAGTAAACGAACAGTATGAATGAATCACGGCCTCTAAGAGAATCGATAAGACACAATATTGAGTTCCCGAATATTTGCATGCCTCATCTCATAATGTCTCATCAATCGATGCTGGGCAGATCATCCACGTGACCAAGTTACTAGCCACACCAGCCTCATCTGGTCCGTGCGCAAGCTGCCAGAAAATTTCCACCTGGAAAAAAAGTGTGAAAATCTTAAGCCTCGAGCCATCACCAAACCCATTCGACGCGGAATCATTCCCAATTGCGGCACCGGCAGGGAACGACAACATGTCGCACATCGATTACGCTCTATACGAATCCCCCGTGGGCTATGCCCTCTTCAATGTGGTGCATCAGCAGGATGCGGTGGGCCTGAAATTGAAGGAGACTCAGGCCGCCGTCAACGACCTCGCCAAGTTCGGCAAGATGGTCAAGCTGGCCAACTTCAGCCCTTTCAGGTATTTCCAATCTCGGACGTGCGATGCCGCTGGATGCGCGATAACTGACACTTCAAAAAAGGGGCCACGTCGAGGCTCTTGAGAACATTAACCTCGTCTCTGAGGGTATCGTCTCGGACTACCTCAAGTCTGTCCTCGAACTCAACCTCCCCCAGACCAGCGGCAAGAAGACCAAGGTTGTCCTCGGTGTTTCCGAGAAGAACCTTGCTGGCGCGATCAAGGGCCTCTTCCCCGGCCTCGAGTGCGAGACTGCCGATACCTCTGACATTGTCGGCGACGTTATTCGCGGTATCCGACTCCACGCCGACAAGCTTCTCGGCGGACTCAAGTACGGCGATGTTGAGAAGGCCGGTCTGGGTATGGGCCACGCCTACTCCCGTGCCAAGGTCAAGTTCAGTGTCACCCGCAACGACAACCACATCATCCAGGCTAGCGCGACCATCGACTTCCAGGACAAGGGCGTCAACCAGTTCTACATGCGCGTTCGCGAGTGGTACGGATGGCACTTCCCTGAGCTGGTCAAGATTGTCTCCGACAACTACACCTACTGCAAGCTTGTTCTGGCCATTGGCGACAAGAAGAGCTTGAACGATGAGAAGCTCCACGACATTGCCGCCCTCGTTGGTGAGGATGGCGAGAAGGCCCAGGCCATCATTGACGCCGCCAAGGTCTCTATGGGTCTCGACATCTCCGCTGCTGACCTCGAGATTGTCCACGGCTTCGCTGAGGCTGTTGTCAAGCAGGCCGACAACCGCAAGTCCACCTCCGCCTACCTCGAGAAGAAGATGTCCGACATCGCCCCCAACCTGCAGACTCTCATTGGCACTCCCGTTGCCGCCCGCCTCATCTCTCACGCTGGTTCTCTGACCAACCTCTCCAAGTACCCTGCCTCTACTCTCCAGATTCTCGGTGCCGAGAAGGCTCTTTTCCGTGCTCTCAAGACCAAGAGCAACACCCCCAAGTATGGTCTCATCTACCACAGCAGCTTCATTGGCAAGGCTGGTCCCAAGAACAAGGGTCGCATCTCTCGATACCTTGCCAACAAGTGCAGTATGGCCAGTCGTATCGACAACTTCTCCGAGGAGCCCTCAACCCGCTTCGGTGAGGCTCTCAAGCAGCAGGTCGAGGACCGATTAGAGTTCTACTCCACTGGCAAGAAGCCCGCCAAGAACACTGATGTCATGGTATGTGAACTCGAATTGCAATGCCTGATCGATGCTAACTATTTTATAGAAGGGTGTTATGGACCTACTCGATGACGGTGATAATGCTGGCTCCGACGAGGAGATGGCTGACGCTCCTGAGCCTGAGTCCAAGAAGTCCAAGAAAGACAAGAAGGAGAAGAAGGAAAAGAAAGAGAAGAAGGACAAGAAGGAGAAGCGCAAGAGGGACGAGGAGGAGGCCGAGCCCGTGAAGGAAGACGGCGAGAAGAAAAAGAAGAAGAAGAGAAAGTCCAAGGCTGCGGATGACGAGTAGAGCTCTTCCTATTGTTTGAGAGCGTCTGGTTTATGCTGTCGCCCCCGGCAGAGCGTTCCAGGAACACGGATAATGGGAGATGCATCTTCAGTCATGATAGACGTTGCGCAAGGGTAAGTCGGACTCTGGTTCAACGTCTCCCGCCCCAGCAAAACCTCCTCGCGCGGAGTCTCACACGGCTCGCTCCAACAGAAGCGCCGCCCTCTCTTCGGATGGCGAAAAGCGATGGATGGTGCGGGAGACTTTTGGTTCCAGGGCCCTTGCGCAATTGTTTGAGGAGTTTTTGTAGGATCTTGATCTCTGGCTTATGGCTTTTGGGCGTTTGAGGGCATTTGGCTTTGATTGTAAAAGACTGTTTTTCACTACGAGGGAAAACTCATACCCTTTGTTTACAAAAACATGCAAATTCACTGAAGACTACATTTATCGTGATTGGGAGTGTGAATGAAGGGCATGGACAGTTGTGTGTGTATGCCATCGTGGTGTTGATGAAGACATCATAGTCGGCGGTGCACAAAACAGACAGACCGAATAGAGCAACCAAATGAGGGACATTCATTGTAACGACTGTATGCTATCTGAGACCTTCTGCTGTGGTCCCGACTCATCCTTGTCGGATCGCTTGGTGTTGAAGACATGCCCCACCAGGGCAAACGAGGCTCTGACGAGATGAAAATTTCACCAGTGGACACCAAGAAATTCATGCGAGGCTGCGAAATTGAACTGATAAGGACTGGTATGAATGAGCGATTACGAGGGTCTTGGTAATTTTGCAACGAGTTTGGGGTGCTGTAGAGCAGGTAAACGGCGCACAGAGGGCATCCCAGACGGCAAATTCTGGTGCAGGTTTTAAGTGGCAAATCACAGACAGTCATGTTCAGGTACAAGCAAAGTCACTGGGGAGAACAGGTCGTGTGATTTAACAAGTTTGTCGTCTCAATCAAGCATGCATTATCTCAGAGACCGGATGTGCTTTATGCTACAAAAGCCCGTCAACGCCCATTTTGGGCACCCAATCCGATCCGTCATCAATTCCCAATTCAAGTCCCTTGGTCATGCATTTATTGCTTGTCGAAGACGTAGGTGAGGTGGCAGCGACCACAGTACTGGCGGTCCTGCATGGCAGCCATGAAGACACCAGCGCCGCACTAAAGAGTCAGTCAGTTTCGATTTTTGATAGAGGCCATAAAGGTAGGTAACTTACGGTGTCGGCAGGGCACTCGCGTCGAAGTCGCTCGATCTTGCCGTCAGAGTCGACCTTGTAGTACTTGAGGACGGCCAGCTTGGTCTTCTTGCGCTTGTGCTTGATCTTCTTGGGGGTGGTGTAGACCTTCTTCTTGCGCTTCTTGGCCATACCACCACGGAGGCGGAGGACCAGGTGGAGGGTGGACTCCTTCTGGATGTTGTAGTCGCTCAGGGTGCGGCCATCCTCGAGCTGCTTGCCAGCAAAGATGAGGCGCTGCTGGTCGGGGGGGATGCCCTCCTTGTCCTGGATCTTGGACTTGACGTTGTCGATGGTGTCGGAAGACTCCACCTCAAGGGTGATCGTCTTCCCCGTGAGGGTCTTGACGAAAATCTGCATCTTGCCTAACTGAGACGGTTAGAATCGAGGTTCCGAAGTGTGAAGCATGTTTCCCGGCTGCCTCGGGCGGAGAGTTGTCTCGTTTTTTTTTGTGCGACGACTCTAGTCTTTCTTCGAAGATGAACGAAAAAGAAGGCTCAAAGTCGATAAAAAGCGTCGAGTGTGCGCGCAGAGAATTGCGATTCGATATAACAAAAGAGCAATCCTCAAGTGAAAGGCAATGAAGCCCTCACAGAGACGGGTATTTGCAGCATCTTTCAGACGTACCTCGACAATAAGAACTATTGCCTTCCTAAGCAATCCTCAGATGGTGCGAATTGGGGTTGAAGAAGATCGACTTTCGGTGGAGGGCAGCGCCCGTTCAGAAATTACAACCAGTCCATCCGGTGGAGTCTGGTCACATGATTCAGGGTTTTCGCTTTTTGGTGCAGTGAATCCGCTGACCTCAGCCGTCTCTGCAGGCCATGCTCTGAGATTTGCCCTACTGCCCACCAAACCGACCCGGAAAAAAGTGGATTGGCCCTCTCAACGTCAATCGACTAAACGCACATTTCAAGAGAGCGCCTCTTCTTCTTCCTTTTCCTTTTCTCTTCACTTGCGTGGACCTGAATATTTACATCAGCAGCAACCGTCAAAATGGTCAAGAAGAGAAAGAACAAGTACGACCTTCCCTCCTCCCCCCGCCTGCAATCGCATCACACCCCATCATCGCCGACGCAGACGAAACAACACCCACTGTCGCGATGATGCTCAACGACGATTGAACGGCTCAACCTTGACACTTTGAACAAGATTGCTAACAAGCTTTTTGCAGCGGCCGAAACAAGAAGGGCCGCGGCCACGTCAAGCCCATCCGATGCAGCAACTGCTCGCGATGCACCCCCAAGGACAAGGCGATCAAGAGATTCACCATCCGCAACATGGTTGAGTCTGCTGCTATTCGTACGTCTTGTTGACTCCTCGCTTCGCTCGATCATGTTCGCTTACAATTAATTCACAGGTGACATCTCGGATGCCTCCGTCTTCGCGGAGTACACCGTGCCCAAGATGTACCTGAAGCTGCAGTACTGCGTCTCTTGCGCCATTCACGGCAAGATTGTCCGGTACGTTGTCCTCCCCGGGAGTGTGACAACTGCGCCCTGGTTGCGTATGTGCTTCAGATGATCCTTGGAGTACCTTTGAAACCATACACACTCCCAGCCTGCTGCGCAGTTGATGCCCACACTCCCAGTACGTTCCTCCCGAACCCTTGAAGCTGACCAGAATGTTATAGTGTCCGATCCGTCGTTGGCCGACGCAACCGTGCCCCTCCCCCTCGCGTCCGCTACAACAAGGACGGCAAGAAGATCGTCCCTACTGCCCCTAAGGCTTAAATGGGTTGATATGCTTGTCTTGGGATGGAGTCCGGTTATGATAGCATCATTCAAAAAACAACGGATGGGATGAATACCTTTGGGATTATGAGTCTAAGAGATTCCAAAATTCAATCGGACGACGTTTGATGTCCACACGTCATTGACAAACATCTGCTTGATCCATTTTTTGCTGTGTGTGATTGATGTGACTGTTTCGACTTTGTTGCTGAATGTATGTGATCGAGTGTCACGTCGCTTCCAATAACCTGTTGTAGGTGTGCGTTGAAGTGATCTCACTGTGTAGTCTGCTGTCAGGTTCACATCGCTTGGTGTGGTCACTCAATTGACTGGCTTTTGACGTCATCTATTACTTTGAGGGCACCTGGGATCAATTCTAAAGCCGTCTGTTCTTCTTGTGCTTGAATTTTGATGGTAATGGTAATGTGCATTGATTGAAGTGCTGGTAGTTCATTGTGGCGAACTTCATGAACCAACCTGAGGTTATAGTTGAGTTCGGCAACCAATTCACTGCGCGACCCGTCAATTGAGTGTTGAAAGTCAATTAACACATTAAATGAATCCCTCGAACAAGTCGACAATGTCTAGATAAAATTATCCAACGAATTACTCCTCATCGCGTGGCTGATTGCTCTGTCAATAATATACACCGAATCTACCCTAAAACCCTCCATCAAACTGATGCACCAAATCCGTCCCATTCTCCGAACAAGCAAACGCATCAACACAAACACCCCCACCACAACAACTTCCCGTCAGGCACAAATACCCATCCCCGCAATCCCCATCAGCTTCACAGCTCCCCTTGTAATTCGTACACTCCGTCCACTCAAACGCAATCCCTACATCTGCCGCACTCTTACCGCAGACGCACCCTGTTCCGGGGATGATGGCGTCGCGGGGATACGAACATGTAGCGCCTTCTCCCTCCGCGGCTGCGCTGTTGGGACAGCAGGCGATGCGTGATGAGTCCTGGACTGTGATGTTGTAGGGTTTTGTTGTCTCGGGGGCCCAGTTGAGGGTTGTTATGGCCGGTATGCTTGTTGCGCCGGCGATGAGGGTTAGGTTGAGGGGGATTTCGCCTTCATGAAGGGATTGGCAGATGTCGTTTTCGAAACTGCGGTGGGTGTTGTACACGTCGATGTAATCTTCCAACGCACCCTGTGAAGTCTCTGTGTTCTTGGTGAAGATTACTCCAAGAGCCTGCCAGAGTTGAGTGTACGCAGTCACAGCTGCATCAGCCTCTTGCTTGGCTCTGTCGCTGGTCAGACCCTGATTGGCAAGATCTTTGCGAAGCTGTTTAGGGTCAACGATATCCTGTCCTGATTCTTCAAGCGTGGTGACGACAGTGGACAAGTCTGGACATGCACCACCGAATGGATCTGTGCTGATAAAGTCGACGACCTTGTTCTTGATAGCCAACTGGCATCTCAAAGAGCCAGACTCAGATCCCGGAAACGTACACTCAAAGTCCCAGCGACCAGTTTCATCATCAACAGCGACATCTGCACAGACTGTATCGCCTACAAGAAGCTGAGGATACTGCCTGACCGACCTGTCAACGGCATTCCCGCATTGGTCATGCAGATACAGAACCTGACTGAAGTCCAAGTCTTCGGCGCGCTTGCGTTTGAGTGCAGCACATTGTACACCCGCCAACTCGGCAATCTGCTCGTACATATCGTCAATCGAGATCGATATGTCGTACGTGCAGTTGCTTCCCGAGAAGTGAATCCCCTCAGCATCAAGCGTGACCAAATACCCGTTAGGATCAACGACTGAAAGCCTACCCCGATGAGAAATGTCGACATAGTAGATCCCGCCCTGTTCATCGCGAACAGTGAGATACAGCGGATTAATGCCATCTTTCTCAAACTCAACAGACTCGATGTACGGAATGGGGATTGAGACGTTGTCTTCTCGAAGTCTGGCGTTGTACAGCAACGCTCGACGGGTCGAATCACCGTCTGGGTTGGGGAGTGTGTAGCATGTTTCTTGCGAGATGGCTGCGGTGCGTGTAACGTGGGTGAAATTGGCGGCAGGGAACTCGGGAACGCCAGTTGTTGTTGCGTTACTACCAGGTGACGCGGAACCGTTGGAGGCGCCAGACGTTGAAGTTGCAGCCACAGGACTTGAGAAGGATGTAACGGTTCCAGTACTCCCAGGCCCAGAGCCCGTCGTCTCACCGCTCGGAACAGTACTTTCGCTAGCAATAGTGCTGGTAACATCGGTTGAGGCTGTCGGAAAGGGCAGAGTTGGGATTTCAGAGGCTGGTACACTGATGGTTGGGAGGGAGACGATGCCTGAGATGGAGGATGTAATGTTCCAACCAATACCGCCGCTCTGAGAACTGATAGGAGCCTCTGACTCTGTCGGAAGAGTTACAATCGAACCAGTCTCAGAGGAGCTGACAGTCGCAACAGAACCAGAGCCTTCAGATCCCCAAGTTGTTGTGTTCCAACCAGACACCAAAGTCTCACTTCGGGCCGACCCTGACGGTACTTGAGAAACGGTCGGCAAAGATGCACTTGGGAACGGAACCAGAGATGACGTCCCAATATGCGATACACTGAACGTTGGGACGGAGGCATTACCTCCAGGCGCAGAAGTGGTGCCATTCCAGCTCGGAACTGCACTGCTACTTGGCAATGAGGTTGTTTCAATCCCAGACTCAGTCGTGGTCGACTCACTTGGCAGCGGCAGCGTCGGAATGGGCAACGTCCCGCCCCGAGTTATACTGATTGACGGTATAGTGAAGTTAACCCCTGGTACAGTAGTACTGTTCCGATTTGGGAACTGATTCCCACTTGTCTCTGGGCCTGTTGCGAGAGTATCGCTTGGGAATGGCTGAGTTGGAAATGGGACAAAGGTTTGCGACGGGGATATACTGATGGTTGGTATTGTCACGTTGTCGCCAGATGGTAAAGCAGTGCTATTCCAGCTTGGCGAGATACTGCTGCCTGATGCTGCTTCGGCTGACGAGAATTTACTGGGTAGTGATACCGTCGGGAATGGTATGAAGGACTCGCTGGAGGTACTGACGGTTGGGACTGAGGTATTACCACCAGGAGGTACAGACGTGGCGTTCCAGCTCGGAGAGACACTACTCCTGGATGCTACTTCCTCCGAGGACGATGAACCTGGAAGTGATGCTGTCGAGAACGGGACAAATGATCCGCTAGAGGTGCTGGCAGTCGGTATCGAGGTATTACCACTTGGAGGCAGAAAAGTGGTGTTCCAATTCGGAGACAAACTGCTCCCTGTTGTAGCTTCTGCTGAGGATGAGAGACTCGGTAATGATACCGATGGGAATGGCACAAATGACCCACTCGATGCGCTTACCGTTGGTACTGATACGTTACCACCTGATGGGAGGGAAGTACTGTTCCAACTTGGGCCCAAGCTGCTACCCGAAGTGATATCTGCTGAAGAGGGTTGCGTTGAAGTCGAAGCACTGATAGTCGGTAACGAGGTGTTACCACCAGGAGGAAGAGATGTACTGTTCCAGCTCGAACCGACAGTGCTCCCTGACGTGAACACCCCTGAAGACGTTGGAAAAGGCACCAAGGTTCCGCTGGAAGCACTAGTCACCGGAACCGACGTGTTTCCCCCAGAAGGAAGAGACGTGCTATTCCAGCTGGGGCCAAAGCTACTCCCCGAGCTTGCTTGGCTTGATAGTGACAATGTTGGAAACGGAACGAATGTGCCACTCGAGATACTGACTGTCGGTACCGAATTGTTCCCCCTCGACGTGGTACCATTCCAGACTACACTCCCACTTGATGAACCACCAGAGTTTGTGGACACCGAGGCCGTTGGGAACGGTACGAACGTCCCACTGGAGATACTGATCGTTGGTGCCGAGCCATTGCTCATCGAGACGGAGGTAGTTCCATTCCAGTTTGGCCCTGTTATGCCACTAGACGAGGCCCCAGTGATGGTAGAAACCGAGGCTGTTGGGAAGGGCACGAAAGTTCCGCTGGAGATACTGACTGTAGGAACCGAGCCATTACCTCTCGAAGCAGACGTGGTGTTCCAACTTGGAGCCACGCTCCCACTCGACGAGACCCCAGAATTAGTGATGTCTGGTCCTGTTGGAAACGGTACAAAATTTCCACTTGAGAGACTGATAGTAGGAATCGAACTATTCCCTGTTGGGGATGAAGTCGTGTTCCAAGCTGGCCCTACGCTCCCACCAGTTGCCACAGAACCAGTGGTTAAAGACATACTTGGAACCGACACAGTAGGAATAGGCCCTGTCCCAGAAATACCGCCACTCGGGGCAGTAATACTCGAGTTCCACCCCGTCAAAGTCCCCGTCAGACGTGTCCTACTCTCCACAGGACTCAACGTCGAGTTACCGGGAATTGACCATGGTAGCGAATCGCTTGTAGCGCCGGATCTCGTCATTCCAGATGGATGGGTCGATGCCCGTGATGTTACACCCGAGAGACTTTGGGTGCCGTTGCCAGACCGAGAATGAGATGAAGTATGGCTTGAGGAGGATGCTGAGAAGGGACCTTGGGTATCTGCTGGTGACTCTGTGGTGGTGTTCCATGAAGCTGCTGAATCTGATCTCGTGAAGCTCTCGCTGGCTGTTCCTTTAGTTGGATTGCTGTTGTTGGCGTAGGATGTCCTCGGAGCGTCTCTAGTCGTCTCTCTTGCCGTCGTTTCTACTCCAGACGCTGCAGTCTGATTCCACGACCCTTCAGTGGTCGAATACACTCCTTCAGTCGTCTCAGCATACGTCCCCGATCCAGGCTGTCCAACCGACGCCTCCGTCGAGTCCGAGTACCCCCTCGTCCTAGACTCCGTAGTGCTAGAATACGCACTAGTCACAATACACTCACACTGCAATTCATAAGCAATCATCAAAACTCATCACGAGCCACTCACATATGAAGCTATCCTCGTCTGATTATACCTCACATACTCCACAGGCGTACTATATCCCGCACCGCAGTGATTCCCCTCAAGAACACTCGAACAAAACTCGCCATCATCTTGAATGAGCGATGAGTAAAGATCATCATGCGGACAAGCGATCGATTCGTTCCAGTTTGCGGGAAAAGCAGTGACCAAGCGAACGACGAGGGGGAGTAGCATCAACATGATGCGTAAACGAGTGTATAGCGATGAACGAGAATAGCTAAAGCTTGGCTTGATTGTAGGCGTTACTTATACGACGTACAGCAGCCATATCCCAGTGTCGAGGCCGCCCACGTATAATCTGCCGAGACACAGCATCGTGACGTGCAAGACACGCATACAGAGCCGAGAAAGACCGGCACTTGGTGCGTGGTACGGCATCGATGGCTGCGAGATCGAAGGGGCGGGTGTCTGCAGGGGTTCGCTTGGGGATCCTTAATGTCCCAGGTCTTCAGGTCTAGACGCGCTCGGTGACACGGGAGTTGGTTCCTGGATCGTGGGACGCGAGTGTGATACGAGGGGAGGACGGGGTTCAGGTTGAGTCTTTCTCACGGTGTATTGGGAGATGGCAAAGGGAGGATGAGTGAGAGTGACGTGGCATGTGAATGTTAACTGGACACAACGTGATCGGATGAGGTTCTATCGGTGACTCGAGGAGAGCTCAAAGATGAGGGATATCAGAAAACACCAAACATTGGATATATCATAAATCTAGCCTCCATATCATTAAAATAACCGCCAAAGCCATATCCTTAGTCATCATCATCGTCATATACAAGCCCTCTCACCCTTTACCGAAAAGGTAGTATCGTCGTATTACCCCCAACCTGCGTGCGCTGCTGCGACGAGTGTCCCGGCGGTCTCGCGATGTAGTCCTTGTTCTCAATAGTGACACTCTTGGTCATATGGTTGACCTTGTACACGCCCACCAACCGCGCCGCAAGCTCAAACATGTTGTTGCGCAGCGAGATGACGATGAACTGGGCGTTCTTGGTACGCTCCTTGATGTAGTTTGCGACGATCGAGACCTGCGCTGAGTGTTAGCATGGTGGCTCAATTAGAGTCGAGAGCGATATGCATGTGGAATGCCCACGCGAGTGTGGTCGAATTGTAGCCGAGTGTCTTGGGTTAGGGTAGTACTCACGTTTCTGAAATCCAGCGCAGCATCGATCTCGTCCATGACATACAGAGGGGTAGGTTTGTAGTGGTGCAGAGCGAAGACGAGAGCCAGACTGCTGAGTGTCTTTTCACCACCGGAAAGGTTGCTGATGTTCTTCCAGCTCTTCTTGGGGGGCATGACGCTGAAGAGAATACCTTCGCTGAACGGGTCTAAGCTGTCGACGAGCTCGAGCTCTGCGTTTCCGCCCATGGTGATCATCTGATACATTTCCTTGAGGCGGAGGGAAATGGCGCTAAAACCTTCCATGAAACCTTCCAAGCGTAGACGGCGTAGGTCGTCACATCGTTTCTTGGCAGAATCTCGCTGTTCAATAGCAGTTTGGAGATCTGAGGCACGAGCAGCATGCTCTTCCACTCGTCTGCGGTATTCAGCGAGGACACCGAGATCGACGTTGACATTTTGAGTCTTCTCCTCGAGAGCTGCAATCTCGCCCTTGAGTGTCCTCTCATTCATGTCGGCGAGCTCGTCGGGTGTGTATCTCGGAAGCTCGTTTGGCTGCCCACTGACAGATTCCTCCTCGCCCTCTTCCTCTTCTTCCTCTTCTTGGTCCTCTTGTTCTTCCTCTTCTTGGGGAGCATCGGTCATGTCTACATCGTCCTGAGGGGCATCGTCCATGTCAATGTCATCATCGTCATCCGTCTGAGGCTTGGGTTGCGGCTTGGGTCTCTTGGAGCGGCTGCCGGATGAGCCTCCCGTAAGGTCGTCAATGTTCTGCAGAACAATCTTCGACAACTTGTCGTCCCAGTGGCGAAGTCGCGCTTGGTTCTCAAGAAGAGCTTTCTGGTTCTCCTCAAGCTTGTTGCGCATCTCAATCTCGACCGCTCTTGTCTCGTTGAGCTCAGCGGTCTTCTCGTCAAGCTCGCCCTTGAGCGCCTTAAGCTCCTTCTTCTTAGCGGCCAATCCTTCTTCAGCCTCCTCAGCCTGTGCTTGAAGCTCTTCAGCCCTCTCGCCCTGGTTGTTGATGTCGTTCTCAAGCTTCTCAAGATCCCGAGTAGCAGCCTCAAGCTCCTTGGATGATTTCGCATGATCCTTCGCCAGCTTGATCTTCTGCTTCTCCGCCTTGACCTTGCGGACCTCAGCATTGGAGATCTCTTCGTTGTTAGAGGAGATCTCCTCCTTGATAGAATCGACCTTGGTCCTTTGCGCGCGAAGCTTCTCACCACCAACCTCCATGATCTTGTCTTGCAGAGCCTTGATCTCATCCTCCACGCTGGATGTCTCTTCGTGAAGTCTTTCAATCTCCTTGTTGAGCTTTGCGATCTCCTTCTGCAGAGCAGCAATGCGACTGTTGTCAGAGGCCGAGGGCTGGTGCTCCTTGCTGACTTCCTTCATGCGTCGTTGCATGTCGGCCATGTTTCGCTCGGCGCTCTGGATCTCAAGATTAATCTTCTGCATCTTGGTTTCTAGCTGAGGAATCAGCTCGCCCAACTCCCTGAGTCGTGTCTCGCACTCGCGTTGATAATCTTGGAAATCTTTGAACTGTTGCTCCCAGCCATCGCGATCACTCTCAAACTTGGCGACCTGCTCCTTGCTAACGTCTGAGACGAGCTTAGAAGACATGAGACCTCTCTTGACAGTTGAGCCACCACCAGACATGGTACCGGACTTGTCAATGAGCTCACCATCGAGGGTGACGACTCGCCATCGCTTGGCGCCATATGCGATTCTGTTCGCCTGGGCGAGGTCGGCAGCGACAAGAGTATCTTGCATGGCATGGTAGAAAGCAGCTCGGAACTTGTCTTCCTTGGCAGTGACGAGATCAAACAATCGGGGAGCGTTCTCGGGTGTCTGGATGGGCGACATGTCTCGAACTCTCAACTTATCCAAACAGATAAAGTTACCGCGTCCGACGTTGTTCTTTCGCAGATACTCGATACACTGCTGACCAGCCTCGACAGTCTCAGTGACGAAGTTGTCGAGGGCACCACAAGCTGTTGAGATTGCGACATCGTACTTCTGATCAATCGTACCAAGGTTACCGAGACGTCCATGGAAGCCATCAATTCGACCAGACTCCTTCATGCGCATCAAGGCAGCGAGCACGTTACCCCGCGCCTGTGTGTTAGACAAGCTTGAGCGAGCCTCGTCAGCCTTTTGGCGCGCATTTGAGATCTTGGAGCGAATCTTGGGCTCCTGCTCAGAAAGGACCTTGAGCTCCGACTTCATTTTCTCTGCCTCCTCCAGAAGCTTAGTCCTCTCGGTCTGGCAGGACTTGAGCTCGGCGCGCTTGGCAGTCTTGCCCTCCTCAATTGAAGCGATCTTGGTCTCAAGGTCTTGAAGAGCGACTGCGCCGGCGTTGGCCTTTTCTTGAAGGATGTTGAGCTCACTCTCGGCGACAGCGACAGCGGACTGCTTCTGGTTGATCTTCTCATTCCAAGGTTCAAGAGATTTCTGCTTGGCGGCAATCTGATCAGAGAAAGCTTGTGTCTTGCCCTTGAGACTCTCTCTAATTCGAGTAAGCTCAGACTCTGCAGTCTGGATCTGTTCCTCCAGCTCTGCGATCTCCTGGGTCCTGTTCTCGATCTCCTCTCCACACTGCTCGATGGTCTCGTCGGCTTCGGCGGAGTTTGTTTCGGCGTTGGCGATGGTCTTCTCAAGCTTCTTACGCTTGCCGTCCAAGAACTTTCGCTTCTCGTCGAACTTGACACGCTCCTGCTCAAACTTGGCCATCTCCTTGACCAAAGCTTGTGTTGACTTTTCCTGCGCTTCAAACTCCTTAGCACCCTTGGCATAGTCCTTCTCGAGGCTCTTGATGATCTGCTCGCCTCCATGATGCTTCTCCAGCTCGGCGTCCAATTGAGCTTGCATCTGGCTGATAGCCTCCTCTGTAACAGCAATATTCTCATTGCACTTGTGAATAAACAATTGGTAAAGAGCGGATTGCTTCATGGCCAGCTCGTTCTCGTCGCGAATGTAGGCAATAGCTTTGTCCTTCTTGTCTTCAAGGCCGTTCTTTTCCTTCTCGACGTGCTGAACGCGACCGCTCTTTTCCATACAGACATCATTGAGGGTCTCTACCTCGGTGGCAGACTCTTCGATGGGCGCTTTGTACTTGGAGGTACCGATAATATCCTCAAGATATTCGAGGAGACCGTCTTCATGTTCGTTGCCAGCCTTGGCCTTCATCTGGGCAATCGACTCGACCTCACCTTGGAGAATCAGGAATCGCTTGTGGTCAAGATCAACGCCCCGATCGCGAAGAAGAGTGGTGACTGTTGTAAAGTTGGATTCTTTGCCATTGATGTAATATTTGCTAGAGTTGTTCTTGAAAGCTTTTCGGGAAATGATGAGCTCGGAGTTAGGGATAACCTCATGGCCGCCACCGGGCTTGGAAAGTTAGCCCAAGGTCGCAAAAGAACAAGGATTTCTTACCTGATCCATGACCTCCTGGAAGTAGACGGCGACCTCGCAATGATCCAAGTTGGGAAACTTTGCTGAGTTGTGAATGAGAGCAGAGATCTTGCCCTGTCGCATCTTGCTAGCTCGGAAACCGAAGACGAACAGCAGAGAGTCAATAACATTTGACTTTCCGGAACCGTTGGGTCCGACAACGGATGAGAATGAAGCATGGAAAGGACCGACTTCTTGTCGGCCAGCGTAACTCTTGAAGTTGTTGAGTATAAGATGTGTCAGAACAATTCGAGACTTGGGCGTTGTGTCTTCAACAACAGGGACGGCTAATGTCCGTGACTTGAGCACGATATCCATTGGCTTCTCCATAATGGTATCCATGGGTTTGATCGGCTTGATAGTTGCCTGTGTATTGTCGACAACGGAAGTATTCACACTAGAATCAGTGATATCGGCCAGTGCAGAAGCTTCCTGAGAAGCTGTTGGTGAATCTGGCTTCGGTGTAGGAGGGGCCAGGTCGGGAACTGAAGAGATTGATGATCTCGCTGTGCTCTTGCGCTTACGAGGCGACGCAACCTTTGCAGGAGAACTCGCCTCTGCCTTTAGTGTCGTATCGGCATCCAGAAGTTCGCTGGACTCTGCCGAAGCAGCTGGAGCAGGCGCTTTTCTAGGACGCCCTCTCGCCTTCGGTGCAGCAGCAGGCGCAGGCGCAGGAGTCGTCGATTTGCGTGAGCGAGTCTGTCTTCGGGGTGCCGGCTTCTCAGGTTCAAAGTCCTCCTCCTCATCCTGGACTCTAGAGCGGTTGGAAACATCGTCTTCGTCGTCAGAATCGATAATGGCGGTGCGCCTTGTTGCGCGCCTTGGCCGGACAGGGGAAGACATTGTGAAGGAATAACTCTCGTCACAGACAAGAGAAAAATGCGAAGGAGTGTGTGCAAACAATGAATAGTACAAATAAGCGGCAGCTTGGGTCGGTGTAACCAATGTCGACTGGGTTGTTGTGTCGAGGGAAGCTGTACAAATTAGATTGGTTGCGCCCCGCGTTGGTTTGTTTAGAAATGTCCAAATCGGTCGTGTAAACAATACGTACCAGCACAGGCCGCGGGGCGGCTCGCATCACGTGATCTCGCGACGGAGCCTTGATCGCCTCGCGATAGCTTTGATGCTCTTGACGAGCTATCAAAACATTGATTTCTGTTACGACAACAGTCCAGTATCCCGTCGCCAAAATGTTTGACTACACCAACCTGCACGAGGTCTTTGCGGAGGGTCTTGCGAACCCGTATGATCGCGAGACTCAGCGAGACATTGAACACTCGCGCAAGGAATTTGATGGCGCTCTGTTCATTGATCGAGTCCTAAGGGCTGTGGGCATAACAAAGGGTATGTTTGTCTCACGAATTGATTGCGACGTGCTAACTCGGGATTGCAGCCAAGATCTACCCTCCCAAGACCGATAATGCGTTGAAGCAATTGCATCAGCAAATCTGTGAATCCACCATGTCAATGCAGCACAAGTTCTCGATCTTCTACTACATCCTCCTCGATTTCGACCTAACAGCAGGCCGCGAGAGCGCTTCTGATGCATTCGTGGATGCGTCTGGTATGCCCAAAAAATATCAGATCTTCATGAAGGGCTTGTGGTATCTGGATCGTCAGGAATACTCGGTATGCATTCCGTTTGCGATTGCCGAAACAAAGACTGACATAACTTTGCAGCGAGCGCTCGAGTACATTTCGCATCCCTCTCTGATTCCCGACTTTGCCGACAATATTATGACCGTGCTCGTCCAGTCTGCCCAGGATGGCGATTACAGCATTGCGCTGTCATACTTTTACACCGTGCAGCCCAGATTGAAGACGTCAGCTGCTCTCGAGCTTCTCTTCGGCGCAATGGCGAAAACCAACATCTCTGAAGCGCTGTTCTACTCCAGAACCCGATCCCCCCATACTCGCGAGTTGCTCTTCCGTCAATTGATCGCCTCTGTATTGGACAGTCCACACGACGAGCTTTCCGAGCGCGCCAGCCAATTGACCTTTTTGCCCTTTGACAAATCTGAGGAGGCCTGGTTCGAGGAGTATCTTCTTCACGGCAATGGAAAGACGCATAAGAAAGCAAAGGATACGCTTGTCATGCGCAAGATTGCGTGCGATCAGTTCTCCGATGTGACCAAAATCCGACATGGCGGACAATGGTCTGGAATTTTGGAGGGGATCAAGGGTGGAATTAATGGACATGCTGAATAGAGAGCTATTGACATTGGTGTCATGTTCTTGATGGTCATGCATAGCGTAGGCGTTTACTTGGTCACTTTTGTCATTTTAGAACGTTCGAGACTTGATATAATATGAGTTCAGCCTCAACCTGATGATATGCTCCCAGTGAGAACATGGACATGATGACCTGAAACGTGCCATGGTTTATTATTATTGCCCATCATATGGGCGTTTTCAGAAGACAAATTTGCAAGCTTAGCTATTTTCTGAAATGATGTCTCTCGCAGCTCGAGAAAGGGAGCTAGCTTGGGGGTTCAAATACCAAGCTGGTGAAAACCCCTGCATGAGTTTGGGACTTTGATTGCAAGCGTCAAAATAAAGTAAAGAGGTTTATATGGTCATTTTTAACAGTGGTGAAACCAGGTTGACAAAAAGCGCATGTCTGTATTTGCTTCTTCTCGTTCCTCTTCTGCCCTCTGCCATCAGAACGCCGCGTCTCGGAGAATAATGTCTTGGGCCATTCACTAACAAATTTCCCGGGTCCAGAGCCTCTGCCGAAGATGGGGCTGAACATTGAGGCGCCACCACCGGGGATGAACCGGGTTTACGGCCATATCCAATGAAAACGAAGAAGAAGCAGATCCTTCTCAGGGTCTCGACTGTGGAACTAGATAAGCTCAGTGGAACTCATAGACCTTGAGCTGATCCAAGGAGCATCTCGTTCGTCTCCAGAACATGGCCTCTCGACAGTTTGACCCTTGAAGTTGCAACGTTGGTAAGCATAGAGGGACTCGGGATCCCACCTTCAAAGTTCAACGGCACGCGTCATCCCGACAAAGTTCCCCGAGACATTTAAGTTTACAAGTTCTGCAACGGTCCAAACTTTTATCACCATAGCTTAAATTTTCTCAGTCAAACTTTTCTCCATGATTACAAACTCATTGTCTACCGAGTAACCAACCGGTCGGCAGCCTCGGAATATGCAAGTTTATATTAAAAATTACCTAGCGGATTTGTAGCCCTGGATGTGAAAAGTCCGAATAGCTTCCTTGGCTTTATCTCCAAGCTTACAGATCCATAATTCGAGATAAGCTACAGCAAGGGCCGAGACCCCTATCGCGAGACATGCATGACCCTTCTTTTTACAGGATGATTATCAAATGCATGATGCTGATTGAAATGCAGGCACGCACGTGAATGTATGTATCCCACACCATTGTTTGTCGCAGTTCATATCATCATTGGTTCACTGAAGCGTCGAGGTGAACTACGCCCGAATAGGTAGGTTGTTTGAAGCCTCTTGGAACCCATGGAAGCCGAGCTGAAGACGAGGCAACAGGCGATCAATGCGTGACATTCTGGTTCCATGACAGCGCCAGAAGCGGCAGCTCCCAGTCAGCACGAGGCGCCATTTAACCAGGGTAGAACAATGCCTCACAGCGAGCATTCAATTGCCGCGGTGGTGAAGAGTTTTTCGCCACTGGGATCGTCATATCGATTCTCCCAAAACAAGAGTCAAAATGGAGATCGTCTTATTGAGCACCTGACTTTGTCTAATCATAGCGCTTGTCGCTCTGTTTCAGTGGAGTTAAAAATGGGTCGAGTTTCTCAAACTCCCCAGACCCAACGTCGATATCATCATGAGCATCAGTTCTCCCCGTGGGGGGCGCCAGGGGCGTTGATAATATAGTGCGGTTTTTTCGTCTCTTGCCCCCCCTTACAAAATGGTTTCAAGCCTAACTAACCGTTGGATCCATGGTCCGGTTTTTTTTGCATGAGTCGGTGTCTGGGGAAAATGCTTAACCAAGCTGGTGGTCTGCCTTTTCTTTGCCCCATCGACTCTTTAATACTTCCCCATTTCTCTCTTCTTGATCTGGTTCCCGCTTCTCAATCGTTGTTGTTTTTTGCGGGGGATTCCATTCTGTTACCTCAGGAATACTACCGACGATGCATCATGAGGGATGATACCCCCAATATCATTGCTTCGGCCGCCATAACTCTTCCTCTTGCGACCTTGGCTCTTATTGCTCGACTTATTGCGAGGAAGATCACGAAAGCTGGATATGGCATTGATGATGCTTTGGCCGTTGTTGGCTGGGTATGTTAAACTCTCACGCGGATTTGAAGTGTTCTGACATGGTTCAAGTTGGGCTCATTGGCCTTGTTGACGAATGGAATGATATGGATCAAGGATGGGCTGGGAAAGCCCATGGAGGTTGGACTTACAGACGACTTTACGTTTCACGATAAAAACCGTCTGGCCTGGATACATATGTGGACGACGAGCTTCACTTACACCTTTGCCATTGCCTTCTCGAAATTCGCCATCCTCGCTTTTTATTGGCGTCTCTTCCAATTCTCCGATATCCGAATCCCCATTCAAGTCCTGTCGTGCATTACAGTGGCATGGTTTCTGCTGCGACTCTTCATGGTGTGTTTGCAATGCCTACCACTCACAGCCTTATGGGATGGAGACCAAGCAACGAGGGACGCAAAATGCCATATCCGCGAATCGACGTTCTTCTTCTCGACGGTTTTGACGCACGTCTTGATCGATTGCGCTATTCTTATTCTGCCCGCTATTGAAGTTGGAAAACTTCATTTACCCAGGGGTCAGAAGGTTGCTGTCATTGCGTTGTTTGCGTTTGGTGCCATGACCTGTTTGGCCTCCATTTTCGTCCTCATTGAGTCATTCAAGTTCAAGTCTGATTCGAAGGAGATGACGCTACAAATGGGACAGCACTACGCTTGGTCAATCGCCGAGTGCAACTTTGCCGTAATTGCTGGTATGTCCATGTTGAATTCTGCCATTTTGACCTGTATTGACTTTTCGCAGCTTGTCTTCCCATGCTTCGACCAGTCGCACGCAAGATCCTCCCAGGCTCGTTCCTCACCTCCAACAGCGGCGGTCAATCAACCCAAATTAGTGCCCCCTTCAGCGCACCATTCAGCAACGGCATCCGCCTCACCAGCGTATCCAAGACGCGATCGGGCGAAAACGACGGCGGAAGCTCAACACACGAACTATCCAACAACCCACCAGATCTATACGACATAGGCGAGTGGCCACACGGGACACAAACCACGATATCAAGCCCCTTTAGAAAATATACATCTGCGAAGGACTATGAGAGCAGCGAGACGGGAATCCGTGTTGACGAAGAGACGGCTGTTGCTGTACAACGGCGTGATGATCGTGCATGAAACAGGGCGGCGACCCTCGGCGTTTTGGATATGATATCAATGAGGCCGAGTTCTCTTTTACCTTAGATACCACTGGATAAATATCAACTGAACCTTAATTGTCAAGCAAAACGTCCATTGTGTCGTATGCTGTGTCATCTGCGTGTCGCTTCATGTGTGGTCAAATTTGGGTTCTGTCCCAGCACAACGGTGTCGGCCCGCCAGCCTCAACCTTGTTAGCATTCCAGTTGCAATCGCTTGCACGGAATTAGCCAGGCTCCAGGCCATGGGCGCTGGGGAGTTAAGTATCACGAGTTTGGATATCCATGCCTGAGGCATAACATGGCGTGGAGTCGTTATGCCGAACATTGCCGCTGCTATTGTTCAGCTTGCTCCGCAAACTACGGAGCCCATCGTCCAAAATGAAGAATTGTGTGATTCGCAAACCCATTCTGGCCGTAGCTTTCGGCGTTGCAGTTGTTATGCCGATGAAGCGATCTAAGCTGGCCGATTTTAATAAATCACTCCTCTGAGTGGTTAGTAGAGCTGCTCGTAATGTTCTTCACGAACTTGGGTGTCGGTTTTCAATGTCCGGCGACCGTCCGGGTGTTTCCGCCTATCCCGCGGGAGGAAGTTTACGGGGAGGGCCACTCACCGAGCCATCAAGGGAGGTAAGAAAACTTAGGACATCTGTCCTGAGTGATAAAAATACTTAGGTAAATTTAGGACGATTTAAAGAGCCTTTAGACCGGCTTATTTTAGCATCCTGATTCAATATCAGGAGTTTTCTTGCTCTCGACGGTCACAGCTTTCGCAGTTCAAGGTGAGTGCTTGTAAGGTGCTGATGTCGAATTGAACCTCACCTCGAGTGACGTATTGCAAAACATTCAATTTGGCCCTAATACTTGCGACTCAACAACGCAACACGAAGTCAGAAAGCAATTGAGCATTTATTATAACAGTCAAAGTTATAATATCCCGTAAAAATTGATCCATCCCCTTTTGCCCGTACAAACATCTCCAAAAGGTACTGCAAGTCCGTGCGATACCTTCAAAGCTCGGCCCGCTTAATTCAGAACTTGTTTTCCTTTCCCCACGATCCCATCATCCCCCATCCCTTCCACCTTCCATCCCGCCCAAACCCTCACAATGGCTTCATTCATGCGCATGAAGGCCGCAACAGGCCTCTCCGGCCTATCACGCGTCGCCATCTCCCGCGCCAGCCTCACACACAGCGCCATCCTTTGCCAGCGCGACCCCCAACGACGACTCTTCAGCAACTCCAGCATCTTCAATGGCTCGTATATCGTCTCCGTGCCGCCCATGGCAGAGTCCATCACCGAAGGAACATTAGCCAGCTTGCCCAAGAAGATTGGCGAGGCGGTTGAGCAGGATGAGGAGATTGCTAGTATTGAGACGGACAAGATTGATGTTCTTGTTAATGCTAGCGAGCCTGGTGCTATCGCTGAGTACTTTGCTGAGGAGGGCGATACCGTTGTTGTCGGACAGGACCTTGCGCGCATTGTGACGGGCGAGGATGCTGGTTCCGTTAAGAAGAGCGAGGGCGAGGAGTCAAAACCTAAGGAGGAGCCTAAGAAGGAAGAGTCAAAGCCTGCTGAGCAACCCAAGGCCGAGGAGAAGCAAGCTGCTCCTGCTGAAGCTCCCAAGGCTTCAAAACCCGCTGAATCGAAGCCCGCGCCCAAGGAGTCTAGGCCCAGCCCTCCCGTCCAAGGCTCATCAAGCGGTCCCTCCCGTGGCGAGCGAGTCGTAAGTCCACTCAAACCATAGCAACGTTATCCCAAGCTCACAATCTTGTAGGAGAAAATGACACGCATGCGCAAGACCATCGCCGCGCGCCTCAAGCAGTCCCAAAACACCTGCGCATCCCTAACAACCATCCAAGAAGTCGACATGACCAACATCATCGCCTGGCGCGCCAAGTACAAGGAAGAAGTCGCCGAAGAGCACGGTGTTCGTCTGGGTTACATGGGCGCTTTTACAAAAGCTACTACACTGGCTGCGCAAAAGGTTCCTCAGATCAACGCTATGATCGACACGGAGAAGGAGATCATTACGTATCGCGATTATGTCGATGTGAGCATTGCTGTCTCGGCGCCTAAGGGCTTGGTTACGCCTGTGTTGAGAAATACACATGAGCTGAGCATTGTTGAGTTGGAGAGAGAGGTTGCTTCTGCTGCTAAGAAGGTATGTTTATGATGATTGTGATGCTGAGAATTGTGCTAATGGGTACAGGCTCGTGATGGCAAGCTTACTATGGAGGACATGGAGGGTGGAAGCTTCTCCATCAGCAACCCCGGTATCTTCGGCTCCATGTTCGGAACTCCCGTTATCAACTACCCCCAGGCCGCTGTGTTCAACATGAACGGCATCCGTCAAGAAGTCGTCGCCATCAAGGGCGAGGCCGTCATCCGACCTGTAAGTCTGCTTCTCTTCAATCCATCGTCCAAGACTAATCTGTGGCAGATGATGTACATCAGCTTGACCTACGATCACCGCCTCATTGATGGCAGAGAGGCCGTCACCTTCTTGAACACCGTCAAGAAGTATATTGAGGATCCTTCGCGCATGCTCCTTGTTTAAAAGTTGTTGTGTTAAGAGTAGAGAGTTCATTTGCATGCTAAAGCGATTGGGTTTAGACCGAGGAATGAACATTGTTCTGCATGGCTGGCGCTTTTGTAGAATTGAGTAATGCAGATGCTTACTACGTCGCTTGCATGTGTGTATCGTGTGGTTGAGGTGAGGAGATCTAGAAATGTGTTCAAAGAAGAGATCATATTTTTACCCCAGAGCCATGCTCCTATTCTGCAATGTATGGACTGTACTCTACACTAACAAAAGTCACTGAATCAAGATGAAATGTAAAATGTAAATTAGAAGAGTATGATGGCCTCATCCTATGTTTATGATTGATTATCCCTAAATATATACTGAATTACCCCAAGTTTAGGATCTCTAGCCCATGATCTCGCTCTTCATACAAATCGTTCCATCTTTCTCAACAAGGACTTCCCAAGCCTTTCCACCTTCAGCGTCCTGTATAGCTGAGGTCCGTATGTTATAGGTCTGACCAGCATACAGAGGTGACATAGCTCTGTATGTGATATCTCTTGGGCTTCCACCATTGCCATGAATGTCTCGCCAGTAATCCAGCAGGTTGATGAGGTTGAGAGGCCCATGCACAACTTCAGCTGGATGACCTTCAACGTTGCGAGTCCAGTCTTGGTTGTAGTGTATCATGTGTCCATTGAAGGTAAGGGCTGAGAATCTGAAGAGGCCAACTGGAGACCAGCGCAGTTCTCTAATAGGGGCACCTAGTTCTCTTAGCCAACGTCAGTCTGCACATTTCTGCTCGTCTTACCTTCACTCTTGAGATCCAGATCTCTGATGATCGATGGCCTACGGACAACATCCTCAAGCACTCTGGGCTGTTCTCTCACAGTACTAGGATCAATCTCGGGTCTAAACACCCAGGACCTCCGATCCGTCAACGCCAGACCCTTCGGCCCCCAAAACTCCTTCTCTACCTCAACAAGGACCATCTCACCTGCTGATCGACTCTTCTTCGGCGTCGCGCTCAGCAACCTCGTCCTCTCCTCAACCTGATCACCCACACGAAGCGACACATCACTAGCCCAGGTCATCTTACCACCAGCCCACATCCTACGCGTAAACGGCTTCGAGGCATTATAAGTGGTATCGCTCCCGTCAGCGCCTAATTCAGCTTCTGTCCCATTTGGTGTGAAGTATATGAGATGATAACCCGCTGGTACAGGTGTGCCTTCAATTGGCGGCTGCTCAGATACGTCTTTGCCGCTCAGTGTCGGACGGTTAAGTGTAAGGGCCAGTTTTTGCAGTTGGTTTGCGTCGAGAAATTGACGGCGGACAATTGATTTATTGGAGAATGTTTCAAGCAGATGGGATGCTGCGTCTGCAGCATTGGCTTTGAGGTTGCGGAGAGACATGCTGGCTGGTGTAAGTGATGCGGGGTGAAGTTTGGAGGGGAACGTGAGCAGATATGCAGCTGGTGATCGGCCAATTGGTCAAGTTGCCGATATCCCAGAAAGTGGATAAACTCGCGACTTGAAATTGTTAATTGATTGTTTATAAATATTATCGCGTATCTTTCCAATTGTTGCTGTAATCGAGAGACTACAGGTTAGTCTACACACAGGCATGTGAAGTACAGTCATCGAATAAAGACCATGGATCCTAAACCTAGGATATTCTAGCATAAATTTAGGAATAATTAATCATAAGCTTAGGACGAGATCATAGCAATATGTTCTAAAGATATATAGCTTTTTTTTTTTACAGCTCTAAAAGAGGGGAATGTCTTGCAATTGAACATCAACATCTTGAGTTGTTCTCGAGATGTAGTTAAACGTCCGGCTCCACTTTCGGCAGGCGGTCAACTTCCGGGTACAAGGGTATTCAATCTCCGACCAATCACGTCGCTGCCATTATTATTCCGTCCACATTTCCCCAGGAATTTTTTATGACCCATCCTCCGAGGCCGGCTTCGCAAACAAAAAACATGAAGCTATCCCCAATCTAAAACTCGCACTCTTTTCCATCCGCCCGACACCTTCGCCGTCTCGATCCAGAATCGACTTTCTGATATGGTATTTAGTCTTGGTTATTGATTGAGCTTTCACAATGGTTGCTTTTGTATGTGTATCCTCTACTGAGTCCCATCATGGGACCTCGGTTCCCCGCTATCGCGCCTTGAACACTCCCCTTTATCTCCTGACCATTTCATTTTTAGTCTTTTGAAACATTCACTGACTCTTTGTATAGAGGAGAGCAGTCGCTCTCAACGCCGTTGCGGTTGCGCGGCTTCAATCTCGAACCTTGATATCCCGCTCTCGATCCCTCGCCATCGCCACACAACACCGCGCCTACACGTCGCCGAGTGCTCGACGTCAATATGCTTTCCATACTCAACTCGAATCGTCTGCTCCTAATCCTTCGGCTTTCCAGTATCAGCGGGCTCCCGCGGTGGAGAATCCTCAGACTCTCGTGGAGAAAATCGCCCAAAAACACGCCGAAGGCCTTGCTCCTGGCAAGAAAGTTAAACAAGGCGACTATATCACCCTTTCGCCGGCAAAAATTATGAGTCACGACAACTCAGCCGCCATTATGAAGAAGTTTGCGGGTCTAGGAGCCTCTCAGATCCATGATAAACATCAACTTGGTGAGTTGTTGTGCCCTACGAACTGTAGATGTTGTCTGGGTCTTACCTTGGAACATGGGCTCAGCCTTGACTTGGGAATAGCTTCACTAACTCCTAAAAAGTGCTGACCTGTGATCATGATGTCGGCACACGCACAGAAGCTAACCTTCGAAAGTACGCCTCGATTCGTGAATTCGGCGAGAAGCACGGGATCGCGAACTTTCCTCCTGGAAGGGGAATTGGTCACCAGATTATGATCGAAGAGGGTATGGCAGGACTGAGTTCGCTTAAAGAAACAGTCTACTAACGCACGGATAGGATTTGCTTGGCCAGAGACAGTTTCTGTGGCTAGTGATAGCCATAGTAATATGTACGGAGGTAGGACATTCCACCAAAGTTGCGTCTCAGGCTACTAACACACATGTAGGTGTAGGATGCCTCGGTACTGCAGTCGTTCGTACTGACGCAGCCGCCATCTGGGCTACCGGAAAGACTTGGTGGCAGGTTCCCCCTGTTGCAAAGGTCACTTTCACTGGAATTCTCCCCCCTGGCGTAACCGGAAAGGATGTCATTGTTGCTCTCTGTGGCCTCTTCCGTGATGATCAAGTGTTGAACCACGCCATCGAGTTTGCTGGAGGTGAGAGTCTCACTGTCGACGAACGCTTGACCATCAGCAACATGACAACAGAGTGGGGTGCCCTCGCTGGTGTCTTCCCTGTCGACGATCTGCTCATCTCATGGTACCGCGCCAAGGCCACCACTAATGCCATGTTCAACGGCTCTTCGAAGGACCGCATCAACCACAAGAGAATCGATGAGCTCGAGCAGAACAGAATGTCTGCTGACCCTGGTGCCACATACGCCAAGGAGCTCTACCTCAACCTGTCAACTCTATCGCCAATCGTCTCAGGACCAAACTCCGTCAAAGTCGCCACCCCCCTGAACAAGCTCGAGGCCGAGAACATCCCCGTGAACAAGGCCTACCTCGTATCTTGCACCAACTCTCGAGCTTCTGACATCGCTGCTGCTGCTCGTGTCTTCCGTGAAGCTGCTAAGGAGGGTAAGCCTGCCAAGGTTGCCCCTGGTGTCGAGTTTTACATCTCTGCGGCTTCCATCCCTGAGCAAAAGATTGCTGAGGAGGCCGGAGATTGGCAGGTGTTGGTTGAAGCTGGCGCCATTCCCATGATTTCAGGCTGCGCACAATGTATCGGCTTGGGCAAGGGTCTTCTTGAGCCTGGTGAGGTCGGTATCAGTGCCAGTAACCGTAACTTCAAGGTAAGGAACCCTCATTATTATTGAGCTATGACCCGAAGCTAACACTGATCCAGGGCCGTATGGGTTCTACATCAGCCAAGGCATACCTCTCAAGCCCTGAGATCGTTGCTGCAAGCGCTCTTCAAGGCAAGATCGCTGGCCCTGGCTGGTACCAGAAGCCCGAGGGTGTTGAGAAGGTCATCATCGGCGAGGGAAGCGGTGACTTTGTTGCTGACAAGGCTTTGTCTATCGAGGATGCTCTCGACAAGATTATCAACGAGGCTGATGCTTTGATCGCCGCTGCTGAGAAGTCAGAGGGTTCCACTGAGGAAGCAAGCCCTGCTGCGTCCGAGGAGGAGTCGCTGACTGAGATCCTCCCCGGCTTCCCTGAGACGGTCGAGGGTGAGATTGTCTTCTGCGACAGCGATAACATCAGCACTGATGGAGTCTACCCTGGTTTGTTAAGCCCTACTCATTCCCCACGGCTCAACTAACAGCTTGATAGGCAAGTACACATACGAGGACAACATCTCAACAGAGAAGATGGCCGAAGTCTGCATGGAGAACTACGACACCGAGTTCGGCAAGATCGCCCAGCCCGGCGACATCCTCGTCACCGGCTTCAACTTCGGCTGCGGATCATCCCGCGAACAAGCCGCGACCGCCATCCTCGCCAAGAAGATCCCTCTCGTGGTCTCGGGCAGCTTCGGCAGCATCTTCAGCCGTAACAGCATCAACAACGCCCTCATGGGTGTCGAGGTGCCCCGTCTAGTCGAGCGTCTCCGCGAGACGTACAAGAACGACACCGAGAAGCCGCTCACTCGACGAACAGGGTGGAAGTTTGTCTGGGATGTGAGGAGGTCAAAGGTCGTTATTACGGAGAAGGATGGCAAGCAGTGGGAGCAGAAGGTCGGAGAGTTGCCTGCTAATGTGCAGGAGATTATCGCCAAGGGCGGTCTGGAGAAGTGGGTTAAGTCCAAGATTGAGGCGTAAAAAGTGCGATTTTTGTGTAATATAGAGGGTATTTAGATGTTGGAAATAAGTAAAAGTCTTGAACCTCATGACACTGATCCCTTGGCTGTGAGAGACAGGAAAACTTGGGACCTTTGTGCTAAGATTTGGGTCAGTTAGGATATCTCAAAAGGCCCTGGGACCACTGAGTTTGGCACCTTGATTCAATGCCAGAAGTTTTGTTGCTCCTCGGGGCTTGGCGAAGGCTTTCCTAGCTGACACAAGTATGTAGGTAATCTTAGTAGTTATTGAGAGGGCTGTTGGCTGAGTATTTTTGGCACCTTGCCCCGAGCTGCTCTCCGCATCACATCATCATTCAACCCAAAGAACGCTTCAACATCAAGCTTTATCAAGTTTCCCCATTCAATCGAACTACAACCAGCCATTGAAGCCAAAACACAAGGAAGAAAGAACATAATCCAAGAATGATACGTAACCCGACTGTCAATACGTCCCGATTAGCTTCACGATGCCTCATTCAGCTCCGCCCATCGCCACTCCACCCAGCCCAACGACACGGCTTCTCAACAACACCCCGGAGGCATATCATGAGCCTAACAGGCTTCTCAGACAACCAACTAACAGTCCGAGACGCCATCAGCAAAATATGTACTGAATTCCCCGACACATAGTGGCAGTCCCATGACCAAGATGAGCAAGACCCAAAGGAGTTACGCCGCTCTCGCAGGAGCTGGTTGGCTTGGTGTCGCACTTCCGGAATCATTAGGGGGCTCAGGTTTGGGTATTTCAGAGGCCACGATGATGATGCAGACGATCGCGTAGTCAGGCGCTGGTATGGCGGGTGCGCAGAGCATTCACGCCAATGTCTACGCAACGCAACCTCTTGCCAAGTTTGGGCTCAGGGAGCAATTGGAAGAGACTATCCCAAAGATTATGTTAGGGGAGTATAGAGTATGCTTTAGAGTCACGGAGCCAAACGCCAGACTTGATACGCTTCATCTGGAGACGGTAGCGAAAGAGAACGCCGATGGTTCATTCATCGTTACGGGTCAGAAGACCTGGATAACCTGTGCGCAAGTAGCGTCAAAGATGATCCTTCTCGCAAGAACTACACCACTAGACAAAGTCACAAAGCCAAGCGAAGGCCTCTCTCTCTCTTCTGCATTGATCTCAACCGCGACCACCCGGGTCTTGAGATGCGACGGATCGAGAAAATGGGCGGCAGAGCCGTCGACGCCAATGAGGTATTCTTCAACAACTACACCATCCCCTCCTCATCCCTCATCGGCTTAAAAAATAAAGGTTTTAAAATAATTCTCCACGGAATGAACGCCGAATGTTGCCTCCTCGCTGGCGAAGCCCTGGGTCTGGGCTACGCAGCCCTCTCTAGGCAGTATCCTACGCCAAAACCCGGGTCGTGTTTAAACGACAGATTGGTCATCCACTTGCCGATGCGTACATGAAGCTTGAAGCGGCGAAACTAGCGACGTATCACGCTGCGAGGCTGTATGATGAGAATGGAGAGGTGAGACAGGATGAGATTGGGGTCGCGGCGAATAGTGCAAAGTACATGGCTGCTGAAGCGGCGTTAGCGGCGTGTGAGAGGGCGGTGTTGACGCTTGGGGGATGGGGTATGCTGTTGAGTATGATGTTAAGAGGTGGTTTAGGGAGATGATAATGAATTATATTAGTGAGAAGGCTCTTGAGTTGCCGAGGAGTTATTGATGGTAGTGCTACTGTTGTAGGCCGATATGGCCAACGGAGCCTACAACATATGACGGTTGGGAAGCCTCGGTATTGTTTATTTAGCCAGTATCAGATTACATGAGGTCCAAGACTCTCCTCTACAGCATTGGCTACTAATGAAGATACGATTTCACCCTCTTATGAATGGAAGAGCTCATTGTTGCCAGTCCGATCTCGGCGAAGTGCCAAAACTGCCTGATTAGGAAGTAAGCGTTGCAATCACGACGCCGTCCATACCATTCTATAAAATGTATACACAATTCTCGTAACAATCATGCTCATTAGCAAATGATTCCCTGAATTACCTCAACTCCATTTCGTCTGTTGACGATAGTGCTGAAAGACCCATCGGCTCCAATCGGATATCCGTGGTCTTCGGGTGACAGATCTACACCCCGCGATCGCCCTCATCTCGACATTCCCTCACGTCTCACAATCCGTCAATCAACAAAAGACAACTCACCCAAAATGGCACGAACACCAGTCTCTACAAAAAAGGCCCCCGCTGTGCCGCAGAACTTGATGAACCAGGCCATCATCGCCAATGGCTTCGTCTTCACATCCGGCGGCGTCGCAATGGACCCCAAGACGGGGAAGATGATTGACGGCGACATTGAGGCTCACACGGTACGTCAATTCCTCCTAAAACTAGAATCAATTCCTAACTGAGATGTCTCAGCGCCAAATTATTTCCAACCTCGGCGCTATTCTTGACGAGGCTGGCTCGAGTCTCAATGATGTGATTGAAGTCAACATTTACTTGTCTGATATGAAGTACTACGCCAAGATGAACGAAGTGTATGCTGAGTATTGGGGCGATGTCAAGCCTGCTAGAACGTAAGTCAACTTGGAGATGTCTCGGATAAGAATGCTGATTGTAGTAGATGCGTTGCTGTCAAGAGTCTTCCGATGAATGCCAATATCGAGATCAAGTGTGCCGGAGTCGTCACCAAGCCCAAGTCGAAGCTGTGAAGGAGGTTGCCGCTACTCGGGGACTGGTGTTATCTACATGTATAGGTAGCGGTGATAACCCATAATTAGTAGTTATTAGGTACAGTCTATGCAAGACCACCTATCCTCGGGTCAGTTCGTTGGATGATTTGTGTTCAGACCGCGTTGCAAGTGCACCTATTTTGTGAGTAGATGGAATCTCCATGCTAGGGTGTTGTTCAAGAGCATAGGAAACGAGTGATACCTTTGAAGACCAAAAGCTCAGGGCATGGTGTGATATGACAACGAACTCCCTAGGTGATGCTGTCTACATCTAGAATTAGCACAGTCCGTTGACTTCCGTGACAGTCGCATTTAGCATTGAAGTTAGTGCTGCGTGCGATAATCAGCTCCCTAATTCTGGCCGTGATGTGATGGTATTGCCGTAGCCCCTAGCGATATACACTGTTGCATGGTCGTACAGGACTATCCTGCCAGAGTGATTACAGTGGTAAGGATCAGGACCGTATTGCAGGAGGGCTGCCACAACATCGACGTTCGTCAGCCTCAGAGCGCAAAAGACGGCGACCTTCTCATCGTCAGAGATGGAAGCGTTTACAAACACGCCATTTTTGCATAGAAGCCGTGCCATCCTGACATGGCATGCTACTGTTGATGAACTAGAGGAGTCTGGCCGTGCTCGTTACCGGCTTCGGGGTTGAGTCCCAGGCTGAGAAGCTGTTTGGCTAGATCAGAAGGCCAATGAACCTCAAGATATTACATCACATACTTACCATCTTGATGCTCGGTACGTGAGCCAGCGCCGTAACGTAGAAGACCTAGGATGAACTGCGGCGTTGTCACGGTACGTAACGGCGGGATGGAGAACGAAGGCTCCATTACTCTTGAGCATTGGGATCAGCACTTTTCTGTAGCAATGCCTACAGGAGGCCTCAATTCACGCTTGAGGAGCGCACACAGGAGTCTGCATGTATATGTAGGGTCTGATTGCCAGATGGGTCCAGGCAATTTACATCAGCTCCGAGTTGCAGGTGTCAAGCAGCAAGTCGGGTACGGTACTCTGCAGTAACACAAGGCTGCGCAACGGCTTTAGCATGTGTTGGGGGGCCTTAGACGACTCTTTGATGCCTCCACCGTGTCGGAGCAATATGTATAGGAAACGTTGACCCTCTGTAGGGCCAGGTCAGTGACTTGCGGAATGAAGCGTAGCCAGGCGGTACTAGCCACATCTATTCGCGCGTACGATACCGTGTTCAATATGAGTGAGACGATGCTGAAGAAGTGTAGTATGGAACGATGAGATATAGGGTTGCCGTGTCGCTGCCCAGAACAACTCCAGCCGGAATGAGCATCTCGATTGGCTCAGCATGCCTTTGGGAGGTTTTAGTCAGGGGTATTTCCCTTAACAACTCAACACTACGACTCGCAAGCCACCAAACGGAAAGCTGAGGTAGCCAAATTGCCAATCATGAGCTGAGAAAAAGGTGCGGCTAGTTTCCGGTTGGTATCTAGTGCTATATCACTAGGGTTCAGTGCACTAGGGTTTATGTGCTTGGTCCCTCATATGGTCGCGTACATGCGATGAATATGAGGCATAGCAAGTATAGCTTGGGGAAAACAGGCGCAGAGGGTAACAAGCGTCTGAGGGATGGAGATTGACAATCTTCAGGTGCTGATCTGAAGGCGTGTTACAGTCCTGTTGTTTTGCAAGTCGGCATCGACCTGGTCGGTGTGGCTCTCGAATTTGACACAGAGAGAAGCTTCTCGAGATAGAGAAGCATCCACAGGACTCTGTAGACATGGAGAAGAGTGACACCGCTGTAGCCACACGGCTACCCAGCTCGTCTCCGACAATACTATCGCCACCGCCACCGGACGAGCGGTGTATTGATGCCCTGAAAGAAGGGTACGTTGGCCTCAAATACTGTAGAAGCATGATGCAGATTATATTATGCGTGTTGAGCAAAGAAATCTTCTGCGTATGAGCCGACGGAGAAAGTGCTGGAGAGTGCCGGTCGCATCGGTCGGGCTTTGATCCAGATAGAGGTGTCCATCCGCCATGAACTTGTAAACTGTCTCTCTGGCTTCAGATACTCTGCCTTACCATAGAGAAAAAGAGACACAAAAACATCAACCAAGCCAAATATAGTGTCAGCAGTGTATCAGCCAGTTGTTTCGTCGTTAGTGGTTGGAGTGTCTTGATAACCCAGCACACAAGTCGAGGAATCCTAGGCGGCCAACGAGGCCTGATACGAGCCAAGAGGGGTGTATAAAGAAATCTGAGAGCTGCAGAGAAGCAACATAACATCTAGCACATCTCCGTCGTTGGTCTTGGCTGTGCGAGTCCGTCAATTGCAAAGCCGACCCAAAGAAAAGTGTCACCAGATCACCGCCGGGACATGTTCTCGACCTCGGCCACGTAGTCTGGTCCCGGCTTTTAGGCACGCTGTGTTTATCGATCTTGGGGCTGATGACTAGCGAAATATCAACCGCTGTATCGGACTTGGCAGCATTAAGACACAGGCACGGTTCGCTTCGTAGGCCGGACACATCACCACTCACCACCGTCAGCTTCGACAGGGCTGCCAATTATGGAACGTAGTCTGGCGAGCAGCCACTGTAAGGAGTCCACGAAACATTTAACTATTATATCCACGAGGCGGAAAACCAGGCCTTGTCAGGCCTTTGGACTTTCTTGGTACCCCTCGGCGCCATTCGCGACGAATGACATAGCGTGTCTTCATTCCACCCTTCCTGTAAGGATCGCCAGGCTGGGCTTTCTGGAATATCTAGTGAAGAAACAAGCGGGGGACGGTAATTGCCACGATGTCCTCGATCCATCAATGAAGAAGAATAGCATGGGTATCATCGTGAGCTCTAGCCGGCTCCTCGACGCAATGGACTTCATTGCATTTCCTTTGCACGGAAAAACAGGCCTAAGAGACGTCGCATGACAAAAGAAGGACATAGGCCTGTTGACTAGCCTCGAATAGGATAGAAAAAGTTCATTAAAGGTTCCAAGATGCAGATGTAACGTTGCAGTGTTAAGCGCCTATCCCTTCATTGACATGTCTGGTCTTGAGAATGCAAAGTGCTTCAATGAATAAGAAGCAGGGGGAACTAATTTACATTCGCAGTAGTTCACAAGGATGCGAATAACAAGCCTCCCACGACTAGCCCTAACGTAATCGCTAAAGAAACGGAACACCGAACAGCATCATTCCCTTTCGGAACATCAGAACTCTCTTTCCCACCCTTTCCACCAGCTGCTGTAAAGTTAGAAGACCCAACCAGTTCCAAACGTTCCAAACCGCCCTCAATCTTATCCAGCGGCGCAACAAATGCCATCTGGCTCCAACTGAACTGCGTATTCCTCCCTCCATACACAAAGACCTCAAATCTTCCTACCACTTCACCATTGCTGAACACTACCGTTCCATGCAGGACGTCCGTCACCAGAGTGATGTTGGTAGGGGTAGAGACTTTGACGGGTTTGTGCGTGGATGAAGTGTTGACCCAGATACGACCTGGAGCTCCGGGGTCGAGATCGAGTGCATCGTCTTTGGTGACTTTGCGAAGGGGGTATTCCCATCCATCTGCGGTGAAGATCATGTTTCCACTCTTATCGAGAGAGAGGGTATTGTCGGGACCGGAGAGAGTGAATGGGCCTGCGATGGAGAGTGTAAGGGTGTAGTTCATCCCCTTGCTCCCATGACCAAGGCGAACTTGATTTCCATCACCATCCGAACGAGTCCACGATACCAAGGTACCATTACCCCCGAGAGAAAGCACCCTATCCAGATTCTGATCTGGAGCCCGAGGAGAGTAAAAGTCGATACTGCTATCACTCGTCTCCTCCAGCAACTTCGGTCCTCGACTTCCACTCCACGCTCTCCCTCCCACCACCGCAATACCCCTTCGCATTGAATAATACGCCTCAAGTTGTGTACTTGCATCAGGGCCGTTATCATTCCACGCAGCCAACGTCGCACCCCTCAACCTCTCCTCATCACTCTTCAGTTGCAAACTCGTATTCACAGGGTTGAAATCAGCAGGCGTCCACTGCCACTCCTCCTTATCCGCAAAGTTGAAAACACGACTCTCGTTGAAGAATTGCGGATATCGCGCTGGGAGGATAGGCATGTGATCGTTTTTGAGACTTGTGTAGGCCCACCAGTCTTCTGAGTTGATGACATCGTAGCCATCTTTGACGAGTTGCGCGGGGTCGGATTGGCCGTACTGCCAATGCTGGACGATGACGTTCTTGTCGATTGTTTGGTTTCGTTTTGACGGTTCGTGGGTGCCCCAGATTCGACTTCTTTTGTTGGCAGTGGAATTAATAAAACGGCTCATTTTGTTAACGAAGGCGATGTAGTCATCAGCAAGTTCAGCGTCATATTCATCAGCACCGATATGTACTTCTTTCGTCTTGAACCATGGTAAAAACTCTTTCCAGATACTCTGGACCGTTGGTAAGGTGTCCGGGTGCGTCAGGTTGAGTAAGTCCTTTTTGGCCAGGGCAAGCTCAGGTTTCCATTTGGTGAGATATAGAGAATGACCTGGTGCCTCAATCTCTGGAATGACGGTGACACCTCGCGAAGCGCAATGGCTCTGGAGCTCTGCGAAATCGTCTTTCGACAACGTCTCATTCTCACGTCCATGAAGAATACCCCGCAGCGATTTATCCTCCGGGAACAGCGAAAAATGAGAGTAGACATCTCTCCAACTATCATTCTTGCCACGATTCAGCGGATAGTTATCGCTAAGATGGTAGTGAAACTCATTCATCTTGAAGAACGAAGCATAGCTGCAAAGTTCTTTGAGAAAGTCCTTTGAGTACCACTTTCTCCCTGCATCAAGCATATATCCTCTGGTAGCATAAGCCGGGGCATCTCGACCAAGAGTACTAGTAATCGTCCCGTTGCCAGCGAGGAGGAGTTGAAGAAAGGTTCTGGTTCCCCACCACATTCCTCGAGCGCCTGATCCACCGATGAATACGCGATTGGAGTTGATGATGATCTCATAGCCTTCTGATGTTGATTTTCCGCTCTCGTATGTGAGATCAGAAGACTCCCCAGTGTAAGAGCCGAGTGAAATTCCACTGACATTGGCAGGAAGCGACTCGACAAGCTTCAGCGTCCAGTTGGATCCTGTGATCTTGGCAAGATCATCTTGAAAGGTTGTCGCGAACTCGTGGGCGGTAGGTGGAATCAAAGTAAGACCATCTTTATCCGACACAGACGCAAACTTGTTATCGATGTATATGACCTTTTGACTTGAATCAGTAGACCAAGTCTCTTCCACAAACGAATCAGCCTTTTCGAGAATCGGAGGGATGAGGTCTTGTGCTACAGTTAGCAGAGGCGAAGCAAGCAGAATGCCTGCGACCAGATATTCCTTCAACATGATGCGACTATCCTCAAGCCCAGGATGTAAAGTACAAATTCCTTACTCCCATTATGAATTAATCGGGCTTATCGTATTGTATGCTAGTTGTTTGCCGATCTTGGTGAGATCTGGGTCTTGGCTCCGCAACAAGTGCGGGGATGTTACTTGATTGTAACAACACGGATGTAACTGTAACCATGAGCACTTATCATCCCATTCGCAAAAGATCCCGAGGCGCACCTTCTTGTTTAAGCTTGGGCTGAAAGTTGGCTACCCTGGTCTTGCTCCAACTTTCACAATCGTGACTGAGAATTGTTATGAGCTTGCGACCATGCCTACAGCCACTGATGCTGAGGCCAGTTGGACCAGAAGAAAATAATTTATAATTTGATTATATCCATGACTCAGTTGAATAATAGCCAAAGGCCAGAGTTACTGAGTTGTCATCGTGGACGAAAGTGATCAAATGATAGCACCTGAAAATCTAGCATAAAATGTCATGAGCAATTATCTATTCTAATGTGATCATTAATAATACAAGGAAATAATAAAAAACAGTTTTCGCTTCAAAGACTCGCTCAAATTCATGCCAACTCATATCGCTGTGTCAATGGCCGCTTCTGCTGCGACTCATGAACATACATTTCATATATCCGCCTCTCATCTGCTGACATCTCATATGGGGGCAACTTATGCCTAGGAACATGCATCTCTTGCGGTGGAAGGTCACTAGGCCACCTTACTGAAAAGCCATCAGAGTTATCTTTATAAAGCGCCGGCTGAGTCTCAGAGGGTTGATCTTGAGCTCTACGGCGGCGTCTCCAGAAGAAGATACCCAGGCCAAGAGCTATGAGACAGAGAGCAGCACCTGCTCCGACAGCAATTCCGACCTTTGCGGCGGTCGGCATGGAGGGCTTCGATTCAACTTCGTCTTGTTCTGAGGGGCTAGCCGCTTTGGTTGGAGTGCTCGATGGCGGTGGTGCTGGCTCATCATCCCAGACACCTTTCCATGACGCTTCCCAGTCATTTCCACCCTTACTGATAGTCTTATCCTTAACGTCAATAGACGTGACGTCTGTCGTGGCTTGAACTTTGGGACCTGGTGCTTGAGCCAGCCACCAGCTGTTGGCATCAGGATGCCAGTTCGCTCCGATAAAAGCATCTTGTAGAAACGATCGTCCAAGGACGTATCTTCCGTTGTTGTTTACATGGCATGGGAAGTAGGGAATAGGAGTATCGACGATTGGCTCGGAGAGCGTGAGGTTGAGATGCATGAAAGGAACTCTGATCTTGACAGGGTCTGTATTTGTGTCTGAGATGAAGGAGAATGATAAAGCGGTCGCAGAGTTAACGATCTTGTCGTATTGATCTGACTTTGTATCCCAGATGTAGAGACCAAGGTCGGAATTGAAGTTGACGGGAAGATGTTCAGCGATGTTGTCGCAAGTGGACTTTGGGAGGGTGAGGTATGTAGAGACCAAGGTCGGAATTGAAGTTGACGGGAAGATGTTCAGCGATGTTGTCGCAAGTGGACTTTGGGAGGGTGAGGTATGGAGAGCATCCGTCGACGGTGGCTTTCAGACCACTAGTGATAGAGGAGTTACCCTGAGCCAAGAGATTACTCTTGGACTTGGAGGTAAACGGCGAGTGATCGCCAACACCTTCGATGGCAATATCCCAAAGAGTGATACCGTCGCCTCTCGGGCTTCCGCTCAGCGTGAGCACTTCCCCAATAACGCGGTTCTTATCGTAACCACCGAACCAGAGAGACCCAGCAACAGAGGGCTTGACGGACCCGATGTGCATGCCATAGGAATTGGAGGGTGTGTACTCGTTCTCCCAAAACCATCCAGGTGGCATACTGCCGTTGGTAGCAGGTCTTCCATCAGGCTGTTCAAAAGATTGGTTGACGGATCCTGGACCGCCTAAGCTCAGACAGCCCGCAAAGAAGGGCACACTCTGACCACCTGGATATTTTATCTTTTGCGCGTCAAGCAGAGCGATAGTCGAGTTGATAGTGTTGATCTCGCCAAACATTATGTCGTCTCTGTATCGAATGCTCGTGTCGCCTTGAAGATTCACACCTTGTATGAAATTATCCAGTTCCACGAGAATGTTCAAGGCAGTTCGGTCGCCGGTTCTTTTGTCGTAGGTACCTGCTTTCGAAGCATAGCACGTTCCTCGTTCGCAGTAATCGTCGCTGATAAGCCATGTTTCCCACGTTCCACCAGGATACAGGGAAATGGACGTTGGACTGCTTCCAATCTGGACGCTAACACCACGCCAGGGACCATCAGGTCCGAAGGTGTCGTCCGTCCATTGAATCTCGCGAGGGACTTGAGCAGCAGATGTGAGAATGACGAACACAAACACAGGTAGGATGACTTTCCAGGCCATGGTCAGTGACCCGCCTTTGGGAGGTATTAACGAAAGGATTGATTAGGGTAGTGTAACAAAGAACGAAAGAGAGATCAAAAGGATGGAAAGCAACGGAACGTGAGCACATGCAACGAAAGTCACAGGAAAACAGAAGGAGAAGGAGAAAGAAACGGGCGGGACGAGCACATAACCATAATTAGAATTTGCAAGCCTCAACCAACACGATAACAAACTCTTGGGCGTTGCTAGCTGAGCAGCCTATCGCCATCTGGTCAACTTGCCTTGGCCCACTTGGTCTTGCAAGAGAACAACCAACATGCATAAGGGATTCTCAGCCCAGGGCGGTCAGATATGTGACTATACCCATAAACACAGGATAAGCGCTGAAAACATGACTGCAATGCTCCTAAATTAGGTATATGTACTTGCTAGTGGCACCTGATGATTAAAAATACTGAGTTGGTCAGTTGGCTCGACCAACAAACATTATGGCACTGGGAGCGGTTTCAGATGGAGTGCGTGCCAAGCCAACAACATATCATGCCATGAGGCATTAAAAAAAAACATTGAATTAAAACTTCATACAAAGATGGTAAAACAGAAGTAAATAAAGTTAAGCATAAACGAAGCTCGTGATAGTAATAGACTCCATGCGTACACGCAATAACATCGTCCCTCAAAGCGAAGAAAGAAATCTCGCCATCGCGGTTAGCCACCTGAAACAACCCAAAATAACCGACCCCTGTCTCTGCATTTTTGAGCCTGTCTCAGCGGTTAACGCCCCGAAATGGTTGGTCGTTGAAACGTGGTGGGGAAGCCGAGGATTAGCGAACCACTCGATTTGCCAAGAAGCTAGGACAGCGCTTATCGACGATCACAGGGGTCTAAGCGCCCGAGACTGACGACGTGAAACAATTGCATGTGCTTGAGCGGTATTCCTTTGTCTCCTGACATGTTCATCGTCTGTTTTACGTTCTGCTTTTAAGCATCTGTTTCCGTTCAAGCTTGTTTCTTGATCTGGGCACTATTCCCTCTTTGATAACATCGTTTTTTTTCGTTATCGTCTCTCTGATTGCGGGTCAATCTGAAGGTCGTCTTTTCAATTTCATCCCATCTTTGAACATCTCATTCCTTAGCTCAAGGACCGATCAGCTTCTTTCTCTCTCATCTCACCATGTCATCAAAGCGCCATCGTATCGTTTTCATCGCAGTTCTCACTACACTCTTTTTCTTCTACCTTCAAAGCCAAACAAGCCAAAGAAGATCATCATGGCTATCGCATGCCGAAAAAGACGTTGACTGGTCGCGTTTCGCGTATACGCAATATGTCACGAACAGCGAGTATTTGTGTAATTCACTTATGTTCTTCGAAGCCCTGAAGTGTCACGGAAGTCGACCTGATCGTGTCATGATGGTCCCCGAAAGCATGCTTGAGCCAGAGATGGTTAACTCGAGCGATGCTTATCTGTTGAACAAAGCGCGCGATGAGTATAACGTCAAGCTTGTTCCGATTACCATTCAGACCAACTGGGCAGGTGACGGTACGTAACATTCTTGAGACCAGGAAATACGACTGATTGGCTTTCCAGCTACCTGGGCAGACTCATACACCAAGCTTCTAGCATTTAACCAGACGAATTACGATCGTGTTCTGTCCATCGACTCAGATTCTCTCCTGCTACAGGCAATGGACGAACTGTTCTTCCTGCCAGATGCACCTGTGGCTATGCCTCGAGCATACTGGATATCCCCTGACAAGATCCTCTCATCACAACTCATGCTTATCCAGCCCTCGGCGATAGAGTTCTCCCGAATCATGGAAAGAGTACAATCAGTCAAGTCTGGTGAATACGACATGGAAATTGTCAACCAGCTGTATGGCGATAGCGCCTTAATCTTTCCCCATCGCCGCTATGACCTCCTTAGCGGAGAATTCCGCAATGACAAGCATGCTCACTACCTTGGTTCAGAGCTTGAAACCTGGGACCCTGCTGCGGCGTATAGCGAGGCTAAGCTTATTCACTTTTCGGACTGGCCGCTGCCAAAACCCTGGAAGCCTATGCCCGAGGAAGACCGAGTCGCGGCACAACCTAATTGTACACAAATGACAAGCGGGGAAGAGGATTGTACAGCCAGGATAATCTGGAACTCGCTGTATAATAACTTTAGAGCGAAGAGAAAGGTTTGTACAGCTCCATTAACTACCCCTTTTCCGCGTGCTGATTCGTGTTATCTAGGGAATATGTGATTATCGCGTAGACACAAGAGAGTCTGCTGCAAGTGGAGCGATGTTGATCTAGAATTTGAGAGTTTTAGAGGGCCGAGATCTGGATTGCGTTTAGGTTTGTTTGATAGCAGGGGGATTGTACATGACGAGTCCGAGTAAAGCAACTCGGAGTCAACAGTGATTACTTAAAGAATGGTGAACAGAACATAGAGCTCAAATGAACACTGTTGGATGTTAATCCTATATCGCAGAATGTTCAAACGAACTTATAACTCATTTTATGCAATGTACTTCGAACAATTGCTGAGAAGAAGAAGATCTCAGGTCAAATAGAAAGTTATCAATACACAAAGAGATATCAAAGATCTCTGTCGAACAAACGACCAAGTCTAAGCCATATTCCCCGCTGCTAAATAGCATATATAATCGCTTTCGCCTTTCCTAACTCGAAATACATCAACCAGCCATCAATCAACAGCAAATTGTGTCTAGACCCCCCATCAACACCATCAGTACGTTAAAATCTCTCTGAATATTCCATCATGAATATCATTAAGAACCTCGCCCAGAAACTCAAGGACCTTCCTGTTCCTCAGCCCCCTGCCAAAAAGTACATCAGAGCCTCCCAATCTGATGAGGTTGAAGATGTCGTGGAGGAAAACTTCTGGCCTAATATCCGGAAGTACATCGTCGCCGAAGATCCGAACGCCAAACCCATAAAAGCCATCTGTTCCGTGTGCTGGGACAGACTACATGTAACATGTATCTCCTCCTCCAATGAAAAACTCAAAGTCGGTATTGTTGCACCTTGTGGCCACATCATGTGTCCTGCATGCTGGCCCCGCAAGACTTTCGACCCACTGCACACTCTCTACGAAGACTGTCGTAAGTGCCCAGTTTGCGAGACTCTACTAGAATGTTTTATTTGCCGTAAGGCTTGCAATAAGGTGAAGATTCCCACGCATGGTGGTGAGGCTGCTATCGAGTCTTTTCCCAAGACAGCCCCGGAGTGTGGACGAGAGTACCGTCCTTACTGTAAAGACTGTGCTAAGCCGTATCATCAAAAAGGTGATGGTTTTTGGTTTGAGGATACCGAGGAGCGGGAGAGCATGAATGGGTCTTCAGCCAGAAGTTAAAGTGTTTGAGATGGGTTGAGCTTTGATGCGTTTGCAGATCGAAATGTTGCCTGCTTTCGAAAGTTTTTGTTTTTTTAGTTATAGGGTTGGGAGTTTTGTCAGATTGAACGACTGAATTTTGAGTATAGCATCAAGGGAATCAAAGCAAAGTTAGGTTTCCTTCCAAGAAATATAAAACTGATTTAAATGTCTGCTAAATTATACTCATTGTGCATAAATATTTACGTCCTCAACTGAGGAGCGCAAGGAGCTATCGCTCATCGGAGGCTACCGTGGTTGGTCAATGAGCTTCCATGCAAAGACGGAATGCTTGGAGGCTAGGTATGTTGAAATGCAAGTTCCAGTATGGCTGAGCACCCAACTTCCTGTAGCAACTCCCGTCCGTAGCTCGTTAACGGATCAGCCACATCCCCAGGCGCTATAGCGTTTAAATACTCGGTACTGGCCGTCACTACGAGTATCTAAAGATCAACCTCGAAATGATGAAGAGTTTCAGACAAGTATGGCGCAAGCCACAAACCATGGATCAACCTGACCAAACGAGCAATACGGTAGCGACCCCGGAGACGACACGCAACGACTTCCCGGACGGTGTCAAAATGTGGCACAGTCCTGAGGACGCCGGGTTTGACATCTGCTTTATACATGGTCTGTCAGGCAATCGCGACAAAACTTGGACTGCTCCAGGTCAGTCCAACCCGTGGCCTGCCGAACTGCTTCCACCCCGCCTAGCCAAAGCTCGTCTTCTTACCTACGGCTACGACGCGTACGTTTCAAAGAAACCTGTCTCTTCAACAAATCGGCTGATTGACTACGCCAATAATCTGCTGCACGACCTGGCCGCTGAACGCGCATCTTCTGGCATAGTCAATCGACCTCTTATCTTCGTTGTGCACAGCTTTGGCGGTATCGTTTGCAAAGCAGCATTGATTATCTCCCGCCAGAGTGCCGAGTCTCACCTTGGGCAAATTTTCAACTGTGCCAGGGGAATTGCGTTCCTTGAAACTCCGCATCGTGGGTCGTGGGCTGCTGATTGGGCTAAGATACCCGCTTGGGCATTGGGTCAAGTCAAATCTACAAATCGCAACATATTGGATGTTTTACAGATCAACAACCAATATCTCGAATTCCTTCAAACTTCCTTCCTATCAATGCTACGCGATCTTGACAAAAAGGGTCGGCCTCTGCAAATCAGCTGTTTCTTTGAAGAACTGCCCATGCCCGGAATCGGGACCATCGTCAGCAAGGAATCAGCCACCCTCGAGGGCTACAGTACTTTCAGCATCCACGCCAACCACTCTGACATGGCCAAGTTTGGCTCAGCTGAGGAAAGCGGGCTCAAGAGACTACTGGGGGAGTTGGGTGCGGTGGGATGCCATGCTTGGAACGGGAGACTCAACTATCAGCCCCGTGGCTGAGCTAGAGTCAAATGGAAAAACGCCAAATGCAACGTCATCCCTCCAAACGACAACTGGGCACATTTTCAATGTGAGTGGAGGGGCTCAGCATAACAACACAGGAGCGGGAAATCAGTTCTTTGGAAATTTCGACGGGCCAGTCTATTTTAGTTTGCCGTCTAACAAGTAGTTAGTTTTATAGAGACATTTCAAGATTCCTTTTGTCGGCTCGCCATTATCTAAGTGGCCGTGCCACACCGCAGGAGGGGGGTTGAAAGAGGCTTTGGTAATCCAATCAGCAAACAGCACTAATAAGGCAGGCTATCGATGCTATCACGGCAAGGCGTCCTGCGATGACAACGCATAAAGTGGTTGCTTCTGGAAGTGGGCAAAGGCTATCTAGGACTCAAGCTGAAAGGCCTCGACGCTAAACGAATACCAAGACAAAAACAGGTTTTGTTCGAAGCTAATAGCTGTTAAGATCCCAAACACAGTGGCTCATCGAGATCTACCGATGCAATGTTATTCCTACTTATTAGTGTAATTGATAATTAGAATAAACGCACAACGCAAGCCAAGCTTCGTCCCTCGTCCAGAGACAGTTCCATACCTAGACGTCATAAATACTTTTGGAAAACAAAAGGTGTCGACTTCCTGCAACCGCATTCGTTCACAAGCTGTTATCCTTGACTCGCTGCATTTGACGTGACATGTCACGCAAGGTATGGCGAGTACAGCCTTGATTGAAAATGACCCCTCCCCGGAAGAATTCAGACGTGATGTTATCACACGGAAACCGGTGAAAAGCAGTACCAAGCTAGCAACACAAACGACGGCAACAGTCGAAGCATGTAAGGTTGATGACAGCCTAAGAAATGATACGCCTGTATCGACTTGGGGGAACAGTTTCAATGTTTCCGGAGGAATTCAGTACAATAATACAGGAAATAGCAGTCAGTTTCTTAGTAGTTAATTTCTATTATATTTAAAAATAAATTATTATATATTAATCTTATAAACTTAATTAGCTTATATTCTTTTAGCTATTAAAGCTTTTAATTACTAGCCTAAATATAACTTATTTTAATAAAAGTATTAATACTTTAATTTTTCTAGCTAGCTTAAATAACTTAATTAATAAAACCTTTAATAGTATAACAGTTAGGGTTTCTAAATAAATAAACTAATCCATATTAGGTTTATATTTATAGAAAATATAAGGCATTATATTAAGTATATTAGGTTATTATATCTCTTAATAGTTAATAGTATATATTAGGCTTATTAAGGTAAAGAAGTCTTATTAATAGCTAGTAAATTAAGTTCTATTTAATAGTAAGGGAATATATTTATATACTATATAGTATTACTAGTAATTAAAGAGATTACTATAAAGTTAATAGTAATTCTTAAGAATTACTGGTAATTAACTAGAATTACTAGTAATCTATTTTAGATCTTAGTGATTAGGCCTTAGTGATTACTTATGGAATCCCTTAGTGCACTGTAATTATAGATAATTAGAAGAAAAATATAAGGTATATATAATATAAGCGCTTTTTCTGTTTAGGTTATAATAACTAGTAATTCTTAAGAATCACTACTAACTTTATAGCGATTTCCTTAATTACTATTAATACTATATAGTATATAAATATATTCCTTTAGTATTAAATAGAACTTAATTTATTAGCTATTAATAAGACTTCTTTACCTTAATAAGCCTAATATATACTATTAATTATTAAGAGATATAATAACTTAATATACTTAATATAATACCTTATATATTCTATAAATATAAACCTAATATGGATTAGTTTATTTATTTAGAAACCCTAACTGTTATAATTATAATATTTTTATTTTTTTTATTTTCTTTTTTATTAGCTTTTTTAATATATTAGCCTTATAATAAATAAAATATATAATATAATAAATATTTAAATTATTAATAATTACTTTAAATACCTTATAATTAAAAAAGGCTAATTTAATATAACTTATATTTAAAATAGCTTTAAGCTTAAAGTAGGCTTTTATATAAAATTAAAAATCTTTAACTTTATTAAGGTTTTTAAAGCTATTTTACTTTTTAATTTATTATTTATTTATATATAAAAAAGTAATATATATAATAAAAAGTCTATAAATATATATTTAAGCCTTTTAGCTTATATAGTTTTTATTAATAAAAGTTTAATTTATTAAAATAATAAATATATTATTTATAAAGTTATATTATAATATATATATAAAAATATAAACTTAAAATTATATTTTTTTATATACCTTTTAATCTCTTTATTTTATAATACCTTAAAGCTTATATTAAGGAAAAAAATACTATATTCTTATTTATTATCTATATTTATAGCCTAAAGGTTAACCTTATAGGCAGCAGTTATCCCTATAGTTAGTAGTCAATTTTATAGAGATGTAAATTTTGTTAGAGGGAATGGGGAGAGTGGTAAGGAACCTAACTCGTTCTTGCGTCACAACTTACATTCTTCTTGCTGACCTTCCGAAAAAGAGGATCAGTCCCGAGAGAGAAGGAAAGCCCAGGTTCTGAAGCGCCTCGCAACTTCCCCATATCGTGGCCGGAAGGATCGGAATCCCTCTGCTGTCCAAGGAACTTGCGAGTGGTTCATCTCTCATCATCTTTATCACGAATGGCTTGGCCAAGAAGCTTCAAAGATTCTCTGGGTCTCAGCTGATCCTGGATGCGGCAAATCAGTACTCGTCAAACATCTCGTCGACTCTGTCATCCAGACTACAGATTCCAGGAAGGTCTGTTACTTCTTCTTCAAAGATGATTTCGCCGATCAAAAGAGTCTTCTCAGCGGCTTGAGCAGCATCCTTCAACAACTCTTCATGCTGGATACCGCGCTACTATCGGACGAGATCCTTTTACAGTTTGATGCGAACGCCCAATGGCTAATTGCGTCCTTTGTAGAATTATGGCAAATTCTCAACAAGGTTGCCGATAGCAATCCCGCTACAGAAATCATCTGTCTCATCGATGCAGTTGACGAATGTAACGAGCACGAGAGGAGTCAGCTCTTTAGGGCGATCTGTGAACTTTGTGGTTCCAAGAAAACCCTGAACCTGAAGTTTCTCATCACTAGTCGACCTTATCGAGAGATCGGAATGGGCTTCAAGCCACTGGAGACTTTGAACTTGCCAGTCATTCACCTCAGTGGCGAGAGCGATTCCGAGATGAGAAAGATTGTCAGGGAAATAGACATTGCCATAAGGGAAAGAATCAAGACAATCGCAGTCCAACAGACACTCACAGATGATGAGAAACTCATATTAATCACGCAACTTTTGTCTGTCCGAAATCGAACATATCTCTGGGCACACCTTACATTGGATTTGATCGAGCGCCAGCTTGATATAAGCAAAGAGAAAATTATTAGTATCACATCGCATCTTCCCCAAAACGTCAACGAAGCCTACGAAAGGATACTGTGCAGAACCTTTAGCAAGGACAAGTCAACCAGGATGTTGCACATCATCATCGCTGCAGATCGCCCTCTTACGGTGGGGGAAATGGTCGTTGCCCTCGAGCTTCAGCAGCATCACCAGTCTATTGAAGATATCGAAATAGAGCCCGAAGACCGCTTCCGAGAGAAGATTAGAGACATCTGCGGATTGGTCACTGTTAGCGAATCACGAATCTTCCTTCTTCATCAGACTGTTAAGGAGTTTCTGATTTCTATAGACTACGCCGAGCCTACCAGTCTAAGCTGGAAGCAATCAGTACTCGTGCAGGATGCTAATTTGACCCTCACCTATGTCTGCGTCTGGTGTCTTCAATTGGACCACTGGACGAAAGGGCAGCATAGTGCCAATTCAAGTCCCTCAAAACACACCTCGAGAAACTTATTTGTCAACTATGCTGCTAAACACTGGGCCAATCATTTCAATCGGTTGTCAGTTCATGATCAGAAAAAATTGACAAGCTTAGCACTAGAGATCTGTAATGCTCGAGGTTCTTGCTTCTTAGCTTGGTTCCCGGTTTATTGGAGAAGTCGACATGCCCGGTTAGTTTCAGGGTTTACCACTTTGATGGTAGCATCTTATTTTGGACTTGAAGCAGTTGTGAGACGCATCCTCAAAACTCAGTATTCTCAGTTAAATAGAAAAGACGAGACTTACCACAGATCGGCGTTATCTTGGGCAGCGGGTAACGGCCACGATGGTGTTGTGGAACGTCTAATCCGTGGCCTATCGATTGGCCCTTGGTCCTTGAAAATAATGCTTCGACAAGGGGCTAATGTCAATCAGTTCGATTCAGATAATCGAACGCCTCTTACTTACGCTATCTGGAATGGACACCTATCGGTCGTTCGCCGCTTGGTCGAAGCTGGCGCGTGGGTTGACGTCCCCGATGTCTTGGGAGGAACACCCACCTCGTACGCAGTAACGAGCGGAAATTTGAAAATCAAAAATCTGGTTGTGCGGGAAAATGTTCCCAGTAACGCAAATCGTACGGAAGGGGAAAAGCTTCTACTGTCCGCAGTCAAGTATGGTCACATTCACGTGGTGAGAGTGCTTCTGGAAGCTAAAAAGACAAACCTCAATCTCAAGGATGATGAGGGCTGGACTCCACTAATGTGGGCTATTAACTACAGACATAGCAGAATCATCAAGCTGCTCCTGGAACACGGAGCACATGTTGATATCAGAGATAGGAATGGGATGACATGCCTTTACTTCGCTACCCGATACGGCCAATTCGAAGTAGCAAAGCTGATACTTCAAACCGGGCGCGCTGACGTTAACATGCCAGATTCGACTGGGCTGACCCCTCTGCACCAAGTTGCTCGTTGGAAACAGGATGACATTGCTCAGTTGATATTGAGGACAGGGGTGGCCGACGTCACTGCCAGAGTACATGGGAAAGACCCTGCATACTCTTGGGTTATTCGATACAACTCCTGCTCGACTCTTAAACTGATGTTTGATCTTTGTGATGAAACCGTTAGCGTTCAAGATTGTACAATGGCCATTCTTGAGACTGACAACGAGTGGCTCGACAAGGATTGGGCCGACAAGTTGAAAGTTATGCTGGAAATAAGGAAGATAGATGTCAATTTGGTTGACAACAAGGGCGAAACTATCTTGCATAGAGCTGTCACAAAGAGATCATATCAAATGATCAAGGAGATTCTCACAACAGCAAAAGCGCCTGCCAACAGCCGAAATAGCCGTGGGCTTACGCCTCTAGCCCTGGCTTGTTTGACCCTAGACTCGGACGCAGTGTCTCCGTTCTTGGAAACCGATTCAGTGGACGTGAACATAGCCGATATAAAAGGGTATACACCACTTCATCACGCCGTTCAGGAGCACTCGGCTCCTATCACCGGCGCTCTAATCGCAACGGGGAAGACGAGAGTTGACATGAAGAATAAAGACGGCCGCACACCACTTTGTCTAGCGTGTTTAAGCGGCAACACAACCTTGGCAAAATATTTCCTTCATCATTCGCATGTTAAAATCAACACCCAGGACAGATACGGGCGAACACCTACTCATAATTGTGTTTTGATGGGAAATGTGAATATATTGCGCCTGATTCTGCACACAGGTAGAGTGAACCTCAACGTGGTGGATAACCTCTGGTATACACCACTACTGCTCGCTGCTCACCGGAGTCAATGGGAAATCGTAGTTCTGCTGTTGAAATACGAATAGGCCATTAACATGAAGGATCGGCAAGGAAGGACAGCACTGGTCTGGGCTATCATACACCGACAAACAGACATAGTCAGGCAGCTGATGTCTATGGATCACATTGACCTTAACGTGCGGGATGCTAACGGGCTGACCCCGCTATCTCATGCGGCTCAGTATGGAAATAAAGAGATGATCCGGATGCTACTTGGTGAACCCGGGATTGACGTCGATGTCGAAGATGATACTGGGATGACTGCACTGGGACATGCTGCAAAGTGGGGGCATTTAGGCGCTGTCCAACTGCTCTTGAAAGAGGGCAATGCAAAGCCATTGACAAGGGATAGAAACGGGAAAACTCTTTTGGATCTGGCTTTGGCTGAGAGACACTTTGATGTAGCGCAAAAGGTTATATTTTAGAATGGATACCCACCATTCATTTCATTACAGAGAACTATGCATGGCATGCAATCCCAGCCTAGAAAGGTTCTACTAGATTATTTTGCTACAAATTTTGCTAAGATGTCCGATGTTGATCTGGCCGTCGCGAATCATAAGCAACCTGAACTCACTTATGCGTAGATGGCTTTATTGCAACTGCATAATGACTAAACTGGAGATTCTGCATGCACAAATGCTTTGGAAGCTCCATTTTGGTCCCCATACCATGACCTCCCATCATAAGTATTCACATCATGACTGACCTGATACGACTTGGACACAACAATATCAGCCATCCTCACAGTCTTTGAAACGATCGAGTCCTGACTCCCCCGAATGCTCGGTTTCGATCCGTCCTTAATACTCGGCGTAAGCTCATACGGGCCCGAAATATCCTGCGTAAGCGTTCTATTACCACCCCTTGTCCCGTGCGTCGTGGTCCGATAAGACGAAGTAATCTCATTCGGAGCATTACCATTCCAAAAGGACTTTGAGAAGATCGGTCTCAGAATGGGGATGTTGACGGTGAGGATTCCAACGATGGTTTCGCGAACGCCCCATGCGTTGATGGTCAGTGCAGATGGGTTTGCGGAGAGCGTGAGGACGACGCGGGTTATAGCTGCTGCTATTACGAATGCTCCTGAGGAGAGGAGTAGGCCGACGACGAGTTTTCTGGGGATGTTAGAAGGGTTTTGGGGGAGGGGAGGGGAGACGGACTTGCGGAAGGGGACTTGGAGTTTCCAGAGGAGAGGCATTGGAATTCCGAGGATGAGGGCGTCGGTACTAGAGAGTCAGAAGGGTTTATGGATTGAGGGGGTTTGACGGACAGGACGTTGAGGACTGTTGTCACGAGAAAGTTCTGCATTTTGAAAGAGCATTTCTCTGTGAGAGCCGTTAGTCCACGTAGTCAATATCGTGTAGCTCAGTACGACAAACCTCCAGGATCAGGCACGACCCTATAATAACGTCAGCTTAATTCGTTAAGATCGATTTATGAACTTACTGCCAGTTCTTCTGAGTAGGGAAACAGCCAAACGTAATCTGGAAACAATCAGCTCTATCCTGAACCCAACCTCGATAGGGAGCATGCTCACTGTAAGGAAGACAGCAAGGTAAGACACAGCGCACAGGATCGACACAGTCTTGACAAACATATTATGCCACGTCCCAATCGTCATTCTAGAAAAGAAGCATAGCATTGTTCCCTTGAGAGACCAGATGAGCGCTGTGTATGCGTACCAAGCTGCAAGTTCGAGCTTGGAACCCGTTTCGTATTCGTGGATTTCATCCTGGGTCAGAGCTTTTGAATTTCAGTTTGCGATTCTTTCTAAACGCTCGGTGATACTGACTGCGTGACTTGGCTGCGACGCCAGCTTCGATGTTGGTGCCGAGATAATCTGCTGGATTAGTAATGAGGGTGAATTGCAAGTGGCAGGAACATACAGATCAGATGTACCGTAAACGCATCGACAGCGTAGAATATGAGGACAAGAACAGAAAAGAAATCATCGCCTTGTAGACCTCTCCACCCTACAGTCTTGAACCGAACCGCAAAGCGCGCAAAAAGGATAAGCGTGCCAACGACATAAAGCGTCCACGACTCAATAATGAACTAACCACATCAGCCACTTCCAACACTTATAGCCAAATTAACATACCGACGGCCTATCTTCGATCTGAGGCATATTCGACAACCAAACTGACAAAACAGAACAGAGCAGGGGAATAACTGAAGAAAACAGGGGACACCTCCATCTTTATTACAGAAGCTAGAGCTGCATGAACCACAGGCTAACACAGATGCACCCTATCACATCGGATTCAAGCGGCTCTAAAGATTCGTGGGTGCATATGACTAGACCCCGGAAGGGAATAGGGCTGACACTCCGACCTGAGGTAAATTTGTTTCACCCTCCGTACTGTTTACATGATGAACCGTGTAATACTTCAACCCTAATGACATTTGTATACCGTTTCTTATAAATTAAATAGATATCAGTGATGGCTATTCTTTGAAACGGCGTTTGTTTCACGAGTGAAGGAAACAAATTCCTCGCGATTTAGGGGTGCCGATCCCTTTCGGGATTGGCGAGTCATGGATCTCCGCTCGGGAATCTAGATCGCGGGAGAAAGCGGAGAATAATCCGATCGATTCATGATCGATCACTTTTGACTCGATAAGCTTCTCAATTGAGTGATGTCTCCATGATCGACATGCCCAAATGGGTCATCAACACAATCCTCACTAAACCTTTTTGCCTCATTGAGTAATTGACTTCGTTAACCCCATGATTTTGATTTGATGCTATTTACCACAGTCAGACCTTCAAAAAAATCTTATCAAGAGTCACAAAATCTTGACTCGACCACCCTGACAATTTTACCTCATAGCTTAACACTAGATAAATTGCACCACGTTTCATATGTAGACCGTCTTGAGCTCAATTGGTCTCTTTTTAGCGTCTGAGTAGTGGCTTGGTCTAGACTGATGGATCTTTAATTTCTTTGGGGTTTGTGGCTGGGCTAGCTTGTTAGATTGTCCGCCTTTGCCGACTGGTGACCCGGGAGGCGGGCCGGTGACGGATTTACGTACTGTATAATTGGCTTGCTTTTGTTGCGATGCATCTGGCTGGAACAGAATTGGAAATAGAAAGAAAGAAAAAAGATTCATGGCCTTTCATAGTAAACGTAGGTTAAATGGTTCCGCTCTTCAGGACAGCTCTTGTAGAAGCGGTCGATTCAACTAAGTGGGATTCATAGCCAACAAGAATAGCTCAAGTGGGTTAGACATGACTTCGGCAGCCAAATAAAACCGCTAGGTCGTCCCATATTTATTTGTGTAACGGGGATCAAGGAGACACGGCAATATCTCAGCATATCAGTCTTACTACATGCTTCTAGCTATGTCAGCCCCGAGCCAAACAAATACCCTGATACAGATGTGAAGCAGTGACAAGTTGAATACAGTCTGTGTATGAAAGCATAAAGAAAGAACGGCAACACCCGGATTCTGAACGGCTAGCTCACCATCCAGGAACCAACTCAACATTCAACTTCCACCCCGAAAGAATCTTGAACAACGTCAAGGCAAAGTCATCACCATTCTCCCTCCCCTCATCCGACCCATTCTGCAAATCAACAGGAGTAAACCTATACCGTCCAACAAGACTAGCAACAAAACACGACAGTTGGTCTCTAGCATATTGTTCACCAACACAACGACGCGGACCACCCCCAAACGTCAGAAACGAGTACGCGTGATCCGCTCCACCGCTGGGATTATCTAGCCATCGCGATGGATTGAAGACTCGCGCATCAGGTCCCCAGTGTGCAGGGTCACGGTTCAGCGCCCACGGTGAAAAGACAATCTTTGTGCCTTTGGCGATTCGCTCTCCTGAAAGAGTGATGTCTTGTGTTGGTTCGCGCCAGAGCAGCGTGTTGATAGAGTGGTATCGCAGTACCTCGTTTGTAACAGCATTGAGATATTTCAGACTGTGCAGCTGGGACTGGCTAACATCTGATCTTGGCGAGGATATATTCTCCCTGATCTCTGCTCGCAGACGGTCTTGGATATCAGGGTGCCGGGAGAGTAGGTGGATGGCCCAGCATGTGGAACCAGCCACGTCTCTGTCGCAGCAGCAAAGAAGTGAACAGTCTGCTCAACCAGGTCCTGATGCGAGAAGTACCCAGTCTGCATAAGCAGCGTGAGCATATCCGGATCTGGGCTTCCCACATACTTCTCCATATTCCGCTCGTGGTCTGTCGTTATATCCTCGGCCGTGGCACGAACCAGAGCCATGATACTGTCTATTGTCTTGACTGCTCGCAGAGGCAGCTTCAGCGCGATCTGGGGCCCGATGAGGGATGCAGCACGAAGGGTAGTCTGGCCCCGCCTCGTGGTTTTGAACATCTCGATGTAGGCTTTGCCAAAGCGAACCTTTGGATCTGGAAAGCCTCTAGTGCTCTGCCCTGATGTGACTCTCTGCAGGGTCTGCAATTCAGTGCTGAAGCCGAAACGACCGATGATGTCGATACTTGCTGCCGAGACAAGTTCGATGATTCCTACAACTCCGTGTGGAGCGAATGGTTCCCTCTTTATGTGTTGCGGTAGTAGATCAACAGCGTCGACCGCCAAGCTCCAGATAGTAGGAAACCACTTCTTCATTTGAGCAGGACTAAACACGGGGTTAAATCTCTTGCGAGCTTGTTTATGCTGATCACCCTCCTGGATGAGCAACCCATGACCAGCGATGTTATTCGCCAGGATCCACTGAAGCTCAGGCTTGATAGTCTTGTAAGCATTCGAGGACAGCAACTCCTGTGCTGCTTCAGGAGAAGCAACATAGATGCGCTCCTGATTGAAGACTCCCATGTACCTGATGAGGCCCTGGTGCGGGAGTTTATCCATCCATGCTTCTATCTCGGAGACTTTGGGCTCGTGTATGAGACGGAATAGAAGTGGGCCTTGTTTGGGGGAGGGGAGATGTTTTAGCGGACTGAAATGAGGTTTAATAAAAAGGCGGTTGATGCAGTGTAGTACTATACCTACAATTGCGAGGATGGGGAACGCCCATGAGGGTTTGGTGAGATATGTTAGCAGTGACATTGTAGAGAGGAAGACTTGGTGATGTTCGTGCTGGGCTGTCTCTTTGCAATGGTTAGGATATCAGGCGCGAGATGGACATATCAACTTATGTACGCTCATATGACGGAAGTGTTCAAAACTGTGAAGAAATCTGCCGAGAGTCGGACATCTTCCATCCGACCTGAATCATTCTTGTCTGTTGCAGATCTACACCTAAGATTCGTAAATGTTGAGTAAGCGTCTCAAAAGACTTGTAGTTCGTCTTCATATAGCGACCTACATGATAACTAAGATAAATATGGTCACAATAACCTAAAACCCCCAGTTTATTATCACATCAAGACTATTGATCCGAGCTGAAGTGGTTCACTGACGTCAATGAAGATGCTAGATTTTACAAAAAATGACAAGATCTTCTCACAGGGCTCATGACTTCACGGCGATACAGCCCGGAGGTTCCCCGAGCTCCGATTCCATCCACTAAAGATGGATGGTTCAGTATTCCATGGGTCATTTGAGGCCGCTCATGAAACTCTGGGTCAAGGTAACATCTCGCTTATGACCCCAGATTACGGGATATGTCGGTTCCACATGAAAGGGTAGTCCCTAGCGCTGCAACTCGGGAAATCCGGGGTATCTGGGCAGCTTAAAGGGTCATGTACAAACACGTTGACTTTGAGGGTATTGTTTGGTTGATATCAAACTGTCATTCATCAAGTCACAAGTCCGCTCTTCTTGTTTTCAATACATACAAACATGCACAATCGAACCGCCAACGATATTGAGAACTCCATCTCCCTCGATGACTCTCAAAGCCCACGGTCTATTCCAGATGGCCTGAAAGAAGAGGATAGACCACTAAACTGGTCCCCTTCCAAGAAATGGTCCATAGTAGTCAGCACCTCTCTCGCAACCTTTGTCGTCTCCTTCGGCAGCAGCGTCTACTCGGCTGCAATCCCCCACATCCAAACCCGATTCAACGTCACACCCGATACCGCCCTACTAGGCATAACACTCTACGTTATCGGCTTCGCCCTTGGTCCGATGGCATGGGGTCCCGCGTCGGAACTGTACGGCAAGCGACGACCCCTGTTTCTAGGCTACGTCATCTTCTGTATCTGCCAACTTCCTTGTGCACTCGCGCAGAACATGCCTCTACTCTTGACGTTTAGGTTCCTCTCTGGTCTAGCGGGTTCTTCGAGCTTGGCCATCCTAGGCGGTATGTACGTCGACTTCCTCAGCAGACCAGCCGAGCGAGGAATATCCACGGCAATTTTCAGCGTTGCGACTTTTTGCGGACCGACCGTTGGGCCTATCATTGGAAATCTGGCGACGCTCAAGTTGGGCTGGCGCTGGACGGCGTGGCTTACTCTGATAGGAGGTATCATCTTTGGGAGCGTCGCGTTTCTTCTGACCCCTGAAACGTCCGAGGTGGTGATACTGCGCCAAAGATCCAAGGGGAATACCTCGGTTACCCCATCTCGGATACATCGTCCAGAACGGAGCATATCGATATTCGTGCAGAGCTACCTTACAAAACCTGTCAGGATGTTTGTGCGGGAGCCAATAGTAAGTCAGCTACCCCAGCATTCAGAAACCTTATTGATGATCTGCAGCTCATCTTCTTCACCATCTACATGAGTCTCGCTTATGGAATTATATACCTCACTTTTACTACGTACCCTCTTGCTTTTGTCACAGTCCGCGGATGGTCCCGTATGGACGGAAGTCTTCCGTTTATCGGGATAACCATTGGCGTGGTTCTGGCGTGTATAGGGATTGCTCTACATAGCATCTACTATATCCAGCAGAGCCGAGTCCATGTGCCGGAACGACGTCTGCCGCCCATGATTGCCGGGTCCATCCTCTTGTCAGCAGGTACTTACCCCAGAATGTCCTGTTTTAAATCGCTCTCTTACATGTTCCAGGAATATTTTGGTTCGGATGGACGTCCAGCAGGTCAGCCCATTGGCTGTCACAAGCTGCCGCCGGGGTCTTCCTTGGAAGCGGCTCCATCCTAGTCTTGATGTCCGGCGTGGTCTACCTGATTGAGGTGTATCTCTTCCATGCCAATAGCGCCCTGGCAATTAATAATTTTCTACGTTGTGTGATCGCCGCGACGTTTCCTTTGTATGCTACAGACTTGTTAGTGGATGCGGGCCGACCATTACCTCATTAAACACTGCGATGCAAGCCCCAGCTCCAATCCCAATACACTTTGCCGATTATACTTGCACGAGTTATATTGAGAATAATACTAAAAATGGCTTCGTCCAAGTTGGCGCTCGCAACCGCTGTCTCTCTGGTGTCGAGTCTTTCTTTTCAGTGTTTCTCACTGCACCTACCAGAAGCTGACCAATCCAAGGCCCAGCATTGGAAAATTTACCCCATCAGTCTCGACCCTCACTCAGCCCAAATACCAGGAAACGTTAACTGACTACCGATTGACTGCCCTGTCAACGTACAGACGTCGCCATCACTTGACTCATCAACGATGAAGAAGTCGATAGCATGCGGCGCATGTCGCTCCTCCAAGCGCAAAGTGCTCCTCTCCCCTCCCCCGCCTCATCCCTCTCACAACAACTGACTCATCCCTCTCAGTGCATCCACTCAGGCGGTCCGCCCTGCACGCGCTGTCGCGACCGCGGCGACGAGTGCGTCTTCCCGCCCAAGGGCACATCCTTCATCTTCCGCCGGAGCCGTCTTGAGCGTCACCGGGATGAAGTCGGAGCCGGGGCTGGGAGCCGGGCTGACTCGGAGATCATCCGGGCCGGGAACTTGGCCACCACGGACCCGTTCGGCTTCCTGACGGATGAGGTCAAGAACAGTTATCTGCGGTGCTCGTACAAGTGGTCGTTCCACCATATTCCGAATCTCCTCATTGCCATTCGTGAGAGGAGGTTGGATCCCTTGCTGGTCTGGGCGATGCTGGCTATCACTGTGAGGTGCGGCATATGATTCCTTCGCTTATCGTCTCACTCACATGGAGCAGGTTCTCACAGGCTGCACCGCCGGGGTATGCGACACAGGTTGAAGCGAGCAATACATTCGCTGCTCATGCGCGATCGCTTGTTCTGTCACTTGTGGACCAACCTACAGTCCATCGCGCTCAGGTTCTTCTCATGCTGACAGGACACTCATGGGGCGCCGGTGAGGGTCGAAGGGCATGGGTCTATCTCGGCATGGCGGTACGAATGGCACAAGTCCTCGGTCTGTTTGAAGAACCGCCACCAGCGACAACTCGAGAAGACTTTATCGACGCTGAAGAGAGGCGTCGCACTGCCTGGACGTGCTTCCTCATGGATAGTCTCCTTAGTGGAGGAAAAGGTCGCGACAGGATGTTGTCGGGTGATAAGATGCGGATCCAACTCCCATGTGAGTCGGATAGCTTCAACTTTGGCCAGATTGTGATGTGCGAAAGACTGGATGGCTCAATGCCGGGTGGGGCGATGGGTGCTGTCCACGGCAGTCTAGGCATCGTAGCCAACAGCATGCGTGTCGCTGACGTCTGGGGCGCCGTCGCCAAATGGGCTTGTACACGGCACGACAACACTGTACCACCATGGCAGCCTCAGTCCGAGTTCCAGATGCTGCTCTCCCGACTTGAACTCTGGAAGGATTCGCTGCCTGAACGACTACGATACGAACTCTTCCTCCTACGAGCGCACAGCGTGTCCAATCAAGGTCAGGCATACTGCTACATGCACTGCATCTACTTCATGAGCGTCATTTTTCTCTACCGATCTTATCTCCCCGAAGTTGAGATGCAAAAGGCCAGAGTGGGCGATAAGGATTGGGATCAGTGGTCAACATGGTCCAGCAAAGAGCTCGAGAAGATCGCTGAGCAGGTGTGCGACATGCTGCAAGAGATCCGCGCATTTGGCCTATACTTCCTACGCGGGCTCGTTCCATGGATTGGCTTCACTATTTACACGGCAGTGGGGACGATGCTGTATTTTTACCACTTCCCAAATCCCGGCGACACGGCGCATCAAGTCGAGAAGCGAAGGGAGCATATCGTCGAGGGTCTCTTGTTCCTCAAAGACATGCGACAAGCTTGGCCGATGGCTGATACCTGGGTAAGTTGCCCGGCCCATGTCATTGACTGTACTGACGGATCACAGCGTGAGAAAATCAAGGCGATGCAAATATTCTACAGCAACATCAAGACCGACGGCGATCTCGCAGTAACGCCCAGCGAAAGACGAGAAATGCGCAACGCAATCATCGACTACGGCGCTCTCCAGCCCGATCCCGTCCGCCAACCCGACACAGAGAGCACCGATGAACAAGTACTTCACCCCATCGCTCTCATGTCCCTTCGCTAACAATTGCCAGAGCGCTACAGACGGCGAAAACGACCAGACCTCGTCAAACGTCGACTTTTCCTTCATCGCGCCCGCAGACATTGACCTGTTCGACACGGACTTTGCATTCGGCAGCAACATGTACGCGACGTTTGCCGACGCGACGCAGGGCTTCTGGGAGAGTTTCCCTGGAAGTATGGACATCACGGGCGATATGGTCATGGAGAACTGAGTGGTTTTCTTGCCGTCGCCAAGCCGGGAAATGTTGTACGGCGATCGGCACCGAGACCCCATCGTAACCTCATGACAGTGAATGGTGGGTGAGCTGAGTTCCCCGCGGTTGCATTCAGGCTAAATGCAATGACAGCCATCACGACAGACCAGCAATTATAAAAAGTCACCACTCATTCACGACAGTACCTACTTCTCACCTCAATCTCATCGCACCAGTCAAAATGCCACAGGTCACAAACCCTATTCTTCCGGGCTTCAATCCCGATCCGTCAATCTGCCGCGTCGGCGATGACTACTACATCGCTACATCCACCTTTGAGTGGTTCCCCGGTGTTCAGATCCATCACTCCAAAGATCTCGCCAACTGGACCCTCATCGTGCGCCCAGTGAACCGCAAGAGTCAGCTCGACATGCGTGGTGAGCCTGATAGCTGCGGTGTCTGGGCGCCCTGCCTGACGCACGATGGAGATAAGTTCTGGCTCGTGTACACGGACGTCAAGCGCAAGGATGGTTCGTTCAAGGATGCGCATAATTACATCATCACTGCGCCTGCTATCGAGGGGCCGTGGAGTGATCCCGTGTACGCTAATTCCTCTGGCTTTGATCCATCGCTGTTTCATGATGATGACGGTCGCAAGTGGTTCAACAACATGACATGGGATCACCGCGCTCGACCTCATTTGTTCTCTGGTATCTTTCTTCAAGAGTTTGATCCTAAGCAGGGTAAACTCGTGGGACCGAAAAAGAACATCTTCAAGGGTACAGACCTGGCTTATGTTGAGGGATCGCATTTGTATAAGCGCAACGGATGGTATTACCTCTCTACAGCAGAGGGCGGTACAGGCTATACCCATGCCATGACCCTAGCACGGTCACGCAGCATCTGGGGCCCTTATGAAGTCCATCCTCAGAAGCACGTCGTCACTTCAAAAGATGCACCTAACGCAGCGCTTCAAAGAGCTGGACACGCCGATATCGTGGATACACCCGATGGCAAGACCTACATCGTGCATCTGACCGGCCGTCCTGTTACTCAAAAGCGACGTTCTGTCTTGGGTCGAGAAACAGCTATCCAAGAAGCTTACTGGGGCGATGACGACTGGCTGTACATCAAGAACGGTCCTGTCCCAAGTCTTCACGTTGATCTCCCCGCTGCACGCGACGACACAGAATACTGGAAAGAAAAGCGGTATACCTTTACCGACAAACTCCACATTGACTTCCAGTGGCTACGAACACCTGAACCCGAGCGCATCTTCACCATCAAGAACAGCCAGCTCAGCCTCATCGGTAGAGAGTCCGTCGGTTCATGGTTCGAACAAGCCCTCGTCGCACGTCGCCAAACGCACTTCTCCTACGACGCCGAAACAGTGATAACCTACTCCCCCGACGACGAGCGCCAATTCGCCGGTCTAACAGCCTACTACTGCCGCTTCAACTTCTTCTACCTAACCGTGACCGCCACCGCCGCCGGCCAGCGCGAGCTACAGATCATCTCCTCCGAAGAGTCATTCCCCATCGGCCGTCTAGAGCGTCCCTTTGCCGAGCCTGTTGAAATCCCCAACGAGGGCAAGGTTCGACTTGCGGTTAGTGTTCGCGCGGGAAGCACGCTTCAGTTTTACTATGCTCTTGAGGGGCAGGAGCTAAAGGAGATTGGACCGGTGTATGATGCCTCGATCTTGTCGGATGAGTGTGGAGGACATCCCAAGGATGGAAGCTTCACGGGTGCGTTTGTGGGGATGGCGTGTTCGGATGTTAATGGGCTTGCGAAGGAGGCACAGTTTGATTATTTTGTTTATAGGCCTGTGCATGATAAGTTGGATCGGTATGAGATATAGAGAAAATGAATGGTCAATTCGAAAACAAGGGCATCAGCTTATCCATAAACCTAAATGAACCTGACTTGGAGACAACAACTCTTGCAGTATGAACGTTTGTCTTTTTTTTGTTCTATTTTCCCCCTTTGCTTTCAACCTTGCGAGACGCCATCGAATCTTTCTAATGAGTTGAATAGTAAGGCCTCCATAACAGCCATCACACCACAAACCCTGGTTACAGAATGAAAAACAGACCGCATGGGCCAACTACAAACCAAACGCCGTCTTAGCACGCTGAAAGTACTCCAACCGCGGCTGAAGGTCCGTTCCAACACACTCCTCAATGTACTTCTGGAAGCCCGTATCAACATCCGTCTTGAACGCCTGTCGAACATCATCCTTGCACTGGGTCCTCAAGAACCATGGACCACTTCCAAAGTTGTACTTATCAAGCGTGACATCATCCAACAAATCCCCCAGCTCCTGATCCGAGAGTCCCTCCACACTCTCAATGCCCTGCCATCCCTTGGCCAGCTCGGGAATACTCTTGGCGTAGAGCAGGTTGTAGTTGGGCATCTGCATGTTCGCAGTGCCTTGGCCTGGACGTCCAGGATAGTGGTTCCGCTTGTACTCGAAGTCTCCAGACTCGAAAGCCATGAGGGCCAGAACAGCGGCGATTTCAGCTGGGGAGTAAATTCCCTGAGTCTGGAAGCTGGAGATGATGTATGGGGCTGCTTGTGTAGCTGTGCGGCATTCTTTGTTGCCGGTGGGACAGACTTTTGATTTGGGGGCGATGGCTTCGATGATGGGGACTGCAGACAGCGAGGCTGCTGAAAGAGATGCCAAAGAGGCGATGAGAGAGAGGGTAGTGAACTTCATAGTGATGATGGTTGTAGTGTCAAGACTTGATTGATGTTGAGTTGAGGGAATGGTCTGAAAGAACGAGTGTTTAAGTAAAAGTCCACCAGGGACTTGATAACCGCCAAAAGAACGTCTGTGAAACACAAGGTATCACGAACAGAAAAAGAGAAAAGGAGTGAATGGCCTCACAATCAATGGGAGTGAATAAGGATGCCAAGAACAGACACAGATTCAGGGAACAAGTCGCCTCTAAATACATTTATTTTCCCAGGCACAATTCGTGTAGAAAACGATCCCCAGCCATGTTACCCAATGGCATTCCACGTCGAGGCGCAGGCAAACAAATGGTGAAACAGATGAAATGTGAAACGAACTGCTTGCGGCCAATTGATGCGGATCTACAGGGGTTGGAGTCGGAAGCTCGGCATTGCTTTAGGGGGAGATGAGTGGAAGGGGCTGTGATTGGCGCTGGTGCTACGTTACAGTGACATAAAGGAATGATCAGTGATGGGCTGTGAAGAGCTGTGAAGCTGGTTAATGAGTTTTGTCAGCGTGGGTGGAGACATTCGTGTAAGTTGGGCTTGTCTCACTTACACCAAGGAACAGAGCGATACTTGAACAGAAGAGTAGAAGATCAGTCCGACAGCCACTTGAGAGCACGAACAAAGAGAATTAATTACAATCTACTCATTACCTACATCCACCATTACGTCACTCCTCCTCCCAGTAGCCTACTCATCCCAGGTAATCTTCATACTAGTAGGGAACGGCCAAATACTTCCCCAATCCTCCGTCATATAAACAAAGAAACCCCCCGGTCTCGGAACCTTCTTCAACTCGCCCTGCGCACCAGGCACTCTCCGAACACCCTTCTTCCTAAACACGGCCCTGAACAGCTCCGTGAGCGCAACCTGGCTGATATCCCTACCCAGACAGGCGTGCGGGCCGACGCCGTAGTGGATGTACTTATCCAGCGGTCGCTTCGGGTCCACGACGCCGGGGTTGGGGAAGATCTTGGGGTCCTGGGCGGCTTGGACGAAGGAGACGAAGACGCGGTCGCCGGCGTTGACGGGGATGCTGCGGCCGTCGTCTTCGTGGATCGTGTCGGGGCCTGTGGCTTCGCGGTAGAGACCGAATGTGCCGGCCATGCGGATGCCTTCCATTGCGTAGCCGAGCAGCAGAGCGTCTGTCTCGTCGCCTGTTTCGAGGGCGGCGATGCGGGCTAGTTCGGGGCGGTATTTGTCACCTGCAGGTGAGAGATACCAATCCAGTGTTTGCGCAAACTACACTTGTTAGCATTCACTTGCTCAATTGAAGAGGAGGGGAGTTTTGACTTACCACTTGAGCCTGGTTGGGCACCATAGCACCAGCCGTAGGCAGGATCTGACTCCAGACAATATCCTCTGTGCTCAAACCTGCCTTCTTCAATCCCTTGGCCATGTTCTCACCATACCTCGCCAGCGGATCATCATTCTTATCCGGCTTGCTAGTAAACAACCCCTTGACACCAATGCTGTTCGCCAACTTGACATTCATCTCAATGATACCGCCAAGTTTCTGCGCAACCTCTCGCGCACCCTGTCTAAGAGGGAAACTCTTGGCCGGGTCAATGTCAAAGAAGATACACACAAAGATCACAGCGAGAATCATGTACAACTCCTGCTCCGAGAACACACCCTTTGGGTTCTCGCTCGTCTTGAGGGGCAGGTTAAACATCCTCGCGACGAAATGCGTGTGCGCAACGTTACCCACGTCCCGTACAACATCAACCTGCGTCTTCCCCGCAAGTTTATACGACTTCTCAGTGAGTAGCTTCTCAGCGGTCGTCGCATAAAACGACTTCACCGCATTGCGCCACGTGTCGTTGTGCAGGAGCTTACCCATGCACTTGCGCTGCTGGGCGTGTAGCGCCGTGTCACCCGACAGCATGAAGCGACCGCCTGCTTCGCCCATGAGGTGCTTGAGGCCTTCTTCCCAGCAAACACGGTACTTCTGCTGATCCTCGAGGATGTACTTTGCCGCGTTGTACCCGACGATGTTGATGCGTGTGGCTGTGGGCTCGGGACGGGAGAAGTCGAAGCGGTCTGCGCGCTTGATGTTTGTGAGGATCTTTTTGTTCTCGGAGGGGATGACCATTGGGTAGTGGGCGTAGACGGAGTTGCCCTTGAAGTGCTGGGGGAATGCGCGCAGGAAGAGCTTGTAGAAGACGCAGCCGTGGTTGACCTTGAGATCGTAGTCGACTTCCTTGTAGCCCCAGTTCGTCAGGTGGCGGGGGTTGTAGTCGGTGGTGTAGTACCTATCGCCTCTGACGAGCGCGACGGCATCGGAGAGGACGACGCGAGAGATGGTGTACGTCGGCGCGATGCCTACACCTGGAACCATGGGAGTCTTTGCCTCCTCGGCGACGATGCCGGGATACAACTCGACGTAATCGGGGTGTTGATACAGATTGCGCAGAGCATCAGCGACAGAGGGATCAGAGTTGATGTCCTCAAACGTCTCATATGCCTTCAGCCCGAAATGCTTCCTAAACTCGTTCAACCCAGCCAGGTTCCACTTCCTACCACGCATGATACCCAACATCTCAATGGGCTTCATGATGCGAGGGACATTGCGTCCGCCAAAAGCACCGCCAGGCTGTTCAATAGCCGTAGCCAGTGCCTCAACGAGCTCATCATCGTTGAACTTTCCATCAGGACCTCTCTTGAAGCCACCAAAGGTTCTCTCACTCGGTTCATCAGCGACACTGGCCTCGAACGCTTTGAGCGCCTTCATCATAGTCTGGAGATTCATAGGCCCGTAGTTCTCACCAAGAAGCTCGGTGTAGAAGTCCTGAACCCACTTGTCGTCCATCTCCGAGAGACATGAGTGCCAGCGATAGCAAAGGTTGAACTCAGCAGAGACGACGTTTCCAGTGCCGCTCTCAGACAGATCCTTGGTTCCGACGCTGACGCCCATTTCCTGTCTCGGGTCAAGAGTCCACGTTGTGTCAACCCTGTTCAGATTGATGATGTTTCTCACGTAGTCAATAAGCGTGATGTTGATGTACAGCCCGCTCGTGACAAGTCTCGCTGTTTCAAAGAGCTCCGTGTCGCGCTTCTTCCAAGCAGCTTCTGCAGCTTCGGGCGAGAGATGCTCAGCTGGTTTGGAGAAGCGGCCGCCCTCGTTGATGTCTGCGAGGTTCGTGGCGACATGGTTGTGGAAGCGATTAAACATGATGAGAAGGATGGGGACACCGGGTGGATTACCAATGAGACGCTTATCAGCGAAACAATCAGGCTTCAATTGACCGTCTTTGAAGGTTCTGATTGAGTCGCGGTCTTTTTCGGTTGAGCCGTAGAGAGGGGCGAGGTCGAGGTAGGAGGAGGAGTCGTTCTGGTTAGGGTCTTGGAGGTTTGTCCAGAAGAGGTCTGCTCATGTTAGTCAATTGATGAGGCACGAGGTGAGTGGAGGGAGCTTACCGTGAATGATGATAGTGGCCCAGTACCAAAGAATACTCGACACGTTATTCGGGTTCTTTCTGAAAGCATCCCTCGCAAAGACACTCTCAAAGATAGCCTCGGGATCAGGCTGCGCACCGAGACTCATGCCCTTTGGGCGGACAGTTCTAGAGTAGGGGGTTCTCGCAGCACCCAATTGAGGAAGATATGGGTTCTGAATCGTCAGTCCTAAACTCAACTCGGTCAGTGGATAAAGAGAGCGTAGACTTACATTGTTGGACCCATCAGGCTGTCGAAACCGAAATTTGTCTCCCATGTACAGCATAGGCGGATGATCGATCGAGTTCCAAAGCTGCGAGATGAAACCATTCGTCAAAGACTCCTGAACCTTGGAGTGATCGCTCAGGTTAGCGACGAGCTGAATCGTGCGCTCCATGATCATGGTCTTGTCATCCTGCTGAGTCTCGCCCTTGACTTTGGCCTTGACGATCTCGAGCAGTGTCTTGAGGTCTACGTTGGTCAGCTTCACTCACCAAGCACTCTACCACGACTACGGAGAGCTTGTGAACATACCTCTTCCACGAAGACGACGAATGTCCTCCCTCAAACCCGGTCTATTCTCCACAACGCGGTACGACCCGTCGCCCATTTCCTTCGGGAGCGGTCGTTTACTCGCGACGCGGAGTTGCTTGAAGCTCTTGACGATACCATCTTTCTTGTCACCGTTGGGAAGAGGCTTAGCTTCGGATTTGGTAGACGACGAAGCAGGCGAGGCGTTCTTCTCATAGCCGTTTGTAGCTACCCCGTTCTTTTGTTCCGCCATGATTGCTATAGTTCAAGCTTCAAAACAAGAAGCACTTGATATGAAGCTTCAAAACAAAACACCAGATAGTGAGGAGCAGCAAGAAACTTGGGAGCGGGGACGAGAGGAGCTGGGAGGGTGGACGTACGCCTCTTTATCTTGTCTCTTGTCTCGAGCACATGCAAGCTGCACAGTACAGAGCTTCCACGACACGGCATTCCAAACCTCCGCTCACCCCAAAAACCAATAGACACACAGATTGACAAACCAGATGTCGTGGAACAAGACCTACGCGGAGCCGGACACCCCCTTAGCTCCAGAAGACGGTCTATCACCCTTGGAGATCCATGGATCTACAGCGCCACTGGCAGCGAGACGATTTGTAAGTGAGGGCACGGTAGATCTCTCCGCCATGTCTGAGATCTTTGTCTTGCTTCCGAGACACAATGTCAGTGCACATGCACCCACGTTGACCGAATCAATACTGTAATCTCTCCTGTTCAGAGAATTGACGCTCGCATGATGTCGTGGCTTCAGCCCCCTCCAATTCACACCACTACCCTCTTCCCAAGCTCCCTCTCAAGCTTACAGCTACCAAATGACCCGACCAAATGAATTAGGTACAAAGCCCAATCGATAGCGGACCGACCCGAGCTAAGCTGAGCCCGTCCCAATACGGCAGAACTAACACTAACAGGGCTGATCGACCACGGCACTCACAAAATCTGGCCCTAAGCTTTTTTAGCGTGGTCCCCTTCAACTGAGACACTTGATAATCAGCACGGTGTGAGTGGTCGCTTATGCAGAGCTGAAAGTCCTTTTTGGGAAAAGAGTGCGCTCTGTGCAGGAGGTGGGAGAGACAAAATGACGTGGTTTATTCTGTTTGGAGGGCTGAGATTATTGATACATATTGTCTTGATACTGTTCCCTCGCTTGACTCTTCTATAGACACCGGCTACAGGATGTTAAAATAAACCTAGCAAAGGGCATCCTAAGATTACCCTAAATTGCACTAGTCTTTGTGTCCCTTTGCCTCCCATAGACTGGATCAGCCTTGAGACAAGTTTCAATCTTGACGAAGCCATTGAGACAACGCAATTGCATCAGCTCATTTGCAAGACAATACCCTCTCCCCTCTCTAGCCTCTCTCCTCGTCGATCCCTCACCACTCACCCGGTCTCTCCCCCAAGCTCCCATTTTCAGCTCGCCGATCCCTACCCCTAACGTCAATCCCGCACCCTTTTCGACCTCCTCACTATCGGATCGTCCCCAGCCCAAGAGAAACGTCCCCACTCCTCCCAAGATCCAATCTTAATCCCTAGATCTCATTCTCCACAGCGGGATAAAGATCGACCCAATGTCCACTTTGGGCAGGGTGCAGATCTGCATCGCACAAGTACTCATACTGTAACCTTTGCACTGTGCAGTAGGGAGACACTTCATTGATCCTTTCGCTATGGTGGAGGTGCGCAAAATACTCCGGGCCTCAAATGCAGCTCTCGCCAGAAGCAGTCCACTGGAGGTTGTGCAATAACGGCTTGTGACACTCTTTGTACCTCTTCACATAACTCCATTACTATGTAAGTACCTTATGCTATGCACGCTCTATTTTACCTGCGCATGTTCTATTTCGTCCTTAGGTCGTGTACATAAAAGTCCAGCTTATCGCTCTCATAAACATGACCCTTCGGCAGTCCCGCGCCCCGGTAAATATTGTCAATCGAGTGCTGGTGAAACGTATCCTGATGATTACAATTGAGAATATGGTCCAGCCCCGGCGGGTGCGTCAATCGAAAGATGCCATACCTAAAAACGTCAGTGTCTACTCAAATCTCACTTTGATCGCGTGACTTACGATGGCTGAAACTTGGGCGCGCATACAATCGCAACGCTCTCAGGCATCATAACCTGATACCCAGCATGCGTGTGCAAATCCCTCGAGCTCATAAAACACGTCTGCGTCGGATGCGTGTGAATCCACCCCAGCAGCAACAAATCCTCCTTCATGCAGTAGTCAAACATGACCTCCTCATTCTCCGTCTCACACGTATCCGACGTGCACTTCTGATCGGGGATCAAGAGACACCGCACGAACAGCGCATTGTTGATCGGTGTTCCGCACAGCATGCCGCACATTTCTAGCCCGCGACGGGTGTTGTCCGCTGCAATATCGAGGAATTTCTGGCGCAGGTTCTTCGGGAGGAACAGCGAGCGTATTGGGTCGCCGTTCTCGAGGTATGCGCCTGGTTTAAAGGTGAGACGTTCTTTTTGGGGTAGTGCTGGCGGGGTGTCGAGGGCTTCTTTGCGGGGGACCTCGGGGCGGGCGGGTTGGGGGGATGGTGAGGGGATGAGAGGTGCGTAGCCTGGTAGAGGAACTTTTTGAGGAAGAGCTGGTGGGAGACTTTGTAGTGATGGTGTGTGTAGAGGTTCTTTTGGGTGGGGAGCGACCGGTTCTTTCGGTGGTCGACTTGGTTGTATTGAAGGTATCGGGGTCTGGCCCTCGTAGTCAACGGCTCTTGGTCTCGAGATCGATGGGTAACTGTACGTATGCGACGTCGGTCGGTAGTCATCGTCAGTCCGTCTCTCCTGCGCCGAATCAAGAGCATGCCTCGTCGCCTCCATCTGCCGCCTCAGATCCTCATCGTCACCCATCCTCGCCCCGTCCCACTGATCCCACCTCCCACCTCTTCTTCTCGACATGATATCCTCATCCGTAATCCCCGCCTGTCTCGTAGCCCTCCTCGCAGTATCCCTCCTCATCAATTCCTTCTGCGCTAGATCAACAGCCAGGTCCTGATTGTCAAACGCATCCAGGATCTTCGCATTTCCCGTCAGACTCGGATCGCGCGCTGCAAACTGTTCATATCGTGACGACGGCTCGGGCCCGGCATTCGCTTTTGACGACAGCGCCATTCGCTCCCATTCTTTGACGGCATTTTCGATCTCGGGTTTCAACTGTTCTAGGTCTTGGATGACACGTGGTATGCGTCGCGATAGCGTTTTGTACACCTTTTTGTTCTCGGGGTCTTTGAACTGTGGATGTGTCGGGATGTACTGGAGGACCAGTACGGAGTGTCGATATAGCATCATATAAGCTCTTCCGAAATCGCCATCTGAGACTGCAAACGACGCCTACACCGTTAGCTGCGCACAAACAAAGATGCAGATAACATATGCAACAAACCTCCTGGTACAGCGTCTCAGCTGCACGTGTCCAGTGCTTAACCGGAATGTTTGTGTTAAACTTGAAGTTCTCCGCCTGAGCCACCAGCTCCTTGACGGTCTGCGGCCTGGTCGGCCTCATGGCAATCCTCGAGTCCATGACGAAATACAAAAGACGAGTATGGCCTTTCTCAGAGCTGGAAATGACTGTGTTAGAGTCGTCGAGGATTATATCCAGTTCATGGTCAGGCGCCGCGTGGCTTGTTACTCAAAACAGTCCAACGTTTTAGAGCTGCCTGCCTGGTGATGGAATCATTGAGAAAGACGGGTCCTGTGACGACGCGCCCGTTGTTCGGTACCTTGATTGATTGCCCCTCCATGCCCAATGGCGGGGAATTCACTTACCCGATGCTGATCCCAAAACAGAGGAATATGCAAATAAGCCGAAATGCTGAAACATCAGCCTCATATCTGTGGCGCCACAGCCACTTCTCGAATCATGGAGTAGATGGCGTGTTTAGTTCCTGTGAATCGTACAATTCCATCTCGCATCTGCAATGCAATCCCCACGCCGTCTCACCGAGTCGGATATTCCTTGAAAGTTTCCTCAGTAACTCGAGCACTTGTCCTTGTATCCCGATATCTTCCGGCTTGTGCTCTCTCGACATCGGGAGATTTCGCCAGCAAAAATCCCCAGCAATCAAGGTTTAGGCTCGGGGAAACCGGGTCATGATCCTTGACGAGATACTTCCAGAAGAGGTAACCAGACAGACGACGGAGGAAAGATGCTCATGCTTAGAGAGTGCTTGATCAGGAATAATCCCATCATGAAGTATAGAATGTGATATATCTGCCAAGGGAAAGCTATCTCTTGGTCTACCCCCAAAGTTCCCATCATATCTCGGCTTCATCATGATCATGCCGCCACCATGTCGTGTCGGCCAAATACACCCCACGGTGAAGACGGTTATCGGCCCATCTATCCACGCCCATGACACCTCAGGTAAGGGGGGCATTGACCACGGTGTGGCCATGAGGGCCTTTGTTATTGAGGCTGCCAGGATAATATGCCGTATCCTCAACGAGTTGGGCATCTCCTGGAAAGAATTTTTGTAAGGGGCTGATGAGTTTAAAAGCCGGCGTATCCCCCAGGTCTTGGACGGTTATAAAGTCTAGCATAATACCTCAATTCAAGCTCATTATATCTCTTATACCACTCATCTCAACCAGTCACTTACATCTCAAAATGGAAGCCATCAAGAATAACTCCATTGTCTCAAGCGTCGAGATCGACATCGACACCACCCGCAAGAGTAAACCACCCTCACCACCTCTCAAAGCCTCAACTAACATCCCCAGCTGCTGTCAACGCTGCAATTGGCATCTTCACAATTGATCAAGGGCACGTCAGCCTCCCCAACGACCTCTGCCCTCTCGACGCTCTCTCCAGCATTCTCCGCAACATCTCCTCAGTCTTCGAGCTCGACGTCAGCGCCGATCTCGACCTAACATGCCGCAACATCCTGCACCGCATCCTCCAATCCATCTTCGACACCAACACCCAATACGCCATCGAAGAAGACTCCAAGATCTTTGCCCACCTAAGCTCCAAGCAAAAAGCCCGTATTCTCGCACAGGCCATCGCTGCCTTCACTATAATCTTCCAGCGCTTGGCTCAGACCGGCGAGAAGGTCACTTATGGCGTTCTTAACCGTGAGGTGCAGCTCTTCACGGAGAGTGATCAGCGCGCATTGATGCAGAGTCTCATCGAGGGCGATGCTGTGTTTGAGAATTGTACTCGGAAGAGCGACGTTGCTGAAGCTATCCTCTCTGCTATTGATGCAGACGAAGACGCTGTGACACCTCAGCCCGTTGCTGCAGATGACAAGCAAGACTTTATTTTCTCCCCCAGCGCAGCTCAAGACCACAAGAACATGGGCGTTCCCTGGGGCTTCAGCATCATGGCGATCAACTAAACCACATCACGAACTTCAAACTTGACGACTGGCGTTTTTAAGGGACTCTCCGATTAGCGCGGCGCTCATAGAGTGCCAGGTATTTGCATTATCATAATCCGCGTACTGTAGAATATAACTCAACTCATGATCTATTTTTTCTTCGACTCTCTCTTCATTACTGAGGTGCTTCCTTGCCCTGGCTTTGAGCTGCAGTCTGAATCTGAATGATCTCTGTCTTTTTCTTCTCAAGCTTCTCTTGTGTCTCCCTGATTGTGTCTTCTAGTCGTGTGCTGATGATATTAGCATGCGGCATGTAGTGAGGGGAAGAACACTTACATCTCACTACTGATAAAATCCAGACGACCCTTGACTGTGTTCTCGGCCTCAAACTTGTCTTGCTTGAGCAAGACTGGCCCAGCGAGCTTGTAGATTGTCTCTCCCTCTTGTAGTCGCTCAAATTCCTGACTCTCATTAGACCGTGCTCACTGTATCTCACACCAGCACTTACCTGCTGCACACCAACATTCTCCTGCTTCTGGCCCTCCAACTTCTGTCGCGACGCCACAGCGTTCTGAAGTTCTGCTCCCAATCAGTATAATTCCCCCTCCAAATGTACCCAAACATACCGCCTTGAAGCTTCTGGAAGTCTTCAGACAGCGCCTGTAACCGTGCTTGGGGATCAGACATGATGATGTAAAAAGCGGTAAATTATCACTAAGCAGATAAAAAATCTCCTGCCTATTTCTGATTCGTCTTTTTTGGAGTGCACTGTAGCTGTCGCCTAAATCGCCAAGGCAGAGGTCGAGAAGGTCGAGGTAAAGGTTGTGCAGCCCCTCTCTGCCCCGCTATAAGCATTGCGCTCAATCAATCCAATCCAACCGTGGATCTTGATGTTTCCCCGCCAATTCAATCCACAGCCTGTACCTGTCCGTCTGTACCTACTGCCTTGCTTGCTGTTGCTGCACTGTTGCCTCATCACCATCCACCATCTCATAACGACTTTAACGTCTCAAGGTTCTGTGTGTTCACTCCTCGACCCTCTCTTCGACCTCCCCTTACTCCTCTGGGAGCCTCGAGTCTCGTCACCCCCTCCCCCCACGTTCATCGACCCCAAACAACGTCACCATGTCGACCAACTTCCGCGATCGCGCCATCGCAGAGGTGCAGAAGGCGATCACAGCCGACCACAACAAGGAGTACCAAAAAGCCTTCGACCTATACATGTCCTCCATGGAGCTCTGGGTCAAGGCGCTCAAGTGGGAGAAGAACAAGGCCCTCAAAGTCACCATGCAGGAGAAGATGGCGACGTACCTCGACCGCGCAGAAAAGCTCAAGCAATTCCTCGCCGCCGAGAACGAGAACGCAAACGGCGGCGGAAAGGCCATCATGGGCGCTAACGGCAGTTCAACTGGCAAGGGGAAGCCGCAGGCTGGTGAGGACGACGATAGCAAGAAGTTGCGCAACGCGTTGTCCGGTGCTATTCTCCAGGAGAGGCCCAACGTGCGGTGGGAGGATATCGCTGGTCTTGAGGGTGCGAAGGAGACGCTGAAGGAGGCTGTTGTTCTACCCATCAAGTTCCCCAGTCTGTTCCAGGGCAAGCGACAGGCATGGAAAGGTATTCTGCTGTACGGTCCTCCAGGAACGGGTAAAAGTTACCTCGCCAAGGCTGTAGCGACAGAAGCAAACAGTACCTTTTTCAGTATCAGCAGTTCCGACTTGGTCAGCAAATGGATGGGTGAAAGTGAAAGGTACGTTCCCTGCAGTCATTTGGTACCCTATCTAACCCCTGCAGACTCGTCAAGCTCCTCTTCTCCATGGCGCGCGAAAACAAGCCCTCAGTCATCTTCATCGACGAAATCGATGCCCTGTGCGGCCCAAGAGGTGAAGGCGAATCCGAGGCTTCACGTCGTATAAAGACAGAGATACTTGTTCAGATGGACGGTGTAGGCAACGACAGCAAGGGTATTCTGGTCCTGGGCGCCACCAATATTCCCTGGCAATTAGACGCTGCTATTCGCCGACGTTTCCAGCGCCGTGTGCATATTGGTCTTCCTGACGTGAACGGCCGCGCGCGCATGTTCAAGCTAGCCATCGGCGATACTGAGACCTCGCTCCAGGCGAGCGATTACAATATTCTTGCAGCCAAGTCGGAGGGAATGTCTGGTAGTGATATCGCCAACGTTGTTCAATCTGCCCTTATGCGACCAGTCCGCAAGATTCTGCAAGCCACGCACTTCAAACCTGTAGGTTTTTCTCGAGTAGAGTTGGATCTTGACTAACGAATCCAGGTTATGAAAGATGGCAAGCGCATGTTGACGCCCTGCTCACCAGGCGACCCGGAAAAGATCGAGATGACATATGACGACGTCTCATCCGACGAACTACTTGCACCAGATGTTGCGCTGAAGGATTTCGAGATGGCGCTTGACGATTCGCATCCGACTGTTTCCAAGGATGACATTGCAAGGCAGATTGAGTGGACCAATGAGTTTGGAAGCGAGGGCGCATGATAGGCGGAGACAGACAGATACATATATAACACAAGGGAGGTAGCGAGTTTACAGGATTATGTCTTAGCATGGCGGCGTCTTGTGGAGTTTTTATTTATCTCGTAGCTTGGCTTGACTTGGGAACATGGTGTGTGGGTAAATGAAATGAATGTTGATATATATATACGATCCTGAGTCCAGGTCCAGGGAGAGCAAACCCTTGCAGATGTCGTGAATGATGAGGGTGGGAGAGCTGTACAGATTGGGTTTAGCGCTGGATGTTTGCATGCCGAAGTGCAGGGTAATTGAATGACAAGTGAAGTGAAGCATCTATCTCAGCCATGTGAAGGCCTGAGGAAAAAGAATTGCTGAACAAAGAGCTTCTGGCAACTTTCTGTTTAGGTCAATAGATAAGTTGAAAGAACATTTAATTCGGTGGGGTTGCATCTCTACCTAGATAGACGTCAAAAGGTTGGTCTCATATTACACGTAAACAAACCCAGTTCATTGAGTCACTGAGAAACTGCAGCTTCATAATCAAAAGACAAAAAAACTTTTGGTAGATGACGTAGAAGTTTCTTGAAGAGCCAGGTACCCGAAGCTTAACTCAGCCAATCCCAAGCTCAATGGGAACTCGGCTGGCAACCTCGAGCTCCTGGTTGATCATTACTTACACCTTTCTTTCATGATGAGTGTAACCTTCTAACATCACCGTATATTCGTCGTCAACAGAAGCAGTTTGAAATCCAACAAAGGAAAAGGGAGAAAAGAGATTATACTACTACGAGATAGGTACAAGAAAATATATCTTAGTAAATATAGAAATGGTCATAAGAAGCTCAACTCGATTGGGGAGTCTGTCTATTAACCACTTTGACGCCATTCCCCACTATCTTTATCTTATCCATCTTATCAAGCGGTATCCCACGGCAAAAACATAATTTCATCCCCATCACCAGCTATCCCACCACCCCAATGACCACCCAAACGCCAGATACATTCCCATGTTCATCGCCTTCAAAAATGCTCGCTCATCGCTCCCACGGCGCATCCGCCCTTCGCCCGCCCTAATCCGCCACGCCTCTAACAAAATCTCAAACGAACAACTCGAGCCTTCAAACGAACTCTCCGAACGCCTACGAGATACAGGACTATGGCAGTGGACTCAAAAGGCCGGCCGCCCGAAAGCGCCTATAGGTGAAAAGCACCGCGCCAACCTCGTTAGCCAAAGTCTCTGTGGTATGATATACGCCCAATTTTCTGGTTTGAAGCTTATTGTGTAGATGATATTGCTCAATACATCGGCCCTTCGTTGGATCGCCATAAAGGATGTGACATTGTCGATATCAATCCCGGCCCCGGCCTCTGGAGTCGTACTCTCCATGATCTCGTGCAACCCCGAAAACATATCCTCATGGAACCCGATATAGAGGTCTACAGGCCGTTTTTAGGCGACTTCCTCAACAAACCCAACGTCGAAGCTGTTCCCAAAGCCGGTATCCTCTGGAAAGATCTAAACTCCATCCTCGAAGCCCTCCCCCACCAAACCATCCGCGATCCCGCCGCCGAGCCCGAACGCAACGACACACTCCTTGTCAACGTCAACCTGTGCTACTGCCCACCGAGGAGGTACCAATCGTTCGAATGCGTCAGCACAATGGTTCTCTACCAGCTTATGTCCAGCATCCGCACTGCCTCACTCTTCCAGCAGTACGGTCTCGTGCGCATGCTAGTATGGATCTCCGACGACGGCAAACGGCGCCTCCTCCCACGAAGTGCCATTCGCCGAAAACGTAGCGCCTTCGAAGCAGAACTCTCCCTCGAATGGCTCCACGAAATCTGCGGCCATGACGTCGAAGTCGAAGATCGTTATGAGCTCCGCGATGAGTGGATCAACATGGAGTCGGGCTACAGCTGCCTCAAGCGCATGAAGCAAGCTGGGTTGACGATGCCCAAGGGCCGCGAGACCATCATGTACAACAATCTCAGCGCCAACCAAAAACTCGCCAAGAAGAAACTCGCAGGCATTCATCCGCCCCGACACAACCGACCTTTCCGTGAAGAACTCGAAGGTTTAGAAACAGCGTTCGCAGAAGACGACGCCTCAGAGGCATCGTACCGGTTAAAAATGCTGCGCTACCGGGAAAAGTACGACGCAGTAGATTCGCAGCTCTACCTCGAACTCCTCCAGCAGCGAGAGGCCCTCAACAAGCTCTGGAAGAAATCCCCCAAGCAGTTCCACGCCGCCGAAGCAGAATTCAACGCCCGTCTCGATGTCGTCAAGAAAAACACACGCAAAGAATGGGCTATGGTCCGCGACAACTATCACCTCTTCCGACAAAAGAAACCAACTCTATTATGGGACCGTCGCCCGTTCGAACCCCTCGCCGCACGCGCTGATGAATTCTACCCCCGCATGCCCTTCGCTCTCCTCGACATGCAGCCCAAGGCTATGAACAAGTACACGCGCCAGCACGGCCCAACCTCGCGGAACGGTACTATCTCAGAGACCATGCTTCGTTACTGGTTCCAGCACGTGCTTGCGCCAATAACGAGCTCAATGGACGGCGTGTGGCCTGGTTTCGGCGACTGTGCAGCTGGTATCCGATCGCTTCATGATCCCAAGCTGGGCGGATCTCCTCTTTCAGGACATGGAGCGCTGGTAGCGCGCTGCGTTACAGAGGATCAATGGGCGGATATTATCAAAGCGTTTCTGGAGTGGCCGTTTGCTCCAGAGTATACCACGCTTGTTGGGAGATTGTCGGATGACTATGACCTTGACCCACCTCCAGACGACGAGTCCAAGAGTACGGATATTTTACTTATACCATAACACCGCATCATAGACAAAATAGAATTGTATATCATGATAATTGATACAAGGAACTAAGAACTCTTTCTGAGCTGTATGTACTGTACTGTACTTGACTTAGATGCCAAAAACCCCGGTCGTTGTCCGTAGAGCAAAACGACATGCATCAGATAAAACATGAAAAAAATTAAACCACGCCAGAACGCCATCGCCTACCAAATCAAGGCCAACTCCACACAATGATGTATCATATCTTCAACTTGCTCCACGTCTTCTCAATAGACGGATCCTTGAGCGCATCATCAACCCACCCCATCTTATCCCTATCATCCGCAATGACACGCCCGTACTCCAACAGCAACCGCAGGACATAAATCTGCATGTCCTCTTTTCTGAGTACTTTATTCGCCCACTCCTTGCCCTCGAGTGCAATTCGCTGCGCAGCCTTATCGTGACCACTTGTTTCTCCATACCCTCTGAAATACTCCATTATGCCGTAAAAGTCCTGGAATCTGTTGTCCATGGGGACGAAGTGCACCCACGGCACGAGACGACTGTCGTGCCATTCTCTGAAGAGGGTTGCCTTTATGGGTAGGGATGTTGAGTTGAGGAAGCCGAGGTAACGACCTGAAAAAGAGTTTCCGTCGATATCGGGAACGTATTTGTAGTCGAACTGCTCGTGCATGTCCATACCGTCAACCTTGGCGAAGTAATGATCCGTGTACCAGCACCGTCCGTCTTCTTCAGAGGGCGAGCACATGAGATCGACGAAGCCTACTTCAGACCACTCGCCGACCCACTCCCCAAGCCGACCATCAGCTTGGGCGTGAAGATGATACTGCTCCGACGGAAGGACGAAATTCTCTGGTTTTTCCTTACCGTGCTCAACAGCCGAGACCTTTGTCTGGTTCAGCATAGAGACAAATCGATGACGGTGAAAACCGCGCCAATTCTCAGGCTTATTCTTGCCGCCAGTCGCGACACCACGCCAGACCACGGTGTTTCCCTTATTCTGCCACTCCACATCATTATCCTCACCGCCCGTGAAGCGATCCTCTCCCTTCCAGTAAATCGGTGGCGGGAGCAGAATCTCATTATTGATAGCGAGTTTCGAGCCGCCAAACATAGGAAACAGGACTTTTGTAGAAGACACTGAGATGGGATTGATCAAAAGACCGTTTAGGCCTTGAAGGTCGGGCTGATGGCAGATTTCGCTGGAAAGTGTAAAGTTGGAGACGTAGCCTGCGAAAGAGTGCTTCTCGGCGTTGGAAATGTCGATTTCGGGGGGATGGTTGAAGGACTCTTTTAGAGGTGCTTGACGGGCTGGGCTGTCTGGGGGACATCCTCGACGTGCAATTGGCCAGTATGGGCCTGTGGCTGTTAGCAAACGTCAACATGAAAGTCTCTGGTTAACGTACTGGTCTTTTCCCATCGCTTGAAAGGAATTCTGACGTCCCTATCATGTCGCCCAGCAGTAGGAAGCTTCTGAAACTCTGAGACAACCTCCTTCGCAGGCCATAGACTTCGCGACGCAGCGCCTTTGGTCATGTACCCATCAATATCCTCCCACGGCACCACAAGACGGGGCTCGTCCATCGCATTCAACGGCATATCCAGATCAGGAACCATATGTTCAATAGAGCGAATCATATCAAGCCAAATGAGCGTCCAGAACCAATCACTCGTTGAATTGGCTTTACCGTTGCGAATGTGGATCGACATCTCAAAGCTGTACGCCTCTTTTCGGATGATGGGCTGAGGAACGCCCCAAAACGGGTCAATATCATGATAAACCTGATCCCAGAACTCCTCCACCACGATGGCGTCGTTCTGCTTGGCGAAATCCCACCATTTATCGAAACCTGGCGGGGGATGACGACCACGACGTTTACGGTACGCTTGGGCTGCTTCTTCGAGGGTATGCGATTCTCTGGACAGGATATCTTTGTATCGTTTTCCTCCGTCGTTAATGAGCTTGTCAATCGGATGAGCGCCCTGCACGGGTTTGTTTGAGAACTTCCCAAGTTAGCACGTGTCACCAAGCTTGCAGGCTAGTAACATACAGGTTGTTCTGCTGCTTTCACAGGAAACGAATCAGCGCCATCAGCAGCAGGTTGTGATTTATGTATCGGCAGCAGAGACGGCGCAGGAGAGCGATTGCTAAAGGACCAAAACGCAAAGAGAACGAGAGCAGCGAGGGCGCCGAATCGAATGAAGGAGGAGCTGCGCCGCGTCCTGAACCCAGGCGCAAGTATCTTGGGCATGTCGTCAGTATTCGAGCTACCCGACAGGAAATTATCGTAGCCGATTACGGCGCAGAAATCTGACGCCAGCGACAGAAATCGAAATGCGCAGGGTTTTTTTCGAGAGAGCGAAAGGGATGACGAATGCGGTAGTGGAAAGAAGATGTCGATCGCGGGGCAGGAAGACGGTGACGTTTTTTGTGAGACTAGCGACGAAGAAAAAGGAAGAAAACGTCGAGGATGATAAAAAGCAGTCGCTCTTTTCAACACATGATTAATCGATCTGCGAGTATGGCCGTTTGGGAACGGAAGATGCCAAGTTCGTTCGTTTTGGGTGTATCTGCAGTGTGTTCAAACGTGGGGAGGGTGGGTTTAAAGGTTGCACAGTAGGAAGAGACTGGACAGACAAGGATTGTCAAATAAAAGGGGGTTTCTCGAAGAAAGAACAAAATATCCACGGCGAGTTGATGTGAGGCTTTTTTTTTCTTCCTAGTCGTGGAAGAGACAAGAGAGAGAGGTTTAGGAGAATGAAGAAAAAGGAACATGAATCGCTGGAATGGAATGAGGGAGGAGTTTAGTTAGAATTGAAAGGAGCTTGCAAGCAATCAATTTGCGTGCGATCTCAAATAGCAAGCAGGGAACAGCTCCAGCTTCAGACTAGCCCAACCTAAAATGTGGGATCAACCAATTTAGCTGCCGGGCGGTATGTACCTCCCCCTACACTGCAATCTGCTAGCGAATGCAAGTAGACGCTCAGGGGCTTGGGCGGGCGATTTTGGAGTAGGGGACGTTTCTGTGGGTCTTTGCATCGGGGGGTTCTTATTTTTTTCTTGCCTACAGGGGAGCCAGGTGCTGTAGGCGCTATAAAAGGTGAAAAAATCCACAATTATCTGTTGCATCTTGGGATTAGACTTGGATAAATCAGGGGTCGATCAGACGCTTTACACGCGTCAGGTTGTATTCTACGGTGGCACTGTTTCTCTGTACAGTAGGTGCTTTGAGAACACAGGTGATTGATCTGACGGGAAACGTGGTTGGTGTCTCAGAGAGAGCCAGCCAATCTCATTGCTGGAGTATGTATCGGTTAGACATGTTCAAGGGAGAGAGAGGGATAAGACAGTGTCCTCTTTTGCAACGTCGCCTGTGATGGTTGATGCGAGTTGCACAGTTTCATTGGGACATGATCCATGAAGGGACGCGTGTCAGAGCTGTTTCTGATTACAACTACAGGGATTCTGTCATCAACTTGCAACTTGGATAATAAACATAATAAACATGGCGATGAATATCATCATTCCTCACCGTAAAAAAACAGGTAATTAATGAGCCTGTCCACTTCTAGCTTCAATTAATCAAGTCACAATCCAAAGTCCCACTGAATTATCGTGCTGCAAGATACACAGCATTCAATGTCTGCCTCACAACGGCGTTTCGATAGCCAAGCTTTTTTATGTTTCTCCAAATAGTTTGTTAATTTCAGCCGCACGGAATCGATCTTATCACATCCTCCCAGCGGCGCATGCAGCGGTTCGAATTGAGCCCCTGAACGGTGTGGCTGCTAGTCTCCGCTCCCGGGCACGCGATCTCGCCCAAAGATCCATGGATGAATTGAATATTGGATGAGATCAAGTGGATATCGAATTTGCCTGTTTGTTTGTTTTGCGTGCCTTTGCAGGCCTCGGGGGGGCAAGAAAACATCGAACCGTACTGTAAGGTATTGAAATAATCTCAGTAAAAGCTATCCTAAGCTTAGGGCTATATCACCTAAGTCCTTTTGTCATTTAGGATCGAGGTCCTGTGTTTTCTTTCCTCCCCTAGCCTTTACAGGAGGATATTTGCTAGTGATGTCTGGCAATGTTGATCACAGCTGAATGTTTGGCTATCACAATCTCACTGTAACAACACCAAGTTGATCCTGTTGACAAACACTGAGGTGACCGTTTGCAACACAGATCTGTCAAACAGAGACAGATTCACGGGATCATGCGCCTGAATCACAAATAGAAGCAAACCTCGAAGCTGACGGCTTGGCACGACTCACCCTCAGACGGACTACCGGTTCATAGCACAAGAATACCGGTAGTGAACTCTGCCCCATCTCGTAAAACCAGCAATTCGATACATTCCTCCATCTTCAATACTCTCAGGGTATCGAGATGCTAAGCTTTTTCCAGTGGAGAACCCATCCGAAACAGACGAGAGTCTAAAAACCCCGATGCCATGAATACGAGCTGTTATGGAATTTTCCATATGGATAGTCAGCTGATCTACTGAGTCAGCCTACGTCAGTACTTCATTCCATCCATACCAATTGCTCTGTTCATGATGTGACCATGTCCATTGGTTCGCCTGGGCTGGAGAATATCGCGAATGACCTCGGATCTTTTGTCCTACCCCAACTGCTTATCCAGCTCACTTGTCCAACAGAGTGATCTGTCAACTTCGCCAATAATTGCCAGAATATTAAATCCCTCTGTGACCTGCCGTATCCGTCTCGAGATCCGCGTTCCGTCATGTGAGGATCTTTTCTGTGTCGCCAAGGCCGGGCAATCCCTTCGCCTGAATCTCCGTGTTTTTACTGAATGTGCGCGGTGCGGTCTGTCGAGAACAAAGCGTCGAGATCATCGTCGGCTTCAGTGAGAATTGTTAGTGGTGGGGTAAAAGGTGCGGCTCCGGAGCTTCCCCAGCTCAAGGAAATAAACCGGCCTCACTCGATGACCGTTGACAGCATCGTGTCCTCTCGAACATTGGTCGTCGGCGTAAAATCGGTCTACGACATTTGTTGTCTTGCGTAAAAAGTTCCATCTCAACCGGGTCACGTCGGTCCATTTCTGGGGCTTTGATAACAAGCCCCAACCATGAGTGAGCAAAGTCTTGCGGGCGCTGGAGCGTGGGACGCAAAAACAGAGACAAGACACAAACTCCAGAAAGCTAGTAACTTAGGGGAAAGTTGCAGAGACAGCTAGTAACTTAGGGGAAGGCAGACCCGCGACTCTTATGCGCCGACTCCTCCGTCGAAAACACAGCTAGTAACTTAGGGGTAAAGAGTGCCGACCACGACCATGGCATGCGCCAGAGGTATTACCTAACATTACATAAGATCAATAGAGGCTATCTACGGCTGTGAGCGGTGCATCCCACGTCCATGGCCGGCGGCAAAAGACATCAGAGACAATGAGAATGAAAGATAATGTCTGATGAGAAGATGTAGAGGTATTGGACAAGGCGAAAAACATAGGATATATATCGTCGGCACTTGACTCAAAGTGGAGGAGACCTGTTCGAATTGGGGAATCGGGGATTTTGGAGCAGGCGGGAATTGAATGGACACATAGTGAGGGAAAAACTGGAGAAGATGTGCGTAAGAGAAACCCAGACGAGCGGGACCAACAGAATCACAGCATCTGTACTGTATCTGTCAAGTATCTCGTCTAGACTCGAAAAGGCTGTCTTATGACCCTTGACATGTGCCAGTGGCAGGCTGTTGATAACCTTTGGAGAGTGTAAGAGAAACCCCCGCGCCCGCCCGAAACCGACGCTATTACCTTATCCATATTCAATTGTCTTGGGGAGAGGTACAGAGGAGAAACGTGTGTCTGTGCCGCCGGCCGATTGCAGCCATGAGAGGGTTCAGAGAGGCCGAGAGAGGATGAGAAATGTCATTGACCTCCGAATACAAATGGAGGCTTCTTCCCATCCATCTCTTTCTACTCAATCTTCTCTCAAACTCTACCCAACCCAACCCATCTTCATCTCTTCTCCAACTTGTCTTCACTTCTTATCTTCACTTTACCTCCTCTTATCTTATCTCGCTTCTCACCCTCTACGTCACCCCCCACATTCCGCCCATCATGAACACCGGTCTCGTCAACAGCCGCTTCCTCTCCAAGCCCGATGAAGTCGGCATCGTCGCCGTCGGTTTCTCCGGTGGCCAGCCCAAAGCCGGCGTCGACATCGGTCCCGCCGCCCTCATCGAGTCCGGCCTCCTGACCGAGATCCGCGACGAGCTCGGCTACAAGCTCTTTGGCGACGAGTCCGTCCAGCAGTTCGAGGACCTCGTGCCCGAGTCTGACCCTGACTACCGTGGCATGAAGAAGCCCCGTCACGCATCTGCCGTGACCCGCAAGATCGCATCGCACACTTACGAGCACTCGCGCGAGGGCCGCATGACCCTCACACTCGGTGGTGACCACAGCATTGCGATTGGTACTATTGCTGGTACTGCCAAGGCTACGCGGGAGAGGCTGAACCGCGAGATTGCTGTTATCTGGGTTGATGCGCATGCGGACATCAACACTCCTGAGAGCAGTGACAGCGGAAACATTCACGGCATGCCTGTTGCTTTCTTGACTGGTCTTGCTAAGGAGGATAACGAGGAGTACTTTGGCTGGCTCGAGGATGACATGCGCTTGAGCGTCAAGAAGCTGGTTTACATTGGTCTTCGATCTGTTGATATTGGCGAGAAGAAGATTCTCCGTGAGCATGGCATCAAGGCTTTCAGCATGCACGACGTCGACCGGTAAGTTTTTCACTTCTACGCTCATGAGCTTGACTGACATTTACAGACATGGTATCGGCCGCGTTGTCGAGATGGCCCTCGCTCACATCGGAAACGACACCCCCATCCATCTGTCCTTTGACGTCGATGCCCTCGACCCCATGTGGGCACCCAGCACCGGCACACCCGTCCGCGGCGGTCTGACTCTCCGCGAGGGAGATTTCATCTGCGAGAGCGTGCACGAGACAGGAAACCTTGTCGCCATTGACCTCGTCGAGGTGAACCCTCAGCTCGCAGATGGTAAGCAAGCTGAGCAGAACACAATCCACGCTGGATGCTCACTGGTGCGGTGTGCTCTGGGCGAGACTCTTTTGTAAATGTAAACTGGGGGTGGTGTTTGTGAGACGATTGATGATATCCTTGAGTTGAATGAATGGAATTGGGTCGGTGCATATGCATTAGGTACATAACATACAAGCGCTGGCTGCGCTGCGAGATCACTCTCGAAATAAAATGTCTTTCTTTCCTCGGGACTTGATGAAACCATCACCGACTTACTGTTCAATTCCGGCACATTCGGGACTGAAACATGGCAAACAATTTCTCCGATCTTCTGATCAATCGTAAAGAACTCACCTCAAAGGCTGGAAAACGGATCTTGTCTTTTGACGTGTAACCATTCAGAGGCCATCGCACCGTCATCATCCCCTGTTGCGTCGCATCCCCAGCCACCAACCAACCCCCTCTACCCGAAGCCTCACCCCAAAAACGCTTTGTTGTAATTTCGCACTTGACCTCAATTGGATGGACCATTTTCATCCCCTGTCTTGTTGACTTTTGTTCTTTTTTGCTTCCTTTTGCTTTTCTTCTATCTCTCCTCTTGAGTATCGAAAAAACACCAAGACAACAATCGCTATCGTGTGATTAATACCTGATAAGAGGCCTCAATTGGTACCTCTTGGCACATCAACCCGACGTCAGATCCCCAGCCAACGCAGCACAATCTCCACACCTGAAAGCTCCGATCCAACTGGACGCGCAGAAAACACCGAGAATCCCCTATCGACGAGAGATTTAAACGCGTGAGGCATCAACGCAGCAGCTTCGATTTTGAGGCATCCAAACTATCTTGACGAGGGGGATCGAATTGAGGTTCCCTTCAAGGCGACGCTGGAATCAACTGGTCGCCGATCGGCGGGGCTTGTTCTGCGACGTGGCAGTCTTTTTTGGCATTGAGGGAAGAAACAACCAGCGACGCGTGATTCTTGGGCTTTCGACGACTTATACTATATCTTGACGACCTCGACGACATATTGAGCTTCTTCTTCACGTTTGGTTCATAGAACAGAAACATCGAAATGGTCGCCAAATCAACGGTTACCGGTTTGACCGGCACGACAGGATGGACGGGAACGAGCTTCACGAGATCATCAATGACCTACGACGGGCCTCCGCCATCTACACATGTTCGAACATACAACTGGCCTCCTTGGCAACTGAATTTCTGGATCTTTGTTATCCTCCTCGCGTCGACGAGCATCATTGGAGTTTTCTCGACATTTATACAGATCCAGACTCAACTTGAGCTTGGAATTCCGTGGTACATCCCCCATTGCACTACCTACCTATCGAGAGATGGTTTGTTAATGTCTGCAGGTACTTTCCCTACTTTATCACCGTCGGCTCTCTCTCCATTATTTTTATTCTCGGTATCTTCTGGCTCATCGCCCAACGACGCCTCCTCCCCGCCATCGTAATGGTCGGCGGTTTCATGTTCTTCATACTCTGGCTCGTGGGACTTGTCGTCGTAGCGATACAATTATTTGGACCTGATGGATCTATTCAGAGCGTATGCGATGTTCAAGTCTTTGGAAGGAATCCCAAGGGCACGAGCATGGCCACGATGGCGTGGCTTCAACAACGAAACATCTGTACGTTTTTATGTCTCACGTTCGAGGTCAAGTTCCATTGCTAACTTGTGCAGGTCAATCATGGCAGCTTGTCTTTGCGATGTCTCTTACTGGTACTGTCTTCTTCGTCTGGGTTATGATCATGGCGTACCAAGTCTTTGTCAACTCATAACCGACAACTGAGGGAAATACAGAGGGGGATAATTGGACTAATGACGAAGTTACGAAGCATGGCATGAAGCCTGGAGTTACATGATTGTTACAATATGTTTGTTTGCATTGGATGGAGTTGGATTGAACGGAACAGAGCATTGGTGCATTCGCAGGCATTCTATTGGAATAGTTTAGACGAGAACATTAATTGGCACGACATAGGCACATCATCAAAATGACCTCGAAGGGATCATCACATGTTGGCTCGCGGCTTGTGTCACGCTCTCAATGTCAGAGTACGATAGTACGGAGAAAATAACGACTATTGCTTTCGCTTTTGTTGGCAACGCCAACCCTACCAGTTCCTACATGTTGTTTTCTTCTGCATCCTGTGTTGAAAGAGAAACGAGGTGGGATCAGGCTTTGAGTTATTCGAGCCTGAAATTTCGAAAGGATACGAAGCAAAAGCTACATGACCACAAGATGAGAGTGTTATTTATTGCAAGCTTCGACAACGCAAATTGTATTTCCTTGCACGACTGAGATTCCCGGATTCGAGCATTGAGCCCTAAGCATGTGCCAGTCAGCTCGCAGGTCAAGCAGCGACGCGAAAAAGAAAGGCAATTGTCTCTCCTTTGGTACCGTGCATGATATAGCCGAGCGGTGTTCACGTCGAGAACTTCGGCATTAGGGCATATTTCGTGATTTTCCGACCAGAAGGCAAAAGAAAGGCCTGGGCATTGCAATCCGAGAAGTCTAAGCGACACTTTGAGATGTTGATGGTTTCCTAATGTGCCAGATGTTAGAGATATGAAGTTTGCGAAGCTTCACAGTAAATAAAGATGGGCAGTTCTTACGCCAAGTCCCTGCGATCCGCCAGGGACGACACATCAAGAGCGGCGGGGTTTCGCTGCAGACTACCTCAGTATTTCCCTCCCCTTGGCTCCCTCAATCTTCAAGCTAACTGAGAGAAGTTCTGGACCCTTCGACCCCCGACGCTTTGCTCGATCCTCATTAGCCCTCCTGTTATCTTTTCAGCTCCCTCTGCACGGCGGTGTCACTAGCTCAGCTTTCACGTCAAGGCCTCGACCAAGGCTCACTTACCCCTCACTAGGAAAGCATCGCGACAATCAACCAAGAAGCTTTCCGTCTTTGAAACATCCATGATGAAATACCTAGAGTCATATGCCGGAATTAGAATAAGTATCGGCAATGCGTGCCGTGAGTTTCGGAACCGGTCTTGGTAACTCAGGGTCTGAAGTGACGTAGACTGGACCCCTGCAAAGTGGGAGATGACGAAAGAGGGGGCATGCAGATGTTGGCACCTTGGTGAGATCTAATGGATCTGCCGGTTTTATTTCTCCATTCTGTAAAAGAGACTTGAACCAAGTTGGAAATGGTTCGCTATTATTATCTGCGGGTTGAGAGGTATAAGAAGGCGGGGATGTCGCTGCTAGATTGAGTGCTTTACCACATCAAACTACTTCACGTACATCTACAACCCAAATCAACACACTCAACTCACAATGGATTTCATCAAGAACGCTGTGTCTGGTGCCTCCAAGTCTGGCGATGCCTCCAAGACTGGTGATGCCTCCAAGACTGATGCCTCCAAGAACCAGGAGGACTACGTGGATAAGGGTAAATACCTCTCAAATACCTCATGGACCTTGACAGATCACTGACTGACGTTCATAGGTGTTGATTTCCTCAACAAGAAGGCCGGCTTCAACATCTCCCGCGACAACCAGGAGAAGGCCACCGACTTTGCCCGCGGCCAGTACGAGAAGCAGACTGGGTAAGTGGCGTTTGTCATTCATCGTGGCTTGAACTGTGGCTAACAGTACTCCAGCAACAAGGTCGACCCCAAGTACTCTAACTAGAGAGAGGGATAATGTTTAATGATGGAAGCTCAAATAGTGAGCATGAATAAATATGACATAATTACTTCAATTCCATGGTCGAGAGTGACATCAAGGTTGACGTGAATCACTGCCACGGGTCATTGTAGATCAAACTCCTGCGAATCATCAATCCACAAAATAAACGAACCTGAAGGATTGTTTTACTTCGATACGAATTGCTTACTCGCTTAGGAATTTAGTTCTCTTCTCCGACTCAAACCCTTGTTTCAACCTGCGATCTAACGATCAGAAGCAAGTTTATTGTTTGAGGCTGAATCAAAAGTGTAAATCACCTCGTATCTTTGCGTCCATGACGAGGCTTCGTTGTGAATTCGAGTATCGCTGTCATTGAATTCTTCTACCCATAGACTGACTGATGCATAAAGCGCGGGTAGGTGAGGTTGTCCCAAGCAACGAGCCAAGCTTCAATTCGACCACATGGATCAGCCCCGCTATTTCCCCTCCAACCGCCGCTAAACAACCAGCGCAGGGGGGACGATACAGGCTATGATTGGCTGGACAGATACACCATCAACGGTGCCCTGGAGGGTTAGACTTTAGCGCAGTTAGGTTTTCTCTTTAGTGAGAGCTTATGGCGGGCGATGCCTAGAAAGACAAAACATTCAGCATCCCCATTCAATACCCGACAATCTCCATCCACATTCGCATCTGCATCAATCAAAATCCACCAGCACAGCACACCACAGCTGCCTCGCATAGCGGTCGCCGCAATGCATCATGGCCAACGATGAGCGAGAAACCAGCCAGAACCCAATGGCTCAGGCTCCCAGCCCAAGCCCGAGTCCAAGCGGCACCAAAGACGGGTCGCGTCCACAGACGGCCCATCGCGTCTCACACACTGGCAGCGATGATCTGGACCACACCGAGGCCACTGAGACATCAGAGATGACTGACGATACAGCCGCCGACACGTCGCAAGCCCAGCCAACAAACCCAACCACAGCGACATCTCCACACGACATTGCGATAACCATTGATGATACGCACGCAAAATCTCAGACCCGGACAATTCCCCAGAGCACCAGCAATCCCCCCACAAGCCACGAAGACTCGATGCTGCATTTGCCTGGTCACTCTGCCCCTGAAACCAGCTACTTCGACCCTATTTCCGTCGATGTCACACGGGGACATGACGATTCCTTGACTGAGGAGGACGTTAGACGCCACCTGAGAGACGTGGAGTCTAGCTTCTTGCCCGCCTTGTCGCCCATTCCAACTGCATCCACGAACCTGGAGGGCGGCGTCGACGACACGTACCAATTCGACTCCCCGACAAAAAAGCCTGCGCCTGCTCCCCAGCCTCTGCAGCGACATCAAGAAGAGGAAGAGGATCACGATGTAACTGTCGCGAGCACGAATACTTCCGGCTTTGAGAACTTTTCGTCCCCGACTGCAGCTGCAACACGACGAACTATTTCGCGCGCTGTTAGCATGGCGAGTCAGCCTGACAATCGCAACACAAGCTACGACGAGAGCGAAAAAGACGACACGGAACAGGAGAGCTCACAGGTATCTAGCGCTGGCGATAACGAGGCCCCTTTATCGAGAACACATTCCTTGTCCGAAAAAGTCGATGCGGGCAGCACCCCTGGTCAATCGCTTCGAAGCCGACGACCAAAATATTTGCGCAGTCGCTTTGGTAGCCAACGATCATCGACATCCTCATTTGCTACGAACCCCGAGTCTCACGAAGGCAGCGACATGACCGTTGGTCTTGGTACCGATTACGCTTTACAGTCTGGCGGTGCAGTCCCCGCAATTGGAATGCTACGAAATCCCAGCAACCCGATGCTACGATCCATCAGCATAGGGAGCATGGGAAGTGTTGGATCGGCATTTGGCGCTGAGGATTACACTGATACTTCGTTACCACAACTCGAACCGCTTCACGAAGTCGATAGTCCCGAACGGCAGCGACAAGACTTGCTAGAGACACCGAAGCCCTCTAAGGAAGGGTTCACTACAGCGCCTACAGATACGGTCATCGCGCGGCATGTTAGAAACGTCCAGGTACCCGAATCTTTGGCCAAGGAGTACAAGTACAAGGGTGGACTCGAAACACCACGGAAACAATCCTCAATCGCCATGGGTTCCGTCAATACTGCCCGATCGGGCAAAAACTTGACGCTCAAAGAACAGAGCAGTACGATTGAGAGGCTGTCAAAGGAAAACTTCGATCTCAAGCTCAAAGTTATGTTCTTGAGCGATCGCCTTGACAAGCTGTCAGAAGAGGGTATCAAGGAAATGATCTCGGAGAATGTTGACCTTAAGACTGGTCTTGCGGTACTCCAACGTGACAACAAGGTTTTGCGGAGGCGGGTCAAAGAATTGGAGAAGCAAGTCCGAGATGAGGGAGAGCGTCCGAGCACAGCGCACAGTGGTGCATCATCGACAGATCAGACGGCCCGAATGGGAGATGAAGAGCGAGAAGAAGAGCTCATCTTTTTGCGGGAGCGGGTTGAGGAGTATGCCACTGAGATTGAGCGTTTACGGTCCGAAAGTTTGACCAAGGAGAATGAGCGACGAAAGTTTGCGGACATCGTCAGATCTCTTGGTGAGCGAAATAGCGGGAACATGGAGCGAGAAGAAGAGGCCGATGTGTGGAAGGATCTTCTGGAGCAAGAGACTGCGCGCAGAGAACAAGCCGATGACGAGAATAAGAGACTACGGGAGGAGGTGTTCAAGCTAAAGCAGGACATGTCTAGCCTGACTAGCGGGGGAGGCTTACACCACACGACAAACATTTACAACATCACCAAGAAACATCGCGACGGCAATGCATCACCAGGTCGACCTGTATCTGGCCTCTCAGGCGATATGGAGAGCTCAAATGGCAATTTCAGTGCTGCGACCACACTCGTTGATGAACTGCGTCGCGAGAGTGAGCAGCTGCGTCATGAGAATGCTGAATTAAGACGTGAGGTTGGTGCGCAGACATCCATGCTGACTTCGAGGAACCGCGAAAAGGAGCGCCTCTACCAGGAGATTGAGGATCTCAAGATGGCTCAGCGACGAGGTCGGCCTGCCCCATCAACAATCGACAGTCTTCTCGAGCGATCGGCTTCACAGGTTGGCGGCATGGAGAGGCCTCAATCGCGGGGTAGCATGAAGACACGGACGCAGATTGAGGAGGAAGCCGACCGCGAAGAACTCGAGAACAAGATGAATGAGATGCGCGACAAGCTCAGTGAGGTCAAGCTGCGGAATCAAGAGTTGCAGCGCGAGCTTGAGATTTGCATGGAGGATTTCGAGGCTGCTATTGGCGACAAGCGACAGGCTGAAGAAGCAGCGATGACTCTGCAGGAGGACCTCAACAATGCGATGAACGACCTTGTTGCTTTACAATCCGAACGCGACGAAGCTCTCCGTGAGCAGAACGAGATGGAGAGCGAATTTGAAGCGCTACGGAAGGAGGCTCAAGAGGAGATTGATGCGTTGGAGTCCGAGGCCGATCAACAAGCTGAGGAGATGCAACGAGTGCAAGCAGATCTACAGGACCGCTCAGAAAACTTTGACGCCTTGCAGGAAGAGATGCGCAAGATGAGCGAAGCCTTGATACGACTTGAAGACGACCAGGAGAACAAATTGCGACGCATCCAACAGCTCGAGCAGGAATTGGACTCGTCGAACAAGGAGCTTGAAGAGCTGGAGCAGAAGCTCATGGAAGCGAACGACAAGAACCAGCGACTTTCAGTACAGCAAGAGTCGTCACAGGGAGAGATTGCATTCCTTCGAGAAGAGCAAGAGACCGACAAGATACGCATCGGCGATCTTGAAGCTGCGATGGCCAACGCTGAACAGAGCATCCGCGAAGAAAAGGAACGAGTCAAGGAATTGGAGAACCGTCTCCAACAAGAGCGACACCAGCGGGAGATCGTGGCGGACCAGGAGAAGGAGGAGGTCCAGCAGTTTGTCAATGAGCTTAACCGGGAAGCGTCAGCGGCCAAGGATGAGGCCCGTCGTCTGCGTAAGAACTTGACGTCGAGAGAGGTTGAGGCGACAGAGTGGAAGGAGAGGTTGATGGAGCTTGAGAATAATCTTCGTGAAGCTCTTGGTGACCTCAACGGTACCCGCTCTTCGCTCCTCAAGGTGAATTGTTTCGTCTCGTATTTGTGGGGGATGTACGCTAACAGTCTTAGTCAATTGCCAAGTTGCAGCGGGAGCTTGAGAATACGATCCGCGATCTGGATGCTAGCAAAGCAGCTCTTGTGGAGAAGGATCGTATCATCAAGATGCGCGATTCGCTACTCGAGTCTCATGCCCTCGAGAGTCGCAAACTGGCTGAGTTACTCGACAAGGAGCGCATTGCCCACCGCAACACAAAATCGCAGTATGACACGTTCCAGAAGTCGCATCAGCACCTTACCCGTACTGCAAGTAGTCAAGATGTTCGCATCGCTGAGCTCGAGACGAACAAGAGTCAAGATCGCAGGAGGATCGCACAGCTTGAGCAGTCGATGCGCGATCAACTACAAGAGCGCAATGAGCTACTATTGCAGCTTTGGCACAAGCTCAGTAAATTGTGCGGAAGGGAATGGGTCCACGGCAACTCTCTCATCGACCGCCAAGTCCTCCCTTCAATCGAAGTCATCGCCAACCGCCTCCCCAGCTTCACAAAGAACCTGATGGCCGCCGTCAAAGCCATCGAGAACATGATCGGCTCCTTCGAAGTGCGCATCAAATCCGTCGAGCGCGACCTCCACAGGGAGTATCAAACCCTCGAGTCCAACCTCGAAGTGCGCACCAAGAAACTGGACCGTCTTGAAACCATGGTTAGAAACTCGGTCGCTTCAGGATCCCTCAGCCACGACGCAAGGTACTCCCGCCTAGAAGAAGCATTTCGCCAGCTAAAAGTCGAAAACGCCACGCTCCGCACTGCAAACGACGTGCGCGCCCGAGCCTCATACTCCAACACCGAATTAGTTCCTCACTCACCATCACCCTCCGTCCCCCGCGGACCCAATGACCAACGCACAAGCCGTTCTAAATCTCGCTCAACCGTTACGCGCGCACACACCACCACCGCACTACCAGGTTCTTCAGCAGGTGGCTTGGGGCTCCGCGACATGGCTGCACTGAGCGAAGAGAATAACGGCGCTGCAAACGATAACAGGTGGTTGTTTAGACTGCGCGACATGGAGTACAAGCTCAAGATGGAGCGGGAGGGTCGGAACCAGGATAGACATGCTGCGAGGCAGAGGCTGGGAGGGCTGGAGATGGAGAATAGGGACTTGAAGGAGAGGATGAAGAGGGCTCTGGGGGACCTGGATTGAACAAAAAGCGTGGAGTTGATGGGTGCAAGGGTGGTTAATTATTAGCATAGATGGGAGCTAGGTGTTGATTGTGTATAACTGGACTGCATGGCTTGTATAAACTAAGTATGAGTATTCTTTTGTTGGTGTTGGGGAATATATTTGGGTATTATGATTACTGATGTTGGCGATGCTGAAGTGGTGATGGTGAATGTATTTACTGGGTGTGCTGGTAGTGGGGCCTCGGGGGATAAGAAAACAGCGAACCTTACTGTGGGAAGTCAAAATAAACTCATCCAAAGGCATCCTAAACTTAGCAAAGAGCCCCCTAAGTTTAGGCTAGATTTACCTAAGTATTTCTATCGCTTAGGGTCAAGGTCCTGTATTCCTAGTGGGGTTGGCGCTGTAAGTACGGGCGACACTGAAGAGAGGCAAGAAAGCTGAGGATCTCTTATCTTAGTGATGAAGACCTTGGTAGACTTGAAGTAAGTATATCTTGTTGAGTCGAGACCAGTCAGTTTACTTGGCAGCTATTTAATGTCAGAAGTTTGAGGGCAGTAAGTGAGTGACGTGCTCTTTGGGTCTTGAAGTTAGGGACGCGATATAAGCAATAGGAATACTGATGTAGATTGAAGCCAGCTCGAGAGAGTTTGGGGTACTTTACTTGGGTCTCTAAACGGAGCTTTTGTCTCTGTCACTGGTACCTTATGCCTTCTTTTGCTGAGGACAGTTGAATGCCGTGGTCAAGAAAGACCTTCTGAGGTTAACCCCACACTGAACAAGGTTCTTATTCCCCGAAGCTGGGGAAGAATATTTCTTGGTTTTCGAGGTGTATTGCGGAATGTCCGAATGGGGTAAGACCGCGTTCTCCTCAGTTCGATATAAGATCCAACACCATTATCTTGTCACCATTCTGTATCGTCCTCTATCTTATCACCATCTCCTCATCACTCCCATCGTATCTTACAAAATATTCCCATCAATTTCTGGTATCTTTTGACGCCGTCAAAATGCTCCGCGCATCGCTCGCCAAGCCCTCACCCCCTGTCCTCCGCCGCTGCATGACATCGCTAGCCTCCAAAAAAGAAGGCGACATCTCGGATGCATTTATGTCGATGTCCGGGGCCAAGCGCGAGCCTTTACCCGATCGATATCGTCAGCTGAAAGTTAAACTCCTGCAAGGTCGGGAAGATAAGATTGTTCAGTCGTGGAACAAGCTACTACGTGAGTTGAAGCGGGATAATGAGATTGTTGCCAAGAAGGGGCCGGGTGTTGTACCACAGATTGAGTTTAAGGATCTTGAGAGGAGTAGTGATGCGCTGAGGGAGGAGGTTAGGAAGAGAGGTGTTGTTGTGGTGAGGGGTGTTGTTCCGGAGGGTGAGGCGAGGGCGTATAAGGCTGAGGTGGAGGAGTATGTTGCTAGGAACCCATCTACACGAGGTATCTACCCCTACACTCCGCTCGTCAATTGACTTGGACTAACAAATACAGCATTTCCACCTCACGATCCTCAAGTCTACGAATTATACTGGTCACCACCCCAACTCAAAGCCCGCTCACACCCCAACTTCCTCGCCGTCCAACACAACCTCATGTCCCTCTGGCACACCACCACTCCCACATCAATCTCACTCTCCCAGCCCTTCAGCTACGCCGACCGTCTTCGCATCCGCCAACCGGGCGACGCCAGCTTCGCTCTCGGTCCCCACATCGACGGCGGAAGCGTCGAGCGCTGGGAGCCAGAAGGCTACGGCGCAGGGCATGTCTTCGATTCCATCCTCCAAGGAAACTGGGAATCCTACGATCCGTGGGACGCGAGCGGGCGTGTCGACGCTGTGAATAATCGGTACAATGGACTAGGTGCTTGTTCGATGTTTAGAATGTGGCAGGGGTGGATGAGCATGAGCCATACTAAGCCTGGGGAGGGGACGTTGTTGGTGAATCCGCTGGTGAAGCTTTCTATGGCGTATGTGCTGCTGAGGCCGTTTTTTAAGGCGAGGAATGAGACGTCGGGGCAGGGGTTTTTGGATGAGGGCAATTGGGAGTTGATGAGGGATGTTGATAGTGAGTTGCAGGGTGCGACGCCGGGGACGGGACAGGAGTTGACGGGGGAGTTGCATCCGCATTTGGAGCTTGAGAAGACGATGGTTCACGTTCCTGAGATACGACCTGGAGATTTCGTAGCATGGCACTGCGACAGTAAGTCCCTTCCACCCGTCCCCGAATTACCATCGGTATTAACCAACGCAGCAATCCACTCAGTCGACAAAGTACACGCTGGCACAGCAGACTCTTCGGTGATGTACATCCCCATCTGCCCGATTACAGCGCAGAACGCAGAGTACATGGTGCGCCAGCGCGAGGCCTTCCTCCGTGGCACGCCGGGACCGGATTTCCCTGGCGGTGCGGGGGAGTCCGGACATGTGGGGCGGGGCACGGAGGAGATGCTGGACGGAGCGGCTCGTCGGGCGATGGGCCTGAGCGCGCTGAGGACGGAGGGGGAGGATGAGGGGGAGGGGGATGTTGTTAGGGAGGCGAATCGGATCCTTGGGTTTTAATTGATGGCCTCGAATGGGTTCTTGTCCATTATTTCGTCCGTCACGGTCATCTCTTTGGTTACCTGTCATTTCTTGTTACCGGCTATTTCTGCTGTCGTATTTGCCGGTCATTTCTTTGGTTCCCCGTGTCTCACTCTGATCAGGTAGTTTGTAATCAACTCTGGTTTGTAAGCCAATGTTTCATGAATCGTGCGATATTCGACCGTTTAGAACACTTGTTCAACGCACGTCCAACGAAAGCACCCGTGGCCCTTAACCCGCACGGATGTCGGACAGCGATGATCCGGAGACGTTTAGCGTTACTGCCAGTCTCCGCAATGGCCCTCAATGGTCCTCAATGGATCCATTACTAATCGAGGAAGCATCTAGAGTCTTCAAACGGGTCGATCTGAGGGGGGGAAACTGGAAAGGTCCCATTAGTAAAGCAGGGCAAGCGGTGAAGACGGTGGAGAAGGGTTGAGGTCGTCTTGAAACGAGGGAGAGGAAGAGATATATATACCCCATAGACATCGCCTCTCGGATTGTTCGGACAGACAAGCTTCATCACGCAATACACTACTATACCCAATTCACTCTACCTTGACTCTTCACTACTACCATCAAGGTTTCACTGCCCATCATGAGCTACACACTCTACGACGCCGCCATCCTCCACACCAAGGAAGCCCTCAACTCCTTGTCCTCGATCCTCAAAAAGGCCGAGTCCCACGCCAACGCATCCTCATTCCCCACCGCCAAACTGGCCCCTGACATGCTGGACCTCAGCTTCCAGGTCTTCTTCACCACCGACACAGCGCAGAAGATTGTCGCGCGCACAACCGGCAGCGAGCCGCTTACCCTGTCTCGCGACGAGTGCACTACATTTGAGCAGTTCCAGGCTCGTATCGCGCAGGTTCTCGAGGTCGTTGAGAAGGCTGACCGTGAACTTGTTGAGAAGCGTGGTGCTGAGGTTGTGACTATTGGGCTTGGGCCGGGCAAGAGTGCGGATATGAAGGTTAGGGATTATGTGCAGGGATATGGAATTCCTAACGTTTTCTTCCACTTGACGACTGCGTATGCGATTTTGAGAAAGGAGGGTGTTGAGTTGGGGAAGCAGGACTATATCGGTTCTTTCATGAACCAGTATTTCTAAGCCTGGGCATTGGTTGAGCTGATGTATTGGGATTAATAAAAGTGATTTGACGTTGACTGAGGCTGCATGAATGAGAATGATGAGGTGACTGTTAGAAGTGACTAAGATTAAACACTTATAACAACTGACTTTTTAGAAAAAGTTTGCATTAAACTTGAGATAATTTGATCAATTATTCTCAGTTCTTTGATGCCCTCAAGCTTTTGTGTCGATGCGTACTTGATTGGTTCATGATAAGTTCAGGGTAGCTGTACGGAGTAGCTGAAACTGTAGTCAAGCTGTCACACAAGATCAGATCCATTTGTCATCCTTGCTCGCCCCTCCATTTCCCGCCGCACTAATTCCGCCACTCCATCTCCATCTCCATCTTCAATTCAGCATCTTCATTACCCGTCTTCCTCACCAAAATGGCTGCACACTGGTGGCTCCTCCGCGCAATCCAATCCTTCGAAGTCCGCCTGCCCTCCCTGCCCTCCCTGCCCTGATCCCCCAATCACTAACAAATCTCAGGATCATATCGTCGCATCCGTACGCCTCCCGGCCTCACCCTCTACGTTCCTCACTAACAACCACGACTTAGATCCTACGACAACCAGGTTTCCACCGCGCAGTAACGCGCATTCACAAGACCATCCACGAGAAGCAGCACGGACGAAATCCGCACGAGCCTTTGGCACCGGGCGAAGCGACCGCGGATCCGAATACAGCTGGGAAGAACTCGGAGTTTGCGAAGCATTTTCTGGATGAGATTAAGAATCAGTTTCGGGGGAAGCCGACGGATATAACGAGGAAGTGAAAGAGATGGATTGATGATTTTATGATACCCTGGTTAACTGATGATTGACGATTGGATGCGATGGGGGGAGGTATAAGAGTCGGATTGAGGATGTAGATGGGGGAATGGAACAGGCGAATACCAGTCGACTTGTCCCTACGACACGGACCTCGAATGCTACAACCACACGCATGCCGTGGGATCCTGAAATTGTCACGAGGAGATGGATAGTATTTATTGAGGACGACTAAGTCACTCGGTCGAACCGAGCAGAACTGATCCTTCCTCCAAGCCATTCGTCTCAGCACAATGATCTGCGACCGACACGCCGCAAAAGACGGCGATTTTATTGCTGATGGACCTTTACCTGTCTGCGCCATTAGCGAGATCCTTTGGAAACAAGAACGGTCACTTTACTGTACAATACCGCGCCTACGGGCTGCCAATCATACCGATTACCGCTGCATATCTTTCCATCATTGCTGAATCGTCTACTATTGCAAAAGCCATGTCCACCTTACGGATTACACGGCAGACAACACGCCACCATGTTCATATCCTTCCCAAGTAACGCCGATAACTGCCCCCATTTCTCCATGTTCACCCTGTGTCGCCTTAATCGACGAAGTATTGGCGTAGTGTGCTGGGTATGTGTACTCGTGGTGTCGTCGAGAAGAGGGACGATCTCGACGCTGGCATCTTTCGATGATGACTTCAACATGGTGACTAATGTTTGAGAGCAAATGCATTCCAAACCAGCAACAAAAGCCAGTTTTATAGCCCAAGTGTTTGTCGCTGACCGTGAGCTTCTGTCATCTCACCCGTGGTCATCGTCTTACCAAAAACTCTGGAAATAGCCGCGCCGAGTATCACCACCAAAGTAAGCTTTCAGCCGTCGCCAACGGGCGCACAACACCAAATCACCAACCAGTCGTCAAAGATCGCTGCCAATCGTAGCTGACTCTGAGCTGTCCATCTCACGACAGCGTAGCATACTGCCCCCAATCAACCCAGTTCATCGGCAGCCCGATATCCAGATTCGCCTCGAGCGCATCCTCCACAGCCCCCAGATTAAAACTCGGATCAATAGCCCCAAACACATCCGCCCCGGAAATCGCATCAATCAACGAAAAGTCCACGGCCTGCTCCACGCTCGGCACAGCGTTGACCATGCTCGGGTTCGTCACGGCCACCGGATTCGTCACAGCCACAGGATTCACCGTCGGCGGCGGTGATTCCCGCGTGAGCGTGTTAGCAGCGCGCTCCATCTCCTTGAGCACCCGCTCGCCCAGCCCCGCCACCACGTTGGCGCTCCAGAAGTAGTCGCCGAATTTGCGGAGCATCTCGCAGTTTCGGCGGAATGCGTGCATGGCGCGCGAGCGGAACATGGGCAGGCGGGAGTGGCGCATCTTGCGGTACTCTACGCTTAGGGCGAGACAGACGGCGTAGGGGACGAAGGGCATGGGGGAGAGGTGGTCGCGTAGGACGGCGCAGGCGATGCGTTCTGCTGCGAGGGAGCGACGGGCGTTGGCGGATGGTGGAGGGAGGGTTGATGCTGCTGTGAGTGTGCCTGGTCGTGGGAGACGACATGATAGGATGATGACGGCGTGATAGAATGTTTCAATTGTTGCTGTGGTCATTAGACATGTAGTTGACTGAATGGGAGACTTACCGATTAGTGAGCCCGGTACTTTGAGCGCATCGGCATTGACGATCATGGCCTCGAGAACCGGAAGATCGATATAAGCAATCTTGTCCAAGCCGCTCGCCTCAGCACTCGGTCCCGGACGATACAGCTCAATGACCTGATCCAACCACTGCACCACACTCAAGAACAGCCTAAAGCACGGTGGTCGCTTCCTAATACACCCATCCAGATTCGCGCCTATATCCCTCTCATGCATAAGACACGGCCTCCCATACACCGCGGCATTAATCCGATCAACCGCCCAAACCGCACAGAACAGCGTTTCCAGCTCCTCACTGTTGGGCCCGTCGTATCTCAACAAGTGAAGACCAAGCGTTTGGATGTGGTGAATAGCGCGGCCGCCGAGTTGCGCGGGGAGGTCTGCTTCTTCGGAGGAGTTGGGCTGGGTGTAGAGGGATAGGAGGATGAAGGCGCGGATGTGAAGGACTCTGTCTGTTATGATGCTTGTTTCGAGGATGGCGCGGACGGCGGAGGAGACGGATTGCATGAAGTCTTGGCAGGGGAGGAGATCATCGCCTTTGTTCTGGAGATGTAAATACAGCGCCATGCTTGGGTCTGTGGATGCAGCGAGACATATGAGTTGTTTCAACACCACACTCGTGGGTTCATCGCCCTCTAGCGCAGTCTCCGGTATAATCGGCATGATGGGATGAATCTTTTCCAGATAGAGTGCTTTTAGTTTGAGGTAGTCTTGATGTGGCGGAAGACACGATAGACAATGCTCCTTGACAAACGGTAGTAAGAACTGGTCCATTATGGGCGGCGGCCGAGAAGTGATGAATTGGCTGGCTTGGCCAGGATTATTCGAAGAGAGCCATATTCCTACATCTCCTTTCTGCGATGTCTCGCGGACGGATGCTGAGCCTGTGGCTTCCATGAACATGCCCTCTGGGTTGAGATCCCCCACGAAGCGGGAAGATTGATTGGGCGTGCTTCCTGACTCGCGCCTTGGAGTTGGCGCAGCAGGACTTGCATTTGCGGTTGAGTTTGCATATTGAAGCGATGAGTCTGGGAGAGCAGTCCGTTGTGTTGGTAAGGGTAGTGATCTGGTGTTGTTAATTGAGGGAGTGCCCAGAGTAGTAGTGGTGGCCCACTCACGTTGACCGGGATGTCTCATCTTCTTCCACGGGAGGCGAAGTCTCATCGACCGCATCTTCAGCATGAACGCAGCGCCTCTACTCAATCAGCCCCCCACTCTCACTCTCACTATTCCCGGGGTGTGTCAGCGAGTGCTCACCTTTTTCTTGCGACATGAAGCACAGGCGTGCTGGACCTGTTTGCGCTTCACGGGGAGACCGCCGCGCGAAGGGTCTGAGGCGACGAATTTGACATGTTTTGAAGGAGTGGGCATTTCGTCTGAAGCATGTGAGTAAGTGCGTCAGTGAGAGGATTGGATGCTTAAAGTTAGTGGGCTAAGGTAAAGGACGCGTCGGTGAGGAATGGGAAGGGGATTAGTCAGCTCGGTAAGATTTGGTTGGAGGGCAACACCATGAGTTGGGTATCACGAGAATATGAATGGAGTGGTTTGTGTAGCGCAAGAAATGCTTGGAATGTATTTTTAGGAGTGTGATGGCTATGATAGAGAATGTGAAATGTGACTGATCGGTGGGAGGAGGCCTGGGACCCGAGCGTCTGGGTAAGCGCCCGGAAGGCGATTGTGATGGAACTGTAATTGCAGTTTGGGAATGGCTTCGATTGTCCTGCCATTTACGGAGGGAGGGATGGATCTTGGCTGTCAGATCGACCGGGTGGCGGATCATCCCGTACCTCAACACCCTCACAATCACTAATATCGGGCATAATACAAACAGTGAATATCTCGATAATTGCAATTCAATATGCAACAATCATTCAATAAATGCGACGCAACATCGTCGCACAACATCGTCAACATCAACAGATCACCCGTTGCCCCTTCAATCACCCCCGAAATCTTCAGTGGACCCCCCCAAACAAACAAGCACCGTGAATGCGCAGGCCCAAAAACACGACCGCTGCCACCAAAAAACAAGGCCTGAATTCACGGCCCCATAACAATTCTCCAGTGACCGTTTTGCGAGACCCTGCATGTACTGAGAACCATTGGCCCTCGTTCTCTGCGAGGTTACGCGCTAGGCTGTAAGGGGGAAAAGGTAAACATTATGCCTGGAGGTCGTGTAAATGATGGCCTGGGGGATGTTTTTGTTATGCTGGAGCTGTATTTTTTAAATGCGAGGGGTTCGCTGTTTTGTTGATTTGTTATTCATATTTGCTCACTTCATTGGACTTGTTTTATTCAGGTTTGTGGTCTTTATGAGTCGTTTTTGTAAACTGCTTGACGTCTCATTCAATCGACATACTCACTCATCATGGACGACATTCATCTCCCCATCGCAATAAGACGGTCCCGTCGCAGCAGCATCAAACCAGAACCAGACATGCCCTCATCCCCAATGCCCTCCAAGACCCCCAAGCGCTCCTCCCGACGAGTTCGCTTCTCCGACCCAGGCGCCTCTTCATCCGGCTTAACCCCCATGGTAAACCGCTTCACCGTCGCAACACCCAAGCGCCGTCGTCACTCATCCTTACCTGCCCAAACAACCCCCAGCACAATCCGCTCAAGTCCAGCGCTCCCTGAAAGCGGCGAAGTCACCTTTCTGCCGTTGCGACAAGTCCTCGACGGTCGCGTGCAGCGAAGAATTCGTCGCAATGGTCTGAGCGAGGAGATGAACACAATTCAACAGGAAAAGCGCCGTCGGAACCAAGAAGCAAAAGAGGAGATTGAAAAGTTGAGAAACGAGTTGAAAGCGCGTGATCGCGAGATTTATGAATTGCAGAATGCGACTATCGTTATTGACACAGATCGCATCTGGGATCTTGAGAAGCAGATCCAAGATCTTCAAGATGAGCTGACTAAACGATCAGGCCGCGCTATGGATCAGAGCAGAGGGTATAACTGGACTCTTGCCGCGCGGGAGAAGTTTTCGCAGGATTTCATGGACATGTCGCCTGATGAGGATCAGTTTGGGGATGAGACTATGGCGCAGTTCATTTGTAGCACGCCTTCGAGGGCGCGTACTTCGTTCATGACGCCGCCTGCTACGAGTCCTACTGTACCTGGGACGCCGATTTTTGAACCGATGGAGACAACGGCCATGGCTGGTGTTCAGGCATGTCTGCCGGATCCTAAGCAGCTACAGTTGGAAGAGGAAGTGTCGTCGCTTCAACTGGAGGTGGCAAAGTTGACCGACACTCTTGAATCTTACAAGACTCTCAGCGGACGCCTTTCCGACAAGTTATCAGACTTTACACCCCGGGATCAATCAGGCCTTGAGGCACAGATTGACGCCATGCTCCAGGCAATGTCCGACAGAACATGCGCCCTGCAAACCCTCACATCCTCCATCACAAAACTCGGCTTCACTGGCTCCGACGCCAGCGAGATGATAACAACCCTCATCACCAACTTCCGCGCCGCGCGGTTAGAGCTCGAGTACCTAACTCCCGGGGAAATCACCCTCCCGCTATCATCCCACGGTGCAGAAGTCTTGGATCTCATGCTCACGCGTTTACGCGACATGGCGAAGCGCGCGAAAGAGGATGAGGATGCCATAGATGAGTATCACGAGATCGAGCTCTCTCTACGGAAGCAACTTGATGCAAGAGTCACAGTCATGGATGGGCTTAAAGCAGAGATGGGAAAGGCTGAGAAGCTCATCAGTGACAAGATTGCGAGGATTAGAGAGCTCGAGGTTGCGAATCAGAGGCTCAAGGGTGCTGTGGATGGGTATATCCGCGATATTTCAGAGCTGGAAGATCTTGTTCAGCGAATGGAGCGCGAAGCACACGATACCAATGATGAATACGCCGTGCAACTGGAAGTCAAGCACAAGATCCTCACCCGCAAAGAAGACACCATCGCCTCCCTCGAAAGCAAACTCTCATCCGCGCTCACCCGCTCCACCGATCTTCAAGCCCAAATGCTCACTCTCCAAACAACCAACACACAAACCATTTCAGAACTCAACAGAAAGCACGGCTCAGCACTCGCAGCGCGCGACGCCAGCGTTCTCAAGTACCGCATTGAAATCGACAAGCTGAATGAATCTCTGCGCTCAGCACATGATAAAATCTGCGGTCTGCGCGTTGAAAACGGTGGTTTGAAGAGGCAAGTTGATGAGGAGAGGGTCAAGGCGAAGGAGGTTATTGATGCGATGAAAGAGGAGTTGGAGAGGGTTGTCAGGATGAGTCAGGAGTTTTTGACGCCGAGAAAGGAGGAGGAAGTGGTTGTTCAGGGGCAGGGGGTTAGGAGGGTGAGTAAGAGGTTGAGGGGGAGGGATAGTGGGATGGGGTTGTTGGATGAGGAGGAGGAGGAGTTCTTTTGAGGGACATTCATTGCATTTTCCTTTGTATGGCATATTATTATTTAATTCATATTCATATTCAAAGTGAGAATGAGGTTGGCCGTGATGACTTGCCTTTCTGAGTAAGTACCGATTCGATAGCCGACGAATACCGATCTCCACACCAACCTAACCAAGCCAATCTAATCAATCACCCTCCTTTTCATTTTTTTTACTCACTCGGAATTACCGTCCGAGTTCGGCCGCTCGAAACCGCTTATCAAGATCCAAATTCATCTCATTAATCTCGCATCCCTTTCACTCCCCAGACCCCAGACTCTCTCACCATCACACACTAACATATAATATCACACATACACCATAATGACAATACTCGTCCTCCGTCCTGCTTTTAAACATCCCCTCCGCCACATCCAACGGCGCTTCCAATCCTCACCCCCTAAAAAAGACCCTGTTCCCGTACCCGCCACCGTCGCGCCCCTGCCGTTATGGCAGCGCCTCGGCCCTTTGACAACGGCTGTGCAGGCTTATGCGCGTGCGCAGAATAAGAGTCCGTATAAGACGCAGGTTGCTACTGCGGTGGTGATTTACATCGCGGGGGATTTGAGTGCGCAGTATGTTAGTGGCAATGAGTATGATCCTGTGAGGACGTTGAGGAATGCGGTTATTGGGTGTGTTGCTGCTATACCGAATTATAAGTGGTGAGTCTTCCCTTTTCTTTGTTTCAGTGAGAGAGTATAAGGGAAGTTAGAGTTTCGTACTGATATTCTGTTCAGGTTCATGTTTCTTTCACATAACTTCAACTACTCCTCCCGCCTGCTCTCCCTCGCCACAAAAGTAACCGTCGGCCAAGTCGTCTTCACGCCAATCTTCAACACGTATTTCTTCGGCGCCCAAGCTCTACTTTCTGGATGTGACATTCCAGGCACAATCGAGCGTGTCAAAGACACAGTGCCAACCAGCATCATTAATTCTTGCAAATTATGGCCCATGGTCACGGCATTCAGTTTCTCGTTTTTGTCGATTGGGTGGCGGCCTTTGTTCCATGGTGTGGTGGCCGTTGGGTGGCAGACGTATCTGAGCTTTTTGAATAGGATGGCTGAGGTTAAGGAGAGGGAGAGGCATGCGAGGGAGGGTAAGATGGAGGTTGGAGAGAGGGTTGGGTATACTATTGCCGAGGCTGCCTGAGAACGGGCAACGTTTCTTTTGTTTGGGTTTGGGATAGACTTGGTTTGATAGATTAGACATAGATGGCGTTCAGGACAAAACGACAGTTTTTATGTTTTCGTCCCTTGTTTTACTAAAATATCCAGTAGTATAGGAGTTTGTTAATAATCAACATGTCGCTGTTGAAATATCTGTCAACCGAATAGATCCTAAAGGCCTCGATGGTGTCCTTGCTAAGTTCAGTGATAAACTGGCAATGCCGGACAGGACACTTCAGCGAGATAAGAGAGACCTTGCCTTGTTCAAGTATCAATATGTGAAAAAGTGACGCAAGTTTCGAAACTTGAGACTTGACTAATATATCCTTGATTTCGAAGTCGTGTCGCCGTCCTGACCAGCTTTGTCTAGGGTACGTGGGTTCAACACTAAACTAATGTAATGCCGGAACCATGGTCTTGATGCCCTACTTGTTTCACCTTATGATTCATGCTCGCAGCTCGTCTTTACTATCGAGTGCTGGAATCACTCATTGTATTTAAAAAAAAGGCTAGGAATGAGACTTTCCCTGCTCAGATACAAAAGTAGTTTCCTGTAAGCCACGGCGCTAATCACACATTCAATAGCGAACACGCTATTAACATTCCTCCTGCACATCTCAGCTCAGCCAGCCCGAAACAAAAACATCAGCTCTCCACTTCCCCACGAGATTTCCATCTTCAGAACCCCAGGGGTCGGCCCGGGGCGCCCTGCATGGTCCCGGTCCATCTATATCATCAAAACGGCTCACTGTCCCGTTCGGAGGCGAATCAAGCGAATGCCGAGTCGCCGCCACGGGTACCAAGCGCACCAGCTGAAATTCCGATGGTGCGATGCTCGTGGGCCATGTTTCGGGGGGTGTTCTCCTTTGAGTCTAAATCGCGGTAAAAACCATCCCTGAATAACGGCAAGGCGTTCGATATCACAAAGTATGCGCGGTGTGAAATGTCCTAAAAGTGATGGCGCTTGGATTTCATTTGCTGGTGACTGCTGTAAGTTTGCAATTATCGTGTTCTAATGTTCAGGTAGCCACTGGACTTTCAGCTGGCGATAGGCAAAGACACGCAGAAAATTATTGAAGTGAATTCGAGAGGGAATAGACATCAAAGAACTCTCACCTCATTGTGAAGGCTTCATATTTGATTTGAAGGGGACAAGGTATGAGAGTTGACTATATATTGCTGGTCCATCTCGTGCCATATCCCAACATCCTCATCAGCAACAACCCTTCAATCCCACCAATTGCCTCTTCTATTCTCCCAGAACCCTTTCCACTTTTAGTCCTTACAATGTTCGTCTACGAAGGCCGTCTCGACTGGAAGCCCTACGGTGATAACGAGACCTTCGTTATCATCTTACCTGATGGTCCAGTCCGTGTCGGCGACACCGCCTACCTCTTCTCCCAATGGACCAAAGACGCGCAGGGCACCAAGAAGGCCAACTTCTTCCAAAAGTCTGCCATCGAAAAAGTCTCCAAGACTCCCAGCGGCGATGACACCTTCATCGCAAAGGCTTCTTACTACAGCTGGGAGATCACGTCCCGCGACATCTACGGCAAGCTCGACGTCGTTATGTCGAACCCGGCGGGTGCCAAGAGCAGCATGTCGTTCAAGCGCATCTGGCAATCCAAGGGCGAGTAGGCCACTGGTGCTGCTAGAATCTGGACTGGCAAGATTTCTTGGTCCAAGTATGCTAGTGATGAGATGAGCATTTTCATCGTCCCGGAGGGGTTCGGCGATGGAAAGCCTGTTCTTTCGCTTTGGCAGTGGACTCACGATGATACTGGTACTGAAAAGTCTCCGTCCTTCCGCGCCGAGTCCCAGAAGATGCTTCCTGGTGCTGGAAAAGGCGTCAAGTTCTCCTACCATTCGTACTACGATATTACGTGTACCTGGGATGAGAAGACAGAGAAGCTTGCTGTCCACATGAAGGGACCTGAGGCGAACCAGGATCTTGGCGAGTACACTTTATCTGCTTTGATTGATCGCCACTCCCAGTAAGTCTGAGGCCACAGGCTCATTCCAATGCTAACCGCCATCTAGTGGCTGGACCCCCCCGGAATATTCAACCCCCGACAAGGCCGAGGTCGAAGTCCGTCTTCCCCAGCCTCAACCGTCTGTTCCTCGCATTCTTGGACCCCTTCCTTTCCCCAAGAATCTCATCGACACTCTGCGACATACCATCGCCTTTGCCGATCAGGCCGGCTACCTCGCCAAGTATGCTGAGGATGTAAGCAGCCACTATTAGCTTAGCTTCATTACTGTTGACTAACTACGAATGCAGCGATTCAAAGCACTCGATGCAGACTTCCATGCTCGAGGTGAACAGCTCAACGCCGCTACCACTGAGAACGACGAGCTCAGGAAGGAGATCAAGAAGCTTATCGATGATCTCAAGGTCGAAAAAACCAAGACCGGTGATCTGACCAACAGACTCGCCGACGCTCAAGCTGCCCATGCTGCCGATCTCAAGGAGAGAGACGAAAAGCTCGCCAAAAGCAAGAATCATGATATCGAAGACCACAAGGCCATGACGGAACTGGCTGCCCGGATCGAATATGAGCGAGCTTCCAAGGCCGAGGTGCAGAAGAACCTTGACCAGACGACGACTGATCTCAGAGCCGCCGAGGCTCGCCTTAAGACTGAAGCCATCAAGATTGTTGCTCTCACTGCTCGTATCGCCACTCTCGAAGCAGAACTCGAAATTGAGAAGCGAGAGGGTGAGAGACTCCGCGGTGAGAAAGGTGATGAGATCAAAAGGCTCAACAGCGTCATCGAGACCAAGGAGAAGGCGTTTCTCAAGCTCCAGGAGGAGATGAATGAGAAGGCTAAGGAGCTACGGACTCACATGCATGAGGGTCATGTTACACCTGCTCCTGCTCCTACTGTTGTTCCTGAGCCTAAGCTACGCTTCAAGTGCAACATTCGAAGTGAAAGCTCCAGAGGCAACAGTAATGTCTTCTTCGACCTCAACGGCGCAGGTGGCCAGAACCCCCCAGTCCATGCCATGTAAGTGTCATAGCATCAATAATACACGATAGCAGCTGACATCTGTGAGTTCCGATGGAACGTACAAGTGGAACTCCAACCAGATCTGGGAGATCTTCTCAGTCCCTGGCTCCAACACCCGCATCATCATCAAGAACGCGGGCAACAGCTTTGTCCTCTTCTCAACTGGTAAGTACACAACTCCACAGAATAGATCAGATTACTTACAAAGGATATAGGACACGGAAAGAACGTCCAGTGCGAGAAAAACCGCGATGTCTCTGACCTTGCAGCTCAGTGGGATCTTGAAGGCGCGACAGTCGACAACGTCAACGACAACACGCAAGTTCGGTAAGTGGCACAACATCTCACATATGAAATACAAGCTGACGAGGGTTTTAGCTTCCGCAATGCTAAGGATGGGACGTACCTTGATCTGTCTGGTGGAAACATTGCTAACCACACGGCTTTCCTGACCTACAACGGCCATGGTGGTGCGAACCAGGCTTTCAAGCTTTGGAAGCACTAGGACTGGGGTTGCAGGGACACGGACTTTTATTTCTACTTGGTACAGTTCGTTGAAATTTCTTAGTGAGATTGAATTGTTGAGTGCTTATCCTCGATTGGTTTCAATGTATTCGGGATATTCATCCAAGTCACGCAGTTTTCCTCTGTTTTAAGTGTTTTACCCTGTTGCAAAGAGATAAACGACCTCGAGGGTGGCTTACATAACTAAATTGATTTACCATGCCCATTATTTATATATCAATTTCTTTAGAGTGCTGTCGCACAGTCATCGCTCCTTTGGCAACAGGCAATACTGTCAATTCCAGGGTAGGCCTCTGATTTTAGTTTAATGTCTTCATTGTTCCCCCATAAGGCCCCGAGCTGCAGCGTACCCAGATGTTGATCTTAGAGGTTCATTACGACGGGAACAGCGGCACCTACCCCAACTGTTACCTGGTCTTAGAAGCTGTTGTAAGAATCCTACGCAACACAGCACCATTGGACTTTGGTTGCTGACCCGTGACAAAACTTCGTATCCTTGACTTGTTGGCTCCTTCGAACCATTTTGTTCGCTTTGACACCTAGCAGGGCGGGGTAAAGAAACGTAGAGTCAAGAGAGGTATTGACAGGTCAAATATTGGTCTGAGCGGCAGGATGGATGTCAAGAGTTAAAAGCGGGAAGCTGAAAAACATGCTTCCGGTCAAGATCGGCCCACCCCAATAGAGGTCGTACATCAGCTAATGAAAAGCGAAGATAGCTCTATAACGTGATAATGGGAAGCCCTGTGGTTATTGCCGCTGCCACCAGAGACCGATCAAGAATAGTTTAGTTTGTCTTAGATGACTTCACCATGACAAGAACTGTCTCGGCAAAAGTCAGAGCAGCATATCTGTAATTATAGAGTAAGAAATTGTAGTAGGGCGAGAGGAGAGAAGCTGTCAACTCAGCCGCAAGGGTCAGTAATAATCACCATGGGAACTTGCCGCTCTGAATCATCAAGTCGGAGCAGTGCCGGTCGGGCCGGGCCCGTGCAGATTGCTTAGTCCTTGGCCTTATATGAGAATAACATAAATCAGTCTCGGGACTTTTGCAAGTGCCGCTGTGTACCCGTAGTGACGACTCCCGCTAGGCAACAACATGGCTATCTGTTCAAACTGAGCAATGCAGCCGACAGTTCTACCTTCGCCCGGGCGGAGCTGGCTCTCTTCAGCTGAGATGTGATATGTAACATTCTGAGCGCAACCAGCGATTGGATGAAATAGGAGCACTGGCCTTTTGACTGCATGCAGGTCTTTACGACCTCATTATCTCGGCTGACGTATAGACCAATATTGGTGCATTTTAGATGCCGAGCAGACGTAGTCGTGATGTGAGAGCCTGTTGAGTTTCGGCAGTATGGTACTGTTTAGTTCTTGAATATATTCTCTTGACCCTGCAGAGAATCAACAATCGAACTGGCTGAGGAATGCGGCATTCACTACTCTGTGCCTTGGTAGGTAAATGTGTCAAGGATGGGGTGTGTCTCGAGATAGATCTTGACTGGTAGCTGGTTTCCCCCTCCTGCCACCCTCTTTGGGGGCCTCAAAGTTAAAAGTGGTTTACCAAGGTTCTTTTATGTACCGCTGCAAGATGTAGATAAAGTAAAAATATACAAACGTAATGACATATAATCGCATTAATCTGTATAGTACAAGTTCATGACTGAACAGCTTTCCGTATTCGAAAAAAGAACATCACGCTAAATTGACTTGCTATTCTCTATAGATTTATCAACTTATTATTCACGCTTCGGTGTAGCTTATTCTAAATAAATTTCATTGTGTGTTTGTTCCAAAATAGGCAAGTATACTGTCTTAAAGCCATTCTTTAATTTAAACTACTTTTATGATTGTAGCTATCTTGAATCGGGGAGCTGAAATCGTTGTCATGCCGTGCAAGTATTGGTGCGTGCTTGACTCCTTGCTCCATGGGTTTACTCAAGCCCCTAAGCTGCAACTGTACTATTACCTTCCTGTTTCGTAAGATGTACAACTTTCAACCATTCCCTATCGGCCCCAGACTCAATTTGGAAGCCAAGCTGCGGATCGCCGCCCTTTCTAAGCAACCTCAACACGTCTTTGTAGACTTGAAAGTCGACTCCAAAAGGCCCGCCGATCACAACAGCAAAGTTGACACTCCCGCCTCGAACATGTACCCCGATGGCGGCGGAATCACTTTCCCGTATGACAGGTGCTCCGGATAATCCTAGTTGAGAAGCGTGTTAGCATGCAGTCGAGAAGCGGAAGAGGACCTTCTAACCTCCGTGTGTGTCGCCGTGGTACCCCAGCATGCCGCGCCTGCTACGCTCAAGGTCCATGTCTTGGCGTATCTTGAACTCGTACATCTCGCCGCCGGGGCCTTCAGTCGCGGTTCCCAGGTCAGCCGGGTATCCGACGACCGTGAGCCGCTGCTGCACCTTGATCTCGGGCGTGCTGTACGCTATGGGCACCACGTTGTGAAAAGGCTTGTCAAGCTGCAGAAAGGCCACATCCGACTGCTCAAACTTGGCGTCACCCCACGCGAACGGGAGTGCGATGCGGGCCACAAATCTTTGGCTGTCACGCAAGGCGTCGGAATCTTTGGATTCTCCGGAGCTTGCGCTATACCCAATGCACACTCTGATGCAGCTGGCATGCCGATCGTTGAGGAGAACGCAGTGAGCAGCTGTGACCACGAGGCCGTCCTCGAGAAGCCACCCCGTAGCTGTAGTCCAGGTTTTCGAAGCTTCAGAGCAGATGAAAAGCTTCACGATGGCCGTGACCTCTCAAGTTTAGTTCACATGTTCCAAGGGCGGGGCACCAACATAATGAACTTGGGATGTGTACGAACAGTGATATTTGCCACCTGGACAAGAATAGGCCATGGCTTTGGATGCTCCATGAGACAACCACCGAGTCAGAAGACAAGGACCCGGTGTACTGAGGTCTGGTTGATACCACGGAGGAGGCGTTGAAGCTCGTCGCGGATATCCCAGGCGACATCCTGAATGCCGATACATCAGGGCTAGGCTTGTCGTTTGGTCCTGACGCCGGACCCCAGATTAGTATCCTCGCCTCTACTGCCATTGCCGCAGCCGGAAGACTCGCTGCCGACAGCATGAACCCGTCTCATGCTGAGGCGCTAGCCAACTCTCGTCCATACGACGGCATCATCGGTCGTGCCATTCTCGCTGAGGCCGCTCTCCGATATCACTTCAAGATCAAGCTATCTGCTGAAGACAGAAAGAAGGTCACCGAGTTCCTGGGTCCAGTTGTGGCCAGCCTCAAACCATTCGTCATGAATGTCGCCCCGAGAATTCTCCAGGGTGTGCTAGAGCCCAGCATGAGACTCCTACTCTCTCACATGGTTTCTGAATCAAAGCTGGACACAGACGATCTGCGCAAGCGGCGTTCCCTGATAGCCGAAAAGGACACCGAGCTTGGTCGTAAACTAGACGACAAAGAGGCGGCGTTCATTGAGGCACTGTTGGAAAAGGTCGGTAAACCGGAAGCGGAATCCTTCTATAGCACCCTCACCACAATTGGGGATGTCATCGGAAGTGCTTTCAAGAAAGCCGGCCCGATCCTCAACGAAGCGGCCAAAATCGGCCTTCCTCTACTTCTGGGAACGGAATCTGAAGTCGAAAAGACCAGAACCAACTTGAAACCCCTCGCGCACAGAGCCATTCTGGCCGAGGCTTGCTTGCAGGCATATGTCTCATTACAGGATGACCTGAAGCTGGGGGAGGAGGGATTGTTCGACGCCATGGCGACGAGTGTGAAGAACCTGGGCCCAAAGCTGGTGAAGGTGGCTCCGTTCATGGTCAAGTTTGTCGGTCCAGTCGTCGGCGGTATCCTCCGCGAGATGCAAGACAAGAAAAAGGAAAATGAGAAGCGGAAAGAGTTCATGGACCTTAATTGTGGAAAGTAACTGCGATTATTGGTCTTTTTAGGGATCTGATGATTTGAATGGCGACTTGAAAGATGCTCGAGGGAAATTCTGTCTTTACTAGTTAACTTTAACTGTTGCTGCAGAGGAGAATAAAAAGCTGTTAAGGATCTGAGACCTAGGAAAAGCTTATACTACTACTACTACTACTACTACTACTACTGTACGCAGTCGCAATCAGTCTTGATGTAAATAAGAGTATCGGCGGCGATAGTCGCGACATCCACTTTGTACACCTTTGTGGGATCGGTTGTTGTGTAATCGGTTTTGTAAGGAATGTCATGAATGAGGGTTTCGGGGTTGTTGAAGTTGGGAACTTACATGGTATACGCGGTCATCGATAGATAACTGACACAGAAGGGAGAGGCAACTAGGTCAAAGGTCAGCATTAGATGACATCTACATTGCCGTAACAGAACCTCGAGGTAGAAGTCGGCACAACGGCTGTACACTCGGTGGTTGCACCCTCGGTCGTGGTTTTCTGAGTTGTTGAACGACCAGCGACGGCACCGCTTGTGGGTTCGGTAGTATCGGCTATTGGCTCGGTGGCAGACCCAGTTGTCTCTTCGGTCGTTAGGGGAGTCGGCCGTAGTCATGCCAGTTGTAGGCTGGTTGGAGGATTCGGTAGTAGGGCCAGTGGCTGTCTCGGTTGACGATTGAGTGGCAAGGTCAATGGTGGCCTGCCACTTCAGTTCAGTCGAAGCAGTTCCAGCTGTAGAGAATTAATGGTACTGTAGACAGTTGGTGCGGTAGTACGCTTAGTCGTTGGATTTGCGTCGGTAGTACCAGTCGTGATACCATCCCGTGGTCAAGGTTTCAGTAACTACTACCAGTCGTGATACCATCCCGTGGTCAAGGTTTCAGTAACTACAGTATCTGTAGAACAGCTAGCAGTCTCTGTTTCACTAGGTGAAACCAATACATCACTGCTTCGAGAGCTAGTTTTAGAAGTAAAAAGTCTTTCAGAAACAGATCCAGAGCTGGCCAGAAGCGTAACCAACATGGTGGAGCCCATAGACGTGATAGTCTCAGAACTAATAGTCACACATGAAAGTGGCTTCCTCTGTTCCAGAAAACTCAGAAGTGACAGCAAGTATTGCTTCTGAGTGTTCAGCTGAAACAGTCGAAGAGGGAATATTGGTGTCGGCAGAAGAAGAAATATAACCTCCTGGAACTCCAAGGCTTGCATAGGCCAGCGCAGCAGGTTGTTAGCAACCGCAGCCAAAAATACATCGTGAAACAACATAGCAAAAGGAATCAAAGATAAAACAATGACTGCGCGAAAGAGAATAAAAGGTGATGAGGATTCCCAAGTGATCACTGAGAGAAAGATCCTTATATCCATTCTGTCTAGATTCTGTACACCCTGACACTATTTCCGAATGCCTGTTTGCCCGGATATTTCCTTTTCTGCTCTACTAATGTTATTTGCTGGTGGCTTGTACGATTCTCTAAATAGCACGGCTGACAAGTGCATGGGTGTTTGCAATGCATTAGAGACATCGATTGTGTGCTGTTGGTGGGGCCGCTGGGGCGTGTGAGGTTTGCCAGTGGGACCAGGGGTGAAGGACCCTGCTGATCAAACGTTGATCATGCTACGGTTGTATCATAGGGCTGTTAGCGGAGGGTCAAGGGTCCCGCTGCGCAGAGATTTGCAAGACCCGCCATTAGTGACATTTTAATTGGGGCTATAAACCTCTTAAGATCTTATAGCTTAAGGTTAGGGTATACCTTTAAAACATTAAACAAGACCTTTAAAGTATAGCTAATTAAAACTTTATTATAGTTTAACTAGTATTTATAAGATATTAGCTATATTTTATAAGTTTATATAATATATAAAGTTATTTAAATTTATAAATCTATTATATAGTAAAATAATATAAATAAAATTAATATTAATATAAAACTGGTCTTTATAGGTATTATAAGCTATAAAAGAATTAATAAAGTTCTTTATAAAGCTATATAGACTAGGCTATAATAATAGATACTTTTCTCTATAAGAAATAGTTAAACACACAGTGTTATAACATAGACTCGCACTGTACTCTCCCCAGTTGCAGTCCTGTGAGTTTTTACACAAAATCTATTAACAACATTATCATGGCAAGAGCCCGTCGCAATGAACATTCCATCTTGACCGCCTATCTCAGTGTCATCATGTATAAATCTTCGTGTCTCAACTTTCAATGCGTAGAGTTTATACAGAATAAAGGCGATTGCTCTATCCCATTTGCATCTCAAGAGGCTCTGTCTTTCATTACCTGTCTGTCACTGTGGCTATGATAACCATCCAACCATGATCATCAGAACAGGTAGCTAATAATGGCTCCATTCACGGATCATCAGAACCCGTCGACTGATGATCCCTGCTCGTTCAGCTCTCGTGTTAAATACCAGGGAATCGGGTGATATTTTCCCATCAGTTAGTGCAGCTGTAAAGATCCAATGCAAACATGATTTCTGGGCCAAATTAGGGATTGGAAAAGGCATTTCTCGGTGTATCTCTTATGGAAGAGAGTGCAAACGGGCCTAGTAAGCATGGAGGGCGACGCGTAGACAAACCTGGGATATAAAATAAAAACGGTTGAATTATAGAAATTCAGGGCTCAAAGAGACTCAAGCAGCATGCTGTGACGGGTAATAGTAGATCAAATATCGATAATTGTGACACATTTCTAGAGATCGATGGATTCAAATGATCCAGCATCTCCGGAGACTGAACCCATTGGGACTAGAACACTCCAGCTGAGTCAAATTGAAAAGAAAGGACAGACAGTACGGGGATAGGTAATATTAAAATTAGAAGATCCACGGATGGCCATTGTCCCCTTTTGCACGGTAAGAGAGCAACCCTGCCCATTTCATGATTTTTCTTTGGCTTGAGGTTAAAACAATAAACTGCTTTGTATGTCAAGTGATACATCAACGCAACCTTCACAATGTGAGAAAATCTCTGTTTTCAATGTGATAAGCATAATTTGTAACATAAAGAGAGCCTTTCAATCAGCTACCTGTCGTGCAAAGTATACGCTCTCCGGTTTTTGACTCTCACTTCTCAAAACCGTCACCGGGGTTGTCCTAACCTGCCAATGATTCTCCCATGCCAGATCATCATCATGCCTAGCTACAATTCTCACCAGAATCCTTGTATGAATACCATAAGACACAAATTGCTGACTTTGTAATCAGTTCGACCATAAGAGTACCCAAACATGATGGATGCAGCGCTGAGACATTCGCCCCAGTGGCGTCCCAACCTCCGGTAAGCGACGGAGATCATCCCCAAATCAAAACACAGGAAGCAAGAAAACGCAAAGAGGGTAGTAAAATAAACTGGCCTAAGGACTTACTAAGATATACTAACTTTACCTAACTCTTTTTATCACCAAGATAAGAAGGCCTAAGCTCTCTTGCCTCCCCTCACCGCGGATCCAGAACCCCAAATCAATCGCGATCACGCGAAACATAGCCCAATCGGAGTAGCCGCCCTCTCAATTCTGTTTAGAGCCAAGAAATGGCTGGCCGAGCTGAAAAGGTCAGGGGCTGTATCGGGATAAGCAGCGCTTGGCTGTACTACCAGAATAAGCTTAAAATAAAGAAATGGCGTTAGCTAGACTGGTCGATTTAGCCTCACGCATGCCACAAGTTTGCCCTTGAGAACAGCTAGGTTAATATCCCTGCCCCTACCCCGAATACATAAATTCCCTGCCGACTTTGTTTCTGTGGGATCGTAGGGAAAGCTGGCTATCATGGCGCAGTATAGTCAAGTCCACCAGGGCGTCTACGAGATGGGATCAGGCGGGTTTTCAACGTATCATCAAACTTCAAATCCCAATGGTCCGTCTAGCTACGGTTACTACCCCACCGGAAAGCCTGCGCCATTTCCAACAAACACCGAGTTCGAAGCCAACCAACGCCTCATACATCAAAATGTCCCGACAGGCTTCCAACGACCAGCACAGCGCCAGCCTTTGCGACGAAGACTCGGCAAAACCGGCCTGACCATCATCATCCTCGGAACAATCGTTATTATTGCCTCAAGCGCTCTTCTCGTCTATCTCTGGCAAGGCGCCGAGAAAGCGCGCAACAGACAGCCCCGAGGCAAAGAATGGGACAGAATCATCTTTGACGACTACGCAGCGCAAGTAGCAACGCTTTGCTCCGCTGCAATCCGAGTATCGATGGATTTGCAGACTTGTCTCGCTGCTGCTTCGATGGCAGCCATTGTTCTTGAAACCGCCGGCTGCCGACTCTCTGACCTGGCGCGATTGTCAATCTCCAGAGCCTCTAGTTGTGATGCAAGTCCTTGGGATATCTTCCTCATCACAAAAGGGAATAGGAAAACCCTGTTCCACTGTGTCATCCTACTCCTTAGTTTTATCCTAAGTCTTGCTATGACTTTCACGTCGACGATCTTGCTTTTCGACTTCAAGACGCTTCCAATCGCGGCACCGATGGTCTCACAGTCAATTCATGTTGGGTTTGATATATCCAAAGACACAGCTGTGTTCTCTGGTGTATCTTACTGGCAGTCCAAACCGTCAGCACATTGGCGATTTGCAGAGACGCAGCCTTCGAGCCAGAGACTTGCGCCTAAGGATGTGGCAGACACTGGAGACGTTTATCGAGCCATGATACCGATGGCGAATGTTGATAATCGAACTTCTCTGGAGTATTACTCTGGACCTACGATTGTCAGCAACATGAGGACAGCATGTGTAGCACCGACTTTCAATAATGCTACATTCGAGTATGTATACACCGGAAGCAATGCTACAGAAGGTCTTTATCTCCAAGCCGAATTCAACGCCTCGACCGGTTGGGAGTCAGGGCCCAGCATAAACGGTTCATATCCAGCGACACTCTCGTGCCGCATCAACAACGAATGGGACCAAACAAATTCGACGTCCTGGCCAATATCGTTCTGCAGTTTCAACATGAAAGAACTAGCCCCCAAGAACAAAAGTTTCACGAACCCTCTTTCTCGTCATCCATACAACTTTCATCCAGTACTTCTCCTCAACGCGAGCGAGAGTCTGATCCAGCTGAGACCCATGTATGACGAGGCTACAAGAACGTGGTCGAATGTGACGATTCCAGAAGATATGCAAATGGCGAAGTCAACAAGAAAAGGTCCATGGACGACAGCCACAAATAAAAACAACGCCCAACTCTTCCAGGCGAGTGTGTGCTTCCTCACTCAGAACACACCGCTTTTATACAACGTCACCATGACGGGTAGAGCAATACCATCCGAGCCTACGTCTATAGCAAAGTGGAAAACTCTTCAGGGAAAAAACGGGACAGAATTTCTCAAACAGCTCGGCGTAGGCGTATCCCCCTCAGATACTGAAGCAAGAGGAATTCTTGATCTGAAGGTACTCTCGGGGCCAGCTTCTCTGGCGGATACAGGGGTTGCTGACTGGGACGAATGGGTCTACCAAATGATTCATTTCAGCCTTTTCGACTATAGCATTTCCGGCGGATGGACTTTCAACAATGATGCTTTGCAAGGGTGGTTTGATACACTGGCGAATTGGCCCGCGCACCCAGAGCATTCACATCTCTTCCAGAGTGTTCTCCAAGAGACGGATGATCCAGCACGAGCGGTCCAGGAACTCTTCTTTCGGTTCTACCAGATGATCTTCCACGATATCCTGCCATATTTCACCCAACAACAGTCGGTTACTACGATCAATGTCAAACATGTTCTTATTCCGAATCAATGGACGGGCTTGATAATTATTTTGTCAGGCGTTATCCTGCACTTGGCTCTTACGTTGATAACTATTATCATGTTTATGGCTTCAACGAAGAGCTCGGTTCTGGGGAATGCATGGCATGCCGTGTCACAGATTATTTCGCCGGAGACGAGTGTTGTGGTGGAGACTGTGGCGAGTAATGGGATGAGGGATGTTGATGTTGCGAAGTGGGCGGAGTCAACGGGTTCTGATGGACAGGTGTATGGGTTGTCGACATGTGCTGATAACAAGGTTCGCAGACGATAGGGAATATTGCTTGAATTTGTATACATCACTAAGAACAGAGAAGCATATTTGTTAATGGTGTTGTGAAAATCAAATGAATTACGAGCTAAATGTGCTTTGGCAATCCGTAGTCAGATCTGCCTTGGCTCTTTGAGCTACACTAACAAGGGGAGAAAAGAGAACTCAGGGCCTTGATCCTAAATAAAGAAAAGACTTTGACAATTTAGCATAAACTTAGTATAAATCTATCATAAGTTTAGGATATACTTTACTGAGTTTCTTTGCTACCTTATCAAGGTCTGATATTTCTTGCTCCCCGAGGACGAACTACTTAAAACTCCTTCCATGAAAGCCAGGGAGAATCTGCTGTCCTTCCAGCTCATCATACGTGATTCCCCTCTTCTGCGACTGCTGCCAAGTCTGCTTCAGCGTCGTAAACTCTCCCATCGTCGGGACGCGATGATTCCCCCTCTCAAACTCATTCTGCGTGTAACCTTCACTCTTCAAAAGAGGTGAGTCAATTGTATCAAGCACGAGATCGTTCTCCGCGCGAGAGAAGTACAAAAGACCCAACCGGTCTACGTTGCGCTGATCCTTGGGAGGGACGGATACCTAACCCGTTAGTCTGGGAAACAGGGTGAAGACGTTGACTTACCCGATGGATGGTAGACTGTACATAACCACCCGTGAGAAAGCTCAGTGCATCACAAGCATTAACTGTCAAGCTTCCATCAAGAGGCTTGGCCCACTTCCAATCACCTGTTTTGTGATCCTTGATCTGAAGACCGGCTACAGGTTGACGGAAGAGAAGAGTGTATGAGCCAAGATCAGTATGGCCGCGAGACCAAAGACCGTCTTCGAGCTTTTCAATCTCTTCGGGGGAGAATTTTCCGTATTTCATGTAGCGAAGGTGGGATTCGTTGTGGGTTCCCCATTTGTGCAAGTTGACGAGATGGTCTTCTGGGATTTGGAGGGCGAGGGCTGTGAGATGGTAGAGAGGGTCGAGGACTTTTTCATGTAGGTCCTTGAGTTGAATGTTAGTGTGGTTGGGGCCAACGAGAGTCAATGGGGTACCTTTGCGAAAGAGGTGATTTCCTCGATATGGTCCTTCAACAACTTCGGTACAGGCTGCGTGATCTTTCCATTATCCGCTACATCAAGTCAGTACTATAGTCTATTGAGGCTCAGATCAACTTACTAGCCATGTTCCAAACCTCTGTCTTCTCCTTCACACCACCCGACAAAATCCTTCGTCCACCTGGTCTGTACCCGTTATACTCCCCCGCATCAAGATCAGGAACATATTTGAGCTTCTCTTCGATGGGGAGGTTATAAAAAGCATTGCCAAGAGCGAATTGTCTGTCGATGGCAGACTGAGCGATGTCGAACTTGGTTACGTAGAAGAAACCCTTGGTGCGGATTGCTTCGATGAGAGTTTGGGCGAGTTCGGCATTTCCTTCGGGGGTACCGTATTTAGAGAGGTCAATGTTTGCCACTGCAAATATTAGATATGGATGGAGAAGAGGGGTGAGGGGAAGTACAGTCTGCCCAATCTAGATCTTCCTTTGTCTCGGGGACGTAGGAGTACTGGGGAATATCTGAGACAGCAGAAGGCATCTTGTTCTATATCGACGAAGCACACGGTGATTATGGTCTAAATTACAGAGTTTCAAGAAGGATAGTTAACTAGATATATATGCGCGACATTCATATGCTGACATATCAATGGAGATAGCGATGTCGTGATTGACTTTCTCCGCATGAAATGCCACGCTGTGGAGGGGAAGATGTTTTCCGATGTTGATCAACTGCTTGCTCAATATCGATAACAATGGCGCAATTTCATCCTGGGGGCTTAGTCAGGATAACGACCTCAGCAACGTTATCTTGAGGCTTTTGATTGGGAACCCAACGATTTCATTCACCCTTTCGCTAATTATGAATTCTTGTACTGCACGAGAGAGGTCATGGTCTTTACTATTTGAACGACAGCAAATGGTTAGTGCCGTCCATGATTCTCCATACCAGACGCGGCTTCTGTCTATGGATATTGTCTGGAAAGCGTTGGCGACGCCAGCTCGTTGACAGCTTTTGTAGTCACGAGACATGAAAAATTCTTACTTATTGATTGGACTATCAAATCACCTCGGAATAGCGATTGGGAATTGCCCTGTGCCGCATTCAGCTCGGTTGGAATGAGATAGTGCAGGGATATGACAGGTGGGCCCATCAAAGTCACATCAGACCATTAACAAATAAAGCTCTCAATTTCAAGCCAACATCACCAACTTCATTTGAAATTCGCGCAATGACCACAGCAGCTTCTCAGCTACGACAAAAGTCATGGAGACGAGATGAGTTTCTCATCTCGACCGACCCCTCACTGATTCCAGTCAAGGATGTCATCAAGATCTTTACCTCGGACGAATTCTACTGGGCAAAGCCTCTCCCAGAAGACGCGACCCGCGAGATGCTCGACAATGGCCTCAGCTTCGGTCTCTACGACACAGATACAGACTCACCACCCCCATCTCCTGGCAACCCTATCAAGAAAAAGCCTTCTGGCCCCAAGTTCATCGGCTTCGCGCGCTGCGTTACCGACTTCACAACGGTCCTGTACATAACCGACGTCTGGGTCACCCCCGCCTACCGCAGCGAGGGACTAGGTACATGGCTTATGGAATGCGTGAATGAAGTTGCCGAGTCAATGCCTCATTTGAGGAAGAGTATGCTCGCTACGGGCGATTGGGAAAAGAGCGTTCCGTTTTATGAGAGGGTTATGGGGATGAAGGTTACGGAGGGGACGAGAGGGGAGACTAGGGCGATTATGGAGAAGAGAGGAAGAGGGAATCCGAGATATGAGGAGGAGAAGGGAGACAAGAAGTAAGGATAGAGATCAAGATTTTTTATTTTTGCTTTTTCTATGTTGATCATTACATTTAACTTCTCGTTAGATCATGTCATGAAGTCACGGTTATAGGGTTGTATTGCCCGACGTTGAGTGGCCAACAGAAAATGCGGGGTTACCCACCAGCCTCACATCATACATCATCAACCACCAAATTCAACATCTCAATTCACAGTCAATCTCTCATCATAAACACGGATCTATCATAAACTCGCCCAAAATGCCCTTTCCAAAGCTCCCCCCAAGAGCCGCCTACATCAAACTCTCAAACCCCACCAAGCGCAACGCCCTCAGCATCCCCGTGCTCAGAGACCTCAAGTCCCAGCTCGACAGCGCCCTCGCGTTACGACCTACCAGCCGCATGGGCTTGCTCCCCAAATTCAGCCAGCAGGCTATCAATGAACTCGAATGGGCATTAAAAGGCCCAAAGTCGAAGCACTGGGAGCGTTGGGGCTGGCTCGTCAGCGCATCTGAGTGGAAGAAACAACGTGCCGGAGCACCTGATGTTCTAGTACTTCGGAGCGAAGGGCCTGTATTCTCGTCGGGCCATGATCTCAAAGAGCTTTCCGAGATGAGTCGGGATGATGTCAGGACTCTGTTTGAACTTTGCGCCGATGTCATGAAGACCATTCGAAGGAGCCCTGTGCCGGTTGTTTGTCCGATCCAAGGCATTGCGACAGCTGCTGGGTTTCAACTTGCCATGAGCACCGACTTCCCGATTGCTCTACCAGACACTCAATTTGCTCTCCCAGGAGCAAAGATCGGATTGCCGTGCACTAGTCCCTCAACCGCAGTTTCACGACGTTTGCCCACCGCGACGACCTATCGACTCCTCGCCACAGCAGAGCCAATCAAGGCATCGGACCACCCAGATGTTATCGATGTTGTCAAAGTCTCACCGGGGCAAGATCCCGAAGAGGCTTTCGAGAAACGTGTGTTAGATGTGGTTGAACGGCTGCTTTCTATGTCGCCTCAACAGCAAGCGGTAGGAAAATGGGCGTACTGGACGCAGTTTGAATTTGGAAAATCGAATGGTGATGGATACGAGCAGGCTTCTCTATGGGCGGCTAGGGTCATGGCTTTGCACGCGAGGAGTGAGGATGCGAAGGAGGGTGTTGCTGCATTTTTGGAGAAGAGGGAGCCTGTTTGGATAAGCAGTGGTGAAGTTGAGGAGACGGCGGCTGAGCTCGTTACACCGGAGACTGGTGCTCCTGTGACTCAGGCTGATACCGCGGTGGATGTTGATGCTCCTGCAGCTGAAGTCCCTAATCCTGTTACGGAGGATGTTGCTTCTTCTACTGAGGCTGATGCCACTGTCACTGGGGCTGGTGAATCTACAGCCGAGAGCCAGACGCCCGAGAACGACGTCAATCATCCTACTACGACAGGTCGTGGCTAGACTTGTGACGGAAAGATTAGATTCGCCACTGATAACCCGAACTGTGATCAATTGAAGGACCAATATTCACACCACCAACAAGGTGTTTACAATTTCAATCATGAGAACAGAGCTGGCCGTTTCTCGTAAATCATGTTAGCTGCAAGATTACTCACTTGGTCGGATCCCACGATAAGTAACGTTCTGCTATATCTACTTTTCAGAAAGCCCAATCCGGGCCACCCTGGCTTGCAAAGTTGACTCGCACATGAGCCAATGGGGATGGCATCAGGGCCGCCGTCCAATGCAGGGCACTTCTAGTATAGCTCTCCTTGGGAGGAAAGATGTAGCGGCCTGATAGCTGCTGAGGGGGCAGGAAAGTGCAGCCAATCATCTTTTGACATGTCAGAAAGTGCCGAAGCGCACATTTTCAGCTCATGGAAAGCGCCATGTTTAGAGTCACCATGCATGTATGCTCTTCTCAGCTTATTTTGATCCGTGCATACAAAAGACGCATTGTCAAAGCCCTTTTGCCTGGAACTTTCATTGAAAGCAAGTTCAAAATCACGAAGCGACTGGAATCGAAGGAAGAGCGTGTGAGATGACATGCTCAATTAATACAAGCAGTAGTCCAGGCCAGGAGAAAGGTTGGACACCGCTGATGTGCGCAGCCGAGCCTGGCGACATCGATACGCTTACAGCGCTGCTTACTGACGGTTGCGATATCGACATCGACGCACGCGACTACGATGGCTGCACGTCTTTGGCACTAGCTGCACAAAATGGGTATCTGCTGCTGCTGTGGTAGAGTGACTGCTTGAATATAACGCTAATCCTAACGATTATGTTGTGATATTCGGCTGGATAAGGCTGAATACGACGTTATACCAGATGCACAACACTCAGCTACTGACAAGTCTTACTTGTTAGTATATGAATTTATATGCACAGGTAGGTATAATATGTCTAAGGTGAAGATAGTTGAATTCGGAGTCTAAAGCTACGGATGTGACCCTTAAGAGGGTGGAGGTCACGTGACCTCTGCCCGTCATGTAACAGATTATGTTAAACCTGAAGTATATTTTCTAACTTTATAATTAACTTATAAACTTAATACTACTATAACCTTTTAATTTTCTTAAACCTTTATTTAATTTAATATTATTTTTAGCCTAATAGTATTAATATATATATTCTTATAAAACTTTCTTTAATTTAATTAAGCTTTTTTTATATATTAATATTTTTAATATATTTAATAGTTATATGTTATATTTAAAAGTTATTATTTTAATAACAAATTATTATTTATATTTTAATTAAAAAGTTAATTTAATTAATCTTTTAATTTTAACTTTAATATTAATAAAATAAAATAAAAAACCTATTAATATATTATTTTTAAAATTTATTTAAATACATTATATAAATAATTTTTTATTTAAATAATATTTTACATTTAATTATTTTTAAAAGTATATTAATAGTATTTCTTATAACTTATAATAGTAAATTAATAAGTTATTTTTTAAGTTTTTATAATATTAGCTTTTTATTATAGAAATTAATTAAATATTTTAATATAATATTTAAGTTATAAGCTAGATATATTATTTATAGTTAATACTTATAGCTAAGAGCTTATTCTAGTAAATAAAACCTAGCTAATCCTGACTTAAATATAGAAATAAATACAACCTATAAGGTTAACCTTTAGGCTATAAATATAAATAAATAAGAATATAGTATTTTTTACCTTAATATAAGCTTTTACCTAAAAGCTTTTATAATAACTATTATATCTTACTATAAGCCTTAAAGTATTATAAAGTAAAGAAATTAAAAGATATATAAAGGGATATAACTTTAGGTTTATATCTCTATATATATACTATAATAATATAACTCTATAAATAATATATCTATAATAAATTAAACTATTATTAATAAGGACTATATAAGCTAGAAGGCTTAAATATATATCTTTATTTTTATTACTTTCTTTATAATCTTTAATCTTATTAAATAGTATATTATTAATTAAAATAGCTTTAAAAACCTTAAGGAAATTATAATTTTATTAATTAAAAGATTCTATTTTAAGATAAATAATCTTTATAATATAATAATTATAAAATTTACTCTTTTTAACTATAAGGTATTTTATTTAGTTATTATTACTTATTAACTTTAGAATTTTATTATTAAAGAGGTAGATAAACTATATAAACTTATATAATATATTAAAAAAGGTAATATTAATAATAATAAAATAATAAAGCTAAAAAAGAATATTAATTAAATAATAGAGCTTATAACTCTATAAATTACTTTAATAAAAAGGTAAGATATAATTTAGTAATTAAAAAGTTAAGGATTAAAGTTATTAAATAACTTTAAGAAGGAATATATATATATTATAGTAAAAAGGTTAAACTATTAAAGGTTTTATTAACTAAATTATTTAGGCTAGAAAAGTTAAAGTATTAATACTTTTATTAAAATAAGTTATATCTAGATAACTAGAAGCTTTAATAGCTAAAAAAATATAAGCTAATTAAGTTTATAAGATTAATATATAATGATTTATTTTTAAACATGATATTCCCGACTTAAGCGACCTCAACTAGATCACACCCTTATAGAAGGCCGCTCGGTATGGCCATATATCTGTCGTGCAGCTGTTATTGGCGAGCAAGGAGTTGTTTGATGTCAATTCACGACCCGCGGACCTCCACAGCGATAGACAGGAGACGCCCCTCTCCATAGCGCTCAAGCAAGATCACCTGGAAGGCTGGAAACAGCCGAGCTGCTACGCGCAGACGGTATTGATCTTTACCTAACATTAAGCCTGCCTCATAGGTCTTCCTATGAAGAAGTCAGTATACTGGGTTTTGCTATTCGTATGAAATTCGAAGATATTGCATTATCTCTGCTGGATAAATTCGACCTTGGCAACGGCTTTGAAGAGGATGATTGCGATGATGACATTATTGAACCTGCATCGAAACTCCCGGTTTTCGCTGCAGCCTCTGGATGTTCTAGAGTTGTTCGAGAGCTCTCAACAAAGCACGCCGCCAATGTAAATACGGCTCAACGATATTACTCAGGACAAGCACTTGGCTGGGTTGAAGACAGTCCACTGATGGCGGCGTCAAGGCGAGGCGATCTGAATACCGTCCGTATGTTACTAGATCTAGACGAAATGAGACCGTGCGTTCATTTGAAACATAGCGGTACAGCACTTACCGCTGCTGCCCAGGGAGGGTTCGTGGATGTGGTCAAGCTTCTGATAGCCGATGGAAGAGTTGAGGTTGGCCCTCGAAGATGATAGCGGGCGCACTGCTCTTTCGTTTGCGGCCGAGACCGGCTCTAAGGCTATAGTGGACGAATTGCTAGCAACCGGAGCTGCGGACCCGAACGGCCAGTTGTACGAGGGCGTCATCCGCAGTCTGCTGGCTCACAGTGAGAATGCAGTTAATGCTAAGGAGTCTAACGGTTATGCGGCGCTATCATATGCGGCTGAACATGACGCTCTAGGACTCGTTGTTATTCTTCTTAAGCACCCTCAGATTGATCTCACGGTGGGGTCTAGGGAAGTATCGCCGTTAGCAGTGGCAGCTTTTCACGACGACCATGCGGACGTGGTCCAGGTACTACTAAGTACAGGCAAGTTCTATGTTAATGCTGTACTAACTGGCGTGTATGATAGAACAGTGCTCATGGCTGTGGTCGAATACGGTGGCGTCAAAGGCTAAAATGTGGTTTGGGTGCTGCTTTCCGCCGCCTGTATCGATGTGAACTTACAAAACGGGAGAGGAACCACAGCTTTGATGCTGGCTGCGTCTGGAGGCACAGTCGGAATGGTCAAGCAGGTTTTGAATGCTGGAGGCAATCAAAGTATACAGGATCACGATGGGAACACGGCCCTTTTCCGTACACGGAGTATCGAGATATTCGAAGTGCTTCTCGGGGCTCCGGGGATCAAACCTGATCTTGCTAACAAAAAAGGGCGGACGGCACTCTCTCTCGCTGCAAAGTATGGTAATATCGAAAATTTCAATGCTATCTTCGATCTCCTGGCCGTTTATACGAAACGATAGCTTTCCTTGCCCTCAGACATACCCAATGCTATGCTTGGCATCTTGGGTTTACTTGCTTAACACAAGACAAGACCTGTTTACCATATATGCGGCGTCCCTGTTCTGCGCCTCACAGACCCTCAGCCAGGCATATTGGAGTGAAGACGACGAAAGCCCACAGTGCTTCATAATGACGTCGCTGATACTGTGTGTCTTGGTGGATTCTCGACGGTTTGTGCTGGCGACTTGAAGAGCCTGCCCATCGGCTGCCAGGCTTTCCGAGTTGGTCGCGGGCAGGATGGCAGGGTATCGTTGCTGGCATGAACAAAAACAGCCGTTCTATTGAGCAACCTAATGAATTTGCGATAGGCGTATCCATCATTCCTGGTAATCAGGACGGTGGAGTTGCAGTGCTGTGGAGCCGTTGCTATGATTCATCACGAATTATGGACGGCAGCGATCCAGATATCCGATCAGGCCAGATGCGCGTGCTCGAGATCACAGCAGGTACTGTCATCGTTACATTTCGCAGGGGAGAGTACGACGGTTGGCCCAATACGTGGATCGGTATGGTGTGCGTTGGCGATGGCGTATGGCAGGGCGAATTCTTCCTCACCAGCAAGGATCTGCCTCTACCATCGCTCCTAGAGGAGTCGTGTACAGGCACAGTATTAGGGAACTCCAGGGTCGATGGTACAGCCACCTTCACGACACGACAGTGGTAGTTATCCAAGAACAGAAGCATAACCAGGGTGGAGCAAATGCGCAGGACTACACGTACTGCGAACGTGTTGGCCTGCTTCGTCTTGTTCATTATACACTTGAAGCCAGTATGCTAAATCAACAGATATGGAGGCTAAGACGATAATTGATCCGATCTTAGCGAGGTTCTGTCGTACTAGACTCACTTGCAGCTCTTATATGTATGCCATGCCTTTCTATTCAGTGACAACCTGTAATGTCGTCACGGTTCGCTTGTGGTATCCTCATGCGATTTACTATTATCATGGCAATCAACGATTCCAAATGATACATCGAAAGACTGGAAGAACCTTTGATGGGATCTCACAGAACTACATACGATCTGCACTCTAAGATGTAGCACAGACCACGGCTTCTAAGTTCTACTTAAGATCAGATCTCACTATATAAGAATCATCTATTGCATGTCTTTAGTTATGCGGACCCACTGCTCTTTGCTCCTAAGCCATCCCCATTTATATATAGCAAGACATTACGTAACACTGAGGGCGACGAGTATATTGCATATATGTGTTTAGTGTATTCTTTACATTTGTTCCTTGGTGCTGAAGATTCTTTCCCCCTCCCAATCTTATCACACTGTTTCTAGCGACACTAAAAAAAGGAACGAGTCATGTTGTTCTCATTATTAAGGACGAAATATACGTCAAAAGGTCAACCTGAAGATGATGAACTCCGTCTCTCCCAGCTAAGTATCGGTCCCAATAAAAACCTGCTTCTCGCCGTGCTCGCATTTGCACCACTCCCTCTCCTTTTAGCTTCAGACTTCTCCTCCATCTTATCCAGTTCCTGTGCAGGATCTACTGACAGGAGCTTATCGACCCTCTTATTGGACGGGTACAGCCGACCAAGCTTTGTCCGAGCACTATTTCCATGCATATCCTTCTGGTCTGGTTCTGCGCCTTTGGCACGTAGGCGCAGTATCATCTCGTCCCTTTTCGCGGATGACATGTTGAGAGATGCTGAGCAGGCCAAGAGCGGGCATGCTCCTTTTTTGTCGGATATATTGGCATCAGCACCTGTGTCTAGGAGTTTCTTAACCAATCTCCAATTGCCCTGCTCACATGCCATGAATAAAGCCGTTCGACCACATGCATCCTGGGTGTTGATGTCGATGAGAGATGAAGCGTCGTGGCTGCTGGGATCAACGTGGGTGAGGCTCGAGCGGCGTTTGGATCCCTCTAGAGCATCGAGAAGGAGGCCTAAGGTCTCGTGATCATGACACCTATGAAGTGGTGTCCTACCTTCTCGATCCCGAATGTGCAGTAGAGCTGGTATGGTTAGAAGCTTTGATATGGCTACTTCGTTGGCCTTGTCAACGGCTAACAGAAGTGCCGTATCCCCACTCACGTTCTTGACGGCCAGGAGGTCGTCCTTCATCAGCTTTGGCAGCATGTTCGCATCAATGGTTCTGTCTTGGGCAGCTTCGTGCAAAGCACTGTTGCCCTTGGAATTCAGTGGCTTTCTAAACACGAGCTGATCTCCCTTAATGAAAACAATAAACCCTTTCTGGTTGCACCATTCGACGGCCTTCTCCAGATCATCGGGGATCTTTGTCGGATCATAACCCATATGATGTACGAGAACCCGCCTCAGGGCAATTGCATTCTCAGAGTGCCCTTCTTTCTCATAGACTTGGCAGATCAGCTTCGAGGTCTCCTCGATCTCTGAACGATGAACCTCTCTGCTGTGTAGGACATAGCCTTGCAGTAAGGCAAGTCGAAGCCACTCTTTTGCTGGACCCCAGGCTTTCAAGGCATAGTACATCTTGCCTACGCTCAACCACACGTGTTTCAGGGAAGCGTCTTTAGTATCGATGCTGGGTATGATCTGACTTCTCAAATACTCTTGAGCTCTGGTACCAAACACCTCGTGTCTTTCTTTTGCCTTGAGAAGAAGGCAGATATATCGTTCTTGGTGGCGGAATCGATCCTGGAAGCTCAGGGGGACGCCATTTGCCTCACTGAGCTCATGCGATAGTCGAATGACTTCCAGCTGTACGTTTGACGCAATGACAGGAATGTTGGAGACATCGAGATGCTTTACGTGTTGCATTGTGGCATCCAGCCGATACTTCTGTTCAATCAAGCTCACGGTATCGATATCAGTTGTATCAGGTCGGTCGTGCACGTGGCGCATGTCAGTTTCGCTAGGTGCCGATATGTCACTATCCGAAGGCTTGAAGTTTCGAAGGGCAATATGTTTGGCGAAGCTTTCTGCAGACACGAGCCAATCCTGAAGCTCAACTCCAGGTTCGTGGAGAGGCTCAGGTATTGGCACAGCCTTCCACTCGGCATGCCCAGTGCCTAGGACTCGCTGAATGTCAATGATGCTATCGTTGTTGACACTGTTGATTGTCAGCATAGCTCAATAGATCTTGTTCGGACGGTATAATTACCCTCTCACTAAATCCGCGTTGATATGAAGGAGAGTGACGTGACGATCCATCCATGTGAAGAGCTGCTCGGTTTCCTTCCAATCCATGGTAAAGGCCAATTTCAACCTTTTGCGTAGGGAGGCTATTGAGCTAGGACCCTCATGGGGGCTGGCATTATTTGCCTTTAAGATGTTGGCTTCAAGCTTGCGAAGGTCGCGGTAGAACTGATCAAGATGTGCGCTGATGACCGTATAGTGTGTTCCTTCGGGAGAGTTCTCGGTCTGACGTGTAGCTCTTCTTTCCACCAGTGCGGCCTCGAGTTGCTCTGATGTCTGGCGAATAGTAACACTCATGACGTTCCATCTTTGGAGCGTTTCCTGTGCGTCTGTGACAGCCGTCACAACAGCGTCGATGGCTTTACAGGCGCCTACAATCGCCTGTACGATAGCGATAGTACCGCTTATGGGTTCCATTGGGGACGTTCCCATTCTTCGCAGGTTTATTGTCAAAGAGAAGGACAGAAGCGTAATGCGGGGAATGCAAGCGCAGAACGCGGGAGAAAGTAAATCAGCAGGGAGAAGAAGATGAAATCATGCGGACAAGCGATGACGAAAGAGAATACCAATCGGTACTTTACGTCGATACTCCGCCTCCACAGAAGCCAAGACCGCTAAAAACTGGATAAACGCAGGGATATTCACATGATCCTCTACTGGGAGCATCGGGTCTGGGGAATGTGGGCATTGGGAGGCAAAATCAGGCTGTGGACGTTGTGTAACATCACCAAGCGCCCATGGCGTTTTATGAAACGCTTTATAGGCCAAAGTACATCACTGTGGCTGTAGTATACGTAATGAGAGAATGCTCCAGACCCGGTTTGTGGTCTGATGCCAAGTTATTAAATCATTGATGCAAAGCTATCGAATTTTGTTGCCATCATTCACAGCATCTGTAACCGCCACGGGCCGTCGACTAGGCCTGTTCGCTAGTGAACTAGGAGTGAAAAAAGCAAACCTACAGGTCATGCAGTTCTCCAGACTGTCGCCAGCCTTATTTTCAACCACCCCTAACAGTCATGACTCGCTTACTGCATCCCGTGATTGGTGACAACTTGCATCTGGTCAGCACTCAACGGAAAAACCGCCGTGGGCTTGTTTATCTCCTAGGATATGCCTTGCGCCACATTCAGCGTCATTGTGTACAAAGTTGATCTGTTGTTTCAACCTTGGTGTCGACCTTGTCAGCGTACGGCCATATCTTGGCCTGTTGGGTTTGGCTCTCAAGGCAGATTGGTACAGGCACAGAGCCGTATTCGTAATTTCGTCAGCAAGGGGGTTCAATAGCAATAAACATGCGTCACTGGGCGGCTCTCAAGTATGCCTTGGGCGCTTAAAATGACGAGCGTCCCAAGTTTCCATTTCGTTCAATCCAAGCCCAACATTTGGGATACAGAGACGAAAATCCCTAGTCCATCATCTTCTACTCATCAAGGTTCAAAGACAATGGCGAAAGCAAAAGACTCACTCTCCTTTTCTGGCAAGGTTTCCAAGTTCAGAGAGAACTGGGACATATGGAAAAGAAGGCAACTCAATGAACGTGGTGGTGATCGAAACGTCCTCTGTGAGTACTTTGCCTGATTGCTGTTAATCACTACCACGAGCTGACATTTGCACAGGCGACACCACTTCTCCGACATATATCAGAGAGGCTCTCACCAGTCTCGCAGATCATCTCCCCACCGTGAGCGTCGACGAACTCGTACGTGCCTTCAGCATCACCCAGAACATCAACTATTACGCCGTGCCCGAGTCCTCCGAGAATCCCATGCCGAACGATTTGACCGAAGATGAGAAGCAGTGTATCCGCGATGAGAGAGAACGCGTGTTCTCTCAGCCTGGAATGCCGATCATAATCATCACAGTCTCTCTCGCTGCTTTCCTACAGGGTCACGTTCAGGCATCAATCAATGCGGCTGACATATACGCCATGGACAGCACAAATCCTCTGCAATTTCCAGAAGAGGACAAGATTTGGACCTCTGGTGCCATGAATGCGATGCCATATTTCACTGCAGCTTTGCTGGGTTCCCCCATGTCGCTTCCTATCAACATCTCCATTGGTCGTCGAGGGGCACTCACAGTTTCTGCTTTCCTGATTATTGCAAGTTCTATTGGCTCTGCACTCTGCCAGAAATGGTACCAACTGCTCTTGGTCAGAATAATTGCTGGTGTTGGTACGTGTAGCATTTTATATCATTTAGCAACTCCTTTCCCGTCCGTGTACTAATAATCATCCAGCAATGGGCATCAAAGCAGTCAGTGCGCCCGTTCTCGCTTCTGAGACGGCTGTCCGATTCTGGAGAGGCTCTATCGTACTGGCCTGGCAGCTCTGGTATGTCGCCTCCCTCTCTATTCAAGGATTCTCTCTAATACCTGTAGGGTTGCATGTGGTATCCTCATGGGGTCTGTCATTAATATGGCAATAGCCGATGCCACTGGATATCTGGGACAAGACGGAGAAAACAGATCACGACTGGCTCTCCGCCTTATTCTTGGTGCCCCAGCCGTTCCAGCACTCTTCCTACTCATCGCCGTTGCTATGTGCTACGAGAGTCCACGATACTACATGCGCTCCGAGACTCCTGGCCACAGCATCGATCGAGCTTTTCAGATTCTACTTAAGATCAGATCTCATCGTGTAAGCTCTCAAAGTCTTGATATCCTGATATGAGCTGACTCACTATGATTAGCTTCTAGCCTTGCGTGATCTCATCCTCATCTGGTGGCCCAACCGGCCTCAGAGGACGAATTCTGACCGAGCAAGCGGAATGAGAACAAATCACAGCGGGCTCACATACATGGGACGTATTGCAGCATCCTTGACGCTATCAAAGCTACAGTACTCGACCCTCTTCCAGGAAAGGTTTTTGACAAATGCGGTATACAGTACCTGCATTGTTTCACTGGCACAGCAGCTATGTGGAGGCATGTTGAGGAATCCTTCTTCACGAGGTCTACTAACAGCTTTAGTCAATGTCTTCGCGTTCTACTCCAACAAGATGTTCAGTGGGGCATACGACAACCCCAAGGCAACTCTAGCATACAGCGTGGGATTTGGTACGTGCTTCAAGGGTTTTCAGTCACTTGAAACTCGTGCCTGACGCTGACTACGGTACAGGTGGTGTGAACTTCCTATTCGGACTGCTTGCTATGAGGTCAGTCACTGCTCAGTTCTAGCATTTATGGCACTGACTGGCGCAAGATCTATCGACACACTTGGCCGTAGGCGATGGCTACTCTTCACACTGCCGTTAATGAGCCTGTTTCTCATGGCGGCAGCTATTGCGTACAATGACAATTTCTCTGAAGGCGCAGAGGCTCGAAACATTGTTGGAACGGTCTTTGTATACTGTAAGTTCTAGCAGTGGGTGTGTAGGAATTGTTCTGACTTGATATAGGTTTCGTGGCGGCTTATGCCCCTGGCCTAGGTGAGTAATCGCTCCCATGAAACAAAAACATAGCTAACGAGGGTTTAGGACCGATCCCATTTACATTGGCTTCTGAGAGGCAAGTACCCGTACCCTTGACGACCAGGTCTACAGGAATACTAACTTGACCAAGTTTCCCATCATCTCATCGCGAAGCAGTAAGCTTGCCCATCTCCATTGCAATCCTACCTAACACAACCCAGGGTGCTTCAGTAGCTATCACAATGAATCTCTTCTTCGCGGGTCTTCTCTCTATCCTGTTACCAAAGATCTATGATGCTTTCCATGCAAGAGGAACACTCGGCGTTTTCTCCGTCCTCAACGTCATCGCATTCATCCTTGTCCTTTTCTTGATTGAAGAAACAAGTAGCCGAAGCTTGGAAGATCTTGAGAAGGTCTATGAACGCCCAAAGATCCATCTGATGATGTGGGTATGGTATGAACAGCTCCCCTACTTCAAACAGAAGTGGATTCTTTGGAGAAGGGACGTTGAAGAACCTATGCCATATGATAGCTACTGTGAGGAGAGAGAAACAGAAATGGAGAGCTTGGGCGAGGCGCGATAAGTCTGGGTAGTCACTGGTCACACTGCAGATGGGAGCGATCGCCTTACCAGGACAGGTCATAGTTGAGACTCAAGAATGAAGCCATGGCTTTTTTACTTAGCATAGCACTTGAATTAAGACGATTTCAATTGAGAATATCGAGAAAGCTGGTCAACAGACGCAAATAGGAAAGCAGTAAAACCGATGGAGACTACAGAAATTACAAGAAAATAGCTCCTTCCAGCGACTCATAACAGAAAACGGGTTAGAGACGAATCATCGGCACCGGCTATTTGGCATTCCGATTACGGGGTATAGTCCTTGACTGACGGGTTCGATTCCAGCAAAGGTAGGAGGGCAGACAGGAGCAGTGCATCCACTGTCGCGAGCTTTGTTCATCTCGGCGACGAGAGTATCTTCGAGTTCCTCGGGCAAGTCCTCGATTTCACCATCGTCAGTTCCATAGGGTGTTTTGTTGGCGTCGGGAAGGCGACGGAGTGCCTTGCGTAGACGAATAGCCTTGGAGTCATCGCGAGCGTATAATGGTGTCGTGGCCGTAACACGAGCCCGCATTTCCTCAGGAGAGAAATTGACACCAGCCTGAGGAGTGTGAGCGGAGAATTAAAGCTAAATAATGACTGTGACTTATAGATTGGAGGAGTTGCAGGGAGAGTAACTCTCGGGTTGCTGCAGCTTCTTGTGTCTGAATGGTTTCGGCAACGTCATAATTGCTGCTCGACAGCTTGAATGGATCCGAGATTTGATCGGCGATGGCGTGCTAAGCCGAAGCGTATTCTTCAAGGACAGACCAAATGCGCCAGACTTCTTTGCCATACAGATCGTCGGGGTCGGCGGCGAGGGCCTGCAGCCGAGAGACGTGATTCCAGTTGAACTGGGCAGCGCTGAGGATTTCGCGAGGAATCTTTCATGGAGTCAGCCAAATGGGAGGCAAACAGGGGAATACTGATCACGTACAGAGCCGCATTTCTTTTTGGAGTTCTGACAGCAGAGACAAATCTCCTTCACCGAGTCTTTAACGACACAGAGCAGACGCGCATCGCGATGGATGGTCGTGAGGCACCCAAAACAGGGAGCCTCATCTAGCGTAGTGAACGAGGTGAACTTGATGTCTTTGTCGTAGGCGAACTCTGCCAGGGTATTCGCGATAGTAGGTAGCATCGACATGTTGAATCGCGCGGTGAGAAACCGGAGGAAAGACGAAGGATCGGCGATGCGATAAGATGACGAGGACTTGGAAAGAGGAAAACATAAGCACACACGAGCAAATGGCAAGAACCTTGCTATCCAGAGGTTCTGAAAAGGGTTAGCTGCTGGGTGATGGTCAGCAAGGTAAGTAAGTACCTTGCCATGGGTGAGATCGAGCTCGCACTGGCGAGAGCTGGCAAGGCGTTGATGACGGTATGATCCTACATTTCCTGTATTTATTTGCAGTTCCGAGGCAGACTACAATTTACTCCTATCGCCTTGTGAAAGAGGGAAACATACTCCATCCAATTCACTATCGAGTCTTCCTTCTCACCCTCATTATCACTCCTCAGCTTCACCTCTGCGCAACGCAAAACTTCCTCTTTTCAGTAAGATATTTGACTTTTCCCTGATCTCCAGCGCTTCGTCTCGCCATGCCGGTCTCCCTTGCGGCAATCGCAGCTCTTGAGGAGTATGAATTCGACCCCGAACAAGGTTTCGCTCGTCTTGTTCCCGGCGAGTATCCTTGCCTTGGATGCGAGCTCGCCATCCACCGACGCAACCGTCTCGTTTGCGTCATCGACGAGACAGAGACTTGCTGCACTTGGTACAGCCATAACCATAAGTGTACTGCTGTAAGTTCCTGTCTTCGAAGCTTCTCTAAGCGGTTGCCTAGATATATTTCCTAGATCCCACGGGAACTGAAGGGTGTAGTCCAGTACTACTGGGATCAAGTTGATCACGAAGGCACCGCCGATCAGACGCTCTCCACTCTCCAACGCTAGCGTGTCGTACAATGTCTCAACCAACTCGGTTCCACGCTCTGCTCCCTCGTCGATGTCTTGAATCCTTGCCGAACCTCCTCGAAACCCCATAGGTGTTGCTCCTGTGCTCCAAGTCCAGGAACTTGCCTCTATCCAGGAATATCTTCCCCTTATCTACCGAGTCCAGGTTGGTTCGCCTATTAGTCTCTAACGCTTCGTCGCTAATCTTTTACCCATCAAAGTAGGTGGTGAGCGGCATGAGGGTGGTGAGATCCAGGACAACATCAGTCACCTTACCCCCAGGTACGCCCGTGAGTGCAGTGAAGTTGGCGTTTCACTACGACGCTTTACGGCCGCCCTTCGCCTTTCGTGATCCTCTTGACAACGAAAACCCTCACAACAAAGCGGATTGACTGTAGAGACTCCCTGCCGAATCTCTTGATGTGATGTAGCAATGCGTCGACGCTGGTAATCCGACCCCTCGCATCGTCGTTCGCTTTGCTGGGCAAGGTGTTTCTCGCCGTGGGCCTGCCCAAGCCACTACACAGCGCCGTCGCGAAATGACGGAAGAGGAAAAGAGTAGTGAGCAGGGCGACAAATAGTCCCTCTCAGATTGGTCTCCGCAAAAGCTTAGGATGGGTTTTAGGATTCAACCTTAAGTTTAGGCCTAAGGCTTATCCTAAGGAACCTAAGACTTGGGATGAGATCATCAAAAGGAGCCCTAAACCTTATGATGATCATAAGCCTTGATACTTTCGAATCTGCGCAGTTTGAATCACGCGACATATTCTCACGGTCGGAGGTGATGAATCATTGTATCGCGTAGACTTTGTATTCTTCTATCGATCTACACAAGCAATGACAGTCATTACGCCACAATTTCAACCCGTCTCTTGTTCCACTGATGCGTCAACGCCTTCGCCTTTGGCTGCCTCTTAACCTCATCATACAACCTGGCAGTAAGATACTTGTAAATCCAAGGCGAAGCACCGTTGTACACAATGCTGTGATCGCTATCCGTAAACGCAAACATCTTCATCTTCTCAGGCGAAACACCAGCTCCGACAAGAAGATCAATCATAGCAGCGGCATGTTGGTAGTGAACGTTGTCATCACCAGTCCCATGAAGAATACTGAAACTGCCAGCGATGTTCTTGAAACCATCAACCTTGTGCACAGCTGTCTCGAGATATCCATCCTTGTTCTCATCAAGAGTCTTCATGTATCGCTCCGTGTACATGGAGTCGTAGAAGCGCCAGTCTGACACAGGAGCGGTGATTAGACCGAAGCTAAACACTCCAGAGTCTGCCTCGACGGTCTTGGCTGTGAGATATCCACCATACGACCATCCCCATATTCCGATCTTATCGGCGTTGATGAAGCTATATCTCTTGATGAGCTGTTCAGCAGCCCAGATCTGGTCAAGCGGCTCAAGCTTTCCAAGCTGAGATGTAACGAGCGATCGGTACTTGCGGCCTTGCATGGCGGTTCCACGGTTATCGACGGTGTAGACGATGTACTGGAGTTCAGGATCAGACGAGATGTAAAACTTCCATCCTAGAGATTGGAAAGACTTGGCCACGCGCTGGGAGTTGGGTCCGCCGTAGGGAGTGAAGAGCACGGGGTACTTCTTAGCGGGGTCGAAGTTGACGGGGAGTTGCTGCATGACGTTCAGGGAGTAGCCATCAGGGTGCTTGAGCTCGAAGTATGTGATGTTGGGCAGGCTGTACTGCGTGATGTTCTTGTAGAATGCCTTGTTTTCAACCAGAGTACGGATAGACTTGCTGGTGGTGTTGGTGGTGTAAAGCTCTTGGTACGGAACGTCGGGGCCCTGGTAGTGAAGAATGTAGTAACCACCGCTGGAAGAAAACGACGCAGACCAGTAACCAGGGGTTTTATCATCAACGAGAGGAGTAATCTTCTTAGTCTCCCACGAGACCTTGTAGACATGTCGCTCGGTAGAGTGTCGCTTCGAAGCTTGGAAATAAACAAGCTTCTTGGCAGTATCGATGTTGAGAATAGTCGAAACCTCCCACTTTCCAGACGTAAGCTGAATGGCCTTTCCGCCGTTGACGGGGTATAAGTAAATGTGGTTCCAACCATCCTCGTCCGACACATCAACATAGTAAGCATCCTTCTTCTTGGAACTCAAAGGACCAACGAAGGAGATGGAGAGAGTATGCTCAAGCCATCCGTCGCTTCCGTCTCGCTCGCGAACGGTCTTTGACTTGAGCGTCTCAGGGTTGACGACAACGTGAGCATCATGGTCTTGAACACGGTTGAAAGCGCGGTAGATAAGGGCGCTGTGATCTTTGGTGACCCAAGCAACCTCGCCGATGATGAGCTCCTCAGGCTCAAAAGCATCAACAGGAACAGGCTTGTACTCGCGATCCGAAAGATCAAGAATATTAAGCTCGACAGTAGGGTTCTTGGATCCAACCTTGGGGTATCGAAGGTCCAGTTCGCGTGGGTATGTCGGCGCAAGCTTCTGGTTATCCATGTAGTAAGGAATGGTGAAGGTACCGACGCCAGTCTCGTTGAAGCTCAGAAACGCAAGGAACTTTGCATCAGGCGACCACCAAAGCGCCGAGCGTCCACCGTAAATCTCCTCCTCGTACACCCAATCAGGCACGCCGTGAAACATATCCGGTCCACCATCGCTCGTGATCTGCTCAACCTTGCCCTCGCCATCGCGGATGTAGAGATTGTTGCCCCGCACGAACGCAACGGCTTCTCCACCCGGCGCAAACTGCGCGTACTGGATATCGCCAACCTGGTCTTTCACAAGAGGCTCGCTCTCGCCAGACTCAACGTCAAGAATGAAGTAATCTGCGAAATACGAGTAGCGATATTGCTTGGTGTAGTTTGACGCGACGAGGACGCGCTTTGCGTCACTGCTGATCCAGTACTCGTGGAGATCCTTGGGGAGTTTATCAGCGGTGACAAACTTTGTTGTCTTTTCGCTGACGATGTCTTCAAGAACAAGATCGCCATTGTCGCTAAGAACAATGTAATTTCCATCTTGTCCAGCGGAAGACCACTCTACACTCATGGTAGTAGGTCTCAATTTAGCGCTCGGACTCGTCTCATTGAAAGTAAGTAGGCGATCCCCCTCACCAACAGGTTGATGCGGCTGTCGAGGCGGATCAATCGCCAGACCCAGCGGGGCAAGCGCCAAAAGAGCGGCGAGTAATTTCGCGACCATGATGAACGATTGAACTGAGGTTGCAGAAGAGAAACCTTTAGGAGAAAAAAAAAAGAACAAGAAAAAGGTTGCTCGGTGTTACTCTGTTCTTATAGTGGATTAAGTTCCGGGACGAGATTAAGCTTATACCGGGGATCGACAGGGCTAGTGAGATAGGCGCCTTCCCGCAGCGGTTTAGATGTGGAATGCTACAGGGGTTTTAGACCTGCCGCTTTGGACCATTTTTACAAAGTTCCCCGTGTTATGTTGCGTTGGCCAAGACTTGGTTTCTTGGGAGGCCGACAAAAGTTCGTGGGGAGATAAGGAAGGAAGGTTATTGTTGATGAGGTGATAAGGTGACGATCCTTAAATGAAATTTGGTTTGGGTTGAGGGGAGCCAATTGCAGGGAAAAGTTTAGGGTAAATGTTCCAATTGATTGTAATGGTCTGTCTACCCCTCACTTGGGGGATTGTTATTAGATTATTGAACTTGAGATGATGGAGGGAATCGTGGCTCCCATCCCAGGTAATATAAAAACTCACGTAATTTTACATCATCTTTTATATTTCTGGATAGATTATGTAAAACCGAGCAGACTTATGGTTTGTTCTTTCAGACGACTTGATTCATGAGTCCTGTGATACCACAAGGCAATTTCTGGGGAAAGCGAGAAATGGTCTTGGCTGTGTAACGAAAACTAATCTCGAGAGCCCAGGATACCGATTGATCCCAAGTTTGACGCATGCGGTATAGCCCAGCATTTGCAATGTCAATAGATAGTGCAGATGATGGTCATACCCTATCCCTCACTTGAGCGAGCTAAAATTAGATCACAAGATCAGGCAAAACAAATAGTGACTGGCATATTCAAGTGAAGTTCAATGCTACTGTATGTTAGTTATCCAAGGCAGCAATTACCCATGGATGTATCACCTCTAAGCCCCTCTTTTTAATCTCCTCGATACAAAATCCCAATGCATCCTTGCCTGTCCGTTCCAATCCCGTATTGATATCTTGTAAAAGGATAAACCACCTTTGTCCTCTCACCTGAACGCCACGTTCTGATAGGTTGTCTATTATACAGTTTGCAATATCTATATGATGCTCTATTGCGGGTGAATGGAACTCTCTCCCTGCATTACCTTTAACGAGAAGTATGTCAAATCGTTCTTTAACGTCTTGCGGAGGTTCTATATATAGAGCATAACCTGTATGATCTGGTAGAAGTTGATCAAGTATGCGGTAAGCAGTAACGAGATTGCCAATAGCCAGAGTATATTGTCGAAGCCCAAAGCTGTGCCCATGGCTGGAAAGTGGGAGAAAGCCTGACTCATTACAATCCCCAAATTCCAAAATCAACGGACACTGCCAATCGTTCGTTGAAGAAAGAGTCCGACTGAAGCGGCCTAGTAGGTCTATAATCTTGTGCCCATCGTTGATCCAATCGTCAGATATACGGTGGAGGCACTGCATGACGAACCATGAATGGAGCAGGCGCGCTGCATTTCTCAAGTCATATTGACCTTGTGACAAAAGATCACACTACTCTTGGTCTGTCACACTTTCCAGGCGAGTTAGGATGTAGTCAATAAGATTTAAGCATAGGTCCATTCTTATATACCCGTCGAAATCTTCCAACGCGCAGAGTACAACAGGAATAGCGTCTGCCAGACGATCAATAGAAAATTGGTCTAACAAATCGCCAACAACTGCGTTTGAATCGGCTACCCTAACGACATTGTCAAGGAACTCCGATTCTCTCGGGTTGGGAGGGACCTTGGGAAAGATGGGATAGGTCCAATGTAAGTGGTCGTAAAACAAGCCACATTGCTGCCAGTCTTTCAATCTCTCAATCGTGCTATTGCGGAAAGCCATGGTGCTCTTGGACCAGTTGAGGGTAACATACAAGGCCGGAACGAGCTGATGGGTTTTTTCATAGGGTTCCATCCTTGTCTCTTCGTCATGCATGCTGAACTTGTATCGCGGTGACACATGGCATAGGAAGCGGGATTTTACCATATGACCGGCAAGTAATCTTTCGGCTGACTCAGTTGATGACCAGTGACAAAGTGCAAGACATTCACGCCCAAATTGCGTGTCAGTAATGAAGTCGAATGCACATCTGTGTATAAATTCGACCCTTTTCAAGGCACAGTTCCAAAGGGCTTCATTTCCAACAAAAGTAAAGTAATCCGTCTCATAGGGTGTCCTTACTTCGAGGAGACCTCGTGAAACCAACTGCAATCGAGCTTCTCTCCTTGCGCACCTAGCTTGAAGATCTTCTGGCCTGACTTCTCGACCTTCACACCATACCGAAGTGAGTGTTTTGTCCTCCAGGGCTGTAGCCATGACAAGTAAGGAGCGCATCGAATGGAGAGGCCAAACAAAATCATCATCAAACATAACACCTTCCTTTTCGATATTGATTGCTGTAAGGACTAAAGTGAAGAAACGAGAGGCCTCGATGTTGAAAGTTGATAACTTTGCATCATCTCCTGGGCGATTCCACATTTTGACCAAGAGGTCGTGTAAATCCGATGTTGTCTGTGCGAGTCGTTCCTCGAATTCGTGGACGCCACCTGAGCGTATTGCCTGATTGAGGCTGTTGACGGCCAAGACCACCCAGAGAAACACACCGTTTGCTTTGTCTACAACTGTCGATAAAAGCCGAGATCGGTTGTCGGAGCTTAGACCAGATACTTCTAGCCTGTTCTCCGCGTAATGGTAGATATCGTTCTGATTCAGGTGATGGGTTCTGAGACAGGGCTTGCCCGCGAAGAACTGGCAAAAATGTCCCTCTTCCCTACTGGATGCACATAGCTTGATACTGTTGAGGCTAAGCAAGTCGTAAATAACTTGGGTATTCTGATGGTCGCCCCACGGTAGGTCCTCGAAATCTTTAGCCTCGTCCAGCCCATCGAGAAAAATGCAGAAAGTATTTCCTGAGAACTTGATTGCCCAGCAGATAGCCTTCTTTAGCTCATTGATATCCCAATCTTCATGATCTCGTTTATCCTGAACATTCGGTTGCTCAGTCCAAAGCCGCTGGGCGAGAAGACGATTTTTGTGAAGAAGTTGATGGAGAAGTGAAAGCGCCATGCCTTCTATGTTCTTCTGTAGCGGCTGCCCTGGCTTCCAGAAATAGTGGGTAAGGATTTGTATGTTGCTATGCTGGGCTTGCAAATGCTGTAATGTGAGGGGATGGGTCGCAAGGAATTTCATGAGCGAGCTTTTTCCAGATGCCGGCTTGCCGCTGATCCAGAATTGCCGGGCATCTGACTCTAACCAGGTAGGAAAGCTGTTGAGATCCGATAGTCTTGTCGTATTGACCGACTCTGGGGAATCTATCATATCCTCATCACCATCAGTCTGCTCTTCTCTTTGCTGAACACTGCAGTGAATGGTGTTCTTGAAGACCCAATTAAAGGTACCAGGGTAGTTTTCAGATATGTGATTCCTGCGACTGTTCATCTCGGGGAATCGGAGACTTTGGAGTAATTGGTTGTGCTCCTCCTCAAAGCTCGTGTTCTGGTCTCGTCGAGCCATGTCCTGGAATTCTTGGGCCATCGAGTCACGGAAACTCGAAATGGCACCCTGTGAAGTAGCGAAGCCTGTTTCGATGACTTCGCGTGTTATTTCATGCTCTTGGGTGACTAGATTCTTTGTGTCGATTGAAAGGTCGCAAATGCGTGTACAGCCATCCGCCAGTTGTGTGATGACCGATTGTAGATTGGTGTTGAGTTGGTTGAAGGACTGTTGTGAACTGATTTCTGCAGCCTGAGACCGGTTGCATATGTTGTTCAGTACGATACCATGGAGAAGGCTCTCGTATCTTTTGAGATTTATCTCCAGACTCTCGAGTTCCTTTCCTTGCCATAGAGATGCCACACTCTTTTTGCATATCTCTATCTTCCCGCGGAATCCACGTCTAGATGCATCGTCAATATGAAGCTCTGAGAATTTCGATTGCAGCTGGGACATGGATTCCTCTAGCTTTTTGCCAATCTCATTCATCTGCTGCTGGTCTCGGGTCGACGGTAAGGCCGAGCTGTTCATATCATCGAAACAAGCTTTGGCACTCTTAAGATAGGCCTCCAATTTTGGGTCAGGACTACTCTTGTCCCGAATTTGGCGGTAAACTTGGAGGATATCTCTACCGAAAGTGACGATCTGCATTGCATTGCAGAGGAATCCTATGCCAGCGATCGCCGCCTCGGCTCCGGACATTTTTTTCCCGCGTTCTTAGATTTTGGAATATTTGAAAAGTCTTACTAAATTTAGAGGCGGTTTCTGACAGTAAAATGATGAAAAAGATAAAGGAGAATGCTGAGTTGGCCAAGTGCGGGGTGATGTGTCAAGGCGAACCAGGTTGCGGCTGAGTAAGGCAGACAAGTTGTAAGACAATGCGTTGGAATCGTTTTTTTAATGCACCATTGATAACGCCAGCATGTCCCATTTTATCCAATCTGCATGAGGCTCTCGACACATCGGGCGACGCTAGAATCTATTGTATATGAACCCACATTTTGTATTCTCATCAGATAAATATATGTCCTTTGTCTTATAACTATATAACAACGAAAGTAACTTCAAAGAAGCTTGGCTATCCTAGATGCTCTTGAAAACAGATAGGCTTGACAGAGCCTTTCCAGGCCACGAGAACAGAGTGTTGGAGGGGCACGAAGAACCAAGAGCCTGGTTGTTCATCCAAGCAGGCTCCCAGTAGTACAGCCCAGCTCCTCCCTTGACCTTGCTAACAATGCTAGCAACCTTCTTAATAAACTGCGTCTGACCATCAGCAGAGAAAGGAATGTTCTTCATATCGCTGGGGAAAGGCTGAGCGGGCGAAGGGCAAGACGTAGGCCAGTCAAGCTCGCTGACGAAGATTTGCTTCCCCCATTTGTTGGCCATGTTGGTGAGAGACGTCTCAAGCGCAGAGAAAGTAGCTCCTGATCCGTAGAAGGGATAGTATGAAACACCCATGGCGTCGAAGGCGCCGAGGGTAAGGCCCTTTTCGTTGAGGACTTGAGTGTAGAAGTATTCTTGGGTACCCCAGTCCCAGCCCTTGTCGAGATGGATCATGATCTTGGGCTTGGGGCTGATGGAAGAGTCCTTGATACCGTAGGCCGCAGAATTGAGAAGACGGCCGATGTTATAGTAAGATTTGGTGGAGCCAGTAGGGAAGAGAAGACCAGCAGTGATCTCGTTTCCAATGGAGATAATGGCAGGGGGAACGCCAGCAGACTGGAAAGCGTTGGAAACTTGCTGAGTGTAGTTGTACAGTCTCCAGGCCAGGTTATCGATATCGGTAGGCCATCCGGAGGGAATAGCCTGGTGGCCAGGATCAGCCCAAGTGTCGCTGAAGTGAAGAGTCAGGTAGACACTCAGGCCCGCAGCTTTGGCACGCTTGGCGAGCTTGAGGTTGTAGTCGAGGTTGTAGTCACCGTTTGACGGGTTCACCCAGACTCGCTGGCGGACTGAGTTGACGCCATTTGCGGCGAGGATCTTTTCGAGAGGTTGAGCGGAACCGCCGGCAGTGTATTGAATGCCCTTTTGTTCCTCGAGCAGAACGGAAGACCAGTCGACGCCCTTATAGGTCAAGGCCAAAGCGACCGAGCAGTAGGATAGGAAAGTCAGGAATCGGAACAGCACCATTTTGTCAGTTATGAAAAAGGCCCTGAACTGATCTGTTTTCCCGAGGGACGCCCTTCTCTTAAGTAGCACCGTCACCCAAGCATGACCTTCAGCTAAATACGCGGAGCTGTGTAGGATCCGTACAGGGATATTCCGTTATTCCTCCAATCACAGCTCGGATGAAGGATGTTTCACCAATTATTCCGACATGGGTCTAGCGCTCCTTAATGAACGATGAAACCTCGTGAGAGAAAGTTCGGGAGAGAAATACCGTAATCGGGTGTCTAGAAGCGGAGCTAGAAGTGCCGGCTCCGAGGATTGACATGCTCTAACGGGACTTGTGCATGTCTTTCATCCGCCCGAATAGGAACGCATGGAGAACATAGTCGCTATAATGTAGTGGGGTAGATGGGATGATGTCTATTTCTGACTATGTCTGTATACAATAAAGCAATGCTCTTCTGGTAATAGTACTATTTCCGTTATTTATTCCACTCTACTTCCAACAACAATTATCCATCTCAAGTCTCCTCCAACTCCAGAACTGTGGAAGTCCCTGGCAAGATATTATATACTCCCATGCTCAAAATTAAATAACCAATAAACAAATCTAAACTCAGTCAACATCACGACGCATACGAGCCCGTTGCGATTCCTCCGTGGCACAGATCATACCCCGCGACAGTTCAATTATCCTTTTCGAAGCAGCAATCATGCTTTCGCGCTGCCCAGGTTGAGCCCGTAGCTCCCCGTCGTAACAAGCATACAGCGTAGGGAAGATCTGCACGCATCGAGAGCTTATCCGATGAGAGCACCATGAAGGAACCGCTCCTCGAAGATTCCAAAACAACCACCCATTTTCCGACCGACAAGAGGCATCTTTCCAGAAACAGCTGTCAATATCACTGAGCCTGTGAGGATTCCCGCTAGTCGCCAGCTCCATGAGCTGAAGATCGTGAACCCCGGCAAGCCCGATCTTGAACTGGCTGTACAGTACATCAGAGTATTTCTTAGCTCAAAAAGAACCTTGATGATATCCTCGGACTCCATAAACACTCTTGAGAAAAGTGATGAGCCTATTGACCCGCTAGAAAGTTATGGCGCTGAGCCAGTATACATCTATGAGGTAGACGCCATCGGACATGACGTTGTAGATATACATAATGGAGATTCTACTTTCATGTCCGATGTAGTTGCCCTCAAGGGTGATGAAGAGGCGTGGTTTAAATTTTGGGATATCATCAAGATCCTCCAGGAGGGTGTATAAGGTTTCAGCATCCCCGATCCAGATGATGCGTGGTTCGGATTCATAGGTAGATATGACGTCTGGTTCCGTTTCGAAATTCATGGTCGTTATTTTCTGCTTTAAAACCAAAAAGGGGGATGCTATGCAAGTCTGAGGAGAAATGAAGGCAGTGAGGAGGAGAGGGTTTTGCTTTAGATTGATAGAGGTATGGTTGTTTGGGGGTGAGGAGAGGCTGGACTCATGGTTGTTTAAATAAAGTCAGAATCGGTGAGATTTGTTACATTTTTACTTCTACATGTGCTCAAATGGAACACTCTCCCTGGTTGAAGTTTGATGAATCTATGTTAGCTTTAGGCATCAGGGGCAACAAGAGGGTCATTCGCCCGTGTCCAAAGTCACTCCTTGATTCAACCAATAATATCGCTCATATCCTGAAAACAATCTACTCCTCTGTGGAATATCTAAACAAGTATGCACCAATGGTCGAGAAACTGAGTTTCGTGCAGCAGAGAGAGCAGTCTCACGAGACCAAAAGGCACAACACCTACGGCCACCTACTGGCTCTCAAATGCTGTAGCCCATAATGCGATTGATCATAAGACTTGGGAAATGAATTATACGGGGAACCTAAATTTAGGTAAAGCTTATTCTAAGCTTTCCTAAGCTCATCAAAATCATCATAAATTACCTGGTCTAAGTTTATCATAAACTGCTCAAAGAATCAATAAACCCGATTATGATTTTGTAAAATCTACATACAGCTACCAATACTTAACCCAAAAAACCGCTTTGCCGAGAACTACCACCCTTCGAATTATATACTTCCGGTGCTCTTCTTGGTGATCCAAAAGCATGCGCATAATCATGCGCCCAAAATAACTCCTCAGAATAGCATAAAATGCATTCTGGTGTCGAGTAAAGGTAAAGATATTTTGAAAATGCTTTGGTTTCTGTATTTTCTCGGCGTTCTCGGCGTTCTCGGCGTTCTCGGCGATCGATCGGTGGATGGCCTCCTAAACCACCAGCTTGGTCTTGACATGCATAATATGGTCGATCCAGACCTGTTGGAGACAGGTCGGCGAAAGGGATTGGGCTGTGACCGCAGTCTCCCAGCATCTCCAGACGATCTCGGATATTCTGGCCTCCAGAGATGGCCTATGGACAAACCAATAGTCTTATTGTCTATCGAGCTCGCTGACCGCTAAAAATGAGCTCCTAGGAGCTGCCTTGACTAAGGCGCAGTGATTTCACATTGTCGGCTTGCTGGTTACCTCGCAGTAATTGAGATCATTTGTATCGACGTTTTCCCGTCGGAGAAACGTCGCGATTCATCTGTGAAAATGTTTCTAGATGTAGAAAGGGATCAGGTGTGTTTCGTCGCGGTGGGAGTTCGTTTATGTTGAGGATGGTCCGGCGATCTTGCAATGAACTAGGTTTGTTGGTTGACTTGATGTATTTTGACGTTCTTCCAGTTCGCTCACTACAAATGCTCCGCTTTGCGGAGCTATCTTAACCAAGGCGCAGTGGTTTTCTTTCCATGGTGGTATACTGGACACCTCACAGTAGCTGAGGTTGTTTGTATCGACATTCTCCCGCCGGAGATATGCCACCGGTTCCTGATTTAAGGGGCAAGCTGTCCTGTGGTACTGCTTGTGGACTATCTCGTATTTATGATCTAGAGGTGGGTGCACTCCTCTGACCGGCGGTGTCATGGCGGTCGGCGACCTGTCTGCGACCCTTCTCCAATGCAGTTTGGTAGAGCTTATATCGAGCATGCGTTTGCTCAGGGGCACTTGTGTCTGGGTCTAGTTCCTTGAGGAGATCTGGTGACGGCGTCGGTGCGTCCATGGGGCTTGGCGATGAAGACGTTTCGAGCTAAAACTTGGGTAAATCGGATTCTGTCGCCCCTTGATCGTCCGAAGGTGTGATTTCTTCAGGATTCTATCGTCCTTGCTTGATCTCGCGGCGAGCCCGACAGGTAGGTGAGACCGCAGTGACACGTTCGGTGATGAAGGCTGGCAGTCAGTTGTTGGCCGACTACAGGGCGGCGAATATCCTTTGTGCCGTGTATCTGGCTTCTGCACTATGCCTCTTTCAGGAATCAATTCGAGAAAACGATCCGGGGGTTTCCTTGAGTCTTGAACTCGCCAAAGTCTGTAGTGTATCTGCCCTGGGTAGGGGGATGTATAGCGCGGGGCGAGTGGCGACCGCTTGGATTGGAGCAACCATTCCCAACTATGGCCAGCGGTGGGGGGACCGTGAAGAGGTGCTCAAGAGGTCGGAGAAAGGCTATTGGAAATGGGACGGTCAGGATTTGTTGGCTGATTTGGAGTGAAAAGTTGAGGTAAGGCATCGTCGACGCCGGGGATGAGACAATCAATGATGATTGCGAGAGGGCAAAATCGAATGGATTTGATAGCGAAGCCCGCAGAAGATGGCTGAACAGTTGAAGATGCAAGAGACTGGTGCTGTTGATGTTGTTGTTGAAAATGCGAGGACTTGAGCAGCCAGAGCGGCGTTGCTTTTGCTGTGTATTTCCTGCCGGGAAGCAAAATGACGTCAGTGCTTGCAGAGCTTGTGCACGAGAAGCAAGAACCTAAGATTTCATACCGCGAAAACTCAAAAATAAAATCATCTAAAATTTTCTAAAACTCCTCCAGGATTTTGATAGTTTACCTAAATCTCTTCATCTCTTAGGGTCGAAAACCTAAGTTTCCATCCCTCCCTTGGCGTTGGTAGTGTGTGGCATTGAAGCTTACAGAGGCGACCTTACAATACACTAAAGCCCCTAAGAACCTGCATTCCCCCACTAACTTCCTCGTCGCTGGGGCCGGGGCCATCAGATTTGCCGCTGCTCAGATGTTTCCAGTGCCTGGATTTGCAGTTTGGGCTAGGCCATACATTGCAAGCAGCCGGGTCCCCCTCGGCGACGAGACGATCCATGTTGTCAATGAACTCGTCAGGGAGTTCGGTTGAAGGGAATTTGGCTGTCTTCCGGCTGTTATCTCCCTCGACGGGCGTTTCGAAGGCAGTGGGGAGGCGTTCAAGTACTGCAACAAACGCATCAGCCTTAGGACATTCACGGGCGTAAGCGGGGACGGTTCGGCGAATGTTCTCCTCAATCGTCGCATCGTCGTGGGTCTCAGGGCGAGCCTAGGTAAATAGTTAGAGCCGACAAGTTGAGAAAGCAACGGAGATCTTACCTGAACTCGGTAGGAAAGAGTAAGAAGCTCCCGGTTGGAAGCAAGCTCCTGAGCTTGGATAACAGGAGCAACGCCGGTGCGATTACGAGGAGTTGTACGGAAGGGATTCGAGAGAGCAGCGACGAGGGATCGGAGAGCAGACGCAGCCTTGAGAACACACTGCATAACGCGCCACTTCTCAAGACGCGATCGATCGGCGGTGAACTCTGCATGAAGCGCGTTCCAGTAGGTCTGCACAACAGCCTTCAGCTCGGGAAGGATCTGCATTTTGTCAGGCGAAGGGACACAGAACCATCGATGATGATACATACGGCAGTGCATTTCTTGTGGTCTCGCTTGCACAGAGTGCATCGCTCTGGCATGTCATCAACCACACAGACAAGTCGTAGGTCGCGATGGGCGGACAGGACGCAATGCAGGCAAGGAACCTCGAAGTCGGCAAGGCGATTAAACCCCGTCTCTTCGTCAAACTCATATTGCTGGAGGGCAGCTGTAACGGCCGCAGCGATGGAGATTTTTTCGAGGATGAGTCGGCGATCGGGGCGTAAAGCTCTTAGAATTGCGGGAGTAAAGACGGTATTGTGAATGTGGAATGATTCAAAGACGCGAGTAGAGGTCTATTAGAACGAATGACGATGGGGAAGAAGAAAAACACATTCAAGGGCGAGAAGAGATTTTCTCCCAAAACATGATGGCTTCTACGTAATGTCAGGCGGACACTGTTGACGGCTGGCAAACCAGATGCCAGCATGCTATCCGCACAGAGGAGAGGCTTGGCACTTCGGATCAGAGCCAACCCAAGCCGGCCGCCTGGCGATCAAAAAGGTCTCTGATTGATTCCATGAAGCCCACATCGGGATAGCTGGCCGTTATCTTCAATGAAATAGGTAAAATAAGGCTCCTTGACATAACCTTGGACTACTGTTTGTGACTGATTTGCGCATGATATAATAAATGCAGAATCTTGACGGAAAGATCCATTCTCCGTAAGCTGGATGCCACTCAGACAATCCTCTATATATCCCATAGTCTTAACCGTCCCCAAAAGGGGTAAACCTGGTCATCCTCAAAAGCCTCCCCATTTACCCTCGCAATAGCACGACGAGATACTAACCACATGTGATAGTTGTTATCCATGCCAACTTCATCACAGTGAGACACGACCTCTTCAAGCCAGGTCTCGAACAACGCTCTCTTCTTCCTGAGGCCCGCCACTATAGTCATCACGGTTAACACTCAATGCCAGCCCAGCTTCAAACAGCGGGTCGAAACTGATGGGCGAAGACAGGTGTGCATCATCCCCTGTTTTAACGAGGAGGACTGTGCATCGCTTAAACTTCTTCTCCATTCGATGCTCCAATTTATGAATCCTGTCGTAGCCCTCCAACCCTGGTGGTTCATAGTATATGCCTGTAGTTTCCGGCAACGATTGCTTATCAACAACCAGGTACAGGGCGCGGAACAGGTGGCCCATGATATAGCCATGTTCTCGCCAAGATCGTATGTCTGCCGGGTTTTCATTCTTCGGTCTTGGCTCTCCGGGGTGATTGGACTTAGACCCTTTCGATTGCTTGAACTCCACCAAGTCGTCTGCATGGGTCGATATATGTAGTGATAAGTCGCCATGAAAGACCGACAGCTTTTCGAGACTTTGTGGACCACCCGCTTGCAGACTTATGGGTTTACCAAAGAAGGCATCTCGCTGGAAGAAAGGCCGGCTGTTGTGTAGCTGCAACCACTCTCGGAAGACATATCGGGCAATCTGCTGACTTTCATAATTGTCAACAGACCTGTATTCGAAATAGACTATCACCTCTTTATTGAAGTAGTCCCTTAGGCGCCAGGCATCAATCCCAGCCCCTGGGTGGCGTGGTTTGTTGATGTTCGTCATGATGCCATCCCACCGCCACCCAATATGGAATCGCGCTTCAAGTCGTAAACATGCGGCATAACTTTCGAAGTAATGGGCCTTTAATTCTTTGTAGACAAGATCTTGCATTTCCCTGCGTGTCGCCATTGTGGCCTCGAGATACTTCTGGTCGTAACCACTTTGATCTGAATTTGGATTCACCTCAAACTTGGGTTCGGTTTTGAAGACATGGTCGTTAGGTGGTGACAATGAGGCGATCTCATGCTTATCGTCCTCGGCAGTCGTCTTTGTTAATGTTGTGAAGTTTTTCATGGCTTTTGGTGGATGGTGAATGTGCTGGGGTAGAGTAAAGAGGGACAGGATTTCAAGAACAGCTTTGGAAGAATGACCAAGACTTTATGACTCTTATTAATATAAGACAAGGTTTTTTACTTTAGGTTTGTTACCTAAAATGGTCCACTGACTCATCGAGATTTGTCACCAAGGGAAGTTAAGTTCTCTCTGCTGATTTAAGCTCTCAGCCACAAGTCTCACTTTCTTAGAGTGATAAGCCCAACTAGAAAGAGAGGTGTTTTGCGGAGTGGCATGAGGCGCGGATGACTTGCTGATGCGCGGGAGCTGTCGTTAAATCCACCTGATGAATCCTGGCGTTGTATTGACCGCTGGCATTTGGAAAGCGTATACATGGTCTGCTACCCGCGGTGTCGTTGAGAGTTTGAATGGGGAGGCTTTTGATGTAGATCAGGTGCTTCCGTTCTGGGAGCGCTTGAGATCATGGCATGTATGAATCTGCGATAATTATGTCACTCCGTCGATCTCGGAACATTTATCATCCTGCATCAATTTATCTTCTGGTTCAAGTCAAATATTGATGGCCTGTGGTTTTCTTAGACGTATTGCTGCGTGGTAGGCAGCTGTTTGCCAGCGCCAGCCCACCAGCCAGAATGGAGGCGGTGATATACGGTCAACTCGTTTGTTAGCACACACCCAAAGTCAACAATCAGCAAAACTTTTCGCTCTTTTGTTTTTCTCCCTCAAGCATCACCTCGTGATCTCTGCTTCTGCTCTTTGATCCTACCTATCGCGGCATCTTTGCTGCGCGTTCTTCCTCCCTCAAATCTTCAACCTTGCTCTGCTTTCACCGACATTTCCGTGATAGCTTCCCTCGATCATATCGCGACCGTCTTTTCCGAATACAAGTACGATCCCGATCTTGTTTGGGAGCGCGTTGAATTTGGCAATCCGTGTCTTGCCTGCGTTTCCAAGATTCACTACCATGGTCTCGCTGTCTGTACTACAGACCATACAGACAACGATCGCACCACTTGTGTACTCTGTCGGTTCTATAACATCGATTGTGGCTATGTGAGTCTTGAAAATACTCTCGGCTGGCGGTACTCTGACTTGGTTATAGATTCCCCGTGAACTTCTTGGTGCTGCTCAATGGTACTGGAACTTTATAGCCAATTTGCAACGCCGTCTAGCTAATCGCAGCCTGACGACTTTTTCGGATCAGCTCGGCACTCGTGAAATGTGGCGTCTTCGTCTAGCCCTTGAAGCTTGCGGCTCTGCGTGGCGTCGGTTGGCACGACACCTCATGGACCCGAACAACTACGCCAATGTTGCTCGTCAGGAGGCAGTTTCGCTTCGTGAAACCACGGCTATCTGCGCTCTCCAGTCTGTATGTCTAACCATCACCGGGCCGTCGCGGTTACTTTGCTCGTTCTAACCTGCCGAATATCTAGGTGATCCCGGCCAACGAACTTCAACAACGCATCGACGCTGTCCAACCTCCCTACGCCCGGGATGGCGGCTGTGTACTCGCGCTTCGAGACGCCCTTGTCCGTCTGTCTACCGCTGAGACTAGGGTTGTGGTTGGCGCTGAGGAAAAGGATGCTTATTACTTGTTTGAGAAGTTCGACCCTGAGCTCTCTTTAGTGATGAACCGTTCTCGTGGGCGCGGGCACGCCCCCCGCTGTGAGATCGTGCACAGTGGTGGCACTCCTCAACCCCCGAAGAACAATGAGGCACTCTGGGATTCTGAGTAGTGGACAAGTCCAAGGTCCCGTGGCAACAGGGCGATCAGCTTCAATGCCAAGGAACAAGACAGCAAATAAGATGAAGTCGATGATGAGTAGAGTAATGGATACGGGAGACATGGAGGTGTCTCGCAGAGACAATTCGCGGTTGTATCCGCGGTCTTCTCGTTATCATTCTTGTCTGTTTTTGTTCTCTCGTTAGTATAGTCAGGCTCCGAGTCATAGCTCAACCAATCATCCAGGTTTGAGTGGCTCTCTTGATTCGACTTTGTGGCACCACACAATATGTGACTTAAGTGGTAATTGTTTCCTTCCGTTGGCCGTGTTCTCCCCTTACTCAATTGAGTAGTAATTGTGACCTCATGTCTGTGCACGGTGCTGCTATCATGTTCGATGTTTTTATTCATGGACTTTCAGAAGACAAGTGACGTTGCAGATTCATTAATACCTGTCTGACCATCAAGATAAATTGCCGTGTATCCGGATCAAAGCCAGACACGCAAATCTATCTGACACGACAAAAGACTTGAAATATCTGGCCTTGATGCAAGGTATCAAAAATATCTAGTCTAAAGTCTTCTAAAATCTTTAGCAAGTTTATCTAAGTCTTTTTGTCATTTAGGATAGGCTCCTCTAAGGGCCCAGACTCACTCCTAAAATGGCACGTTCACGACACGACACAACACAAACTATCGGTGACCTGACAAAGAAACATAGTCGCATTGACAGGAAACAGAATCCGTGTAATTTAACTGGTGTTTCCAAACCATCAGCTCTCCCTTGCTTCCAATTGGTGGAATACTCCTCACTTCATCAATACTACGCTCCAATTTTCTCCGCGTCTCAATCCGGAAAGGCTCGAGGTTTCAAGTCCCACTGAAACACACCACGATCGGTTATTATCCCAGGCTAAACTCGCCCTTTATCCTCGTCAAATGATCCGTTTCTGCCTCTGCATGAATTCACTGCGGGGACGACTTTAGCCAAAATGGCCCCTCGGCATATCCGCCATGTGCCGAATTTGTACATTTTCAGGCTGAGGACCTAGCGGTGTGGAGTTCGTTCAGGAACGAGATTCGTTCGCTACTAGAAACAACGGCTGGCGGAGGATACACGTCCGTTTGATCCATTGGAGCATGGTCAGGAGATGAGATCGATCCATGGGCCTCCACTTGCTTTTGGGGGGACGGGTATATATCTTGGCTGATACACCATCCCATCATGTTTTGTTTCCCCATACTTCTTGGCACATCATTCTTTCGACACGTTTCATCATGCAGTTGACTTCCATCCTCAGCTTCTGGGCATTAGCCCTATTCAGCCTCGTCCTCGCTGCAGAGCCCGTGCCGCGAGGTCAGCTCACCCAAGTCAACAGCTATGGCAACAATCCCACCGGCACAAAGATGTTCTTGTACGTGCCCAAGAACTTGAAGTCCAACCCTGCTGTCGTCGTCGCCCTGCACTACTGCGGTGGTACAGGCCAGGGTTACTACCAGGGTACCAAGTGGGCTTCCAATGCTGAGAAGTACGGATTCATTGTTGTTTATCCTCAGACTCCTTATTCCGGTGGCTGCTGGGATGTCTCTTCCAAGATGACCTTGGCCCATGAGGGCGGTGGTTGCAGTACCTCTGTCGCCAACATGGCCAAGTATGTCCTCAAGCAGTACAACGGTGATGCCAAGAAGGTTTTCGTCACTGGTGAATCTTCCGGTGCCATGATGACCGTAAGTAAACCCGGTCACTCAATTGGTTTCGACTAACAGAACAGAACGTCATGCTTGCTACCTACCCCGACGTCTTCGCCGCAGGAAGCGCCTATGCTGGTGTTCCCGCCGGTTGCTTCGTCAGCCAGGCGAACCAAGCCGCTGCATGGAACTCAACCTGCTCCCAAGGAAAGTCCATCTACACCCAGACCCAGTGGGCCAACGTCGTCAAGAACATGTACCCCGGCTACAACGGTGCTCGCCCCAAGTTCCAGATCTACCACGGAACCGCAGATGCTACTCTCAATGTCCAGAACTACTATGAGGAGATCAAGCAGTGGACCGGTATTTTCGGATACTCCTCCAACCCTCAGTCATCTACACCCAACACTCCCGCCAGCCCTTACACTCGCCAGATCTTTGGTGAGAAGTTCCAGGTAAGATACGGAGCATCATGAGGTGGATGTGATGACTGACATTCTTAGGCTTTCTTGGGCCAGGGTATTGGACACGGTAACCCTCATTTCGATGACAACGATCTCAAGTGGTTCGGCTTCATCGTAAGTCATGTCCGAAATCCCACCGAAGCCAGAAACTGACATTCCTTTGTAGTAAATCGCTCCAAATATTCAACAATCTTGCATAACGGGGTCATCCGGAAAGACCTAGAATACCAGTCTAGGATGCGTGGCCCAAAACACATTAAATTTCTATGAACTATATTTATCTATTGTAAATATTATCAATACAAGATCTGTATATATTGCATCGAATATTATTCCTTGTCTGGGTGAAATGATCGTACTGGAAGCTTAGCCTGCCAACCGTTAATCAGTGGGCCGTCTCTCTGTCCGGTACGTTATCTAGTGATGGCATCATCTGCCCTTGCTGTTGGGGGACCTATTTCATGGCTCGTGCTACCGCAATCGGAATACGCGTTGCCTGTGAACTTGAGTCTCGGTATTTTAATTGCCCGACCCTTCTGAGTGTTCTCGAGTTTTGACGGAAGCTGGCTTAGTCTCGGTTGTAGGACTAACGGGTATATAGTTGGCATCAGAAAGCCCATTGTGTCTAACCTTAGGTCGCGTAAGGGTCTCTGGTCTGAGATAGAGGCAGATATCGGATTTAATGACTTCTTGATAAATCTCATCACGTAGTACGAAGTAATCGATCTGTCAATTGGTCATTCTAGTATCTAGATTGTCAAGTGGTGTAAGCAGTCATCTCGCTGGTCCGAAGCACCCAATGCTAGGTCGGCGGCGCCTCAGGTTGTAAATTGCCATTTCCAGCAGAAGCATGATGACCATGGTTTGTTCAGACCATCTTCCACTACAATTTACTGGTCTGGAGTCAAGACTATCGACCATCCACAGTACGGAACCAGCTCCTGTACCAATTGGAATATTGCCAGACTCTAAAACCCGCTCTTTCTCACAGTCGGTCAGCAGGAGCATTCTATATCAGTTTCAATCGACAGTACAGGGCCTATTATCTGTTTGCTTGTTTTTCGCGCAAATCCACCTTACCTGAAAGCCCCCTCCTCAAATGTAACAGCAAACGGATGACAATCAACAACCTGGCAGGCGCTCAGACACCATTGGTCAACCACTTGTCGCCTATGCATAGAACATGCAATAATGTCATGATATGTTCCTTGTCACTTCCCTTGCTGGCCTCGCTCCGGAAAGCCCCCGCCCGACTCCCCATGTGCTTTACAAACAACCAACAGTTAAAAGGATTTAGCCCTGCTCCTTTCCTTTCCATTACTTTGTTGTCTGGTTTTTTTTTTTTTTTTTTGGCCTTCCGTTCCATCTAGGAATATCCATTATCGATAGAATGTCCAACAATAGCAGCCCAAAGAACCGGTCTCCTCGGTCTCCGCGATCGCCCCAGGATCCGTCGGTAGCAGTCAACGAAACAATCGCAGTAGACGAGCCTCAAGATGAGGAGGAAGATTTGACTTTGGGATCTGACGCCGAGAGCTCAACGGCTTCCATTTCATCGAGCATTCTTAATTATCGCACGATCAATGGCAGAACGTTTCACAGTGAGAGAGGAAACGCAGCCTACTGGGGATCGAACGATGAGCGCCAAAGTGATGCCATGGATATCGCGTGAGATATCCCTCCCGCGAAAGTTGTGCTACGACTCGCCTAACAGGACACTACCCAGTCACCACATATGGACACTCGCCCACGACGGAGAACTATACTTTGCGCCTCTGGAAGATAACATCCAGGTTCGTTACATAACGCAGTGCAATGATTTTCCTGTTGTGTTACTGAGTTATTCTTATCAATTATTAGAAGGTTCTTGACGTCGGGACCGGAACTGGTATGAAATGACCTTCCCTATGTGACTGCGAGATTGCCCGTACTAATTTATACTGCAGGTATTTGGGCAATGTAGGTTACCTATCATACGGTAGTTTACCTGATCTTCACTAATCTTCAGTGACTTTGCGGACAAATTCCCCGGGTGCGAGGTCATTGGTACCGATATTTCACCCATCCAGCCCGGCTGGGTTCCACCCAACTTGAAATTGTGAGCCACTTCGTTACTTTTAGCCGGACAGATACCTTATGTCTAACCCCAATATCAGCGAGATTGAAGACTGTACCCAACAGTGGACCTTCCCATCCGAGTCATTCGATTACGTTCACCTTCGTTATCTGGTCGGCTGCATTCCAGACTGGACCGAGCTTTTCAGCCAAGCATACAAGACTCTCAAGCCAGGTGGCTGGGTTGAGAGCTTTGAAATTTCCCCAACTGCAGAAAGCGACGATGGTACTGTCGCATATGACTCTGCAATGGCTCAATGGGGAAGGATTTTTATCCAGGCTTCCGAGAAGATCGGTAATAGCTTTACGGTCGTCGACGATAAAGTACAGAGACCTGCTTTAGAAGAGGCAGGCTTCGTAGACATTCACGAGTGGGAGTTCAAGGTAGCGTACAAGGCCACTCTACTGAGGCATTAATAACTGACTCGAAAAGTGTCCCTTGAACCCGTGGCCCGCGGACCCTAAGCTCAAGGAGATTGGCCGGTTCGGAGAGGTCTTTCTTACACAGGATACTGAAGGCTTCGTAACATTAGCGGCCAATCTCTTAGGCTGGTCGATGGAAGAGGTTCATGTTTATATCGCCAAGTTCCGACGCGAGGTTCGGAACCGGAAGCATCACGTCTACATTCGTCTCAGGGCTGTCTGGGGACGGAAGCCGGAAACCAAAGAGGAGACAACACCAGCATAAGCATAAATTGGTATAAATTTGCATCGGAAGCTAATTAATAAGTGTTATTTCTCTCGTTCCTACTCACTCACATCTTTATCGGATATTTTATCAGCCATTTTAACCAAGTATTCGTAACTGAGCCTAACGAAAGCGCAACAGCTGCCGGGTGGCTACCTATGACGCTATCTTCTGCATCTCGTAGGAATAATACTGTTAGAAAAGCCAAAGTAATGAGATACAATGATAGACCGATTTTATTATCTTCCAGTTATCCATTTGAGAAATCCGCCCACTTGCAAGATACGTCCGAATATAGCAAAGGTGATGCCCTCAAGATTGGCAATACTTATCCGCCAATGTGAAGAGTTGAGAGTTTTCTGCGCTCTAGGAACCGATACCTTGTCATATGCCACGGCGGCATTGCCAATCGAATCAGAGGCTAACAGAAATCCAGCCAGGTCCCATCCATCTGCCAAAGCCATGTTGGCACCATTTCCAGCAAAAGGGCTGACAGCGTGGTTACTGTCTCCAATGAAAACCACTCCAGGAAGAACGTCCTTGTGGCTAAATGGATTCTTGTCGCGCGCTGGGATAGCAAAAGCCGTTGAAGGGTCTGTTGCGTTTATCAAACTTGCGAATGGCTCTGCGATCTCGCAGCAGTGCTGTCGTACTTCATCCAGGAGTGCACGTCCATCTCCGCCAGTTGCTTGAGCTGGCATCTCTCCAGCTTTGCTAAAAGCCCATATAACAGTTTCACCCTCGAATAGGCTCACGAAACAGCTGTTTCCGTATCCAGAAGCCATGATACCCCATGAATCTGCCAAGGGATTCGGGATTCCTTGTGGAAAGACTGCCAAACCACCGATTTGAGTGGCCCCTGCGTAACGAAGCTGGTCGTCTGGGCGAAGTGAGGCTCTGATTTTGCTGTGTGCACCGTCCGCGACGATCAAAAGATCACAGTCGATCAAGTGTTCCGGTATTTTCTGTGAGGAAACAGTGACCGAAAGGCGACGACCATCTAGTAGCTTGACACCCAAACACTGTGATTGCCACCGAATGCTAATCCCCAAAGTCTCAGCTTCTTCGATCATAATTTCTCTTAAGGCAGCTCTGGGAATCCGCAATCGCGCCACAGGGATGTTCCCGTATGGTATGGCAGGGACAGCAATCAACTCGTGCCAGTTCTTATCCCATATCTTGAAAGGCATGCCGTCACTCCCTGGCGTTGCTTTCTCAATAACACGGTGCAAGAGGCCGAGTTTTTCTAGAATCTGCAGGCCGCCATCTTGTTCCATGCCATTGATCGCGAGTGAGTAGCCTTGCCTCCGGGGGTCAGGATGTCTAGCATCGCGATCGTAGACTGTTATCTTGGGAGGGGAAGCCTTTTGATTCCATCTTTTGCGCAACGAGATAGCAAACGCTAAACCGACCATGCCAGCTCCGGCAACGATTATGGACTTGCTCTCCAGGAAGTGAGCTTCTTCTGCAGTCATTTCGAGATATCGTACTGTAAAGTCAACAGTTATTAAGTACAAATAGAATCACCAAGCATAGATAGGCTTCACTAATTATGGTTGAAACGAGCAGGCTTGGTCCTATGTTATGGACGAGCTCGGCATTTTGACTCCCCGTCAGCTTTCGGATTCGGGTTGTAGATTATGCCATTCGGTGCCGGGGCTTATTGTACCATCTGACGGTGCTTACACTCGGTTCCGACCTCCACTAGTGACTGCCGAAAACACCGATAATCTTCCATTATGCTCAGCATATTCAAAATTATAGTATGCCACTATCGCTTTGGGAAAATACTAGTCCTGTAAGTATCAATGATCAAGTGCAGCCAGTCCAATTATACGGTGCAGCGTATGCAGGAACTTCGTGCCTGAGCGAGAAATTCTTCGTGATCTATCGGAGAGTCTGCACCAAGCCTCGTGATCAAGCCTGACTTGCTCCTGTAGACATGATATTGGGCTTGGGCCGGAAACCAGAGAAGTGGGGACTCTTTCCAGGGCATGATGAGCAGAGGATGATAGGCCTGAACAGTTTCAAGATCAGCGCGTGTTACAACATCGCCTTTGAGCCCCTTGAGGCATGTCAAGACTTCCGCCTGGAACCTCAGAGGCTAGGTTCAGGACCGTTGCCCCCGTAAATTATGCCCTTTCCTTCTACCTGACTGTGAATAACGTCCGTCAAGAAGAGAGTCCAGTTCTCAGATTCGCCGTAAGGATTTCTAACTACAACACTTCCAACTCCCAGAGTGGCTAAGGTACCTACCTCAGAGACAATACAATTCTAGTAGCTGTTTGAAATACCGGCTATTAGCTTGTCTCCTCTATTTACCTATTTTTGTTCTCTTGCTTTACTCTATTGGACTGTAGATAAATATCCTAGCGCAGGCAAAACCATCGGAAAGCATTCGTGTTGGTATGAATGATAACCAAGAGTAATTTATCCCTGTGTTGGGGGGTCATCTGGGCTATCAATCTGACCGAGGCACTTCGACTGTCTCACCGTGTAGCTTATTGCCGCTCTGGGGACGAGGCGTCTTAGCCCTGGTCAGCCCTGGTCAGCCGCACAGTTGTCAGATTCGATTTGAGGTCCTGGCAGAGTGCGAGCTGAGGTCTCAAGCAAGGTCAGAGAGGCAGAATTCAACGACACTGTGAATCGGAGTTAATAATAGCTAAACTCTGTCGATTTTGTGCATGAACTTGGTTTGCAAATGTTGTCTCTTTTCTCTTTTTCTCAAGTAGACTGACATCTAACCATATATATGCGCTTATTGGTTATAGAGGTGCATTGGGCAAAACCGACAGTATACTCTGATGTCCGAGCGGTACAAGCCGTCGCATCCCTATCTGATCAATCACAGGGGAAGGGTGGGGTGTTAAGGCATTATCATGGACAAGGCCCACGCTATTGGTGTGAGAGAGTGTAAGAGGTAATGATGCCTTAGTGATTTGAGATACTTCTGGGCATACTGTGTGAGAATTCAGCGGTTTGACTCTGATGTGGGTTAGCCGCTCCATTGCAATGTAATCTATTAGGACAAGATCAAATCATCAACCCGACACGCTACTAATTCTGGACATGGCAAACGCATTATATTACGAACAATGTGTAGCCGTTTCCATTAGCTTGGTGGCTGAAGATAAGGCAAGAGACATTCTTGTCAGCAAATATGCACATCTGATCACTCAGCTTCATGCTTTTAGTGCGGCACCTACTGGATGCAGCCAGCCAGAACCAGTAGAGCAGAGAGCTGGGTCAGCAAATGTCTTGGCACTTGGGTATCAATGCATTATATGTGATTTATCCCAGGGCATGCGTCTACGCCCAATAGAAACAATGAACGGCATCTGCCCCGTCTTATTTTTAATAACTCAATTTAGCTATATCCGTGAGAATCTACGGGCGACTCACATGTGCGAATATCCTTACTTAACTCCAGTATTTTCTCGACTTCCTTCACCCTCTACACCAAGCATTTACCCGACTCTATCCCGACTTCAGACCTAGGTAGCCATAATGACGTCCGTTGGTGATGTCATTGCCATTGTCCAAACTACAGCAAAGGCTGTAGAGTTCTCGCGCAATGTTCGTCAAGCTGAGAACGAAATGCAGCAGTTGCGAGAAGAGATACGAATTTTAGCAGACACTCTGCAAAGTTTTAAGGCCGTGTCTGCCGATTTGACTGGCAAGAACAAAAAGTCGTTCGAAGATATCAATTCTCAAATCGAATCTCACATGAGAGACCTGCAAGAGAAACTTGAGCCAGAAGAAAAGGGCTTTAAGAAACAGGTGAAGCGATTCTTGTGGCCGTTGAAAAAGGAAGGCCTTAAAGAAGCTATCAATGCCATCGAAAGATTGGACGGTCGATTACGAAAAGTTTTCCAAACACACGAAATCGAAGGTCAGTATGTTACTTCGCATATCCAATTTTATCACTATTCTTAGCGGAGTATCTGATATCATTGATTAAAATGGCTGATTATGAAAAGAGGAACGCTACAAGAAAGTAGTTGGAAGTCTAACCCCAAGCATCAAAGTCTCTCTTGGGAAAACACCATTTAGGGTTGCAAGACTTACGGAAGGGACTATTGATTGGATCTGGAATGAGAAGGCATACCAAGATTGGGGACTTTCAGACGGGGGTTTCCTTTGGGTACATGGTATACGTAAGCTTCCTCCCATCAACCTTTTGGGTCTCGTGTTCTGAAACTCAACAGAAGGGTCTGGGAAAACCGGTATGGCGTAAGTAACTCATAAAACGCATTCAATCAAGGCACAAGACTAACGTAAGAGAAGGGAATATATCGGTAACAAGCTCCGAGATGAAGCTGGAAGCCCCCCGGAGTATCATGTGGGACGTGTCTTTTGTGATCATCAGACATTGGCAGACCTTGAAGACTATCTGGATATCATTATGAGTCTCTGGTCACAGTTAGTAGATTCCATTGGGGGTCTCAGGTTAACGCCCGAGGTGCTCAAAGACTGGACCTTGAAAGTCGAAGCAGGATAGCTGATGTCGCGTAAGGACGAGGTAAAGTTCAAGACCGACGTCATTAACTACACCGTTTCACAAGCAGGAAGGACCCTTCTTATCCTTGATGGTCTTGATGAAGTCCTGCCTAGCCTCCAGAAAGATTTGGTTGACACCCTTCGAGACATACAGAAAGCCAACAAGCAATGTCGCCTGATGATCACGTCGAGACCTTATAGCACTATATCGGAAATGTTCATCAAGGATCCAAAACTTGAGCTCAAAGCAACCCCTCACGATATCGAGCTCTATATTCGTGATCGTATCTCACGATCCAATAATCATTTCTTGTCTCGTCACAATAACACCAATGATATCATCCTCCAACTTCGCAAGAAATGCGACGGTACCTTTTTAATGGCCAAGCTCCATATGGATGAGGTTCTTAAGGCAGTTAATGAATATGAATGCTGGGAAACTATTCAATGCCTACCAACAAAGGCCTCAGAAGCCTATGAGACAGGCTTGAAACGACTTTCTGAGGCTTACCGTGAGTCTCGAGAGGGCCTCCCTTGCCACGCGATACAGGCTCTTTTCTGGGTGGCTGTCACAAAGGCTCCCATGGAAGCTCAACAACTAAGGCAAGCTCTAGCAATGGACCTGGAAGATAAAGAATACCACATCGAAAGGGAAGTCCTCCAGGGCATTGACACGCTATGTGGCGAGATGTTGATTGTCGACCCTGTCTCTTAAGAGGTTCAAGTTGGTCACAAAACCATTACCGACTCTCTGCTTCAACCCACAACACAAGCAAGATGGTTTCCAAATGTCGAACAGCACATACGTCTTACTTTGATACGATACCTTTCTCTGAATGACTTGAACAAACCTTTCCACGACTCCAAGTCAATTGACCAGTTTCGAGACCGGCATCCCCTTCTCCCGTATGCACTTATGTACTGGGGCGACGATATATCGAAGATCCTTGACAATTTACCATCCAATTCTACTCTATGGAAAGAAACAGAGCGATTCCTGATGTCTCCCCACGAGGCATGGAATAGCCAGGTTCTAGAACAAGTAGCTGAGATGATCGAAAAGAAGTCACGACGCCGACTTGGGGGGTATCCCACGCCAGAGAAGGTCGTGATTCCTGGTCGTATCGGAGGGTTACACTGGGCTGTCATATTTTCTCTGAAAGGCTTCACTGAAATACTTTATAAGCATGAAAAGCAGTCTCCCATTCAAGGCGGGATATCACTCAGTCCACTTGGTCTTGCTGCAGCACATAGCCGAGCTGATATAGCAAAAGACCTACTTGACGCGGGCGCATCAGCTGATGGAGAGGATTACAATGGGCACTGCAGGCGACCACCTTTGTACGATGCCATGTTATTTGGTCATGAGCCCACCGTGTCTCTGCTACTCGAGCGAGGTGCTCGCGTGAGCCTCCAGCGGACTGACAACGACCAGTCGCCTCTCGATCTACTCCATGAGACGGGTCTTGAGCCACTGGTGCCGATTATAGTAAAGTCTATTTCCAAAAGACCCCTAATGAGCTTCCAAGAATATCTCCTCCTTGTGAGAGGAGCTTTCATAAAGGAGCTTCGGATGGCTATTGAGATGGGTTTGGACATCAACCAGCCTTGTGGAAATGGAAAGAATGCCCTCGATTACGCTCTTGAACTCGGAAACAAACAAACAATCTCCATCTTGAAGTATCATGGCGCCGTTCCGAGACTTCAATGGAAGGGATGGAGATCTGATTCGTCAGGATATCTGCACAACTGTCCCGAACCATACATGCCAGGCACTAGGATTGTTAATGAGAGATTTTGGGGGGAAGACCAACCTGATAGAGTTTATTCCCCAGGAGACGGTCATCCCACTTATGATTGTGACGTCAGCTCTGACCGTGGCCGAGGTTCGAGCCGTCGATATACTGCTAGTGGAATCGATAGCGCATCACCAAAGAGAGACCATAAGTCTCGGTCCGAAGATGATGAGGACATCAGCGGAATTGGTGCTGTCGGAATGGATCGTCAGTCATCAGAAAACCGATCTAGCAGTTATGAACAGTCCGTCGACGATTCCCTGTCCGACTATCATCACCTGCTTTTTGAGCCTGGAACCGAAAACTCTCATCTACTAATGGAAGTTACAGTGGATGAGGCCATACAGCTACCAGTGCGCGCGATTGTGTTTGAAACAGTGTCTCGCGACCAAGGTTGGAGTGATCACAGCTTCAAACATACGTATCTAAGTTCCACCAGAAGTTGGTTCGATATGCGTGTATGCCACGGTAGCGAACAGTCTCAAGTATTCAGGATACAGCATAATGTGCATGCCGACAGTCTTTTCCGAATGCATACTAATATCTGGGACTTGGAAGAGCTAGAGACCGTATCACCACTGCGTGCTGAGCTTATTAAAGGCCTGCGTTATGGCAGCAAGATTCAGATCTTTTCCCATGCTGCTTGGGGCAGTGAATGGCGGAATATTGTCTCTATGCTTCGAGTAAGTGTATATGGACGGGTATAAGAGATTTTCAATTCCCGATATGGGTTATATTATAGAGTCGAGTGGTGTGTTTCCACAATCAGTAGCAGTTACATGCCTGCGATTTGAAGTTAATTGCCAGACTGTTTGCAATTTCTTTGACAATAATATTATAATTGTTGTAAACTTGGCAATTTATCAGTTAAATCACCGGTTTCGTGGTCTAACGGTTATGACTGCGGATTCTGATTCCGCCAGCGAGGGTTCGACTCCCTCCGAGACCTTTCTTTTGCTTGTGTATTTTTATATCTTATTTTTTTATTTGATCTTCCTCCTTGAATCCTACAAACTGTAGCTCATGTTTTGAGGTTTCTTACATAACTATTTTTGTATATTGATCTATTTATGCAGTTTATTGCCAGGTAAGCTTGTTTAGATAATAACTGTCTATGAGTTTTACTTAGTTGTGGTGGTAAAGCCTTCTGTCGGTTGAAAAAAAAGCAGAACATGGCGGAAAACAATATCATTCTGTTCAGAGACCATTACAAAAATATATGAGGACAAACTTGCACTGTTCCAACGTATCACAACTACTGTTCGAGTCTGCAATGGCTCTGTCGTGCTTATTTGCCCGCTACCCTGTAGGTATCTCTGCCATGACTCGTGTGTTGACCTTCAAGTCACAAAAATGACTTAATCCCTACGGCTCCCACGTGTAGAAGGATTTTAAAGCCTTGGCACCCTGTCTTTCCCACGAATGATCGACAGGAACAAGTGACGAAGACGGGATGAAAATGGCGCAAATATCCGAAGATTAGCCAATGACGAAAAAACACTCTGATCACCGACCGTACAACGACCCATTGAGTGTCCACTTGCCGAAGCCGAACGGAAAAGATGAACCGAGAACAAGATCGTTATCTCGGTCCTTCGGATCACTCTCAGGGGCTCATCTGATAGTTCAATTCAATTGACCTTCCATCCTTGTGATCATCCTGCGGCCGCACAGCCACGGGGTAGCATCCAGATCTGAACCACATCGCCGGGAAGTGGCTAAATAATACAGTGCCCAGGGGTTTGATCACATGCATCTTCAGCTTCGTATCGCGCATCTGCTAAGAACGGCGACATACTCGTTCTGGAAGCGCTTGCGATGGCGGAATGAAAGCCACTGTCTGAGCGGCGCGTTAGCCCCTATAACGATAAGAAATATTTTTAATAGGGTCATGTCACTGCCAGCCAATTGTCTGATGGATTGCGCGTTGACGGAAATTCAGTGGATTGACCCCCCAATTTATTTTCAGCCTTCTGGGACGGTTCCCCTTCCGACCTCGCAGAAGGAAATGCTTTACGCAATATGATCATCAGCTAGATAATCTGTCAATCACGAAATTTCACAGCGTCGCTCCACAGAAACGTTCTAAAAAGGAACTTGGAGTGCTAGTTCGTGGGTCCGTGGCTTACCAGTAACGCCGGGCCTAAGACTTGTCTCGTAATAGCGGCGGGTTAACTCGCAGGCCCAAACGTCTAGCAAACTCTAATCTGCCCTGTCATCATATTTAAAAATAAATCATTATATATTAATCTTATAAACTTAATTAGTTTATATTCTCTTAGCTATTAAAGCGTTTAATTATTAGCCTAAATATAACTTACCTTAATAAAAGTATTAATACTTTAACTTTTTTAGCTAGCCTAAATAACTTAATTAATAAAACCTTTAATAATTTAACCTTTTTATTATATATATAATCCTTTTTAAAGTTATTTAATAATAAATTAATATCTTTTTATAATACTACTTAATATATCTTTTAGCCTTTAATACCTTTTATAATACTATAATCTTATTTATTTAGTTATAATTACCTTTTAATACCTTAATTTTAATTTTATTATTATTAATTCTCTTATTATTATCTTTCTTTTTATTATTTTCTTTTTTATTAAGTCTTTATAGCTTTTTTTTTTAATAAATAAAATATAATAAATAGTAAGTATTTAACTTATTAATAGCTATATTAAATATATTGTAGCTAAAAAAGGTAATCTTAATATAAGATTTACTATTAATATAACTATCTTTATTAAATAGCTTAATAATTAATTAAAGCTTTTAAATACTATCTTTTATATTAATATATAATTTAATTATACCTTTAAGGTTAATAAAAATAATAGAGAATTAATAAATATAATTTTAAGCCTTTTAACTTATTAAGTTATTATTAATAATAATTTAAATTATTAAAGTAGTTAATATATTATTTATAAAGTTATATTATTATAATATATATAGAGATATAAATTTAAGGTTATATCCCTTTATATATCTTTTAATCTCTTTAGTTTATAATGCCTTAAGGCTTATAGTAAGATATAATAGTTATTATAAAAGCTTTTAGGTAAAAGCTTATATTAAGGCAAAAAATACTATATTCTTATTTATTATCTATATTTACAGCCTAAAGGTTAACCTTATAGGTCGCATTCATCCCCATAGCTAATCTGCCCTGTCTAGCCAGTGAATTATTGGGTGTAGGCTCCGATAATGGGCGATGGGCTGATTAAGGGACCCATGCTTTCCACGTGTCTACCCTGGCGGCCTGGGTCTGGATCACTGTCGTGACTGGATCACTGGATGGTTTAACTGCTGAGGTTCTGCACCCCTGACTGGCGCTGCAGATCTTGTCGTTCCTTTTTGTTGCTTTTCTCTTGCATCGATGCCCCGGATTTTGACTGTCTTGCTTTTTGGTTCTGGGTGAAGACCCTCTTCAGTACCGACGATTTGGTATCGCATTAGCATCAGCAGCCATGTCGTCCCTCGACGCTGAGATGTGGGCGTGGTACGCCTTGACGTTGATCGTGGTGGTTGCGCGAATGTAAGTACTTGATTGGGCATGTTGAGAATTGTTTCTGACGTTGTCCAGGGCATCACGTCGTATGTTGCTCGGATCGTTCAAGCGCATGTTGGCAGATGATTACCTCATGGCCGTGACAATGGTTTGTATTTCTATACTTTCTATTGGATTAATACTGATATTTGTAGGTCACGTATACTGCGCTTTTGGCAATTGTCAGCGTCCTCACAAGGACACCAACGAACCTTATCAACCCCGACGACCACATCGTACTCACCCCCGAAGACATCAAATTACGAGAATATGGATCGAAACTGGTAATCGTCACGGAACATATGCAGATGATTACCCTTTGGGGCGTCAAGGGCTGTCTGCTGTTCATGTACGGCCGACTGACGTGAGTTGTTCCTCATCGCCGATACAGCCAATATTGACTAACAACTTTCAGAATGAGTTTGAAGCAAAACTTTTTGGTCAAGCTGGTAGCAGGCTATGTTGTCGTTGGATTCGTTGTCATGCAGATCTTGTGGTTTGCTGCTTGGTGCCGACCTTTCAACCACTACTGGCAGGTTCCTCCTGATGACTGTGAGCAACCTGTTGATGAGATAAGGGACCTGAACTAATGGATCGCAGTGAATTGTTCGGCTGAGACCAATCATATGATTACCAACGCCGTCGTCAACATCTCTTCTGACATCATGATCATCCTTCTTCCTATGCCTGTCTTTCTACAATCCCAACTGCCCCTGAAGCGAAAGATTATCCTCTGCGGTGTCTTTGCCCTTGGAATCTTTACCGTAAGTTCTCATCTGTTTCTCAACCTATCGAGCTGTCAAGCTGACTCCCTTTCAAGATTCTCGCAGCAACGATGAGCAAAATCTACAGTCTCGGCGACCCGTTCGGCACAGAATGGTCCTACTGGTACATCCGCGAAGTCTCAACCGCCGTCATCGCCGCCAACCTCCCTCTCACATGGACTCTCCTCCAACGCGTCTTCCGCCTCGGTTCATTCCACGCCAAGTACGGAAAATCCTCCAACCAACGCACTGGCGAAGGAACATCGCGATTCCGATCAGCATACGGAAACCTCAGCAGTATGGATCGACGACCGAAGAAGACGACTTTCGTTGAGCCTGGGATGAGCTTCTCCGAGAGTCAAGAGGAGATTAACGGGAAGGATATTCCCTTGAAGATTTATCAGAAGAATGAGGTTATTGTTAATATCGCTACTGAAGAGGCGTCGTCTGATAAACGATCGCCGTCGCCGCCTAGTCATACTGGGCTGGAAAGGATTAATTTACGAGAGGCGAATGCGCATGGCCGTAGCGAGAATGGCGATAAGTCTGCCAATGAGATGGAGCTTGGTGTTGTTACCAAGGTCTATCATGGAGTATAATGGGCTGATACTATCAATAAACTAGACATACACACACTTTCCCAAGTACCTAATACATATTAATTAAAAGCAAACCTTGCCATCTCAGGCAAGAGTGCCAGCCCTCTGCTCGCTTCCCATTCGGCTGCGGCATAGCGCCTAATGCACCAGTAATATTCCTTACCCTGACATCCAATATGTAGATGACACGACATCATCTGCCACGTGACGGTCTCACAGCCTCATTCTTAGACTACAGAAAAGGCTCACTTTCCCCACTTCTTTTTCAACCTTCATCGTTCTTCGCATGATGACCATGGATCACGATGCCGAGCCCACAGCACCAGGTACAATTTCGCCAGAGTCAATACCATCGACTGGACTCAGCGTGGTCTACGAGCCCTCGAATAATGAGCCAGTGGCTGAGTCAGTCATGCATGAGCTCGACGAAACAGGTACTTGAGCTAAACAGGTCACTAGTATCATCATGGTCCACGGTCTAAAGGGCCATCCCTACAAAACCTGGAGATTCACGCCGTCTCCAGAAAAGGTGGACAAGGCAGCGGCACCTTCTGAAGGCGGGGTATTGGAACCCAAGTCTTCTAAACGCCTTGAGCTGAGAAACAACCTCAAGGCCTGGATAAAAGGATCATCAGGCAAAGACTGCCTCGATCAAGGGCTCGTCGGCTCTCCGCGTAGTACATTCTCGGGGACTTCAACCGCTGTGTCATCTGTCTTTTGGCCGGCTGACCTCCTCCCTCAAGTGTGCAAAAACGCTCGCATTTTGACCTTTGGATATGATTCAAATGTGACAAAGTATGCGTCTGGACCAACCAACATGAATAGCATTTTCTCTCATGGAAAGGACTTTCTGTTCTCGCTCAAACGAATGAGAGTGCCAGGCCGTCCTCTGATCTTTGTCGCTCACAGTCTTGGTGGTATTCTTGTCAAGGAGGTGATGAGTCTCAGATATCGTACTAGCTGAATACTAAACTTTATGCAGATGCTTGCATTATCCTCAACTTCAGACGCCGCTTCTCTCAGAGGAATAGTGGAGTGCGCCGCTGCAATAATATTCCTGGGGACCCCGCACCGCGGAAGTCCTGAACTCTCTGCCATTGGGGAATGGGCCAGATGTATCATGGATACCTTTCGCTGCCAAACAAATTCAGCAATCTTGGATTCCCTCGGTCTCAAAACCACCGATCTCGAGCGAGCGCACGAAGCGTTTTCCAGACTTTGGTTCCAGTACGACTTCAGAGTAAAGACCTTTCAGGAAGGGTTAGGTCTCACAGGGATCAGGTTGGGAGTGCTGGGAAACAAAGTTGTCCCTCACGATTCCTCACTTATCGGAGATTCACGAGAGCATGCGGAAACTCTACAGGCCAACCATATGGAAATGTCTCGATTTAGTAGCTCCCAAGATCCTAACTTTGTTAAAGTCGCAGGAGAGATTGTGGATATCTATACCGCAATAGAGCGCGAACAGTTTCACCACCACAACCAGACTGGGCTTCTTGGGCTAGCTAGTGACGAAAGTCATGCTGCACCATATGGTTCGAGAGACCAGCAAAGTATTATTGACAAGAGGATGTTAAGCACTCTCATTCAATCCCTACGCTTTAACGGGATGGACACCCGGCGCGAATGCATTTCTCTCCCTATGATAAACACTGGACAGTGGCTCTTCCAAAACACGACATTCCGAGCTTGGAAAGAGGGCAAACATTTCACCAATCGACTGTTATTCATCAAGGGCAAACCGGGAGCCGGAAAGTCGACGCTCATGAAAGAGGCTGTCCGAGGAACAAAGTCAGAGCTTCAAGCACGCGGATGCTGCGCAAGCTTTTTCATCAACACTAGGGGTGATTCACTAGAGTGCTCACCGAGTGGAATTCTCAGATCTCTACTCTGTCAGCTTTTGACCTACTGCGAGGGTCTCAGAATCAACCATAAGTTGGAATCGGCTGTCATGCTTGTGCATAATATACGAGAGAAGGCAGCACTGCCGTCGAAAGAATGGCCTGATCTACAATTGGAGAGTTTGCTTACTGACATCCTCGAATTCCTTTCCCGAGAACAAGTCCCTGTCTATATTTTTGTGGATGCCCTCGATGAACTTGGTGTCGGAGCAGAGAGACACGTGGTTACGTTCTGGACGAACCTCGTTCAGTCGCAAGTATCCCCGAACACGCGAGTCTGCTTATCCTGCAGGCACTTCCCAAACATCTCAACTGCGGGCTGCCTAGATCTGGTTTTGGATGCACACAACAGACCTGATATTCTCACGTACATAAACATTCGACTACAAAGCCACATACACAAGGAGGAACAGCGCTGGCGTGCAGAACTGTCCAAGAAGATATTCTCAATGTCAACTGGAGTATTTCTGTGGGTCGTGCTCGTCATCGACGCCGTATGTACAAAGTACGATCAGGGATATAGCCTACGAGCCCTTGTAAGCCTCGTCGAAGATACCCCGACCGAACTGAACGAGGTGTATGCACAGACAATAAGCACTCTTACCGACAGCGAGAGGACGCATGCGTTGAGATTGTTCCAATGGGTTACTGGCTCGGCTCGGCCGCTACGACTCGATGAGTGGCACCATGTCCTAGCCTTTATCACGGACCGGCCACCGAAATCACTCAAGGCATGGCGCGAGTCAGTGACGTTCACTGAGACTGATCACCAACTCGAGAGGATGATTAAAACACTATCAAGAGGCTTGCTGGAGATAAGTAGTAGTCAGTCTGACATTGTGGCTAGCAAAGAAGCTGGGACATCATCAATCAACGCTGGTGCTGGATCTCTCGACCATGAACAAGGTTCAGCTCGTGTCGTGCAAGTCATACACGAGTCTGTATATGATTTCCTGATGTTGCAGGGGGGCTTTCAACTCCTCGGATGGATTGGAACCAACATCATTGCGGACTGTCACTGCATGATTGCCGTTGCGTGTCTCAACTATATGAATATTCCAGAGCTGGATGATCTTGTCCTCGCGCGTCAAAAGAACACGATAGGCGATGTACCAGCATCCTCGAAGCGTTCCTCACTCATGGAAGAGCCCCATGACTTGCGCAGGAGAGAGGCTAGCTTTGGTCCGAAGCGCACACTGGATGGCCTTGTTACACTATCGAGGATAGACCCGCAGGAGCTTGTCGAGACTTGGGCGTGGAACGAGCACTTAGCATCTTGCTCGAGCTCTCTCAGAGACGCAGCTAACAAATCAAGCGCCTCCGAATCTACTCATGTCAAGTCTCAAGCACTGCAAGACTATCCCGCATTACTCCTATACGCAGCGTCCGAGCTGGACTACCACATTCATCTAGCTGACTCTGCGACGTCAAAACACATGAAGGCGAAACTTCACCGTCGTCTTTGGGACGAAGAATTGAAGAAGCGACTCGCTGCGCTTGATACAAAAACGTGGTTTGAGAAGGACACGGAAGAAGCTGAAAGCGATTTAAGCCTATCGTCTAGGTCTTCGACGTGAGTTAATAGTAGAGAGGCCAACCGAGTGGCTATGACTAACGAATTCTTTCATCATAGAGCCGAAAAAAGACTGAGAGAGCGTTCAATGTTCAGGCGCAATAGACCTGAGAAGGGTGAAGCACAAGGGCCCAGAAGGCCGAGAAGTATTGCAAGTTTCGGATCGGCGAGTAGTTATGGATATGCAAGCTCAAAATCTAAAAATGGCTGATTGAGTAAACAAGGCCAAGATGGTTCGTGGGCTAGTCAGGTCAGCGGATGTCGTCTTCGGATGTCGTCTGTGGACCATCCAAGCCCGGATCTCGTCCCTCGGGGAGTTCACGCCCAATTTTCTGGGGTAAACCACAATTTCAGTGGCTCCAACAAGGACCTACCATCAAAATCGCACCAATTCGTCAAACAATCCCAACCATCACGACATCTCTACTACTTACCATATAAGTCCACAACTCCAGCCTTCATCATGACAACTTAACCACAAGCATCTCTCCATCATGGGCGTCTTTACAAAGTTCCGCTTCTTCAACCGAAGACTCGCGCTCTCATGCGTGCTCATCGCTGTGTCGACGTTCAATTATGGCTTCGACAACCAAGCTTTTGCGATGACGCAGGCGATGGACGCGTTTGATAAGCAGTTTGGCGTTTGGAATGATAAGACAGGGACTTATGTCCTTGAGCCATCGTGGCTTTCGCTGTTTAACAGTTTGAACTACATTGGTTTTGCTGCTGGTGAGTATAGCGCGATGTTGGTCGTGCTTTGCTGATGATGTGTAGGTGTTTTGATTGGAACTTGGATCTCTTCTCGATGGGGAAGGCGATGGTGTATGTTTGTCATGAGCGTGTATGCTCTTGGTACAGCGACTATCGCTGTCACGTCCTTCCATCGTGAGCAGATCATGGCAGCTCGAATCCTCAACTATGTCTACGTCGGCATGGAGCTTGGTGTTGTTCCAACCTTTCAGTGGGAGATCGGTTCGTGATACTCCAACAAACAGCCATTTCCATCGCTAACAATGACAGTGCCCGCCCAAGCTCGTGGTTTCATGGTCGGATCCTACCAACTCAGCCTCGCAGTCGGCGGTCTCGTCATCAACAGCATCTGCTTCGGAACAAGCTCACTCCCCGACAACCGCGCCTGGCGAATCCCTCTCGGCATGTTCTACATCGTGCCTAGTATTGTCGTAGCAGGTATATGGTTCGTTCCCGAGTCGCCGCGATGGTTGCTGCGAAAGAATAGAGTTGAAGAGGCGCGAAAGAGTCCAGCAGATCCGCGAAGGGGCTTTTACAGATGAAGAGATCGAAGCCGAGTTCACAGAGCTGAAGGTATCGTTGGAGCAGGAGACTGAGCAGGGAAAGTTTGTTGAACTTGTGAGAGGTATTAACCTCAAGCGAACTCTTATCGTTATGGCTGTCAACTTCTATCAGCAGGCTGGTGGTCAGGCCTTCGTGTCGCAGTATGGCACCATCTACGTCAAGTCGCTTGGCACCATCAACCCATTTGGCTTTAGTCTGATCACCTCGGCCATCAGCATAGTTTCAATTACCTGCATCCTCCTCTGGACGGATATCGTTGGTAGACGGTATGTATTTTGCCTGATCTGTATTGCCACCCAGCTGACCACTATCCAGTGTCCTCATGATGGCCTCGTCTGTGACCATGTTTGCTGCCATGATGACGATGGGCGGTCTTGGTATCGTCTCTCCCGTCGATGATTCGAGAAAGAAGGGCGTGATCAGCATGATGGCTGTGTTTGCCTCTGGTTTCGGAATGGGTTGGGCACCTCTCGTCTACGTCGTCACCACTGAGATCTCTGCTCTTCGACTCCGTGATCTTACATCGCGAGTTGGCTTCACCACCAATGTCATCATGAAGTAGGTCCATCGCATACGCAACCTTCAACAGAACTAACCGAACCCTTCAGCTTCACCGTCAACTTCAGTATCGCATATCTCATCTACGACAAGTACGCCGGCTTGAACAGTAAAGTCGGCTTCATCTTTGGAGACATCATGGCCACTGCTCTTGTGTTTGTCTACTTCTGTGTCCCGGAGTGCAAGGGCAAAACTCTGGAGCAGGTTGACTTCTTGTTTAACCAGGGTGTTCCGATCCGACAATTTGGCAACGTCGATGCGGCGGAGATGATGCGTGCTACACAAGAGGAAGATGGCTTGGGCAAGGTGCACTCCGACGCCAAGGATAATGCCTTGACAGCTGAACAGCGAGTCTAAGGAATGGATGGGTATGGTACAAAGTTGAGGCAGGGGGAAGTGTATTGAGATTGCCGACTAGCTACTTAATATTGAGGTGCATTAGCATCAGTGTAAGCATTCATCTGCAGATCAAAAGGATCCAACGGAAAGCCAAGCTCTTGGTCTCCGAACACCATGTCAGTCGAGTTGATAGATTCATAGTTGATGAGCGGATATCCGAGGGACGAGAACGTGCCCAATGATTCATTGCCAGTTGACCCTGTGAGACCCTGTTCATCGCCTTGAGCTGGGAAGGACCAGATATCTTGCCCTACAGGGTTCTCAAGAACTGCAGACTCGAGAGATGTCTCCAGTATCTCTTCATCGGTGTTGGACTCTGGTGGTCGGACTGCCGGGTCCTCTTCTTCCTCATCTTCTGGAGCAAAGGCATGCTTCGAACGACGATGCAGCTTCTCCTGCAGACGGAGTGTCCCTGGTGACGCACTACTGGAGTATTCGTTAGCAATAGGATCGAGGTAGAAATGGCTGTGACGTACGGCGAGCCAGGAGATATGTGTCTAGTACCTAATCGTGGTATAAGGTTTTCGATATCGGTGATCTACACCTTGGTCAGCCTCCTCTCCCTGAAGACGGAACGAACACTTACGCATGAGCCAATCCAGCCAACTTCAGCTCGACTACCCGAAACAATGAGTAGAATGTCCATAAACTTCTGCTTGATCACCGTCAATGATGACTCTCCGTGTAATGGAAGGAGAGTAGCCAAGTGATCAACCATCTTGACGAATTGGTACGTCACTACTGCAAATGTTGGTGTCCCGACACGACTACTAGTCTCCATCTGTCGAACCTTTGACCACATGTCTATGTATCTCAGTGCCGTCTGTAAGCATTGTTGCTGGCAGTAGTCGGTGTATTCTCGTGGCGTTTGGCTCACTGCCTCTGGTGATACCGCCTCTCGGATACCGGGAATGAGGAATCGGTGAAGGTCGCAGCGAGAACTGAACAGAAATGTATGGAGGGTTGTATATGTACGTGCTTCTTCGGAGTGACACATTATCATCAGTCTGTTTTCGTTGAGTTGTAGTTCATCTGGCAGTGACTCTTCAAAAGACGTAAGTTCCAGATCAAGTGAGCTAGCTGGCCCCTGCTGAGATATGGACTGGCTCCACTGAGGATGACTTGTCTAGTGTATCTTGGCCTGTCAGCAAAACCCCCTTTTGCAGGATTGGTGTCTTACCTCAGAACTCTATCTCGAATGTCATACAGCCGCATTAAGTACGCCAAGACATTTAAATCTGTATCGTTCTCATTTCTACTCCGTAAAAAAGGCGCCTTTGATCTTGAGCCAAGTTGAAAGTTATGATGGCTGCTCGGTAAGCGGATATCATTCTTTGCGTTGGACAAACAGTAAGATCCTCAATACCACCAGAGAAGATTTTGTCAACAACGTAGATAGACCACATCAATCGCCGGAGACATTCTTGTTTGACTGGATCGATAGCTGGGCGTTCGTAGTTGAGCCTCTTGGTGAATGCGACTCTTGACGCGATGGATAGCAAAACCCAGACATCCCCAGTAAATCGCATGGAGAAGAGGAATTTGATCACGAGCATGAGAGCTTGCAGTTTGGGTACTGACATGTCGCCCATATGATTGACTAACTCTTGCTGAACTTGCTTTATCCAATTATGCGCTGGTGAGGTCTCCGAGTGATATGTTGGTGCAAGTCGTAGTGCTGAAGCACAGATAGCTTTGAGTAAAGTCTTCTCCAGCTTTCCTTGACTCCATTCCGCGATTGTTGTAGCCCTGTGAAGGAACACACAGTCGGCGATGTCTGACTTGTCAAAGTATGTGTCCAAATATTGGCGAATAGTATCTCGATTCTCAAGCTCAAAGACCCTTCCTGAATGTCAGTAGGAGGTAAACATTTACAGAAATTGGAGCCTACCGCTGTGTACCGCCGGTCACACTGGCAGAAATGTCCATTGGCGATGCCTGACTGGGTACTGATCCATAGTGTGATTGGGAAGTACTCGCCGGCGAAGTCTGTACCTCTATGCCGATATCGACACAGGAACTATCCGGCTCATCACCGAATACACATTCCTGTCCTTGTGACTGACATCGGTTACAAGGACATGTCCCGGAACACTTTGACTTGGCACTCCGACATGCCGCACAAGCCCTCAGTATTCTCCGCCTCTTGATACCCGCCTGCGTCAAGTCCTCACCATGACCACCCGACACTTCAATCGCATCCCCCGCAACATAACTACACGTCAATTCCAACCGCTCACAGCGTATACAACCCGTGGTTCGTCGATCGCATTTTACCTGATGACCTAGATTAGTGGAGAACCCCGCAAACTGTAATAAGAGCACGAACCTTTCTCGCTCGACATTGTTTACACGCGAGTTGCAGGGATGACTTTTCCATTGTACGAGATCCGAACGAGTTCCTGGCTTTGACTGAGGAGTGGGGTTTGCTAGGTCTTTACATAGCAGAGTTTCAAGCACGTCAGCCCGAGGTTGGATGACGAGGGGGCGAGATCCGGAGAACGAGATCCGAAGCTAACTTACGCGAGGGTGTTAGCCCATGACTAGATAACTACGACTACAAACTCGGTATTCAAGGTTGAATTTCTTGATCATAGCAATTCAAAATGTCGCAATCGCATCGTCTTCCTCCGAAACCACTGCCTTTAAAGGTGAATTCCAAGAATGGAGGAGAGAGGCCGAATTATATCATCTTTATGCCTGATCAGTTGAGATATGACTCTCTCGGGTGCACAACTGGCCCCAATTCCGAGATCAAGACTCCGAATATCGATGCATTCGCTGCAAGAGGAAGTCTTTTCACCAATTGTTTCACGCAAGCTTCTGTATGTTCTCAATCGAGATGCAGTATGTTTACTGGAACATACCCCCACGTCAGCGGTCATCGGAGCCTTGAGAACCTCATCAAACCATGGGAACCGAATATCTTTCGGAGTCTGAAGGAGTCGGGTTATCATGTTGCGTGTCTTGCGCCACGAGGCGACACCTTTGCACCGACGGTCACGGAGCTGAGTCTCAGTGAATACGGGTTTCTCGAAACACCAGAGTTCACGCCAAAGTTTGCTGGTGGTGGACGAGAAGTTGATGAGAGCATTTGGGGGCGCTTGTTCTATCGTGGATTGAGAGATGCGGACAAGGCGTTGGACTATGACGAAGCTGTTGTGAGATCTGCTTTGACATGGCTGGACTGTCCACCTACAGATAAGCCATGGGTTCTATTTATGCCTCTCATCTTTCCGCACTGCCCATTCCAAGTCGAAGAGCCGTAATTTTCTATGTATGACCGTTCTAAAGTCTCTAGCGTTGAAGCGACGGTCGACAAGAAGACGGGCTATGAACCGCGGTATATGAAGTCGATTCGAGAGAAGTACGGTACCCATCGTGCGACGGATGAGATTTGGAGGGAGATCAAAGCCACATACTACGGAATGATCACGAGATTAGATGATCAGTTCGGAAGGGTTCTCAACAAGGTCGATGAGCTTGGGATCTGGAAGGACACTGTCACCATGTTCTTCACTGATCATGGCGAGTATCTGGGAGACCATGGACTCATTGAGAAGTGGCCTTCAGGTCTCTCTGAGACTCTGGTACACGAGCCTCTCATCATTGGTGGCGCGGGACTTCCAGAAGGAAAGAAGATTGATGCCATGACGGAAATGGTGGACTTGGTGCCGACGATGCTGGAGACATCTGGCATCGGAGAGTCATTCGCTCATAATGGACTGTCGTGGATTCCTCTTCTGTGTGGCGATGCCAAAACGCATAAGCAGTACTCTTTCTCTGAGGGTGGCTTCCTGACTTCGGAGGAGCCAATCCTCGAATAAGCTCCCTACCCTTACGATCTCAAAGCTGGGCTTCAGCACGAGGATACCACGTTGGTTGGAAAGGCTATTTCGCTACGTGATGAAAACTGGACTTACGTATACCGACTGTACGAACCGGCTGAGCTATATCATCGACATAATGATCCCCATGAGCTCCATAATCTGGCTCAGGATCTGGAACATAAAGAACTAGCGGATAAATATGAGAAGGCTACGTTGAAGTGGTTGTTGGAGGGAGCTGATGTCATGCCTTGGACGAAGGATCCGAGATTCCCGGAGGTCAAGTTGAAGAGTCCGAGGGAGCAGATGGAGGAGAGGCTGAAGCAGGTCAAGAGTGATTAGCTCCCAAACTCTAGAGATTGAGGATAAAGTACCGTTTAGAAAATGACGCAGCATGGGTCAACGATGCATAGAGAAGACCAGCCACGATCAGAATAAACAGATGCCAGACACGAGAAGTGTGTTCATAAATCAATTATAGAGATACTAAAAGAGAGCTGAAGTACAAATGAAAGTCGAATGACTGAATGTTACACGTGTGTACAAAGAAAGCTGCTGATATCCGACCGATAAAAACCCCAACCGCGTAATCATAGAACCTCACGAACGGGCAAGCTCCAGTTCTCAGGATGCTTCCACTTGGTCTCCATCTTCTCCCCATCCAATTTGAAAGCATCTCCAAAAGAGGCCGACTCGACTCTATGATGTCCACCAACTGAACTCTGAGCATTTCTGAGAATGGACAGGTAGAATGACTCATCCTTATCATCCTCACCAGCCTTGCTCTGGTGGCTGTGATGAGCCCACTTCAACCTCTTAGCCTGGTCGGTGACCAACTCGGCAAGATCATCGCGACCAGAAATAGCATCGCTGTCCATGTTGCCGATCTGCTCGAGAAGATGAACATGGATGTCTCGTGCAGCTCTGTGGTTCCCGCACGTATTGTGAAAGCTCGCACGGAGAGTCTCACAGTCTACTGTGAGATGGTGAAGAGAACCGTAGACGTCGCGAAGGTTGTAGCAGATACTTTCGATGAGAGACATGGCAGCTGATTGATGGCCAGCAGCGAACTTGACCTCACAGAGTCGATGACCAGTGGCAACGGTCGCAGCACCGGACCAGTTTCGGCTCATGCGTGTATCCCAGAGATACTGAAGGATGCGCTCAAGCATAGAGAAGTTCTTCCTCTCACCGAGAAGGCGAATGATGACGTTCAATTGATCAAATGGAATGGTGCCAAAGTCAATATCAAGACGACCGACCTTGAGAGCCTCGACAAGAATCTCTGATGAGATTTGCTGGAGCTCAATGATGATATGATCGTGGTCGTGGGTATGACGACGCGAGAACGACTCTGAGATCTTGAAGGCAAGTTTGACCACATGAGAGTGCTTCGTCTTGGTGAGCTGTCGGAAGTAAACCAGCGACCACTTCAACAGCTGCAGAGAAACCTTGAAGTCTTTAGCCTTGTAGACTTGCAGACCGACTTCAACCAAGCGCTCAAGAATGTCAATGTGAACAACCTTCTTGTTGACGTTGGAGAGTGTCAACTCAAAAAGCTGCCAGAGTAACTCAGAAGAGACAGATGTTGAACAGAAGCCCTTGAACATGTCCCACATATCCGTACGGAGCTTTCGCACCTCAGTCTGACGGCCCTTCAGCCCAAGGAAGGCGATGAGACGAGCACCAGCGGCAAGACGCATGTGGATAGGACGGCTTGAGGTTCTGACGGAGATGGACCATGCTTCGTAGAGACAGGTCTCGGTGTAGACGTCGCGTATGATGATGTCGAGCATGTTCTCGCGTTCATAGCCGCAGAGAAGTTGCTCAAAGGCGTGGATTAAGATGAAACAGCGTCGATCAAGATGCGCAAGGCGATCTTCATGACCGAAACCACAGAAACCTTCGACTTTGCTCTTCTCACCCATGAGGACCTCTTCCTTGAGAGTCTGGATGAACTTGATACCAAACTCAACAGAGGATAGCTCACGGTACATCTTGGCCAAGCTGCGAGCAATGTCAAAAAGTACGATCTCATTGCGCTCTTCGATGAGGAGACCGACGATATACTCCTCGATGACCTTGATAGCGACGGTGATGCTCTCGCGACGCTTTTGCTTGCGATGGTAGTCGACGATGCGGGTCAATGCTACCAAGACCTTCTCGTGTGAGTAGGAGAGTTCCCATTTGAGAGAGACGAAGGAGTCAATGAGGAGGGTTTCGGCGCGGTGACCGAGATCGCAGTGGGACTCGAAGAGGGCTGACAGGCGATACTTGGCGATCTCGAGGAGAGCGATGATGGAGTCACCCTCTTCACAGCAGTGAATGTCGAACTGACAAAGCTCTTCGTAGATAGAAACAGCTTCAACGTACCGAACTGTGTCAATCTCAAGAATCTTGGCAAACTCAATGCTCGCACGAATGTAGTACGCGTGCGTAGCACCAAAGTCAGCGAGAATGACAGCTCTAAAGCTCTCCGCTAGATGAAGTCGCTCAGTGTGTTGTTCATGGACACCAAGAATGATGAGGTACTCTTGATACACCTCGAACCACTGCTCAGAGCTGATGATCTCATGCTCATGACGATGCTTCTCGATGGAGTTCCAGAGGAAGCGGAACCAAGTGAGTGTCTCGGCGTGTTCGCTGTGCGACTTGTGAAGAGAAAGACAGACTTTCATGAGGATGGAGATGTAGGCTGGGGGGCAGGAGTCGAGACCAAAGTCGCCGAAGCCACGGAGGATAATGAGGAGTGAATCAACGGATCCGTGACATTCGAGCCAGTGGTTGAGATGACACACGTGGAACTCAGCCTTGAGCTGGGTGAGTCTGACGATAATGATCTCAAAGCGAGACTCAAACTGTGCAACGATGGTCTTCTCACTCCCACCAGAGCGATGCGTACCAAAAGAGGCAGTGTTGTCAACAACAATATCGACAATCATAGCAAGGGAAGACTGGAAGATAGATGAAACTCTGTGCGAAGCATGGCTCGCTTCCAACTTCTCAACCATCTTGACGACAGTCCCCATCGCATCATCAAGAACAGTGAAGAACCGCTCAACAGCAAACCCATACTTGCCCGCAAACCCAAGAAGGGTCTTGCACGACGAGAGAACAAGCGCAGAGCTATCGTAGGTCGACACCTCAATCATCTTGATCGCCGTCATGATCTTGTCAAACTTCTTGGAAAAAGCTTCAGCTTTCTTGAGGGTCTTGTCAAGACGACTGCCCTTCTCTGGCATGTATCGCAATCGCTCGTTCGTAACCATGGCGAGAAACTCCTTGGAAGTAACAGAACGACCAAAGTCGAGAGGCTTACCGCAGACACGGGCATGTCGATCAATAGCCCTCTGCATATGCGAGTCAAGCTCAAACGAGAATCCTTCGTAATCTACTCCGTGTTTCCAAATAGCTTGTGTGTCGTATAACACGCTTGCATAAGAGGAAGAAGAAAAGGAATAGTCTCGCTTAGAGATTATAGACATGGCCTTGGAGCCATGGCGTGTCGTTGCGCTGGAGAAGTCGCGGTGGGAGAGAACTGTTGTAGTACCGGTGCCATACTCAAAGACTGAAGAGCGAGCGGGCGCGACGATACTTTCCGTGTCGTGGTGGTGGATTATACTCTCGGTGGGCTCATCGTCTGAAGATACCGAGCCAGAGCGGACGGGGCGTGTTTGCACGGTGGTGAGCCAGTTGGACTTGACGTTTGATGGAGCGGACTCCAGCTGGTGGACTAGAGAGTGTTAGTAAAGAAAGAGGTACAAAGGCAGGGAGATGTACGTTTGGCTTGGCTGAGCATGGTGTCTGTTTCGCTGTTGAAGAAGATATCCGCAAACATGAGAACTGCCTTCGAGGATGGCATTGGAGCGAGGACCATCGTGGGAGATATACCTAGTGAGGGGGGGCTTATCTGTCTTCACTCGTGGCGAGGGAGATATTAAACCCGCCTCAGCCATAACCTCATGGCAAGACATGTACGATATATAAGAACGATGATGGCCAGTTCATATTCTTTCATATTATCATCATCAATCACACACATTGATATATTACTCCAAAGAACTAAGTACTATTTTGTTTCTCACTTCTTTTCATTCACAGCAATCATGTCAATCGCCTCAAGTCTCTACGGTATCACTGGTACCATCTACTCCAACCTCTTCATCAACCTTCCATACCCCGAAACAAAAGATGATCTATCCGACAAGATAATGATAGTCACCGGATCCAATACTGGTCTTGGCTTCGAAGCGAGTCAACATCTTCTCCGTCTTGGGGTCGGTAAACTCATCATGGCAGTTCGTAGTCTTGACAAGGGCGAAACAGCACGAAAGGAACTCCTCCAGTTGACGAAGCGAACACCAGAGTCTATCGAAGTTTGGTACCTTGACATGGCGAGCTACGAATCAGTCAAGTCATTTTCTGCTCGTGCTATCGCAGAGTTGCCCACTATTGACGTTGTCTTGGCCAATGCCGGCCTTGCAACATCTGACAAGTTCTCAATGGCCGAGGATAATGAGAGAACAATGACAGTGAACGTCATCTCGACTTTTCTTCTTTTCTTCCTCCTGCTGTCTAAGCTTCAGAAGTCTTCATACCCTGGAAAATTTGTCATTCCAAACTCAGCAACTCATTATTGGGCTCCCATCAAAGAGCTGATACCCGATGAGAAGGCGGGAAAGATCTTCTCACGCCTCAACGACCCCGAAAAGTCCATCATGGAGTCTCGATACTACGTCAGCAAGCTCATAGTTCTTTACATCACTCGTGAGATCGCATCTCGCCTTAGTACCTTTGAGAAGTCAAGTGTCATCATCAACGCGCCAAACCCAAGCTACTGCAAATCAGGTCTTATGCGAGAGAAGCAAGACGTTGCACCGCCAGACTTCTTAGCTCGATCAACAGAAATGGGGAGTCGTGCCCTTATCACTGGGGTCTTGGCTGGTCAAGACAGTAATGGCCAGTACATGAATAACTGTCAAGTTCGCGAGTAAGTTGCTTCTTATCCTGGGATAACGTTGCCGAAACTAACATGGCCATAGTCCCGCTTGCCACGTCACGAACAAGACTGGTGCAAAGATTCAGACTGCACTCTATGAGGAGCTGTTAGAGAAGCTGGATATCATCGCCCCAGGGGTGTCCAAGAACATTTAGAGTCGTGCGGGTCGCCGAAGATTGCTAGTTTCAATTACTTGTCTTTTCCTTCATAACTTAATAATAGGTCTCGAGTCGTGCCGGTTATTGGAATAGAATGTAAATACTTCAATTAAATATTGCGCCCTGTTTGCTTGTTTCTGTAGTTGACCACAATAACACCCCCTTGTCAAACTGAAACATTAAAGACCCAGCATCTTCGACACTTCTCATGTTCACAATCTCGACATTCTTTCGTCTCAACTTTTGAAGGTCCGGCCTCACAGTTGCAACATACCCAGCGACTTAGTGAGTCTGGAATCTTCTCAACATCCTCCAGACCAGCCACTTTGATGCACTTCTCGCACCTCTCGTGACTACATCCCCAGCAATTGTTAAATCTTCCTCGTCCGGGTCCTCCATTGCAGGCACAGCAGAACCACATCGGATAGTCGATATACTCTGGTAGATCGGAGAGTGTCAGAACTGTGTGCCCTTTAGCTTGCGCATATTTGGGATCCTGCAAAAGATCAACGATATCACTTCGTCCCAACTTCTTTGCCCAGAATAGCGCGGTGCGACCATCGCTGTCGAGAAGATTAATATCTGCGCCGCATTCAAGCAACTGACGGGCTATTTCAACGTGACCTCTGTAGCATGCTACATGCAACGCACTGGATTTGTAACGGCCACCCCGAGCGTCAACATCTACACCTTCGGAAGTCAGAAGACTTTTGACGAGATCCGTAAGTCCGAAGGAAGAGGCGTAGTATAGAGGCTGGCTCGCCGTGATGGTGTCCCTCGATGTGTAAGGCATCAGGCACTGAACCCAGAAGCTAAAGTTTCCACCACCAGGTTTCTTATGGCTTAGACAAAATACCATGGTAGACGTCTCGTAGCGCGCTTCGCGGTCAGCTAACCTTGCGTGAAGTGGCCAATATTGAGAGGCGTAGCGAAGAAGAGGATAGTCTTCAAACTTCTTCTCAAGCTCATCTTCGGTGCAGTAGCCGCATTGGAAATGCTCGAGAAGGAGATATGATAAACACTTATTGGCGATATCGGCATGTATGCCGGGGATGTTGTAACTGAACCAGGCAATATCGCCCTCACGCGTGTGACTAGAGGTTATGTACGCCCTGACGGAGGAATGCGCCAAAGTAACCACGCCTGTTGCTGCATCATAGTCGACAAGGCCTTGACAGATCTCAAGCAACACTATAGGCTCAGGTAGTCTGCACTCCTCATCGATACGTGTGTTATAATCGTCTAGGACTGCAGCTTCTGCTAGTTCTTGTATGGTAGCGGGTCGCAGCGCTACGGAGAGGAAGAAGAGCGATTCTCTGGCGAGAAGTCTATCTGTTTCAGGGATGCTAAGCAGGATCCTTTCGTAGACTTCGTAAATATCCTTTGGGAGATTATATAGGGCGTTGAAAACCATCTTTGCTGTTCTGAGAGCGCTGAGGGAGTCGAGTTGGCATTGGGCGTACCGAAACCTGTATGTGTTAGAAGAACGGTACATACGATGGATATGTCATAACTGTGCTCACATTCCTTTTGCGTTACCGATTACCTTCTCACGCAACTCTAGTTTTGTATCATTGCTGAGTCGTCTGAGCAGACGCTCCTCGCTTATTCTCCTGGTGATGTAGAAGTCGATATCTCTATCAACATCGCCAGTACCCATATTTACCTCGATCATCTTTGGGGTTTCTTCCAGTTGCATATCTTCTAGCCAGTGTGAGCAGCTCGATATGGCTGTCATAAACAGTCGCACGTTTGGGTTATCGGTAACGATCTGTAGAAGCACCTCAAAAACCTCAACGCTGCTAAAACTCTCGTTAATCGCATCGACTGATATGTAGAATCTGTCAAAATTTGACATATGCTTCGAAATGAGACTGAGTAGGGCACTCTCGCCCAAGACTTCTCCGGATTTACGCAGTTGGTCGATACCTTCTAGCGCTTCGGGATACTGTTCCGAGAGTTGGTATAATATAGACCCCAGGATATTGAGAGGCTGTTGAGACTCTCTGTCATCAAAGGAGCAGTAGAAGAACGCAGATCCGATCTTGGGGTTTCCTTCCTGATGTGACTTGAGTTGATCGACGGCAGCAGCACTGGTATTCGCTTCAGCATTAGGAGGAGGAAATGATTGGTCTGACTTACTGCAACGTCGTTTTTCCGGAACCAGCTATATATGAATGGTTCAGAAGGTGTCCAAAACTCAGCACATCTAAGGGCTATCAACTCACACTTTCCGCGAAGCCATAGGATTCTTGGGGAGCCTTCAACACCGTCCATCCAAATTTTGAAGTCACCGTCCAGGAACCATGACCCAGTATCCTCCATCCTCTTTTTGGTGGCCTTGGCATGGAGTCGTTGGGGACTGAACGGTTGTATCCACTCCCTGATCTTTTCTCTTTTTTCTTCTGTTCAAAACGTAAGCCGTAGCGAGGTGTCTTATGATTGATTACAGACCCTCATCTTTGAGCCTCCCTCTCTCTCGACCTTCTCTAGCGATATTCAAAATCTCGTGCGACTCAATCATCAAGACTTCCATTTGCATCCTAGATGCGATCAGAGACACTCAATCTCAGGCCAGAGATATTAAAGAACTCACGAGTTCTCGGCCATCATCATCACAATAAACCAAGTTTTGACACGTTCAAGATCCTGAATATCAGCCTTCACATCATCTTTCACCCACGGCCACAAAAACGCATTCATTCGACGAGATGAAGTCTGCTTCTTATTCAGATTCTCAACAAGACGGCCTACAAGCTCCGAAGTCGAAGATAAAGTCTTCCGAAACTCCTTAGAGCGTATTAAATCGGCTACATGGGGATCTGCTGATGCGATGTCTAGCTTTTCTAGCTGCTCTAGGACCCCTTTGAGCCCGAGAAGCTCTGTGTAGAGCTTGCACATGTCGCTTTGGGCATCGTGAACTGCTTTGCCGTAGTTGTAGGCTCGCTGAATAAGGTCTGAGATTTGGCCTACTAAGCCGATGATAGAAATAGGATCGGCCATTGCTATGCAAGATAGAAGAAAGGCTTGGCATTCTTCTGTAACAGATATCAATCTTGCAAGTTGAGCGGGGTCGATGAGCTGACGGGCGGTCAGCTGAAGCAGAATATCAAGCCACAATGTTGGTATTTTGGAGTTTTGGGTTTAGTTTCCGAAAGAATGCGGACATAGAGACGCTGGTGCCTTAATTCGATGATATATAAGCCTAGGAGGTTCATCAACTAGCCAAAGACTACATAAAGAGCTGAGTCTTTCCGTTGCCAGATCTAGTGACTGCAACTTGTTAATATTTACCAGGGAGCTCAATGGACAGATGCATTGGAGCCCATCATGACTATTATAATACATTCTGCCAGAAGTGATTTTCGCAGACTTTACTGTTGCGCTTCCATTTATATCTTTCAACTTAAGAATTATGGATGATCGCTTTAGCTGGTTCTCGATGCTTTATATATAATTGGTGGCATTGTCTTAATGGAATGGGAGTTTAGCAATGGAGGAATAAAGCGACGCTGGTGTTGCACAAGAGTGGACAGCTCAACCGCTGGTGAGTGCTTTGTGATTACTGCCTGAGTTCTGCTAAACGCGCAGTGCAATTGTCGGGATTGGAGTTGTTTATGTGTCGGTTGAACGCGCGATGGTATCGATCTGATTTCTTGTCGTGTTGTTTGCAGTTGGGATGCGTCATTCAGAGCTTATATCAACATAGGTAACTTGGCGATTTCTTGTCGTTAAATTACCCATGATCCTAAATGGCATTGATGCTATTTCTTTGATTAGTCCACCCGTTATCAGAATGTGAGGAGCAAGACCGTGTTTGCAATTAGGATTTGTGACAGAGATCAAGAATGGCACCTCTGAACTGAGGGAAAGCGAATGGCATTTCACAGCTGGCAGCAGGCTTAAGTATAACAAGTCATGAGCAAGAGACTAAGAGTTAACAGAAGAGTCTTAAAGTAAAGGACCTTTCTTAACGGTATAGGATATATATATATATAACGTATATATATAGTTAGAGCCTGTAGATAGCTATTTCCTTAATACTAGAGTAGGTAATATATATTAAAAGGCGTAAGTAATATACTGTCGAGAAGTTTAAAATAGGCACTCTTAAAACTGAAATTATGTATTATATTATATTTTCTATTCGTCGTATAATAATATATAATAATACTTATAAATTTCTCTCTTATAGCTATAATAAATAGTATTAATTACTAATTATTAAATTTTAATTTAAGACTTAACTAGAAATGTATTTTATTTACTTTCTAGAAATCGATTTTAGAGATAATATAATATTATATTTCTATCTAGGTCGTAACTACCCTAAATTCTAGTGTAATTAATCGTAATGCCGAACCGTGCAACTGGATCCATTATGCGTCAGCACTAAGAAAAGGGGGAGCGAAAAAAATACGCCAGTGAAAAGAATGGCTCGATCCGATTGGACTGGATAAGCATCCTCTCACAAGTCCTCAAGCACATTCCTTTTGGACTCGGCTTTCTGATGCGCTTTTCAACAGAGTAACATATAAATGGCCTTGTGCCGCTCGGACTTGTTAGCTCATCTGTATCCATTTCTTTACCTAAAATCAAAATCACCTGCGAACATAATTGCCAGTTTCTTTGGGCAGAAGAGCTCTAGAAGCCCGGATGAGGAAGCAAGAATCCTGAGAAAACTTAGTCCCAAGTTCGTATTAAAATCCCACTATTGTTTACGGAACATCTAACAACCGCCAGTGAATGCTTTCAAAGCGCTCAGCATTTACTCCGAATTTATATTGGATGCGCTCTATCCTGACGCTACGTTATACCAGAAGCACTTTTGGCCTTAGATACAGAGTCATTCAAGCATGCAATTGAGAGTGCATTTGCACGTGCCATTCTTCAACATCCAGCTTTGACCGTCGCTCGGATCGATGATAATACCAAATCACCGCTCTGGGTTCGCCTGGACCGCATCGACTTTAACAACCACATAACATGGTCTGAGCCTTCTGAAGACACCGAGAATTCTCTTAGTGATGTCCTGGAATGGCAGGTCAATAGCCCATATCTCAAGCTCGAGAGTCAGCCCTGCTGGAGGGCGGTGATACTTACGTACTCTGGGTCGAAGTTCATAGATGTCGTCTTTGCATGGGATCATTCAGCAGGTGATGGAAAGAGTGGCAAGATATTTCACGATACTTTTCTCGCTTGTCTTAATACGCCAGAATCCAACAACATCACTCTGAAAAACCGATCTTTCGACGTTCCTGTTACTCCCCACACCCCCGATGGATCAATTAATCGAGCTTCCTATCTCTCTAAGCTACATTGTATCAGAACTCAGCCGCGAGTTTCTTCCGCAATTATCAGCTAAACCTCACACGGCGACTTTGGCGCCCATTCTTGCTGAGCCAGCAAAGACTCGGCTTTCATTGATGCGTGTTACAAAAGAAGCTTTCCCGTCAGTATTGGACGCTTGTCGAATGCATGAGTCAACCCTGACTGCACTTTTAAACACACTCCTCATGGTATCAATAGCCACGAGACTCTCTGAGGACAAAGCTCGAGAATTCTCATGCGGAACGCCTATTTGTTTCAGGCAATTCCAAGTTGGAAAATCCGATATTGATTGTAACAAGACGATTATGAACTGTTATGCCTATTGGCCCTTTATCTTTGAAAAGGGTCTTGTTGCAACGATCCGCCAGCAGTTCAGGGATGCCAAAGTAAACCCTGATTTAGATTCAAATCTTGAGGATGCCGTTTGGGACGTTGCTAGAACCATCAGGGAAGGATTGCTGGCGAAGCTGAGTCAGGGTACTAAGAATGATACGGTGGGCTTGGCCAAGTTCATTGGTGATTGGCCGTCATACTTCAAAGATCTTAGCAAGACGCGCGAGCATGCCTTTGAACTAAGCAACCTGGGCGTTATCCAAGGAAGACTTCCGGTGAACAACGATGGGGAGGGCAAGTGGAGTATCGATGGTGCCAGCTTCGCTCAGAGTTCGCCTTCTTTCGGAGCAGCATTGACTCTGAATGTCATCTCTACCAAAGGTGGGAAATTGGTTATAACTAATGCTTGGCAAGTTGGAACGGTTGATGATGAGTTTGCTCGGGGCGTGTCTTCCGATATTGAGATGTGGTTGAATAGGCTGGGAGATATAGGGCGTCTTAAGTTTGCATGAGATGATTCTCCTGTTAAAGCATCAGGATACGGAGAATAACAAGTCTATAAGAATGCACTGCCGTTTCCACTTGAATACTACACTGTAACAGTCCGGCCTCTCGTACCTCCTCCGTGCATTGCGTCTATGGGGCCTGGAACTCTCCTACTTCCCCGAACCCTTCACATTACTCAAGTAATCGAGGCTTTAAATTCACGGGAAAATTTCACCAGGAGGAGTTCGACAGGAGAATATTGACTTACCATGTAATAACTGTTACACGGACGGCGACTTCCGTGGTCTGGTTCCTGGGTTGGCGATTTACTGTCATGTTTCGGTAGGAAGAATTTGGTTTCTTTTTGGATATATACAGCGCTTTATTTCCACGTTGATGTATTCGCATATGAACTTTCAAGAGCGCAGTCACATCCATAGTTACTTCTTGGAACCCTATACGTGAAGGTGTCTAGATATCTATCACGCGGTCTAGGGTGTTTTGTACATCAATTCTGCACCGCAAGTCTTACACCCGAGTTGGACCATATCTGCCATCGATGTGTGCTAAATCAAAGATGGAATGAGGAATGTTGTAATCTTGATTGTAGTTGATAATATATTAGAAAATTTGTGTATATGCCCGAAGCATCCTAGGCATTGGGGTTTATGAATATGCACAGTAAATGTCTGAGACGTGATGTAATCAGTTGTCACCGTCAACATCGTAGGGAAACAACCATCCGTTCTCATCGTTATACTCATCCTTATGAGTGGTGCCATGCAGAACTTCATACCTCTCCATATCAAATTCATCATCGCCGGCCTCCCCATTGATAATCCTTCCAATTCTGTGTCCAATCTCACGACCCTCGGTATAGCCACCATGGACAAAGCCAAAGAATTCAGTCGAACAAGCCTCGCCGGCAAACCAGAGGCGTTGAACGTTAGCACGTATATTTTGGTGCTTCTCAAGAGTCATGCCTACAGGCCAGTTGCTATATGATCCATACGCCCAGCTAGACAGGTTATGTTAGTTACAGACGGGTCAGGGCTTGTTGATCAACTTACGGTTCGGTGCTCCAGCGAGGGTAGGAAAATGCTGTAGGCTTGTGGACCTTCTTATCAGGGTACATGGACTGCAAAACCTCGACGACCTGGGCCTCGGTCTCCTCGTCTGTTTGTCTCTCGACTTGGTAGGCCTGCTCGCCGGTGACCGTCGCGAAGATGATGTTGGATCCTTCGAGGAAACCCTTGCCGTTGAGCGGTTGAAACAGAGGATAACGTCCACGCTCAATCGGATCGGCGTAGAGCTGATACTGAGCATCGGTATCCCAGAATGACTCATTGAATTGCATGAAGATCTTGGTATATGTACCCATCGCGAATTGGTCGATAGCGCTCTGCTTCCAATGAGGCAACTTGGGTTTAAACTCGACAACGTCCTTCTGTAATACACCAAGGGAAAAAGTACAGATAGCATAGCTAGCTTCAATGCAGCCGCCGTCTTTGGTTGTAACCTTGACACCCTTCTTGTTATACTCAATACCCTCAACGGTAGTCTTGAGGAGGAGTCGCGGGTCGTTCTCCTTGAGAAAGGTTTTAGCTTCCTGCTTAAGAAAATAGTTATAACCGCGCTGATCAATAACTAGGTTACTGATATCGCTGAAATAACCAAAGGTGGCATTGTCTCCAGCGACGCCAAAAACAAGACCGCTCTCATCGGGGGTCCAGGCAGCCTCAAAGTCCCATCCCCACCAATCTGCTGCCTGGGCATACATATCGTTCTTATCAGGTCTCCAGCCTCCAGTACGAAGACCAGCTCGAGCAGATAAGTCCTGCAGGTTGTCCAGGAGGATTTCACCGGACTCGCCCGACGCGTTCTCGAAAGCTTCATCTAGCTCGGCGATTTTGTCGGTCCAGTTCTTGGCGCCCTCGTGGTCAAACGTCTTGAGGGCATCGTAATCGGCATAAGTTGTTTTCAAACCGTGCTTCTGCGCCAATTTCCAGATGGGGTTCTCGTGCGTCTCGAGCGATCCGATGCCTTCGACCCAATTGGCGCCTAGCTCGATGGTGTAAGGCTTGCCAGTTTTGGCATTTCGGCCAAATTGCTGACTTCGCAGGCGACCTCCGATATAGTCATTGTGCTCGACGATAAGGAAGTCGGTGATTTTGGCTTGGGTGAGGTTCTGGGCTGCGGCGATACCGGCGACACCAGCTCCGAGAATTGCAACCTTGGTCTTTTTGCAGGTGCCTTTGTCTCGAGGCGGGAGGGTGGCAGCCTCGGTCGCGGTAAAGAAAGCTGTAAGGACAGTGAGAAGCTGTGCTGGTGATTGCTTCATGCTGGCGGTTTTTGGTAACGAGAGTGTTCAGGATCAGCATTTCCGAGAGCTAGAAGGCGGGAGTTTGTTTTTATACGGATTCACCCTAAAAGCAATTAAACCATCGTTCGCTCTACCGCGGCGCGCATACGTAGGCTCCAATGATTCACTAGCCTCGTTCGCCCAACTTCGGCCGCCGGTGGAGCCGCGGAACTCCCCACCCGAATGTTGACCCGAGGAGACCATGATCCATTGTTGATCAGAAAAAGCAAAACATCCGCATCTCTGGCCAAAGTCTGGCGGGCTTTTCTCCCCTGGAGTTATTAAGCTTTAGATCTCGTAAGCTGTTGGTCGTGTAGCGTCCGTTAGCTCGTCGGTGCTACTGCCTAGCTAAGTAGGTCCCTGACGGCGCTAACTAGAGATATGATGGCATGACTCGCGCTAATTAGCCCTCCAGGTTGGCCTTGCATCAGACTAGTTAAGGTTCAATCTAGATTAACCCATACTCGAACTACCTTGGTCTCGAGTCAGGTTCGGTTTTTCATGGCTGTCGATTGCGCTATGTTGTTCATTACGGACGGAGACCGGATGCTGGTCAATTGTTAACCCACCAATCCCATGCCGTGCTGTTGATCCGACAGCGGTGGTTTCAAGTAAGTTGAGTAGAGACTCATGAGCGCCCCAATACTTGACAAGAAAATACAATATTATTACAGACGCTGTAGTGTTGCATGGCAAGTCCACAGTAGTTAATGTTACACTCGGTAGGGTTCCAAAGCCATTTTCCCCTTTTTCTTTTTCTTTTTTTGGAGGTGGGGGCAAATAAATGCATTCTCAAGACTCAGCCTAACGGGTAAAAGTCCGAATTTTCCAGAACAGTGGATATCTTAGCTCCTAAAATTATGAAACTGCACTTTTGATCCCTCTTATCTTTGTTCGCCACGTGCAAGACCGCAAGTGCTCGAGCCCCCAACCCTCCCAACCATAGCGCTCTGCTAGCCTAGCCCAGCTCTAAGCTCCATGGTTGCTTGGTAAAATTTAGCTTAAGTTAAAGTTAAATATATTGCACGTCCCCCAACCCATTTTGATCCAACCTCTGCCGCCAAACCATGTCCTTCTTGTCTTTGTCTGCTTCTCAGTCTTAAAGACTTGGGTCGCTCTACCTACCGAGCATCTCAATGGATACCAACACTTCTATTGTAATTTCCCGCCCTTTCCTCTCTTTTCGTCTTTTCGTAACTAATTTCTTCAGGGTATTCAAGCAGTGCTGCTTATCTTGGCATTAGTGGTACTGGTCCTACGATGCTGGGCGAACTTTTTAATGAAGCAGGCTTTGTTTAGCTTGCCTGATATTCTTGCATGGCTAGGTTGGGTCTTCAGCCTAGGATGGTTTATCTGCTCGACTCTTGCACTTCGAATTCTCATCGATAATCCTGCTATTGGCTCTGAACTTGTAGTTAATTCAGTAGAGTATTTGAAGGTATGATATTGCATGGTCGCGTGAAAGAGACTTGTAAAGCTAACTCAGTGCAGATAGTATTAGTTGCAGAGTACTTCTTCGATACTGGGATTTATTTCCCCAAGATATCCATTATCTTGTTTTATTGGAAACTAATCCCTGGGATCTCAGGATCCCTTCGACGCGTATTGCTTGTAATCACGATTTATCTTGGTTGCGCTTTACTTGTATCAGTCCTTGTAAACACTCTTATCTGTTTACCATTTTCTGACAATTGGTAAAGTCAAATGGCATAACATGTCTCATCATCTGACTAACAGATATCAGGTCCATCGAAAACCAGCTCAAGTCAGCATGGAACTCATACGCTTCTTTTTGTGTTCAATGGGGTCTCAACTTCTCGACGGATTTATTAAGTATGTTTAATGTCTGCTGCTCACTGGGAATAATTCAGCTAACGTGACTGCCAATAGTCTTTTTCTACCCCTTCTTTCTGCTCAAACATCTAAAACTCCACCGAAAACAAAAAATCGCCCTTATTGGCATTTTCTCTCTAGGTGCTATTACGTTGATAGTCAGCCTGTCCCGATTTATTGCCTATAATGCCACTGATTTTGAGCTTGATGACCAGTCTGGCAGTATGTCTTTCTAATCTCTGGTCTATAATATTCTTTTGCTAACCTAGTATTCAGATACTCTGTCTCTCGCGGAGATGAGTACCGCTGTTATAGTCGTGTGCCTTCCTGGCCTTCGAAGATTCATCATGCGATCGAAAACATCTACAGATCGCTCTTCGTCGAACCAGCCAAGCGGTTATGGTGTTCACACAAAGATCACCGGAAGAGGCCAGAATGCCGAGACTCCTGTGTCGCAGTACGCTAAATGGGGCGTGAGAGACGATGAGATCGAGCTGGTCACTCACATTCGCGTTTCCCATGAGCGGCTAAGTCCAGATGATACTCGCAGCGCGAGCGGACAAAGTGCCGTCAGTAAGACTTTCAAAGTATAGTGTTTCGGATATTAGATTTAGGCGTTGGAGGAAATGTAATGTGTACGACAAGCGAGGCGCCAAAAGCCCTTATTATGTATATAATTAGACTTTATTTGATGATGCGCAGCTCCGTGCCATGCCTGAGCCGAAGAATAGGCAAGATTCCTGCGCTCTGTTTAGCTTTGAAGTTGTCATTCTGGAATTGATATCGTGGGTATTTTGACGATAAGTTCTCAATGGCAACCGCTGTGGATCATGATTCCGCTACGGTACACACGCTCAAAACAATCAGCAACACGCAATTCTCGACAAAGTGTCTCATATCCTCAAGCCAATATAGAAATCCCAGATCCAGACTCAGACTTAATCAAGTCCTCGCTGGCCACATCATCAAAGAACATGTGACGATGCAGGCGATCAAGCGTTACTGTCGATTCAGGGTACTGGACCATCCTCCCCTGGATATTTTACGGGTACGACTATAAAGCGTAAGCTTTATCAAAAGGCCTTTGTTCAATAATTAATATTAGACTGTAATAACTGTATTCATATCCTTTACTTTTTCACCCTCGGTAGTGCAACCAGCTTTACTGCGGGCTTAAGCAGATGCAGGCTGTATGTCGGTAATTGTGTAAGTGGCGCACTGGGATCTGTGCCAAATCATCATGACCGCTCGCGCAGGTGCCGCCAGGGGCTACCAAATGGTCATCATGGAAGCTGACGGGCTTGGCTGCCTGGGCGTTGCAGTCCTCGGCATGGAAATGAGTTCCGTTGAACCCGATCCACAAGATCAGGTCTGAAGCTTGCGGTAAAGGTTTGCTGGACTCGAGGTGCGCTCTGCCCATTGACTGTTGAACAAGTATATTAACGGCCTGCAGCAATTTATTCTTATAAAAGCCTTTATTCTTATATTTCTAGTAGCCTTTACATTTTTCAATTTAATCAGAGTGCTAAAGAATATAAAATACTATAAATAGCACTAAAAACCCGTCCCTTCAGTTGCCTTGTGGCATAAGCTAACGGGTAACTCAGTTCTTACTAAGTCCGATTTTTATTTCTTAATTCCGAAACATAAAATCACTTCCCCGCTCCTACTTTCACCGTCATCAAAACATATCATAGGATATGAAGCATACCCTTGCTTTTTCGCTATATTGAACAAAAGGACGTGTGCTATGTCGCAGTGCCAGACCTGAACAAGTGCCATGACAGAACCGGATAATCTAACCTGCTACTACTGTCGACGATCGTTTAGTCGTGAGGAACACGTTCAGCGACATGTTCGAAAGCATCTCGGGCTGCGCCCTTTTTCATGCGCCGTCTGCTCTAGGCAATTTGCAAGAAGGTAAAGCTGGATCTATATATCACCTGGCAAAGGCGTCGTGGCTGATGCGATTGACAGAGACATACTAAAGCGACACCTCAACACTCATGGGTTGTCGACGGACCAAATCCAATCTTTCTCCATGTCGAGTCTTGGCCATACTCCTCGCGCATGCGACAATTGCGCCAAGTCAAAGCAGAAATGCGACCGAGCTTCACCATGCGGCCGTTGTCGACAGAGAAAACTTCAATGCGAGTCACCGCCAGACAGCCACTGCGGGCCTGATGTGGCTGTTGAACGGCCTCGTCTACCTTTAGGGTATGTTGCTGGATCCGAAAACGGGCGACATCCTGCTCTGGAAGATCTGGGTTTGGGGGAAACTCGCGAAATGAACCGACGTCGTTTTGAAGCCGGGCTTTCACAAAATCCTACACCGTCATCTGCGCTGCAAATCTCAGATGTTGTCATGGATAGTCCCGAATCACCTCATGCTCACTACCTTGGACTCCCTGTTGATTCAATTAATGGAATAACGGAGTCTGGGTCCCGCAACATGCCGGGGGTCTGCCACCTATCTGATACTGATAATACGGCACAGCCTGGGGGCGTTACTGAGGCTGAATTCTCGGCGGTAATGGACGGCTCGGCAAATTCGTGGTTCGACCCCTTCTCAGTCTTGGACACTGAAGATTGGCTTCCACGACTTAGTCCGTGGGACTATTCAGTTGATCCAAGGTTGGATACTCTGCCATGTGACGATTCAAGGCCTGCGTCGGCCAAGCCTCAGGCTCACCCTGAAGCAGATCACGTCTTGGCACCCCAAGTCGGTGTCGGCAGTCATTCCCCGACAGACTTACAGGAGCACACATACGCAGAAAGCTTGTCAACGGTGACCTCAATGACACCCTACAGCAGGGAAGGAAGATATGCGAGAGCCGCTTCCCAACATCCGATATGCTTTCCCAACCTGCTTCTGAGCGATGTCCATATCATCGTCGCAGAGAATTACTATCATGTACCTGTGTTGCCAGAAGAAACTTATCAAAGAATCCGATCCTTCGCCTGCAGCCTTCGTGACACCTCCTCTCATTCCTCTGGGGGGCACGAGTTTCCTGACATTGATGTACTGAACTCGTTCATGCAGCTTTATTTCGAATTTGTAAATGCCCAATTTCCTCTCCTTCATCGTCCAACTTTTAAACCATCTCCAAAGTCCTGGATGTTAGTTTTGGCAGTCGTGGCAGTCGGCTGCTGTCATTCCGCTATCAGGAACCAGCATGAATTCGCAGTTCCGCTGCGAGACCTACTGCACAAAGCCCTGGTGATTGAGGTCAGTCCTCCCTTGGCTACGAACCTGACTTGAAGACACTCACCTGTTTGCAGCTCTGCGAGGAACCTTGTATGGATGGCGATCTGATGTTTGGGCAAACAGTGCTTCTACATCAGCTATTAATGGTGTTTAGTGGCACCACTCGAGCAAGCCTGCAGTCACAAAGCATGAAAAGTGTATTGGTAACACTGTTCCAGCCGTTTAATTCCGGCGATGGTTCGCTTTTCCATCGATCCAGGACTCCCTCCCCTGCTGAGGGGAACTGGATGGAGTGGGTTGAGCATGAGTCGTGGAACAGGCTTATGTACTTTACTTGGTGTAAGCTTCTCTGAGCCCCAGGATGGAACAACCTACCAATCACTGATTCTCACGTTCTGGCTTGTAGACATAGAGTGCTTGCAGTATGTTATCTGGGACCTCACCCCAGTGATGTCAAGCCAAGGCATTCGTTCCCCAATTCCGTCGGATGAAGCGAGATGGGGCTCAACTACAGCAGACCAGTGGACTCGAGAAACGCAGCGGCTGCGTGGTAAGCAACCTAAGCTACTCCGCAATCAAGAACACAAACTAACTCCCCAAAGATTCGGCTAGTGGCCTTCCTCTTTTCGATCTGCTTAACAAAAGTGTCAACGTACAGGAAACAATAGAAAGTCTACAAGGCTCCGCTCGCCTCGTCGCAATGGTGTCAGTCTATGTGGAGGAGAAGAGACTATTGGAAGAATGGCACTCTTGGCTTTTTCGTGGTTTACGATCCTCCGCCGTTGGGCAGCAGGCTCAAGAATCCACTGGAACGTCAACACCAGACCAGTTTATGAGACGGCAACTCAACCAAAAGTTTGAGCTCTTCCAAGGCCCCCAGGGCACTTCTGCCAGCACCACCCCCCTGACCTTAAATCACTTGAAGACCTACCACCTGCTGTCGCTCTTGAGGCGTGTGCCATTAAGATTTCTCTATATGTATTTCGGCTGGATGACGGCCCAGCGAGGGACTCAAGCTGCCAAGGAAGAGCTCTCTCGAGTCATTATAAAAGACAAGCAAAGCGCCAGGGAGGCACTACGACACGCGGCGATTCTTTTCAGAATAATACGTACACAGACTACGACGACATTCTTTGACCCTCACTCGCTGCTTATCGCCTCGCTTTACATACGAGTGTATGTGGAACTGGAAGCTACCATGCTGAAGGAGATCTCATCTAACCTCGGACCTTTGTTGTCAATTAGTCGACCTTTCCGCATCGACCAGGATCTGGAGGCAGATTCATTACAGCAATGGATTAGACTAGGTACAAGGGTTCCTTTACATCTTGCTGGAGTTGGGATCCTCGATGGGATGGAAAGCGGTACAAGGGTTTTGAAGGAGGCAATACGTGTTCTGGGGCAGAGAGCAGAATGGAAAGTGCTAAACATATCGACCGTCAAGGTTCTGCAGCAAGTAATAGATGGTATACCACCAACCATCGATCCTTAGATTGCAGCTATAGTTTCAACGTCTAATAGTATATAAACAATTGCTAAGTGTCGTAGAGTAGCGTGTGCTGTATTTTATTTTCACTATATTACCTATCCTCAGTACCACTTTGATACTCTCCACTATTCCTGCTTCAAACATTCTTAACTGTTTTTAGCACCTGCCTTTTACCCTAAGCAAGGTAAATCGCCAAATATAAACATGACACTGTATGCTTTAACGAGCGTTTACCTAGAAACTATGCAACTAATGAGCTTGGCAATTATATCAGCAGATAGGATACTTGGAACAGTAAGGCCAGCGTTAAATATATTCTCTTTACGTTCTAGGCGCTTTGAATCACCTTTACGACTGTTAATGTCCCCCAAAATGTTGAAATTCATGCTTGAAGTACACAGCCTTTGTCTGGAGGAAGTTCTCCACAGAGTACATATGCATCTCTGATCCGACGCCAGACTGTTTCCAGCCTCCAACAGGCATGTCAAGTCCCTAAAGGATATCGTCAGGAGCCATGTTTGAACAGTGGGACATTGGCTGGGGTTTACCTGTTCAGGAGCGCCGCAGTTGACTCCAACGATTCCGGCCTCAAAAGCCCTGGCAAAACGCATGGCGCGGCCAAAGTTTGTGGTATATACGGATGCTGTAACTTCTAAGTTGGAAAGATACAAGATATAGGGGGATCTCACATGACTTACCGTGCAGACCATACTGCGAGTCATTGGCTATTTCGATGGCCTCTTCCTCTGTCTTGAACGAATTGACAACAACCACAGGTCCGAAGACTTCTTCTTGGAAGATTCGGGAATCTCTGCCGACATTCTTGAATATAGTTGGGGGAGCGAAGGCACCCTATTTCAGAATTAGTAACTCATGTTCCCCTACTTAGGATCTGTCACTTTTGTCCAAAAGGAATCACAGACATTACCCTCTGGCACCTGTCCAGTATAAACAAGTTCTCCAGCCTGCTTGCCCTCATTGATGTATTCTAAGACATTCTTCTGCTGTTGTTTGTCGCCCTGAGGACCTTGGAACGTAGCTTTGTCAGTTGGGTCACCTATCTTTCGAGAGCTCATCAGCTTGGTGAGTTTCTCAAGGTATGTGTCAATGATAGACTCTTCAACCAAGATTCGGCTGTTTGCTTGGCAATGCTGGCCAGAGTTAACATGAATGGACATCTCAGTCCTACAGTAGCAGTTAGATGGCCCGCGAAGGTGGTTATGAGAAATGGTACAAGGAATTGACATACGCGGCTACAGCAATGTCAAGATCTGCATCGGAGAATATAACCGCAGGCGATTTGCCGCCAAGTTCCAGAGTCACATTCTTCAGGTTGGAGGCCGCAGCTGCCTGGGCAACCTTCTTTCCGGTCGCCACGGAGCCGGTGAAGGAAATCTTGCCGATCCTCATGTTTCGGGCAAGTAGATCGCCGGTTCTTCCGTCGCCAGAGATAACATTCACGAGGCCGGCAGGGAACCCGGCCTCTTTCATGAGCTCGGCTACTTTCAAGACCTGTTGTGAATCGGCTGTTAGCCACCATACTGGAAAGAAGTTGCGGGAAAGTTTTGAAATGTATACATACAGCAAGCGGTGCTTTCTCACTAGACTTGACAATGATCGCATTTCCAGCCACGAGCGCCGGCGCAACCTTCATGGCAAACATGATCAAAGAAACATTCCAGGGGATGATGGCAGCTACCACACCGTAAGGCTGCTTCAGGGTTAAGTTAATCATGCCCGGCGTGTTGAGGCTAGACTTCCCATGGATTTGGAGCTCCATGTTGGCATACATCCTAAAGGTAGAGGCACACGCCCAGTTATCGAAAGCAAAGTTTCCATAGGGCCTAGCAACGTCTAAATAAGCCATGCTTGTAACTTACGGTCTTTGGACATGGTGCAAGATACTTACTTTCCCATTGACATTGCTTCAAGTTCATGGAGTTCATCGCGGTGCTGTAAAATGAGATTGGCTAGCCGGTTGTAAAGCTTTGCCCTTTGTTCGAAAGGGATCTTTTGCCAGATAGGGTACGCCTCGCGAGCAGCATCAATGGCAGAGTCTATATCCGTATCATTGGCTTGAGAAACAGCAGCAACTTGTTTCCCAGTCACAGGACTATAAAGGGGAATAGTTTGCCCGCTGATTGCAGAAACAAGCTAATAGTGACTTCGGTTAACCAACAAAGGAACACAATGGGGTAGAAACTATGGCGCGGCACGGGTTATGACGAACCTCATTGTTGATGAGTAAATTTGCCTCAAGTAGTTTGCTCATTGTCATAAATCGAGGCTATGAAACTATGTCCAAACTTTTTAAAGGTATATAATAAAAGATATGAGAGGATCGTGTAAGTTAATCACAATGTGCCATGAAAATGGCTTAACTTGGCCCATGTGAATTAAACATGCCTTTTATGTCTCTTAACGCCATCTCTTACTTTCTCATTTCAGGCGCATCCCCATTTACTACTGCTCCATTACATCCCTCTTTGTGGTCTTATCCAGTCTTGCGCATCCCCTCACGGCCCGGCTCCATACCATTTCATCGGCTCCTCATCTGCAGATCTCACGCTAGTGATTTCACGACCCCAGGTTCGGGGTCCTCCGCCCCCGCAAATGCTTATTGGTGCCTGCCCACAATATCGGAACCGTAGTTTATTTTGTAGCGGCTTGCTCCAGCTGCAACTGCAGCGTCCGATGAGCCCGTTGGATCCGACCTGTAGAACATCCATTGTAAGACACCGGTCCTTGGATCTTGAAGTATCGGATAGTGGAGGGATGTGCTGCATTCTCTGGTTTGCTACCTAGTTATATAATGATCCTCCGAGAAGTGTGATTAACAGGCTGACTTTTGACAAGTAATCACTGACTATCGGACAATATGACAAACAACCACGCAACTCCCTCGGCAAATAACTGCTACAAAGGTCGTGCAGCTGTTCTCAAAGGCTCTTATAGCGAGCCGTATCTGATCGAGAGCAGAACAATTGCGGGGGATGTAGGCCCCCTTGATGTGCTGGTCCACATCCACTACAGCGGAGTCTGTTATGGAGATCTACATTCCCGCGATGGCGGACCCCCTGCGCCTCCACAGCCACTTCGGCCGCTTGTGGGAGGTCATGAAGGAGTTGGTGTAGTTGTCAAACTAGGCATTGCAGCAGCACAAGTTAGCAACATCAAAATCGGGGATGTTGTTGGACTTGGATGGCGGCATTCCGCCTGTGGCAAATGCAGGCTCTGTCTCGAGGGTAATGAGAACTCTTGCGCGGATCAGGTCGTCAATGGATTGCAAACCGATGGGACATTCAGAGGTACGTTAAGAAGAAGAAGACTCGTAATTGGGCAATTTCAGAAGCTAACCCTCATCATCGGCAGAATACCTTGTTGCGCCGGTTCAGCATGTCCTTCGCATTCCTGACGGCCTCGACCCTGTATCAGCTGCACCCATACTGTGGGGTGGGGGAGCCACTGTAGCTGCCCTTCGCAGAGGACAAGTTTCCGTAGGCAAATGGGTCGCTATTAGTGGCGCCGCTGGTGGCCTAGGGCACCTCGCCATCCAGTATGCAAAAGCCATGGGTGCTAACGTGGTCGCTATCGACGGCCCTGAGACTGAGAAAAGGGAGTTCTGTCTCAACCTCGGTGCAGACAGCTACGTCGACTTCACCAACGGCGATGTATGCTCAGAAGTTTTGAAAGCCTCCAGCGGAGGAGTACACACGACTCTCATCATGAATTCCCATCCCTCATCATACCTGTAAGTCGAAATAACCGCCAAGAGATGATGTGCCGGCCTGAACCTGTTGTACAAACCAAACCTTGCTGACTCTTATGCGACATTAGCAATGCATTTGCGTATTCCAGGCCACATGGCAATGTTGTCGCCCTTGCACCGGCGAAGCTTGAGTAAGTAGACTTTTGTAGCCCCCCGCCCCTAATGCCTTCGTTACTGAGCCGGCTGTACCTAGCTTTCACACTGGATTGCTGTTCATGGGCGGTATCTCGCTACATGCGCAAACCAACGGCCGGAGGATAGACATTTTGGACGCTTTAAATATCGCTGCGGCAGGCAAAGTCAAAGTTGTTACAGAGCTATTGAAGTTGGACCAAGTAAACGTCGCTCTAGATAGAATCAAGATGGCACAGGTGAAGGGGAGACTCGTCCTGTCGATCTTTGAATAATAAACATGCCCGCTAGGGCGGTTTCTGTACATTTTATGCTTCACGTGGATTACAGTGCTTAGTTGCGGATGTTTGATTCACAGGGACTGGCGTGGACCAATATTGATAGCAAATCCAACCTACGCCGTACTCAATCTTAAAAGTCGCGACATATTCGAAAGCATGGCATGAGATCTCATGAGATGATATCTCTTATGATACTGGATCTATAATGACCCCCAGCATGTCACCAAAGCTAGCATGGCATCAGAAAGACATGAGCAGTGTAATCTGATACCCTGGGTCGCATGGTGCCTTGGGAAGCTCGACAACGCCCGCCATTGGATATGTCCCCTCGCATCCATAATCATGGCCATACACCTCACCCCCTCTTCTATTCACTCACCTAGTCAATTTCGGCTACGTGCCTCCACCATTCCGCTTCCCCTGATTACTCCTCACAAGTCCTGTCTCCTCGGGGCCGCCTCCACCCCCCGATCGGAACTCAGATCCTCTAAATGTCCACTTACCGGCTCCCCAAGAAGGCTAATGATAATTGAATGAGGTATTACTTTTCCTCCGAGACATTTCACGTATATAGCAGCCGTAGCATGGCCATTATTACCTGAAGTTTGGTATCAGAAACGCATCCTTACCATAATTACCTATTGTGTCGTACCCCGGTTCATACATTTGCAATCATGACTGCTACCAATTTTGAATTCGAGGATGGAAACACTCCCGTCATTGACGTCCATTTTCACCACTTCCCTCAAGTGCTCCGCGACTTGGGAGAATTCACCATAGCAAATCCCGATGAGACGGATCATGCCATGGAGCTGTTGGTAAGTATTCATATACCTCACTCAGTTAACGACACTAGGTTAAATTGCATAGAAAACGACGACAGTAATACTCTCACCTGTGCTGTGGTCCAAATACAACACGGAGTGGGAAGTGAAGAAGTGGGCCAAATTGTGTCGCGACTTGACGGATGCCCAGGCGGAAGAAGTACGAAAGAACCCCGTCACCCGTGGATCCTTTGCACCACTGCCACTTCCTCATGTTCAGGAGACGCTGGAAGCTATCAGATATGGCGAGGAAAATTGCAACCCTCGGCCTGATGGATATGCCATCACGACCTCTGCCAACAACCACTACCTCGGAGATCAGGTCTTCGCCCCAATTTGGGAAGAATGTGATCGTCGAGGGCTAGTGTTATTCGTGCACCCGTCTGAAACCGTGGATCCTCCGTTAGACAAGTTCCACTACGGCTTTCAGATGATCGAGTTTCCCACTGAAACAGCAAGGTGTCTAATGACCATGTTGGATCAGGGCACATTCACCAAATACCCTAGAATCAAATGGATCTTCAGCCACAACGGGGGAAGCTTCCCATTCCTGTTTCAGCGTGTCATCCGTACGCTCACTGGAAGCAAGTTGATCGGCCCAGGCGGACCCGGCGCAAAGAAAGTTAACCGGATCGCGGACAACAATGCTGGCCTGACCTTGCAGCAGGTCTTCGCCCAGGGCAACGCATATTTCGAATGCTCACAGGGTACTGCAGTTCAACAGACTGTTCTTCGCAATATGGGGGTCCCGCATTCCAGAATCTTGACTGGGAGCGACTGGCCGTTTACAGGAAAGGACAATGTTGAAGCTACGCTGGCGGAAATGCATGGGCCGGAAGCGTCGGGGTTGTTTAGTACATCAGAGCTGGCAGGCATTCGAGCGGGCAACTACCTTGCTATTGCCCCTCGGTTGGCGGAGGCCTGGCTTCGAAGCGGGCTGGTACGAAACAAGTAGAACACTCCAACTAGTTGGAAGAACTAAATATACGCCAATGTTGCCCGTGATCCACACGCAGTTCGAGGAGTAAGTAGTATATCCACCTGTTATCCGTCTAACTTGACATTTGGCTTTTGATATGGTGATTGAAGCCTACAAACCGGCTAACTTGGTTCCTCATTTTCCCCCTTCATTCCATGCTCAGATACTGGACCTGGTACTTGGTAGGCTCAAAATGATAAATTACCTCACTAAACGGGCTTCGAGACTAGTAAGATTAACATTTAGCGACAGGGAAAGGGGGAGTCCACCACGATTATTCGTATAACCAGGTTTTCCGTGAAGCCCCATTGCACCTCCCGAGTTTTGAAGTCCAACAAATTTGCAGATATATATCATGTTATTTATTAGTATAATCGAAATTCTGCAGCCTTCCGCAGACTTTAATAAGCAGTACGATACCCCCCCTACTCACGCTGATGTAGAGTTCCTTTGGAAACAAAAAGTTCCTGCAACTTCATCGTCTCCTTTTCAGCTTCCTCCAGATATCCCTTGGCAAGGTATCTTTTCAAGAATGGGGTATTGTCAAATATAAAATCGCGAACCCACGCTAATGGGTACGGGAGCCCATGAAACACCCTGCCGAGGAAGCGAGCAAATTCCATGTTGTGGTTAACGTAGTTCACCCGTTCTTTTTCGTACAGCTCAAACCCTGCACGAACCGCATAGGCATCGCGAAGGTCAACACCATCAAGTGAACAGGCAAGATGATATCCATCCTCAATCGCCATGCCCATGCCATAGGCAGCATAAGGTGAGACAGGGTGGACAGCATCACCAACACAGACTATTCGGCCCTTGGACCATTTTTTCATCGAAGGTCTGTTGTAGATCTCCCAGCGAAAAATGTGGTCCTTAAAGTCCGTCACCTCGATGAATAGAGGCATAGGATCTGCCCAGTCCTTGAGAATGCCCGATATGTAAGCCTTGATATCGTCTGGTTTCTCGGGGAAGGGTTTCCCCTCATAGGCAGGTTCTACAATCCACCACTCAAAACCGGGTTTCCCTTCATGGCGCATGGGGAAGAAGCTGGCCTGGCGGTGCCAATCATGCGAAACATACCCGTAGTTTGGCTTGATGTCGCCAGGAACAGACTCGCACCAGGCGAGCCACACGCGAATGCCTACATGGAAAAGCCCGGGATCCCCGAAGGCCTGCCGGGACACACCAGAGCGAACTCCATCCACCCCAACAACGACATCAGCTGTGATTTTCGTGCCGCTCGCAAATTTGACCTCGACCTCGTCGCCGCGCTCCGTATACGACTCAAACTCTTGGCCTTCTTGCAGGATGCCGTCGGGAAGCAGCTGAAGCATTTGCTTATAGGCTGAGGCGCGCAGGACCCCGTAGTGCCACCCTTTTATCCCCATGCGCTTTTCAATTTCGGGGTTGAATATGAGCTTTGTTCGCTCTTTGCCCTTGCTGTTCTTGAAGTAGGTCACGGTATAGGAACCGAGTTCATCAACATCCATACCGTAGGAGCGTAGAATAGCCAAGACTGGCACGCAGAGCAGGACACCACCTCCAAGAGCTTTGCAAACAGGCTGTTTCTCGAAGATGCGAACGTCGTAACCCCGTTTAAGAAACGCAAGGGCAGTCGAGACGCCGCCAGGGCCACCACCCACGATTACAACGCGCTTGCCGGGACGCCAGTGAGGAGATGGAAGACTCATTGTTAGGGAAATGAGAAATTGTTGATGGGGCAGTTTGGAATGTGGAGTTGTTATGATGATGAGTATAGTGGTGGATAAATCACAACGCAGACATCTTAGCTTCTTTATATTCATCTTCGATATCACCCGATATGCAATTCCCCTCTCAGATCCGTATGAAGCCCAAGGCAAGACGTATATGGAGGTGGCGGTGGACCACCGGGAATGAGTCAGCTGGATATCCTGACACCTCCTTGCGAGAGCACATATGATCCCTCGCAGGTCCGTAGTGATCGTTGTTAGTGGTCGGAAGCCATGCCTACTGAGTCTTGTCTTTACATTCCAGTCGGGATAACAATAGTAGGGACATATATTAGATACAGACTCAGTGTTTATGCCCCTTGACAGGATATTAAAAATAAGATGTTTTTTTATCCTATCTAGATCTATCTGGCCGAGGTGTCGATAGGGCTTATACAGCTGAACCGAAAGCCTTTGCGGTGCATGTGAAATGGCTATCAGTGCATACTGCTGATGCAAAACATCCCGGTCAACCAAACGGCCTGAAAGCCAACGCTAACTAGCATTAAGAAGCTCGTATAGGGAGCTGACTCAGTCATACTTTTTACAACTGGAATTTGAAGCTGGTCTGTGAGGACAATGTTAGTGCGCATGCTCCATAGTGGGTCTTCGGGCTTGCACCACCCCCGCAGCGTCTCGGGAACCCCCGCAACCTTTCCCATTTGGTAACCCTGTATCGCGGAGGAGCCCGCAAACGGGGCGAGCCTACCAAAACAGAGCCGAGCAACTGATACGATGAATCGAAGGTGATGATGCTAAGGATAACTCAATAGTGGCCCCTGGAGTCGGATGAAATTACGTACGTCCGTCAAGTCCGCAACAATATACGACCGACCCTGCAGGCAAGCCTTCGGACCTCGTCTGTCTCGGACTACCGAAATACCGGCCCTGCAACTTGATTCAAGTCATGCGGTATATTCTACTTGAGATAAACGCTGTATATGTCTACACTATCCTGTTCAGTAGAAGTAATATAAATACTTGACATTGACTTCTCAGAGCCACTCAGACTTCAAAGACAGACTCTCAGTTCTCCATTAACCCATTGACCTTATAACTCAAACCTACTATTTCTTAACCCCGTTCCCGTCCTCCTCTGGCGACTTAACAACTAGCGCTTTAAGCATGCTGCAAATGTCTACATCCGAGATTGCCGAGTTTTACAGGCCTGATATTAAGGCTGTTGAAGCAACACGCCCTCAGTGGGACCGGTCCGCTGAGTTTCGCCACGTCCAGAAACCCGATCCTAACTGGAAATTGGGGGATGGTGCCGACAAATCTCTGGCGTCGGATGCCAAGTTCCTTTCCATCGATCCATAAGGTTCCGGCCGTCCTGGCTTCGACAACTACAAACTTCTCACCTGCGCAATTGGCCCGCGCCCTGTCGCCTTGGTCTCGACCCGGGGGGCTGATGGTATATCCTTGAATCTGGCTGCCTTTAGCTACTTCACCTGCTTTAGCTCTGACCCCCCGCTCTTCATGCTTGGATTCCTCCAAGAGAATGACACGCTGCGGAACCTGCTAGGTACAAAAGAATGCGTCATCAGTCTCACAACTGAGGAAAACTTTCAGGCAGCAAATGCGGCAGGAGTCAATGCTCCCACCGGTGTTAGCGAATGGGAAATCACTGGCCTGACGCCGGCCCACGACTGTGTCAACGTCAACTGCCCCCGAGTCAAGGAGTCTGTCTTGAGTGTTGAATGTAAATTGGATAGTGTTCAAGAATGGAAATCGCGATATAACACCAACGTTACATCAACAACTATGGTTATCGTCGAGGGCACGAACTTCTGGGTTAGGGAGGACGCGACCAATGAAGCTGGATCGACACTGGACCATAATGTGAGTAACTAATCACCTGGAGGGCAACGCATGTTGACTCAACTAACCCTGTGTTTTAGGTAGCTCGACCTGTCTTGAGAGGCGGAGGTATTAGCTATTTTCCCACACTTACTGCCACTCAGCTTCCTGCAGTTTTTTGGGAATTAGATGTAGGAGGAGAAGCAGGGTATAAGAAGCTAAAAGGGAACGCTTAAGTATAAGGGCTAGACTACAATATATCATAGATATAACAATCTGTTTAATTGATAATTATAACCTAAAGGTTAACTTTATAGGCTACAGTTATCCCTATAGAGTCTAGAACCATTACAGTATCCCAGCTGGTAGAGTGAAAAGCGCAATTCTACTCTGGTACTGAATCACAAGTCATCATACTCGAGAATCAAGATGAAGAGGTCGAGACGGAAGAGGAGACACGAGGTCCCGACGTAACAGGAGCAACCGTAGATATATCCTAGACAAATACCGAGGAGATAAACAACCAGCGAGAGGATCAGGAGGATGATAAGTGTTCATCTACAAGCGAATTGCTTGTCGTGGTGCGCAGAGAAATGCCACAAAAGTGGCAATACGACCTTATCAACCGTGATGGAGACGTGTTCAGCATCGACACCGATACTATTATCTACAGGTTTGCTTTTGAAGAACAGCTCGGGGACTGTCAACATATCCCTATGTATAAACTTGACGATCTCTTGGAGAAACTGCCTGTTGCACAGCAAGGCAACGACGCTCAAAATGAACTTCAGGAATTTTCGGCACTTGAAGTGCCTTCTCCCGACGAATCGGATACGGAACCAACTACCGAGACATTCTCAACCCAAATCTATTGCCAGCGTCCAACTTATACATTTGTCGGAAAGGGTGTTGACTTAGGTCAAGGCATTTGGGATACCGCAACTTCGCTCCCATTTTGCGTTTTGGTTGTTTGTGATCATGCCAGATAGTGGCTCTTCAGAACACTTATGATAGCATGTAAGCGTGTGAGATTGGAAGTGATGGGTTTATCCACGCTTCAGAAAGCACTTTCCTATACAATGAACTTCCGGCCCATGAGCTACGGTCAGGTACCCTATTGGTCTCGGCAACACTACCGTTTGACCGTCCGCAAGAGCCACATCACCACTGCCAGCAGGTCGCCAGCTCCGTGACAATTATTTTTTTCCATCATGGGCACCATTAGCGCCCCCAATCCCAATGTCCTGGTTGGTACCATCTTGTGGTATGTTCTGCGCAATATTGCTGTTATTTGCACCATGTCCGGGATCGTGATGTGGCACTGTTATTAATATCGTTTTGTGGAATGCCGCTATTGATGATATCGCCGTTGTTTAAATTGGGCCGTGTACGAAAAAGCCCGCCAAACTGATAAGGCTGTATCGAAAGAGTATAAGCGGCAGTTAAGAGAGAAGGCAGACTTCTTAATTCAGCCAAGCCGAGATCCTGTAGCTCTAATGAATATTGAGGTATACCCCCTTATTATTTAACAAAAGATACCATAAGTTAACCTATAGCCTTGAGTTATTATTTAGGTGGCTTAATATACTGCTAGCTGGAATTATTTATTTAAGTAATATTTCTAATTAATTACAGCAGCAGCTAATACCTATCTAAATTATAATACCTTAACTTACTTTATTACCTTTATAAGAGTATATCTGCTAATTAGTTTATATAGGGCATTATGTATAGGCTAGATAAACCCTTTTCTCTGGCAATTTATTAAAAGGACTTTTTACTCTCTTTATTATTAGATTTAAACTCTTTAATCTTAAAGTACCTAAATCTAGACTTAAAGTCTTAAGTATGAAAACAGATTATGAACAATTATTTGCAATTTATATATTGGAAAGAACACCTAAGGTCAGAGCTTTGTAATATAATGCTAAACAGCTTATGTCTCTCGCTTGATAAGAGCTTAATGCTTTTCTCAAAGTTAACATAACTAAGGTTTCCTGCCCCAAACAATATAGACAGGGAGATAAAGATGAACACCCGGGTCTCTCAGCTCATTCTTAACCTGTGCCATCAACACCTGAATCTCTTCCGCACTCCAACCAAGAGCATACTCAAACAGTTTAGGCGTGTACGAGTCGATGACCTTTGACTCTTGGATAGCTTGATAGCGACCAAGTTCCTTAAGCTTTGGATCCTTCGGCCAAGGTCCAATAGGCAACTATACTCAATTCAGGAACGTCACAAGAACCAGATGACAGGTTACAGGTTACATACCTTTCGGACTTCTTGCTGAACATCCACAAACCCTGCCTTGATCAACCTGTCCTTCCATTTGTCCGCACAGTCAGCCGGCTTGCCAAATTTGGCGCAAGCTTCGATTAGGTGCTTCATCCACGATTTGGCACTGGGCGCCTTGTCGAGCGTTCCGTCATCGGACTCAAAGCGCGCGTCTACGCCTTGTAGCTCGATATAGCCGTTGGAACGTATATGTCTGAAAGCTCGCTGGAGCATGAGATCCTCGTCGCCTACACAGGCTTCCAGCTCGCGGGCGTGGACAAAGTCGAATTCTGAGCGGTACAGCCACTCGTCCTCGAAGTCATCTACTTCAAAGGTGCAGTTTGGTGGATTCCTGAGTTATTAGCACAATCATAAGCGACAGTACAGGTTTGTGATTACCATTCTGGCTGGATAGGACTGAGATCATTTCCTACAACCTCTGCCGAGGGATGCTCACTATTGCCGAGCATGTTAGTGGGCTAATACCCTGCGGCCCATGCTTCCACTCACTCTGCGAAATCTATCGCCCAGATACCAGTCCCTGTGCCGAGGTCGAGGACACGCTGAGGGTTCGCGCCAATAGGGGCAAGGTGAAGCTTTCCGTCAAGAAGGATACTGTATATGTGATGGACGAGGTCCATACGGTCTTGTTCATCTTCATCGTTGGGCTAAGATATGACTGAGTAAAGGTGTCAAGAAGTGGCACTCTGGCACATACCACGGGATAGGTGCCTTCTCGGAATGCATGATATCGACGTCCATTCTGTCTGTTGTCAATAATGCACCGGGGTATATTGAGTGTAACTAACTTCGTATCTGCGTATGACAGAAATGAGTCAGTCGTGGTCATGAATATTCACTCTTTGGCATATTTCTCACCTATAATTGTATATGCTTGAATTCAGTGACGATAAAAAGCTCGAACCTCCGATCCTGCCATCCGTGTCATTAAAGTAGAAAGAAATGAACAAATGTAGCCTACTAACGTCGATTGATAAACCGAATCATTTGCACCTAAGTCATCCTGAGGAACTAGTTAGCATGGAAAGAGGCATCATGTTTATAGCGAAGCATCAACAACTCACATCAACTTCCAGGTGGCCCTCTGGCTGAGTGGTAGCCGCCGCGGCGGGGTCTTGAGGAGAGTTATCGGCCATAGTATGCAATTTCGTTACTCTGATACGGTCAAACGAACAAAGAGAGCCTCGGGAGTCTTGCGTTATTGAAAATGAGGGGTCTGTAGATCATATAGGTATTCCCGAGGCTCCGCCGAGGGACCCTGGATTGAGCGAATTATGCACTAAGCCCCACGGCATCCTATCGGAGGGTTCCCCGCCATAATGTGGGAACACGTCACCAGTTCTGATGCAAAGGTGAAGAAATATCCCTTGCACAATTGATCTAATGAGGCAGCTCGGTACAGAACATGCAGGTCGTCCAATCCTAGCCTCTGCATTAGCTGTCATGCGAAACTCTAAGAACTGGGGTTTTATGCATCTCGGCCAATCAGACCAGTCCCTTGACTCACCATCCCATCAGTAACTTGTGCTTCCTGTGAATTGTCAAGACACGCTGATTCGTCATCCGTAGTAGTCATCCGGGCTCACATGATCTTTGCATAAAGCTGATACAAGATGTAAGATGACGGATTTCCCATAGTGATGTAAGTTATCAGCTGCATAGATTTTACCAAATCTTTTTCCGCAAGTACTATGCGCCCTTCGGTGTGCTTTCGAGGTCTCTGTCTGGTATGCAACTATTTCGGGCGAAAGGAATCGAATAAAGGCATATTGAAGTCCAGAGACAGAGGCATGAGTCGCAGTGGTCGTTCGTTTCACCGTCTCCTGTCTGAGCCGTGGCATGTCTTGGCAGAGAACAGCGGTGCGCGACAATGGCTCGTCTGATATCTTGCTTGCATAAGCAACCCGACGAGTCCCCCTGTAGCTGGACTCTGTAATAACCTTGAAGCGCCATGTGGCCATCATCTATAAGTGCCCCTGGTTGGGTCTCGATCTGCGGGGTCTTCGTAATGAACATGAAACCCAGTCTTCCGTAATGGTATGCCCATCGTGCGACTAATTGGCTGGAATGATAGCATCCTAGGTATGCTGTAGCCTACGTTGACGAACATTGTCTTCCCTCTGGTTCTGGCCGCCTTCCTCATCTTGACCCGGTTCCTCGAGGAGCAGGACGGCCTCCATGCGTTCCTCCACCTCGACTCTTATTCTCCGCCTCTCCGTTTCGACTGTCTTGTTGGTCCCACTGAGATTTCCTGTCCTGCTTCCAGGCTTTGAATCACTTACTCGACTCAACGACGACGGAGGTGGCGCTGACAAAAACCTCTTCCCAAATAATAGTTCAAGGAAGGGCAGGAGCATTGGGATGCAGGCGGCTATTATGACACAGTTTGTTTCGATACTACGGATCAAAGGAACAGGTTAATGGCAATATGTTGGATAGCACAAGGGAGACTACAAACCTTATCCAGATCACAAGACTCCCTGAAGCATCTTGCCATGCGAGACTTTGTTAGTAAGGTTGCCTATGTTGTACAGTCGTGCGGATGGTACGAACTCACAAGTATAGTCTTTGCCGTCTCCCATACCTGGCACCATCATGACTTTGCGTATAGCAGCACAGCCAGCACTAGGGAGGTTATCAGTCAATGTCAAAACTCAACAGGGAGTAGCATGCGGCTATACTAACCAAACACCAAAGCCAAGGGCCACGCTAAGGGCCAATTTCTTCTTCAGATGCAATTGTAATGACCATAGTACTACAGCTGGGTATAGAGCAAGGTAGAAGTCTACCACGGCGGAAAATGCTACAGAGTATCAATTCATCATTAGTATATCAAAGACCTCTTACATCACTCTCGAGGATAAGGGCACACTTACATCCCGCAACAACTGAATAGACGATTATGGCAGTCGAGCTACGGCACTTCGCAGGGGCATATAGAGTGAACTGAGCCTCTGGCGGGTCGCACTCCGAGAAACGGATGCCGAAAGCGCCGAGCATAAGTACAAGGTTTGCGATTACGAGGCTCCAAAGCAACCGGATGTGCCGGGGTGATGGGCAGAGGATCTTGACGAGCAGATTGACAACAGCGAACTTGGGTAGCGCGAGCGACAGGACTCCTGGGATCAAGCCGATCATTAGGAAAAATACAGAACGATCGAATTCGTCGACGGTCAGAGTCGCCTGGTGGCGGCCACTACCAGCTAATATGGCGGCCGTCCAGCAGGCTACGTAGACGAATACGAAGCCCTATCGACATGTCAGTAGTGTTTCTTTTTCTATTGCGCGTGGTAGAAGTGATAGAGAATAGAACAGGTGACCAACAAGAGACAGGACTAAAACGTAATCATCGATAGCTAAGCGACCGAGCTTTTTATGTCTCGAAAAGACTCTGCCTACGACAGCGAGGGATGAAAGGGCAGTGAATGAATACATAGATGCCATCATAGCAGGGCCTTTGGTCTCAGACGCGACATCAGGCGGAAGTGAATGCGTAGCTGGCATTTGAGCTGCAGGAACCGTCTCTTCCGCTCCTTGTACGCAGCCGAAGCTGAATGTCGACGTTATCTAAAAAGTCGTCGGGATAGTAATTCGAGAGGACCGAACTATAGAATGACACCTTGGCAATATCCATATCTGTTATTTACAGGATAATTACAATGAAAAGAATAAGCAGTAAGCATGAGCAACTTTTTAATGAATACGGCCTTTAGGAGTATGATTTTAAGCAAAGTGGAATATGGTCTTACTTATAGAAGTCTAGCGTTATGTGATAAGCAGATATCACATGATGTAATCCTTACAATAGGTTGAATCTACAGCACAAGTCTTGAACTCTAATAATCTCAAACTTTTAGTCAGTAAATTCAATATCTTACAGCCACCTTAACGAGATATTAAAACATCTAGAGTAGACAGGTATAATAACATTATGCTATAAGTAGCCTTTAGTCTTAAAAACTAATTTAATATAGTAGTAAAAGAATTAGGCCTTTATTGATTTCGTTATGTTTATACTTAATTTCACACTTATCTGCAATAGTTAAAACAGAGACAAGATATACAAGCAGTTCTTAGATAACATTTCTAACTTAACTTGTTAAGCTCGATCTGATACATTTATATCCGTCGGTTTATAAATAAGGAAATTAGGTGCTCGTAAACTGCCAAGTCAGACGAAGCTATTAACAGACCATTGATTTTCCCCTGTGTTTTCCCTCGGTAGCCCCTAAGCTAAGCGTATTAGCGTGCAGCTGAGGTCGATAGTTCACGGATGACATAGCGCTAGCACCAAGCCCGACGCCATAAAGACATTGAAGCGCCCGTTTGCGTATTGCTTCTGATTTCAGCTTCTTTTTGTCTCTCAATTCCAACTTTAGTCTTTCCCTACTAGCTATGTATACTTGTGCATCCTTGTCGCTGGTCATTGGCCTCATTGGTGCGGCTGCCAGCCCATGCAAGCCGCTGACGTCGGGTATGGTTGTATCATGAATCTGGCAAGGAGGATCTGCTAATCAAGCGTTGTACAGCTTCGGCACTTTCTTCTGTCACTCTGACATCGAGCGTGGCTGAATCTACTGTTTCTAGCTCTATAGATGAGACCTCAACTTCGGCCGAGTCTTTGGTGACTGATACTGCGACTTCAACTGCTGCGGACTCAACCACCATTGATTCTTCAGCCACTCTCGCTTTGACCACCACGTCCGTCGATTCAACAACACTCTTCACAACCGAAACCTCGGCAGCTACAACTGAATTCTCCTCCACTGAGACTACAGCCGATACCACCACCGCTGACGCAACAACCACTACATCCGATGCGCCCCCCGTAATCACCACCTTCGCTATCATCGCCGGCTCCGGCCCCGCAGCCAACCGCAACCTCAAATCCGACAACAACTTCGGCACCCCCATCTACTTCGGCTCAGGCGTCACTCTCCCCGCGCAGCACTACAACATCGACGCTGCCACCGGCCAGATCAAATCCGGCACCAAGTCCATCTGCGCATGGTTCAACAACAGCGACATGACCCAGGCCTACATCACCGCATGCACCAGCGACGACGAGGATGTTAGCAAGGGCATAGTTTATCTTACCTGTCAGGCGGGTAATGAGGGATCTGCCCTCCGGTGCAGCGTTCCGGTACTGAGCTGTGTGCAGCAAGGTCGTGGAGTTCAGACATGCGCTGCGACGTCGGGCACGTTGAGCCACTTTAGCATGGAGGGCGATGTTGGAATGGTGTATATTGTTGGGGATGGCTTTACGGGTATTAATCAGACGCCTGTTGATCTGGTTGTTGACCAGGCTGCGGTTGCTGCTCCGACACCTTGAGCAGATAGTAAATGAAGGAGATCTACGGGACCTTTAATTCTTCTCTGGTGACTTAGATTTAGTGTACATGCTTTTACAACGTTGACAGAAAGTAAAATATTCATCGAGAAGACTCGGAAGAGTGAGGGCTTTGGTGCAAAAGCGGCATACCTTTGAGCGACTATAATTCTTCTGCCAATGATTAAATATACATATTTCTACATTGTGTAACAGTAACTAGTATGTATAATACAAAGAATTTTGGTTATAAATCTTTTCTTATCTTATCTTCATGCAATATTATATCACAAACTCTAAATCAAATACACACTAGGCTTGGCTGTCCTCATCAATTGAGGAATGACAGAAGCTCTGTTGGGGAATGACCTATCGGTAATTTCTGGTATTCTGGACAATACAAACCTGGGCTGGTGTAATGTGGCTTTGTTGGAGGATGTTACAGGTCCACTTCAGTCGTCTACCGCCGTTGAATTGACTGTTCATTAAAAACAGGTCAGTAGTTATAGGGTAATTGCCGCGCGCGTCGGGCGATCCCGCTTGTACTCCAGGTGCTGACTCACGCAGCTTATTAATAGCAACAGTGACGCAACCAACAGCCGCCTTTAAATCCCCCGCATTCAGCCCCCAAGAACAAAGAGACATTACTTGCTTCACTGTAACATCGTTCAAACCTTATCGGTTACTAGATTTGCATCAATTCAAACTCCTGTCCTCTTCTCTTGATCAGTTAATCAGCAATTATGGGCGACGCTTCAGTCTTCAAATATCCCTCTCCCTTGACCGGGTACGAGAATGCCCCACCACTACCAGACGAGAAGGCAGCAGACGGGAAGAGTTATGTAAATCCTCAGTCAGGGAAGCTCAGCGAAGCATACGAAAAGTTCATCGATCCTTTGGACAATGGCAGACAAGGTGGCTTGTAAGTCAGATCAGATCAATCCTTGGACTGCACGTGACATGCTGACAGGTATCAGTGACATTCATATCTACTACCTGCAAACCAACGAAACGCAGACCAAGTACGCCAAGGAACTGTGGGAACGCATCCGAAGAGAGTGTGAGTTAATCCAGCATACTTAAGCAAATTGCTTAGGCCTTAGCTAACGCGAGAATCTTTAGTTCCCGAACTCCGAATCTATAAATTCTGGGAGGGACCGATTGGACCCCATCCGATTGCCATGTTTGAAGTCAACGTCTTCACACCCGCTCAGTTTGGGGCCTTTGTCGCGTGGCTGGCTATCTGGAGAGGACCTCTGTCGGCGCTAGTGCATCCTAATGTCATTCCCGAAAAGGGCGTAAACCGCTGGGCGTCGATGAAGAGGGATCATTTGGAGAGGGCGATCTGGATGGGGGAAAGACTCCCATTGGATCTTGGTCTTTTCAACAGAGAGGATTAGATGCATGATGTATGCGCCAGATTTCCATTCCAACAAAAATACTTGAGTTTACACCAGTGTATGAACGGAATCAATTATGTGAATTATTAAGTCATCTGAGCTCAACCATTGACGACAGGCGCTTCGCCACCACTTGCAAACCGCATACAATCTCCAAGCTCAAGTCTTACTTGTGCTCGCCCTCGCCATTGCAGAAAGGAATGGGATAAGTTTCGCTGCTACAGAGACGAATAATACCCTTAACCCACTCAAGGTTTCCATAAGTCTGACTCTCATACGAATCCGACGTAAACTCCATCTTCTCAATATCATCACCGCAACCATCAAGAACATTCCCCTGAACACGTCGGACATAAGGCTGGCTGAAGATAAGACCGTGATGATTCTCAGGAACTTGAAACGACAGAGACTGTTGCTGGCTTGATGTCCAGGTCTCGGTGTAGTCAATGCTCAGCGAAGTAGTGAGAATGTCCTCAATGAGAGGAATGCTGAAACTAGCACCGACTTTGAGAGAGTTGGCGATGGTGAAGCCGGAGGTGACGCTGACGGTGGCCTTGGAGCCGTCGAGACTGCTGATGACGGGGGACATGGGGACGTCCCAGTTGAGGAATTCTTTCTCTGAAAGGACTTGGACCTCGGTGCTTTCGCAGCCACGACGGTTGATGTTTCGCTTGGAGGGAGTCTTGGTGTTGATAGCGGGGGCAGTCTCGAGACGTTCGAGGTCAGCGGCTTTCATGATTTGGGAAGTACCATCGGTCTTGAGAACGATGACATCGTCGGATGAAAGGATCTTAGGAGCAGCTGCGGCTTGGGCGACCGAGACAAGACTAATCAGTACGAGGAGCGTGGAGGGGATCATGGTGGAGGAGTTGCAGCGTTGTGATTAACTGCAAGTAATAAGTAAGATTGCAAATGCGATAAACCAAAAAAATGAGTGACTTGGTAAAGACTGTAAAGAGCGAATTGGTGCACAAACGAATGAAAGACGAAAGCCCGATGCTGGTAAAAGCTAATCTCATCAAGCCGGGGCGCATTGATCTTTTAACCCATCCATCTCCAGATATCACGGACCCAGTTCATCTCGACTCCCCCCCATGACTCAAAAAGGCAATGCGTAAATTCACATATGACACAAGGATCCTATTATCAATGCACGCGAAAATGCAACTCTGGCCCAGTAGGGCAGTGCACACACGCAGCTGACAACGGGTGCTCCACACGGAAAATCGAATCCCGAAGTTTCAAAACCTCGGCTGCGTCATGAACTTCTCCTATTTCTCGCACCGACAGCGAGAAATAGAGTTTATGACTAGTTTCATCCCTATATCCATCGGAACTGCCGATACTGGGGCATTCCTTGAAATAGAAGTGTTTAGGTCATGAGAAGCAAGTTACTGCAGTATCAGCCCGCGGGAATATCGTTATTGTTCGTGACTTGGTCGGATATCGGCGCTGATCTTTCGGAGGGTCCTTGGTGTGGTTTCAGGTTAGCATAATGTTCGTGTAGATGCCGGTACTGGATATTAGTGACGTTGCATTGATGGAGAAGGCTCGGACAAACTTGTTCAGCTGAGGAGATGAACGTCTGGTCTCTGAGATGAGGTGTTATAAGTGTCTGCACGTCCGTAGATAGTCGATGGCTTGTCACCCATACCAACAGTCTTTACCAATTTTGGCACTTCAACACTCTTTTGATTCATTCACTCATTCATTATATCGAAACTTTTATTACGAGTTAATATTACATCTTTATATCTGCTCAAATAATACTAGAATTCATCATGTTCGCCAAGATCTTCAGCGCTTTCCTGCTCGTCACCGCCGTGTAAGATAGGTCCATCGGCCTTGAAACATAAGATCGCTAACAGACCAAAGGACAGCCAGACTTCACGATAACTGTGCTTGTCACAATGGCGATAGTTACAACTGGCGATTGACTGCCGCTGCATGCACAGAGTACAACGATGAAGGCTACGAGGTAAGCAACCGGAGCAGACACTCATCAGTATTGGCTAACTAATTGTGTAGTGGGGCGGTGCTACCTACAATGAGACGTCTGGTCGTGTAAGTCAAAACTTAGATGATGGATGAGACCATTCTGACTTGAGTAGTGTGCCCAAGCCACCACCGAAGACAAAATCGCTGGTGACCAGTGGGAGGATGCTTGCAGGAAGATCGCCGAGGAGGGCTATGACTGCGCAGATGGAGAAGGAAAGTGCTACGCTAATCCCGACAAGGTCCGTGGCAGATGTTAAAGACTTTGTATAATCTCGGCGGGGAATGACTGTTGCAGAAGCATCGCGCAATATTTTCGCCTCCATGAATGAAGTTCTTGGTAACGCATTGTGGTCTAATGTCTAAGTTGTGAGCTAGATGTGTTCTTTACACTTTTACCTTGGAATCGAAGCCTCTTTCAAACTCTCAACCTCATCACAGTAAACTGGGCATATTGAACTCATGACAAACATCTTGATACCGAGCAATTTAGCGCAGGTAGAGGATCTCTTAATTTGCATGCCCTAGAAGGCGGTGGACATAGTATTCCTTTGCTCAAAAGAGAGGCTTCAGTTCATGGCAGACTCTCAGTGGGCTCGAGATGGCCACATATGATCCATGGCATTTTAAAGTTCATACAATGAGGTTGATACAGGAACCGTACAAGAGCCCGTTAAAGGCAGCAACGGAAGGGCATGTTGACGAAATAAGTAAAGGGCACACTCTAAATGGTAGAGGGAGATTCAAGTTTCTCTATTCCTGGAGACATTTCAAATATCGAAATAGGCCAACGTCTGCTACAGATAGACCTTCTAAATCAAGCAGGTTCCTTCTCCGAAGACAATAACAGAACCATTCGAAATAGAATTAGCTATTGACGTTGAAATTATAGTATAGAATGCGCGTAGATATATGACCAGTCGCCACCAAGGCCATCAGAGCATACAAAAGTTTCCCGAGCAGCCTCGTTACACGTGAGGCCCTTGTTGCGGAGATCCTCGACGCGCGCCATTTGTGCCGTTCGGTCGCCGTTGTTATTAGGATCTCGGTTGAAGTCGGTGCGATGGGGCGCAGCCATGGCAACAGCGGCGAAAGCAATGAGGCAGATGGTGTTGACGAGCATGTTGAAGTTGGTCTTCAGAAAAGAAAGGATGTAAGATACGTGGAAATAGATGGAATGTTGCTGGACCAGCCAAGAGAAGAATAGACGCTGAGAGGAAAATGCTTTTACTCAAATTCGTGGACCAGCCTGCTTTATATAATCCCCGAACCTAATACAAGTTCAGATTCAGGTTGTCTGGGTTTCACTGATTGGTAGGTGCTCGAGTTGTGACCAGCGGCTTTTACGAAACAACAGACGAGAAAATATCCAAATGGAAGAACAAGCTTAACGCAAACCTTGAAGCTCAGTAGAGAACCGTTTCACTATCTATTGATTGGGCAGACGGTGGAACACTGCAGTTTCAGAAGGTCTTGGTTGCAAGGGAGTAGAGCGGAGTGGATAAAGCATGGGTGTAAACAAAATTCCCCGAATAGGAATGTCGACTGTCACCATGGTGCCATGAACACTCGATGCTTTTGTCTCATTTCAGATACACTAATAGGCATGAAGTACTCAACGGGTGGTATAACCGCCATTGGCGAAGATGGTCTGGCCGGTAATCCATCCTCCCTCAGTGACAAGGAATTTAACAAGGGGAGCAATATCCTTAACATCCGTCAGCCGCCCCTCCAGCGCTTGACTCTTATGGAAAGCCACAGCATCATCAGCCTCCTGTGGATAAAAGAAGGCTATATCGCATATCATTGTCAGTGCATAGTCTAGCAATTTCAAGGGCGACTTACGTGTATCCATCGGTCCAGGCGCGACAGCATTGACGCTGATTCGGCGTCCCATGAGCTCTTTGGCAACGCCACGGGTGAAGTGCTCAACGGGAGCTTTAGATCCGGCATATGAAGTGTAGAAACCGGTGAAGGCGGCTAGAAGGGCTGTGACGATGGTGATGAGTTTCCCGCCATCTTCGACATGCTTTGCGCCAGCTTGAAGAATGAGAAAAGCGGATTTGGAGTTGACGCTGTGATATTAGTTAATAAGAGTAGACTTGGGGCTTTAAGCGGCGAGACTCACTCAAACATATTGTCATACTCTGCCTCAGAGATCTCAGCGATGGGCTTCTTGAGAACCTTTCCAATTGTGTTGATGACAATGTCAATCTTGCCAAAGTCCTTGAGCGCCGCTTCAAACAGTTTATCACTTGCTGCTTTGTTGGTGAGATCGCCCTGATAAAAAGCATATTTCACCCTGGGGAATGATTGGCCAATTGTCTTTGCTAAAGCGTCGGCACTGTCCTTTGTAGAAGGGGAGTTGTAGTGGAGGGCTAGGCTGGCGCCAATACTGGCTAGGGATAGGGCGATTTCGGCACCCAGATTCTTGGCCCCGCCTGTGATGAGAACGACCTTTCCTTCGAGAGACATTTTTAAGATTGTGATAAGGTTGAATATGAGCTCAATATTGGATTGTGGTGTGAGTCTTGGGCGATGGAGTTCTTCGTAGTTTGGTACAGGTCAAGGAACAGGTTTATATACATATTCAACCAGGCCTGAGGAGGAATCTCGATAGAGGGGACAAGGCATCGTCAGCACTTGCTGAACATATGCATTGACGGAATCGGGCATAGTACGACGATCAAAGGATCAGGGGGGGATACATTAAAAATGACATCTGCGTTGAGTTAGGATGTCGGACTTGACACTGGTAAACTCGACGCAGCTGCGGAATTAGGCACAGCGCTAACGTTTAATCCCTTGTGCACCAGGAGTTGGTGAAAACGAATCCCACCCAAACGTACAATAACAAGGGAACTGTGTACAACGGCTACACCAGAGGTAGCTGGAGGTACCTTTAGATAATGCAGGTTAATGAAGTTTGACATGTCAACGCTATGACGTTTTGACGCTAAAACATATGGCGTATGGATCAGCAGCTGTCACACTACTTGGCAGCTGAGTTCCAAACCTAAACATGAACTAGTGAGCCGTGATGCATTTCCCTATTTAGGTCTAGAGTCTCCCCAACTTCATGTCTACCATCCAACATTGAAAACAAAGATCTAGCACGCCAAAATCCTTCGTCATTGACATGTCTCGCTCTACACTCATCCAGTGCTCCCCTCAACTGCCCTCGGACCTCAAATTCGTTATCGCCGATCAGCCTGACTTGCTGAAAGCGGATTCGAGTGTCCGGTCACATATTTCGAAGCGGGGTTGGAAAGCTTATACGAAACCCGGCCGTCCAAAGCGACGTGGGGGGCGGAATAGGGAACAAAAGATTGTCTTTGAATGCGTTAGCCACGAAATCAACCAATTATGTCCGCAGATACCGCCCGTTGAAAAGCAGCTCGGCGGAGGTCGGGTCGATCCCTTCAGAACCTATCCTGGTCCGTGGAACCCGAAGGTCCCTGGGCTCGTGGACCACTGTGAGTGTCCTTCCATGCCGTACAGACTCGGGATCGACTAACCACTACCATAGATCTCGTGCACATGGCGGTGGATATCCCAGAGTTAGACCAGCCCGGAAACAAAGGCCTTCTCCGCACAAGCTGGTTCCCCCTCGTGCTTTCCGACGAGGCACCCTTCCAAACCATCCTTTTACTCTCTGCAGCCAACAAGTCATCGGTCTCTGGTGTTTCCATTCCACCAAACTACATTCTGCAGCTTAGGCTCCAGGCAATATCATCAATCAATGCATTGATGGCTACACATGATGACACGAGCGACGCCCTTATTGGAGCCGTTGCAAAGATGGCGAGCTTTGAGGCGATGCATGGAGCTGTCGAGTCTTATCGAATACATATGCAGGGGCTGTATGATATGGTTGAGCAAAGACGGGGTCTGGATTCACTAGGTTTGAATGGACTGTTGCGCCGGATTATTATCTGGATTGATATCAATTCGTCTTTTCTTCTGCAAACCCCCCGCTGGTTTCCAGATGAATATTTTGCAGAGAGAGGAGGGTCGATAGAGCCTAACCCGGAAAGGTTTATTGCGCCATAGGATCTCCAAGGCTGAGGTGTTGACCGCTGGCTCCTTATATCTATATCTTAGGACTTAACTTAATCGTTATTAACTAGTAATAGTTTGACTATGCGGCTAGTTGTTTTTACAAAGTCCTGGGCAGATAGCTGGGATCGTGACCTCGCGAACTGATACAAGGGGTCTAAGTAGAGATATTCGCAAGCTACCCTGTCAACGCTGTACTTTCGGCAAATTGGTCCATATTGCGGCAGCTGTCCATTATATAACGAGTCGACTGCATGTTTACTAAATACGTTAAAAATGTCTTCTAAAATAGGGGTATGAAAAGTTCTATACTATAGGTTGAACCAGAGTGTGACCATGTCAGTTGGTAAGCACCTGCAAGACTGACGTAGTAATGGTCAGGACCCTTGCATTAGACATCTAAGTCACTATTGCGCTACTGTGAGCGCCTATCCCGAAAATTAAGCGAGTCCAGACGTAGCTACTCCGAGAAGACTTCGTGTTGTCTGAATGCAGGCGATGAAAAATGGAACCACTGGTTTCGATCAGTCTAGCCAGATTTTTCAGAATAAAATAATTATATGCGCAGACTTACGGACCGGCCCGCTTTACTTAGTTGCCTACTGCAATTTTGGAAGGTCCTGAATGAAGAAGAGGCGCCGGGAGTTCGTATCTGCACGGGCGGCCGAACATCATGCACGGTAGCGCGATTATTCAGCTGCTGAATCATCTCGGTCACCAACTATGCTAAAGGCTTGTCCCACAAGTTGCGGTATTAGGCCATGTTACATCCAGGGGAATACCCGGTCGCATTTAGATAGGCAAGCTACGATTGGTGATAACTTCTACAACGGGTTTGCTGATACGACTTTGATTTCCGACCGCTGCCCGACAGAAAAAATAGTATGTGCACTTCAAACTCAACCCAGTTATGGACTTTGTATCCGTGCACGTTCGGTTGGTGGTTTCTAGATATAAAGCTGTCTGTTTTCCTAACACCCCAATCTCATCTTGTCCACCTCATTCTTCTCACTTAACTCACTGAACTCACCACTCATATACCTCCATAAACGCCAGGTCAGCACTACTCTCTATCTTTCTATCAGCAATGCTAACATCATTACGGTAGCATGCAATTCACCGCCATTCTCGCCACAGCCCTCCTAGCCGCAGGACAGGCAGCTGCTGGTATCAACTGCAAGGGCAGTAGCCAATGTACTGGCGGAACACAGGGAGAATACACTTCCAGCTTTGTAAACTTGGCCAGGGGCCTTGACCCCAACCGCTGGTACTACAACGGGCAGCATATCATGTGTGCCCAGCATCTCTGTGCTTTCCTGCAGAACACAGGAGGAATGCCTGGCTCGAGCATCAAGACACTTATCTCGGACCTTGAAGCCCACGGCTGCAACAAATGCGGCAGTATTCCGGTCTTTTGGCCGCAGGATAACGATGAGAAGAGCCATGGAATCCTTACTATTAACTATGTCTCCAGCCCCAAGTGCAACTGGGCTATCTGTTAAGATGTATGGGTTTTTTTAATACTTTTTGAGGCCATTGCTAATATCTCCAGTACCCGGTTCATGATCTAGTGTAATCGAGCCTGAGACAGTGGGAGAGAGCTATATATTTGGGTGATGAAGCCTGGGGTTGATAATCTCATCTGGATATTGCTCGAGGATGGCGATAAAGCTTGGGTTGGGAAATGTTGGCAGCTGGGTCAGTTTAGAACAATTGGCGATCCCCAGCTCGAGATGGTACTAAGATCTACATTTTAGTCTTAACCAGTAAATATGTCCTTAAAAGAATCTGTATTCAAGCAGCTCTATTCTTGAATACCCTATCTTTAAATATAGCAACAGGACCTGCAGTTAAGACTCGGGGCTGAGAGGTTAAATTAACAGAGAGAACTTAGCAACAGGACTACAGGGTGTCTTTCTAATATTGCCTTATACAGTCTTCTTTTATAACACGTCAACCTGAGTTTCACTGTCCCCACGATGCCAGATGCTCAGCGTTCAACAGACCATGCTTGTGCTCCACTATCCAACTTCGAACTGCAATAGGCTTCCTCCCCAGAATCCTCTCAACAAATTTATTCAAAGCCCATTGCTCCTCGTTGGCCTGTTCGAACTCGAAGAAGTTCCAGAGTCGCTCCGCCTTCTTCCCCATCCTCGGGCCCCAGAACTCCATAAAGCCCTCATAGCTTCCATCAAAGGCGATCGGCTCACCCAGTTCTTCACTGAGAATTACCGCCACTTCTTCAAAGTTCAGACAGTCGTGCCCGTTGTTCATGGTGTGCAATTCACCTATGTGCTTAGCATTGTCTGAGAGAAACAGACGCGCGGCAACCTCGGCAACATCGCGTGGGTCGAGAAATGGCACGCGATGGGGGTTGAACTCGGGGAATATCCCGAGCAAGCGGATGACCTGAACAGCGGAACCATCTTGCTTGAGGAAATTGGTAAGGTTCTTCATGGCACTAGTTTCCAACATGCCGCTGGACGATATGACGAAAACGCCTTCAATGCCCTTTACAGCAGCGGCGAGCGAGGATGGGTCCTCGTAATCAGCTGCGAGAACCCGGGCGTGGGGGAATTTGTGCTGTAGCATTTTCTGGTTCTCGGGGCTCCTTGCGACGAGCGAGAGTTGAATATTAGGGGCTTCTTGTGTGAGAAATTCCGCTAGCGGCTGTCCGATGTGGCCAGCCGCGCCAAAGATCAAGATGCTTCTTGGAATTGACCTCTTGGTAACATCCATGTTGACGAACTGATAATTTTTTGGACCTCAGTGTTTCTTTTAGTATATCGCAGGGGAATGAAGCCTGCTGTGATACTATGCTTGAAGTAAGAAATCTATGAAGATGGTGCTTCAAAAAACACCAAACTTGAGTTCCCTTTTGTCGGGGCCACAACTAAATATTTAACGGACGCGATCGGAAGTACCGGGGTCTGTATTTGTTCGAAGCTACCGTAATGGGTTTAAAAAGTCTAATTCATATCATAATCCTACGTCGGGAGAGAACACAATTCCCGCCGCCGTCAGAGACATCTGGCTTTATTTTGGGCTGGCCGAACCGTTGACTCAATTATGGAGACGGTCTTCCGGTTGAGTCTTACGGCAGAAACTGCTTAGAGTGCGCACCAAGCCCTAATTAGACGCGGCAAGACGTGGCAATGCTGTGGTGATTGAAGATCAGGTTTCGTCATCTATAGGAAAACTCTAAATATAATGTCCGAAGAAGTGAAGTCCAAAGAGTCACCAACATTGAAAGGAATTATCCTCTATCATCCTTATACACCCAAAGTAACAGCCTTGTATTGCATAACCAGTTTCATGGTGAAAGCTTCTAGGTACAAGCTTATATTTAGGGGTGTATGTCATGTCGTTATCTTTCACTGGTGTTGGCAGCTAAAAGCTGAACATTTTAGGCAATAATCAACTACCGGCATTTGTCTACTTAGGTAGGCTGCAGCTGGCACGGCTCAGCCGCCCTTTTACAGAAGGATCAGCGAGACGTGATGGGGCATGTAGGCGGATAGGAAAGCGGGAGCAGCTTATCTGCGCTTATTATGCATATACAGCTACCCCTCATCAAATCATATAATGATCTTCGAGAGTGGCACGGCAATTAAGCACGTTAGTTTCGTAATTAGACTCGTTCTTTCTATTCTCAATATTATTTTTCTTTATTTAAGCCAGCTAGATCATGGCTACAACGCCCGCAGACAACAGTCCGCCATGGACATCTGGTTGTCCGACCTGCAAAGCCATCTGGCTCCAATTCGCAGATCCTGAGTCTGCGCCTGAGACAGGGTTTTCTAAAATACTAATTAATTTTTTAGTATTTTTAGTATACTAATATTTCTTTAGTTTTAGTATATTAATACTAATATTTCTTTAGTTTTAGTATATTAATACTAATTTTCTTTTAGTATTAGTTTACTAATATTAATTTTTTCTTAGTATTAATATACTATTAGTATCCCTTTTTTAATATTAATATACTAAACTAAACTAATTTCCAACCCTGGCCTGAGATCAATCTTGGAACCTACAAAGAAGCGCTGTCGACTACGTGTCAGAACCACAAAGAACTCTTACAGAGATTCATTGACTATGTCCTCTGTCAAGGAGAAACTTTCGATCACAGGGTCATGGGGTTTCGAAAGCCACATAAGGGCAACAGTATAAGCCTCAGTCAATCACTAAATGGCACCGGCCATCTTTGGGACTTGCTGTTGGTGAAGAAGGATGACGTACCTGAGCACCCGGGCATTGGGCGTGTACTTGATACGGACTGGGCTGATGTCGAAAATGTTAAAAGATGGAAGCACAAATGTGTTGCATCTCATGATGCCAGGTGCGGAAATCCTCTCAAAGTCTGGCCCACGCGCCCTGCTTGGCTAGTAGATGTGCAGAAGCAATGCATTGTCCCAGGCCTCGAACCCGTTGACTACGTGGCAATAAGCTACACTTACGGAAGCCATACTCCACCTAAAATTACCTCAAATGCCTTCAAAGAGATACAAAAGCCCTTCGCTCTGGTAACCCCCGGGTTCTCAGACTTTATCTCACCTATTATCCGCCATGCCATGTATCTAACCTCGGCCATTGACGAGCGATACTTGTGGGCAGATGCCCTCTGTGTTACCCACTATGGCCCAAAGGCTGCTTCTGAGCAGTTGAGGTCAATGGGTTCGATCTATGCCAATGCCATTGTGACTATCGTTGCTACAGATGGCGACTCTGCGTCGAGTATTCCCGGCCTTAAGAGCATATCCAAACCTCGAGGGTTAAGCCAGAATGTCATCTCTTTTGGGGAGGAGACGCTCATTCTTCGGAACACTTTCGCCATGGATGAGATGGTTTTCTTTCCAACTCGGCTTCAGGCTTACTACCAGAGAGCCTTGGACCTGTCAGGAATATGCGATGGCCAAGAGAAAGATTATCTTTTATAACCACGAGGTCCACTGGGTATGCTCATGTAGTCTTTGGCATGAAGAGCTCACCCTGTTTACTGAGATGAATAATGAGCTGAATCCTCAGTCCAATATTGTCATGGCTGGATTTCCAGATGACTCATCTCTTTGCCGTTATTTTAACGAATATAATCAGCGGTCTTTGACCTTTGAGGAGGACGCCCTTCCAGCTCTGTCGGGTCTACTATCAGTTTTCAGTCGCTCATTTGAAGGTGGTTTCCTGTATGGGATTCCAGAGATGTTCTTCGAGCATAGTCTCTGTTGGCGAGCAACGGGGACGAAAGGCCTACAACGCCGCACCTCGTCAAGTAGACCCATCGAAAGCCGTTTTGAATATTCTGACCTTCCTTCGTGGTCGTGGCTAGGTTGGAAAGGTTCTGTCTATACGCGCAGCCAGACAGGAATTCGGGTTGATAGCAACTACACCTGTGAAGAAGGATATGTTGAAGAAGCATTTCCCATTACTGAGTGGTACACAAGCAGGTCACCGACTGATCCGCCGGAGCAAAGGCGAAGAATTCGATCTACTTGGTTTGAGAAACGTGTGGGATATAAGGATTTCACCAAACCTCTGCCACCAGGGTGGACCAGTGTACCAGCACCCGAGGATGAGCCCCGCATCTACCCCGATGGCTGCAGCAAATATCTTTTCGAGCATGAATCTATGCTTAAGCCCTATGGGAGAATTTCGCAGTGGTACTACCCATTCCCCGTGAGTGACATCCAGGAATCCACACCTCCCTTCATGCCAGAGCAAACACCCTATCTATTCTGTGAGACAGTCCAAGCCAGACTGTCAGGATATCAGCAGGATTCCCATAAGCTATACTCCCTGTGGCACAACGAAGCAAAGCTCTGCGATGGATTTGGAAAGGATATCGGAAAACTGCACCTACCTAACGAAGAAACAAGGGATCGCTTCCCAGAGAATGTGAATGGAGATGAGGCAGGGTTACAGGTTGATATAGTGGCGGTGTGTAGATTGAAAAGATGTTCCAAGACGTGGGATCGAGGGAAATGGAAGACGCGGCTACCGATATTCAGGGAGGACTTATATCTTGTGCTCTGGGTTGAGTGGAAGGATGGTGTTGCATATCGAGTTGCAAGTGGGGAAGTGATAGCATCAGAATGGGAAAGGTTGGATCTAGAGAAGGTTTCCCTTGTCCTCGGGTAAATACTCAGTGGGGCTGGGAGAAGACTGGCTCTAGATATCGCGAGAATATCTGTACTCTGAAGGTCTCGACCACGCACATAAAGTTCCTTCTACTGTAGGATTTGCTTAAAGTTATGTTATGTTCTTATTAAGGTCTTAAAAATATTACATTGAATTATTCATTAAGACCCTATATAATTTATAAGATTTTTAAAATATTTAAATTCTGATAGAAAATAGTATTATAATACGAGATTGTTCTACTTTTATGTGCACATGCTAAGTAGAACTAATTTGTTTTCTGTTATTTTCTCTTTTTCCTCGTTTGGACCGTATTAAGTATGCTGTGTGAAAGAGCAACTACTGGTTGCACAGATCTGTGAAGCAATATCGGCAAATAACATGCTTTGACCAAGCGCCCGATTAAGCGGGGTAGTGAGCCCCAGGGGGATCAATAGCAGCCATGAAACTCATCGATGGGGGCGGGGAAGTGCGGCTGAATTCACTTGTTATCTAGCGCCCGTTCATTGTGGGGAATTGAAAAGCCAATCTGACAATATTGGATCCATGCAGTAAGAATCAGCCCGCCCTGGTACATCCTTGAGAGGGAGTTATGGGAAGCATCCTGCCAGCACATCATGACCTAGCCTTCGAAGCAAGAGTATATGAATAACTGGTCAAAGAAAGCTATCACAAGATTGCCGTTAAGGCGGCTGATGATGTGGACTTTTTAAGCATAAGACGTGCAATGAGAGGAGGAAGTAGCGCTATATTGTTCCGTTTTGTCAACCAGCTAATAATGCAGTCGCCTTGCGGGCTCAATCAGACATCTTAGCTATCTGCGTGTCTGCGCAATATCATTGCATGTAGATACACCGTGGTTGCACAAGTGGAGTTTTGATGCAAGCCACCTGCAGTAAGCATCACCTGAGGAAATTTTCACCCGGTGTCCAGCATCAGGCTCACCAAGAAGTCTTCCATGCCTAAAATACAGGTCTTTGACACAGTGACTTGGAATCTGAAGGAGTCCTGCCTGGAGCCATGTTCAAGACCTGGTCTACTATCTACGTGAGCGACCGTCAAACATCTTTCTTGGATAGTTTATTGAAGAAAAGTCTTGTATATCGTCTGTCGGCTATTGACTAAGCCGAAAGTAAAACGTCAGGCTGTCGGTTCACCGTGATGGCTCAATACGGTCTGCTGGAAGTATACAATGGGGAAAATGCGCAAGCTGAGTAAGTTTGCTTACTGTTGCCACATCACCCAGCTCACGCAGAATTATAGCATTGTCTTTTTGCATGGATTACGTGGAGATCGAGAAAAGGCGTGGACGAAGAATGGGGCAGTCTGGCCCAAAGATCTATTGCCCGACGACATTCCGGCATCTCGCATCTTTCTCTTTGGTTATGACACCAATATCACTAGTGCCGGCCGCTCGGGTGCTTCCAAAACTGAAATCCATGGTGATGCCGAGGACGTGTGTGCGAAGCTGGCAGCAGAACGTTTAAGAACACAAACAGTCAGTGACTTCGAATGCAGTACGAGCGCGCATCTAAATGCTGACTCTTGGACATGGAATAGGTAGACCGACCCATAATTCTCGTTGCTCACAGCCTCGGCGGCCTGGTTGCTGCTCAGATTCTGGTTCACGGGGAGCATAAATTCGAAAGCTCGATAGAAGCGACGATCGCTAGAAGTATCCGTGGGATGATATTCTTTGGAACACCATTCCGAGGGTCCTCAGTGGCTAAGCCCGCTGAGGTTGTCCGCAGAGTTCTTCACCTTTTCAAGGTCGACACACAGCGGCAAACCCTGAAGCTTCTTGGTGTTGATTCTGAGCGTCTAGATGAACTCACTAGAGCATTCCCGCAGGTACTTAATAAGCGCAGATCTTACAAAGATACTGACCGCCGAATCGAAGCTTTCTTCTTCTATGAAACTCTGAAGACAAGCTGGGGCGTAGGATCAGTTCAGGTATAGTACCTCCTATTCAAGTCTTGTTCCAGCTATGGAATAGATACTGAGACTGACGCATTTAGATCGTCGAACCCGAGTCCGCTCAGCTTCATGGATGTGGTGATGCCGCTCCTATTCGCGCTGATCATATTGATATCTGCAAGTTCGGGAAGAAGGATGCTGACGGCTATGCTACTGTTGTGGCGGCAATTCGGAAAGCCATGATACCACTGGGCGAATCGCCAACACAGGTGAGACTCTTATGTAAGCTGCGTGGTTTTGATGCTGATAACCATCGTAGAGTGGCCGGGTCATTAATATACTTGGAAAAGCTGTAAATGTCGCTAATGATAGCATCAGTATTGGGAGTCAAGTCAACCATTTCTAATGGCTCTGCCTACTACATATTTTTCACCCATCCATGGAAAGACTCCTTGATGATCAAGTCGGGTTCTACCCAGATATCAACACCTCTGTAGATGCCAAAAATGGTCAATTGGTTTATTGCTGTCAGTGCGTGCATTGCCTTCCAGAAGCTTTTGTCGATTTTCTGTATGTCGTCTCGGTATGTCCAACTGAGATATTGTGAGCTTAGAATATCAATGAATCAGTAAACAGTGGCCAGCACGGTGCAAACGACAAAGAAGCGTGGATTGATTCCCAAGTACTTGGTCTAACCTCAAGTTTTTGAAAAAGTGACAGGCCTGCCCGCTGCTGGGGGTATCATTTAGCGCTATGGCGTTACACCAAGCTGGCAAGGATGAGGATGAGTGGCCTTGGTTGGCCAACGGCCCCTCCATTCTACTCCATCCTGCTTGCAGCAGCAAATCACCTTACCGAAAGACAAGTTGGGCGGAACGCAGGCGGTCTGCGATGTGATATGGCTGTATGGTCAGCAGTAGAGGACTTGTGAGGATTGAGGCCGGGGTCAGATAATGTGCCCAATGTCATTGGAACCCAACGAGAAGAGATTGGTATCCTCGAAGCGTTGCTTACGTGCATGCCCATTGTCTCTGGACCTTTGTAGACTCAATTCTCTTTCTGGACATGACTTCCGGCTTTCATGATGAGCGGCGCGATGAACATACTGAAGTCTGTAAATACCGCCGGTCGTATTGAAATTGGCCAACAGATTAACAATCTCTACGACACAGATGTGAGTGATTTCCAGACTCACATCGCGTAGCTGCATCCGTGTATAATATCTGACAAAAACACAGGGGAGAACGGACTTATGCCTTGAAGATCTCTATATCACCGACCCTGCTGCCGATAAACAACGCATAGAAGACGATAAAGGCGGTCTGCTCAAAGATTGTTACAGCTGGATTCTAGAAAATGACAACTTCATACAATGGCGCGATGACTCGCATTGTCGCTTGCTGTGGATCAAAGGCGACCCTGGAAAGGGCAAGACGATGCTTTTGGCCGGGCTTATTACAGAGCTAGAAAAGACATCAGATGACGGTATCTTTTATTTCTTCTGCCAAGCCGCACAGCCTCTTCTGCGAACTGCCTCATATGTGCTTCGCGGACTCATTTGGTTCATCGTCCGGAAGCGGCCAGCTTTGATTTCCTATGTTCGCAAAGAATATGACCAAGCTGGTAAAAGTATTTTCAGCAATCATAACGCCTGGCAAGCGGTATCCGGAATTCTGACCGCGATTCTCGACGACAAGGCATCTGCGGATTGTATCATCGTTATTGATGCGTTGGACGAGTGCATCCAGGAGCGTGAGAAGCTCATTGGCTACATCAGCCAGCGTTCAGTCTGCTGTAAGGCGAAATGGGTAATTTCGAGCCGCAACTGGCCTGAGATAGAATCACAACTCGATGCAACGCAAAGTCAAATCCGCTTACAGCTGGAGCTCAACCACGCTTCAATCTCAAACGCCGTCCTTGAATTCGTGAATCGCAAGGTCACCCAGCTCAATGCAACTTACAATGAGCTTGTTAGAGCCCGTATTCGTAAGCATCTTCTTGAGAATGCGAATGACACATTTCTTTGGGTTGCTTTGGTCTGTAAAGAGCTGGGAAAGCCCGGTGTCAGACACTACCACAGCTCCAGCATCCTGCAGCGCTTTCCCCCTGGATTGAGCGAGTTATACGAGCGGATGATTAGCAACATCAACGATAGAGATATGGATTGGTGTCGGGCGATCCTTGCTGTAATAGCTGTTGCTTTTAGGCCCCCTAGTCTACAAGAGCTAGCCGCTGCTAACGGAGTTCTTACTGAATGTATTGGAGACAAGGAAACCCTATCAAGCCTTGTTACATCTTGTGGCTCCCTCCTGACAGTAAGAGGAGATACTGTCTACACTGTCCATCAGTCGGTCAACGAATTCTTAAGCACTGCACCCAAGATTCTACCTTCGGGAATAGCACACCAGCAACTCTCCATCTTCCTCAGTAGCATCAAGGTTATGCAGAATATGCTTCATCGGAATCTCTACAAACTCGAAGACAATTGTGCCTTGATCAAAAACATCACCATTTTGCCGGTTGCCCCTTTGACTATTGCTGGATATGCCTGTATCTACTGGGTTGATCACTTCTGTGCATGGCTTCTGACAGGGGATCAGCACCAGAACAGCCTGTGTTATACTATGATAACCCAGTTCTTAGAGAGCAAGTGCCTCTACTGGTTTGAGGCTATGAGTCTTTTGCGGTGTACCTCAGAAGCAATCAAGGCGATGCAGAGACTGGAAGATGAGTTGGTGAGTAGCAATGTCTCGGCTGATTTGGATTCGCGGCTAAGTAGTGTGCAGCAGGATAGAGATCCTGACGAGCTGAAGCTTCTAGTGAAAGACGCTGTACGGTTTGCATCTACACACAGAAACATCATGGATGTCACACCACTTCAAGTCTATGACTCAGCTTTAATATTTACTCCCAAATTCAGCAAGATCAAAAGATGCTTTAACCGGGAAATCAGCAAATCCATAGATGTCTTCTCCCCCGACTTCCAACATTGGGACGCCTGCCTCCAGACTATTCCGGGTACCGCCAGTCATTTGCCTGGCGAGGCCATGTGCGAATTTTCACCTGATGGTGGTCAGGTTGCAACGATCAACAGCACTCATGACAGTTTACTTTTGATAGACGCTTCTACTGGTGCCCTTGTTAAGTCAATTGAGTCTCCTTCACGTCGCCTGCACGGATTTGCATTCCATCCGCGCGGCAATTCACTAGTCACATTATCTGGCGACACAGAAGACGAAACGAAACTCGGTATCTTCAATCTGCCCAACGGAGACTACAGCACGTCTTTCACAGTTGATTGCGAGTCAACCTTTCCATCCTTCTCACCAGATGGACAATTGCTTGCATTAGCATCAGACTTCCACACCGTCGATATTTGGGATATGGCGAGTGAAAAGAAAGTGGACGGCTGCCATATAAACTCAGACTCCGCTATCGGATACATTGCCTGGATACATACCACTTCGCACCCGCAGGCTCTCTTGATTGTGGGACCTAAGGATATTTCGATTTGGGGTCTTGATGCAAGACATCAAACGTCTAAGCTAATGTCGCTGACGGACAGAGAAGTTCCTAACGCTATCACGGTTAGCCGTGATCGGACACGCTGTGCGGTATTCCGAGGGAAGAGAGAGCTCGTATTATACGCTTGGGGCTCATCTATAGTCGAGCAGCGGATTGCCAGATTCGACTGGAACAAAAGTGTATATGATGCATCATGGGTAGCCGACGACCGTTCAATAGCACTTTGTGGTGACTTCGGCATCGAATTGTGGAATTTGGAAGCGAAGAGATTAGTAGCACAGGTACGAGGCGATCCTACTGAGAAAGTGTGTTATGGAACAAATCGCCAACTTTGTACCCTTGGGTTTCGTAACTGCACTCTTAAGATCTGGAGCCTGGACACAATCTTGAGCTATTCAGGACCTACCACCCAGCAGTCTGCCAGCATAGCCAAGGCGTTTATCATGTCGCCAAATGGCAAGGTCGTCGTCATTAGTGACAACGGAGAGTTGGAAATGTTGAGCATAGCAGTCAACGGCAGATTTCACCATCTGCCCAAGACACTTCAGAATTCGCCTCCAGGGTCATATTATATAAGAGAGTCATTGGCATTCGGTCATGCCGACTACTTTGCCGTGGCCTGTGACCTTGATGCTATTCATGTCTTTAATTTCGACCACGCTACGGGACTCTACTACTGCGAGAGACAGCTTGGAGAGGACCTATTTGCTGAACAAAATCGGGGGAACCCTATTACCATACAGTTTTGGGGAAAAGAGCAGATCATAACTTGTGATAGTTTCATTAAGTTCTGGGACCTCAAGACGGGCAAATGCTTGCGGAGGCTAGCTAGCCCATATGAACAAGAAAACTGCAGATCAACTATTGCAGCCGACGGCCGAATCGCTTGGGGCGAAGATCATTCTCAAGTGGTGGTATGAGACATCATGCGCGACATGAAAACACAGTGTTTTGACCTAAATGTTCTACAACTCGATGCTATATTGTTATTGGAAGTCTCCCTAGACTCCAGTGGTTTGCTTGCGGTCTTTTTAAGTGCTTTGGACCAGAATTTTATAGCCATTGGAAATTCCAACGATGGTGCTTGGATTCAGAGGTACTCTCTGTTTGAAGGCGTTTCATCTATGACCTTTTTAAGCCCCAGCTTACGACTCGACACGAGCATTGGTGTTCTTGAATATGGCATGGAACGTGGCAGGTCGAAAGATACACCATATGTGAGGGCAGACGATCACTGGGACCCACGTTACCTCAGGCTATCCTACTCGGGATCCGAAGCATGGCTCATGAAAGGTTCTAGGAGGATACTGTGGATTCCTCGCCAAGATGTCGATCCAGAACGATTCTCGATTCAAACAGACTTGGAGGCAGGCAAATCAACAGTTACGCTAGTGCATGATGGATGTTTGTTTATATTAACTATTGAGACAGATTCTATATAGTCTGTCCTTATTTAGATCGCGTAATGAATACACCTTGGTTTGTTATACTTTGTTTCAACTACGTATCGCCATTGCATGAGAGTTTGGTTCGAATTTCTATGCCAATTGTTCTTGATCTCTTTCTCGAGCATCGGCTAAAATGTATTACTTAGTACTCTTTTCCTTTGTGTTGAGGCTGCAGCTTCTTTTACCCCTCAACTTTAGCACCTCATCACAAGAGCTTGGTCTCTTTCAAATACGGAAAGAATGTCTCATTTTGGCAGCTGAATTCCAGGATCCAGTCAATGATCTCGTATCTCCGCCCAATAGCCTCGCTACAAGAATACCAGCGCCGATCACTCGCAGTTGACGCTTAGGTCTTAACCTCGCCATTGGGCCATGCCATCTTTCAGCTGCGGTCCAAGCACAAAAGTTGCAGTAGTGCCTCGCAGATCTTCCCCGCCACTGACGTGACCACAAAATACATCACTTTATAAGACGACCTCTTCGCCATTCCTAAAATTCCATTCCATTGCATCTTAATTCATACTACACTAAATCCCTCAATTCTCGCATCGACACAACTATGGCCGCCACTGTTGAGATCAACGACGCAGTATTCTGCCAACAGCATCTCGCAGAAATCGTCAGTACACCCTCCCTCCTCAAAGCCTATCAAAACATCTAACATCTTCTCCATAGTGCGATGACTGCAACGCCGATTTGCGCGAAGAGAACGACGCTTTCTACGGTGTACGTTGCCATTATTTCTCTCACTAAACCAAAACCCGTTTATTTACAACCCTTACTCGCGGTGTAGTTTGACACTATAGACCGCGATGCAATCGAAACTCCAGATGCCTCTGTCAACAACGACGGCGTTTATGTCTGCAAGAAACATGACAGCGGAAGTAAGTCGCGGCTGATGCATGTTGAAAAACATAATTCTGACCAGAACATGTAGCGTGCAATCAGTGTTTTGGTTGGAAGAAGCAGATCACGCGAGCGAGGATGGCGGCCAAAAAGGCTGGCAGGGATTAATAGCCACGGGAACAACAATTCAGTTATTAGCTATTCGCACTGTCAATCTACCTCCTCGATCTGAACTCAAGTCTCCTTCTGAAAGCCACCAACTTGGGGACTATCTCACTCGCAAGCCTCCAGTTCAGATTCTCTTGATAAGATGAAAACTTGAGCACTGACGTAACCCTGATACCGCGGTAAATACCCTCAGCATCATGCATCGCCATCGGCCAGAGATTCTCTAGAAACGCGCTCTGCATCACCAACAGTGCGCCTAACTCATCCCAAAGAAGACTGCCTAGTATGCGTAAAGTTCCCTTATAGCCTGGTGACTCGACGTTCTCTTCGTTTGTTGGTTTGTACTTTGCGTCCACGGCGAGGACGAATTTCTCTTTTCCAGGCTCGGGTTCAAGATATGATTTCATGGTTGCTTCGTCGATGACGAGGAATACCCTGTCGTGTACTGACTGATCCGAAAGGGTTTCGAAATGCCTGCACAATTGTTAGCATTTCCATTGTCTCCGCATCATTGAACTTACTTCCTGGCAGCTTCAATATCATCATCCACAATATCCTTCTCATTTCCATCAATCCAATGAATCTTGCACGCCTTGCGTATATCATTGATGCCAACCGTCCCTCGTCCCCAATCAGAAATATCAGCCTCGAACTTGACCTTGAACAAATCCCACTTCTCGGGACTATATCCATGACATAGCCTATATGCCACAAAGCCCAAATGTTTATTCGACCTTCGTCGAGCATACTCAATCCACGGCACAAAGTCTGGATAATTTGGGAGCCCTCGCAGTTCTTCCCTAGCCATAGATTGCGCGTCAATCTGACTAATTGCCGAGATGACCATACACGCTGGGTCGGTCACACCAACGGAGTTTCGAAGCATTCTAAAGTCCTCATGCTGGACATGGCTATACATTTCCTTCCGGTCAAGATATCTAACACGTTTGGTGTAGTCAGACGCTCGCCATGACAGATTCGGAGACCAGGTGATCGTTTCTGTGCGAAAGCCACCACCATGAGCTTCTGTAAGAAAATCGTCCTCTTTCACTGGAAGACTGTCGCCTTTGTACCCATCTGTAGGCATCATTATGGTGTAATCAGCCTGGGAGGTGTTTTCGGCAAGGTCGTGGAGTTTGTTGGTCAATTCCCATTGTTTGTCGCTGTAATGATCCGGATGATCGGGTTGGTGCAGGGCGAGCTCTTGCACGATTGACTCTCGTATGCGATCGATGTGCTCGATGATCCAATGGTGGGCGTTCTCACAGATGGAGTCGTACTGCGCTCTGATGAACTCATACCAGAGACCAGTGACTGATACGTGCTGATAAATGCTGTCTTCTGCTTCCGCTTTTCTCTTTGCGTTGACGGCTTGCTCAAACACACTGAGATGTTCCCATATCAAATTATAAGTCTTTCGCAAAGCCGCCTTGGTGCGCTTGGTGTTCAGGTAGATAAAGACATTGATGACTGCAACGAAGTAACGGCAAGCTTCGGGGAATCTATCGGGATGATCGAGGCCTAATTCTTGCCATCGCCTCTCAGATATCGGTGGCACTCCCTCCCAAAGTCTCGACTTCATAGCGTGAAGCTCCTTGGCAATCGGCCAGAGTCTCGAGCTGTCTTCATACGAACCAATTCGAATCCCAATCCATTCCCCAGTCGATCTTATTTGTCGATTATGTGGAGCAGGCGCCCATTCCGAGGATGGCCTAGTCAAGTTCTTGACCTCTTCAACCGTAAGCGAAGGACGAGACGTTTTTCGATCCCCAGGAAGTTCGCCGTTCATGAGAAACTCAAAGAAGTGAGGAATTGTCTGAGGTTCCATGATTCGATCCGTGATCCACAATTGATGCTTCTTCCCAGGTTGCGGACCAAAGACTAAATGGCTGATGTCTGTAGGGCTGTTTTTGCGTTTGATCCGCGCTTGGCGGAGATAAGGCGTGGCTGGTGTCCCGTTCTGTGTCAGAGCCATGTCTAGCTGCAGCATCCGGTCACTAAGTTCCGACATTGTTGCGATAATATGCTTTTCTAGGGAAAACTGGTGAGGAAATGGATGAGGTGATGATAGAAAAGGGGAAGACTTTTTAAAGTAATCCGAGTGTTGGTTCGCGGGCGTTAGAACCGGCCCCGTTATTTCGGGCAAAGTTAGGCAGAAGGTGGGCAAATGAACGGTGAGACGATAGTTGAACCAATCATATCAGTCAATTCGGAAGGGAACTAACTCAAAGTGTGTTAGAGCTATAAGAACCAACAGTCAACCAAACACTGTTGGTTCTACCAACGTTGTTGTCATTACCGAGTGATGTTTATTTGTGCCTCAACTGAGAAGGGGATGTTGAACGGCAATTCAATCATATGTCATGCATTCAGTTTCGTTAAGTTCAGCCTTTTGGCTATCCTTGTTAACCCGTTGGAGTCAACCTGTAGCCATACATGTCAAATACTATGTATATGGTGCCACGGAGCTGCGAAAGTACCTGCCGATGGAAATTATTATGCTTCGAATGGCAATATAGAGAAACTCCATACAGAGAAGTAGCATACTATATGAGCAGTCCGAGTAACTTGGCCGATTTATTTCAAGGTCGATTGAGAAAAGAAATATGAATAAACTACCCGGGACCTGGCTTGAAAGAAAATCAAATCTATGATATTAAACTAAAACACGCTAAAGAATAAGTCTATATATAGTGATAAAAATACAAGTCTTTGAATAAATTATTTCAAGCCTTAGGCTTGATTGACTGGAGATTGCGGAAAATGTTCTTCGGGTCGTATTTCGCCTTGATAGACTCCAATTTGGCGAGGTTGCTTCCCCAGTACATCTCGGTTGCTCTGTCACCCTTGAGCTGAGAATCAGGATAGTTGACATACATACCCCAAGTACCCGCCTTCAGGGTATTGGAGATACTCTGTCGCAGACCCTTGATAAGATTGAAGCCATCAGAGGGATACTTCTGGTTTTGCGCAACGCTGTCGTAGAATTGGAAGAGAAGAAGCGCGTCACGATGAACGTAAGCAGTGTCGGTGGATTTGTGCTTTGAGATGGCGGAGTTTTTGCCGCCAGAGATGTCCATCTGCAACCACCATGAGTGACTGCTGCTCTGGCCGGTGGTGGAGATGTAGTCGACGAAGGACTTGAATTGAGCGAGTGTGAGTTCAGGCGCTTGCAGACTGCTAGCGTAGAAGTTGTCGTGCTGCAAATTGTTAGCGAATAATCACCATTATGGGAGAGTTAGACTTACAGCATCGTATGAAGCGCTGGTAGGGTTGATGTTGACATTCGCACCGGCATAGTGAGTAACAAGCTGAATCCAATCCACAGTCGTCGCGCTGACTTGCACATTGAACTTGGTAAGAAGTGGTTGAAGAGCCTTCTTGAGCTCAGCCTCCGTCCCAACATAAGCACCGTCAACACTGTATCCGTTCTTGGAGATGGCCATCTGCATAGTGATCTCCGCAGGCATAGTCTTTCCAAACTCCTGAAAGTCCAGCAGATTCTGAGGAGCAGTTTGTTGGTTCCAGTTCAATCCACCAATATCGAAATAGGTGATTTGTTCTGGTGCAGCGAAGGTGTCGAACTCGAGCTCAGCGACGACGCCGAATGAAGCACCAGCGCCGCGAATGGCCCAGAATAAATCCGAGTTCTCGGTCTTGGAGCAGTGGACCACTTTTCCGGTGGGGAGAACTACAGTAGCGCCCTTCATCAAGTCCAGCGTGAGTCCGTACTTGCGCGCGACCATTCCGTAGCCGCCGTGCAGGGCGTGACCACCAATGCCAACACCAGGGCAAGTTCCATGAGCAAGAGCACGCTTTCCCTGGTTCCAGAGCTCAGTAGCGACATGGCCAAGCCGTGCGCCAGGTTGAATCTTTGCAGTACCATCCTTGGCTAGTTTGACGCTGTATAAGCGATCCAGCTCAATCATGAGATGGCCATCTTCTCCACCGAAACCAAGGGATGTATAACTATGGCCACCACTCTTGGCATTAACGGCGACGCCATATTTTGAGCCGCATGCGACAGCGGCGGAGATTTGAGCTACGGTCGTGGGGACTGCGATGGCGACGGGTTCGAATTGAAGGCGAAGATTGTAAGCGGTGCCGTCCTCGGTCCATGTCTGCGTGCCCTTGGTGTCGACTGGGACTTTTGCTTGAACAAGACAGCTATTCACAGCCTCTCGTTTCGTCGGCACAGCTAATGATTGTGCAGCATTGGCGACGAGGCCAATGACTAAACACTGAAATGTATTGAGATGCATTGTGAATGATGTTGAGGAATAGAAGGGTGATGGAAGGATGAATGGAATGAGGTGAACCAAAGCGGATGGAGCGGACATTAAATGTTATTAAATGCATCAACTGCCGTGGCCACCCTCGCACTCGAATGGTCCACAGATCGACGCGTTACGAACTGATATTCAAGCCCAATACGACATAAGCTAAAGTAAAAACTACGTTGCGGATCTACTATCAGTGGTCCTCGCTGTCCCCGGGTGCAGAATAGACATTACACCATCACTGCATCGTTACCATACGTGAAATTACGAACTCTAACCCGCTAAAGCAATAATGCGCTGTCTTCCCGTGACACTAACTGCCGCTTAGTACTAACTAAAAACATGAGCTGCAGAGGGAAACTCTGATCGAAAATGCAACGTTGATGGAAAAGAGTCACAGTAGCCAGCCAAAGATTAGGCTAGTGGCGCTCATTCTCGTGATTCCAAGCCTCAAAGTGCCGATCTACCGGGTAGCATACGAAGTGGACTCGCTATAATTAGCAACTGGCAAATCACGGACCTCACTAAGCGTGGACTATGATGTCACGGCTTGACTAGCTTGGAGCTAGAGGTACCCTTTATGGAAACGTGTATGGGGTTGGAATGATGGCTGCTGATAGTGCGAAAGGGATTGCCGATTCTGGAGTGGGCTTTTCGGGTAACACGAGGTTTCCGATGCACTAATACATATTGGGGCTGCCCTTGCTAATGACGTTGACTTGAGCATCGACACTACCTGGTCACTGTCAATATGCGATGTAGAATTATCGGCTCAAGCCTTGATGTAACTTCTCAGCAAAGCCCCGTCTTCGCCAGGGTCAGAGTGGTGGTGCGTTTGGGAGTCATTTTGCGTCATGCCCGTGAAATGGATGCTATAAAATATGGCGATTCACACGATGGGACTTCCGAGCGATGAACTGATACGTTGATCAGAAATTATCACCCATTCAAGATCAGAGTCAGAGTTGTGCATCACAAGTCAAGGACTCTGAAGAAATGGTGAAATCGAGCAACGCGACAATGCATCACTTGCATATTGTCCTGCGTCACCAACCATAACGATGTGGTAGCAACAGTGACACCTTGTTCCGCTATCTGGAGAATCTGTGAGCCATTCACGATGCCTACAAGTTGAGAGTTGCTTGTTCATGACACTCAACAGCATTGATAGGATCGTAAATCCAGCCATGTTCACTCTCCGAAGACTCAACATGACTCTGAATCTGAGCTTCCTACATTCTTAAACAGAGAGTCACAGCCAAAGCCACGTTCGAGTCGGCCATGTGAATCAGTGAAATGCAAGTCAAGCAGACTATAATAACTGGTGTAGGTACGCCTTAGGAGCTGAACTACGAGCAATCACACAAACAACCATACAACAGTCATACAAACAATCCTCCCAACTCTTCTAAGAGGTATCCCCCAAACAAACACATTAAACAAACCGCAACACTTGCTAGCACAACGTCACCAACATGCCGCCCACAAAGAAGTTCGAAAAGAAGACTGAGATCGAAACAGAGATTCGTACCACCAAAACTAATCTAGCAACGGCAACAAAGTTGAAGGATAGTATGGACTGGGTGGCTATAGACGAATACTGGTTCAAGCTGGCTGCTGGGGGCATAGTGACCTCAGACCCTGCGAAATACAACAAGGCCGAAAAGGCCATGGCTCAGCGGCAATCTTACGAACACGAGAATAAAGAGGAGCGCGCATTGAAAGACAAAGAGAGACTCCAGAGGGAACAGACGAAGCTGGAGAAGAGGTTGGAGGAGCTTGAAGACTTCAAAAGGCAGTGGACAGGTCCAGACTAGGCAACGAAATGCATTGAAAGGCCAATTCCCTTGCGGTATCATATACGGTATCGTTACGAGAGGTTGGATTTCAGGATACTAAAAATGGTATAAACTTCATATCAAGACTATTGCATGCACTGACCCCCCGACTTTTGGTGAGTGAAGCAATGAGGTATAGAACTTGTCCCTCGGTCAATGTCGTGCAAACATGATCTAATGAAGCAGCCGTGTACTTGAGTCTTGTCAGTGCTTCAAAGCACATTAGGAAAGTTGAAGATACCAGAGATGCATTGAGCTATTTGGAACTCCTCATGTGTAGAATGGATCATCCGCTGTCATAAACGGGACTTGGTGAACTGTAATAATTTCTATTGCTATGCTGCTATTGGCTGTGACAGTTGATGTGTGAATACTTAAAATTGAGGCCTGTTGCTGAGAGTTTAAATGAGCATCGAGGACAGAGATATATAAATACTTCTACGACACATTTTGGGAAACAGTGAAACTGATTTACCTTTTCATCCGCTGGCACCCACTAGATGCATTGAACCTGATACTACACTGAATGATCGTGGTGGTTACGATCTTTAATTATACAGTAGTACTGAATATCATCAAATTGCAGTCATGGTAGATATGCAACAAACAAAGGGTGTAATTCAGTAGATTGTAACACAATGGCTTATTTCTAAGCCAGATATGCGATCGGTTGTTGATGCTGGTGGCCGCAGGCTAAATTAGCACGAAGAGCTCGGGTGTAGCAGTAGCTTCACTGATTCTATCTAGGGCACCATGACACCAACGATGAATTCTTGGATTATGTTTGCACAAGCAATATCTGATCCTAGATATCAGTCAGTCAGTGAAATGCCACACCAGCAAGCTATAAAAAGGCCCCAAGCTGGGCATGTAAACTATCTCCTGTAAGTATACGCAGCCAACGAACTAAAAATAAAGACCCAAAACTATTTAACAACTTGATAATATATCCACGACATCATGGCGCCTACAAAGACAGACATCGCGTTGGAGCTTGTTCGCACGAGAAGCGACATTTCCTTCGCCGAGAAGGAAATAGACGATATAAAATGGGCGATAATTCAGGTTCAGACGCAACAGGCCGCTGCCCAAGCGATAGTGACTGGTAACTATCCGTCTGATCGGATCGCCGTGGCTCGACAGCAAGTTATTGAATTTATTGATAAGGAGAGCGAGCTATACCGCCAGCAAAACAGAAGCAGGGCGGAATTACAGAGACTGAAGACAAAGGAGACAAGGCTTCAGCATCAACTGCAAGCGTAAGCGGCCATTGATGCTGGTTAAAGGGCCTTTTCTATAGTATAGGATCTGCTACTCCTTCAGAAGGTGGAGCGTAAAGAGAAGATAGGCAATAAAGAGGTTGAGCTTACTAAATTTACAATGATACTTCCTTCTTGATAAATCATTGAAGGAACAAAGCACAGGAAGTGTGCCATCATGAAGCCAAGTAGTGGCAATTGTGAGAGTGGCTGGTATACTACCCCATCCAATTAAATACAAGTGTTGTTTTGAGTTGTTAAACCCATAGCCGATGGTTCACATCACGCGCCTCACCTGTCGGCAAGCAGTAGTAACTGCATGAGTGACCTGATTCTCGCCTGGTAGTTGTGAATCCGCAGAACATACATCAGGGAAAGATGGCCGCTCCCAACGTCAGAGACAGCCAGCATGAGCCATCATCCGTAGTTGCTTGTAGTCGAGAGCTTATATTAACACAAAGGAACTAGGGCATAGCTTTAGTTTCACTCTCCCCGTTCAGGGTACACCATGACACCAACAGTTGATAAGTAGATAGTGTTTGTAAAAGCAGCATCTTATTCTGATATACCAGTCAGTGAAATGCCAGTCTACAAAGCTATAAAGGACACTCTACGATAGGTACTTAAAGTATCTCCTGTAAAGCAACCGACCTTAACTAAAGACTTTTAACCACGGAGCTACACCCATTTTACCACCTGATAATATATCCGCAGCAACATGCATAGAGCAAGAGCATCCGTCGAGGCGGAGATTTCTGCCGTCAAATGCGAAATAGGTACGACAGAAAAGGATATAAACAATGTAAATTGGGAAATACTGGGGTTACAGGCAAAAGGACGGGCTGCCACTGCGATATGTACATCCCCAAACTTTAGCGATGAGCAGCAATGCGTGGCTCGGCAACAACGTTCAGAGTTTCTTCGCCAAGAAGTAGAACTGGAACTCAAGCTAGAGAAACTGAAGATGGACTTGCTCATGAAGAATGGAAAGATTGCATGTCTTGAGAGGGAATTGCAATCAGTAAATTAGATGGTTGATCGTTCAGAAGTACACAATGTACTACTTCTTAAGAAGGATAAGCTTCAGGTAATGAAGATACATTGAGGCAATTAATACGCACCGGATTGAAGCAAATGATGTCGTATGATGAGGCACAATCTTGAGTGAAAAAGTAATAGTTGCATCAAGATCGCTGATCCATGAATAATTGGATGACATGAGGTGATAGGGAATCTGATGTTCGATCTAGCCACGGCCACTCACCAACATCAGTAGTCTTAACAATACGCTCAATCACATTGTCGACGACGCCCTGCGATTGCGTAGGGAAAACTAGACATCATGGAATGGGTGACTATGTTGGGTTTTAATACTCGCCGTTTTCTACAACTTCGAACTGACAAATTAAGCGCCTCGGTCGATTCACTGCTTCTACCCAAGTTACACAATATGCAGCGCTAGCGAAAGTGAAGGCCCATTCAAGTCAGTGAATCAAACACTTGGCTATCTAGATATAAAAACGCCCTGATCTCGGTATGTCAACAATTTGCAGCCAAATAATCTATTCCAAGAATTGTAAACGAATAACGACACGCTTTCTATCACTTGACAGCACATTTATAACACCATGCCATCTAAAGCGGTGATCGAGGCAGAGCTAGAAAGGCTCAGAGCAACTATGGAGCGATTGCAGATCAACTATGATACCGCCAGGTGGGAAATACAAGACGTAATGGAAAAAAGGAGAGAGGCGCAGAGAATAATGAACGGAAGAAGCAGCGAGGCCGAAAAGGAGTCGGCAAGAAGGGAGCATGATCGCCTGTGTGCGACTATTACGAGCCTCTGCGATAAGCAACAGGAGCGGGCTGGGCAGCTGCAGGAGTATAGGGACAAGGAGAGGGAGTTGTTGAGGAATTTGCGCATAGCGCTTTGGTGATAGCTTGAAATGATGAGGCAGCAAGTGTATAAAGCTTAGCTACAGATTCCGTTAAATGGATTGATGCTTTCATGATTTTAACTGCCTGTAGGATCCAAGAATTGTCCGCGGGGTGAAATAGGGAATCCGCAAGACTTTGTCACTGTTATGACTAGATAGCTTGGGTGATTTTTTTGCTTCCATGAGAAAGCGGAGAGGGGAGGGGCTTTTCTTGAGTAGAAAAAGCAATGAACTTGAGGCTTGTTGTTGGTCACGCTCAATGATTAATAGCATGTGACTATGGGCATTGATTGATTGACGAAACCCGTTGTGGATGATTTTGTGAATGATGCTCGAGTATCAAGTCACAACGATATGTCATTTCAGCATTATTACTTACAGTGAACAGCAAGTCATTGGCAAACACCAGCTTGAACCACTCAGCCAGACGACAACCGTCAGTGAGAAAAAACATTTAAAAGGTATAATATCTCGCTCTATCTCTAGGCTTTAACCATTTTCTTAAAAAGAAGACCTCCTATGAGATCTGAGAATACTTCGATAATTATACAACTTTACATTACAACAACACCATGTCAACCAAAGCCGAGATCCAATACCAGATAGCCTGCCTTGGCTATGAAAAGGAGAGGCTGGAAAGTGAGATCAAGGCTGCCGAGGACTACACAAAGCACATAACGCAGCAGAAGCTGGACAAGCAGGCGATCCTATATGGGTCCCATGCCCAGGACACAAAGGACGCGGCCCAGAAGGAATATGACTATTATTGCGAGATTTTGCTTGATCTCCTCGACAAGTCACTTGAGCGGGAACAGAGAATGCAGGAGCTGAGAGACAGAGAGAGAACGCTATCTATGAGCTTACGGTTAGCACGATAAGTGACTATTGAAAGGTATAGGGAACTAGTACACGGCGTGAAGCCTAGCTAGGTGCTTATATTAATACTAAAAATAAATTATTATACATTAATCTTATAAACTTAATTAGCTTATATTCTCTTACCTATTAAAGCTTTATATTTATAGCCTAAAGGTTAACCTTATAAGCTGCAGTTATCCTCTAGCTTATGTCAATACAGACATGCTTCTTGGAATCCTGTATAAGCTGAAATTTAATATTTATCTGAAGACTGAAATCGGTCTTTACCTGGCCAGCTTGATGATTCGTTCGCCTGGTATTTTGCCCGCTCGAGTGAACAGTTATATGGGAAGTGGGAAATATCCAGTAGATACACCGAAGCGACGACGCTCTGACAAACACGACCAATAATCATGATGCTTTGTGTTTGTGGGGAGAATTGACCGTCAAGTTCCTTGGGATCGTGAAACCTGAAAGAAGGAAGCGAGCAGTGCTCTGGTAGTAGGGGATTGGAGGATATTATCCTGTGGTTCTGTAGTTTCTAGGTAGTCCGGGAGCGGTATAAATATCTGAGGCACAGAACTGTGTTGCACACTAGGTTCTCTCGGCTGGATTAAGCCCTCAGCGACAGGTCTCAGCGGCAAATAACACTTCTTATACCCCGCGATAACGGGGACAAGACTCCCAGCCAGTGTGACTGATGTAGTATAACACCCATATGTAGTGATTGAGGCATCAAGCCAAGCACGGAATGCGTAACCGAACCACTTTGGCGGAGTATAAAAAAAAACTTGCTATCGGGATTCTTCTGATGAGTTCCAATAGCGAGGTCCAAGGTACACGTGACGTAATCGCGGGGGTCATAACAACCAGGCTGCAGTTGTGACGTGGCAGACACATCCCCAAGCGAATAACGCGTCAATGCCAATTCGAATCAGACACCATCATATAATCATACAAAACTTGATTTCTGCTCCAAGTCCTTTCAGTTGCGCTCGTTCCAGCACTTCAGCAATACCTTTCGCGGTAGTAGTCTCGTGACCGTCAGCACAAATGGACAAGAGACAATTTGTGTACTCTCCCTTAAATGGCGATAACAACATCCGGTTACTTCGCCTACTGCCAAGTTCAGACCGATCGACTCGACTCCAGGGTCAGCTATTTGAATATCCTTTGGCCCAAGGCAGGCAGACGATGCACCTTTACGAGGCGTTATCCTACACTCGGGGTACCTCACAGAACACAAAGTCAATATTAATCGATGATCGGGAGTTGCGCATTACCGCCAACTGCCATATGGCCCTTGAGCAACTGCGAGATAGCTTTATTGAACGACTCTTGTGGGTAGATGCAATTTGCATTAACCAGAGCAACAAAAATGAGCGAGAAAAGCAAGTCAGAATTATGGCAGAGGTTTATTGTAAAGCTCGACAAGTCATAGTCTGGCTTGGAGAAGCAACATCTGATAGTGAAGATGCCATGCAGAAGATCCATGCTGTCGCAGAGGGACGCGTTACCCCAGATACACAGGACAACCTTATCCCTAAATCGATTACTGCATTGCTCAAAAGGCCGTGGTTTCGAAGAGTTTGGGTAATATCCAAGATACCGTTTGCAAAGCAATGGCTGAGACAAAAGATCACAGGTACTTCAGGAAGTAGCCGCCGCCCAACACGTCCTTCTAATCTGTGGTGCGTCCCAGATTGACGGCTATGCTTTCTGTCTTGGACTTGCTCCCTACATGGATGCCAGTGAGGGGTTCGAATTTGTTTCCTCCGTCGAGTACCTGATAAGAGGATCTATCTTTCGTCCCAAGTATACCAGAACAGATTCGGGTCTAATTACTCTAGGCATACGGTCTCTTGGCGAACTTATGGACATGTATCTTGCCCATGAGGCTACTGATCCCCTCGACAAGGTTTTTGCGTTGCTTGGAATGAGCACCGACGGATTATCGGCACCAGAGCTCAGGCCGAACTATAGCATCTCTTGGGGCGAGCTCTTCTGCCAACTCATCACTTTTCTTGTCGGCCCAAAAGTCTCAGTAAAGACATCCAACGGTAATAGGGCAGCTGTGATTAGCGGCAAGGGTACTATTATTGGCAAAGTTACTTCAGTGGCCCCGAGGAGCAATCGCAACCGGGACTTTCAGGTGACTATGGAATACATGAAACCTTACCAATCTTTCTGGTCATCGACCGCTTGGAAGCTCCATGCTAGTGTTAAAAGAGCCAAGGAAGGTGATATTCTATGCCTCTTGGGGGGTGCTTCAACTCCTATGCTGATCAGGCAGGAGGGGAATTGCTTTTCAGTCATCATGATATCGGTCCCGCCAACCCCCAGAGAGGAAAAGCCACTCCAGACATTGGCATTACGCAAGTTAGTTCTTATTTGGAACTTGGAGGACTTAATAAAGATCGCACAAGATAGTCACCTCAGAACGTGGCTCGACACAGCGACTTCGGAATACGTGGAGCCACATCCTGAAAAGGTTGTAAGGAACTGCCATGTGCTGATGGTTTCCGCACATGTCTTGGTAGGAGCCAGCCAGCTCGACGCTGCCATCGAACTATTCCATGAAGCAGCTGAGGGCTATACCTATCATCTCCCAACAGACGACACGAACAGAATCGAATGTTTGGTCGCAATGGCAGTAGCTTATGGCTCCCTGCAGAGATGGCATGAGGCAAAAGAAATCTGGGAATCCATCATACGCGCGTGCTACGCCTCAAGCGATCTCTTTAAGCAGTCGGCTGACTTCTTGGATCATCTTCTACACGTTCTTCAACAAAATGAGAATGACTCTGATCGAGAGACATGGCAAGCAGTTCGTGATGCAGTAAATGCAAAACGATCCCAAAAACCCCTGCAAGAGGATCGGAGCCGTGACTTCTTGGTAGAGTATCTCAATTCTGGACTTATGAACATCTTGATTGATCAACAAGAACCTTGGCTAGTTCCGAATGAGCAGACGCATATTGCTGCTCCTCGGAACGCAAATAGCAGCGAGGTGGTGGTGAAAGTGTTCCTTGCTCGGCTAAGCGACGTGGAAATTACCGAACAGGTTCTCAATGCCGCAGCAAGTAATCTGTCATACGGCCAGCAACTAATAAGCATGCTCCTTGATCGCGAGAGCCAGGATGCACAGATTGCACAAGCTTTTCTTAGATCGGCAGCGGCCAATAGCCGCAGCAAAAGAACTCTTATATCTTCGCTTTTGGGACACCAAGGGATTGAGGTATGCTCGGAAGTCGATACAGACGACATCTGGGCGGCAATATCGTCACTCATGTTGGGCTCCGAACCATCCAACGCGAAGACGGATGTGCCATATCTGGTCAAACTCTACTCAAAGACGGATAACACCACACTCCTGCGGATGTTGATTTCAGCTACGAACCCTCTGGGTATACCCTATTTACGACGGTTACTGTACCAGTTTGCATGGGATGAGCATAAATTCCGCCGCTTAGACGAGCTCGTTCTGATGCTTCCACCAGCTTTGGAAGATATTATCTCTGTATTAACTCATATAATTCTTTCAAATGAGGAGCATGCGGCTCAGAAAGTAATCGAACTCGCTCGTCGCCAAAGACTTGATACAGCCAAGACAGATATGGTAAGTGAAGAAGTCGTCAATGGTTGTTGCAAACTTATCGAAAACCGAAGTCCGGCTGAACTGTTACAATTCTTGGATTATCTTCATGAACTTGGCATCTCGTTTAGCTCCCAAGGCGAGTTTGAGTTTCCCCCTACCCAATCAGCGATACTTCCAGCAATACTATCCAACGACACTCGATTTCTTAACATTCTTATTGAAAGAAAGGTTGTATGTATCCACTCAAATGCGACCCTTCACAGTGTTCTCGCATCTTTGGTCTATTCATGAACAAGGTGGAATCTATCACGGAATCTCCGAAGAAAGGTATCCTCCCGCCGGGATGCCTGATTGGTCGCTATACTGTGCGATAATTCTCGCTGTTGATTCGCAATTCATAGACTTCCTTTGCCGCTCAGGTGCCCGTGTCGACCAAGACAATTCTGATACCAATCCAAGTGGGAGAAAAGCCGCGATAATTGACCGCCTAGAACAAACCACAGCTTTTGTTGATTTCAATGATGAGTTTCGGAATTTGATAAGGTTATGTCGTAACATGGCACACGCACAATTGGATTCTATGTATTACGAGGATAACCTTGGTGAGCATACTAGTTTCAAGGTGTCATGGAAAAAGTCATTTGACCAGGCATGGAGGTCAATGCATAATGTAATTCGACGGGATCATAATCCGTTGGATCGGGTGATTTGTTATGATAACATACCAGAGAGACTGGAGGATAAAGACATATGGGATATATGGCGTAATGAAATCATAGAGATACTTAATTCTTTTCAGAAAGAATATTATACTCTTATAAAAATTACTCAATATCTGCACTCTTTTGGTCTAGTTTATATTATTTAGTTATTTTATAATTTTATTTCTCTAAAGAAAGAAAACTGTAATATCTTACTTTATTTTATATAACCCCTTATCAAAAGATAAAGAAGATATCTTTATCCTGAATTTAAAATAAGACGACTTAGCACTAGGTCTAAAGGGGACGTTCTGCTCTTATCTTCTCGACCAGCGCCACTTATGACATTAGTCTGATTTGAGGCTTAGCGTAAGCGCTTATGTCTAACCCAATCACCTTCATTTTCCTCGAACCGCTTCACTTCGACAGCCTAAGCCTTCTGTGTGTAACTAAGTATGCAGTCACTATCAGATATCGTCCTCTCGACACCCGGATACTATGGCCCAGGCTCTATCACAGCCTGGTACTGCATCGTAGCCGCCACAGTTGTATCCTGGATATGGACTCCAGCCCATCGCTTCTAGCCGACCTTGGACTTCATGGCGGCTATTTTATACCCTTCCATCGTGATGGTACATTTCGTTGTACAATTGTGTAACTTCCCCTCCGACAAGATGCAGTATCTCCGGGCCAACCTTATACATATCATCATAGGAAATGGAGCTGAGGGCCCAGTCTCCGACCAATATGACTACTAATACAAGAACCAAGTCCTTTTCGACAAACCAGGCCCCGACATGTTCGAAATATTCCCGCGTGTCATCGCTATCTATGCTGCCTTGAGGATCAACGATAATTGCTTTTGGCTTTGCTTGATCGCGCTTGGATTTCTCCTAGTCGAGCACAGGAAGAACTGGACAGGAAAACAGCTCAAAGGCTCCAACCGCGTTGAAAAATGCCTTGTTGACGGGGTCATGTTACCGATAATGAACGGAATATTTCTACTTGCCCTTTTTATGACTCCTGAACCTTTTGGATCTTTGTAGAGTCCGCTATCTTCAGGTTCATGGTGGTAACCATGGGTATGTGCCCAATTATGGTGGCATTCTTTATATATCTCCCACTATCGCCCGAGTGGAGTGTATTCTCTGGAATACTGCCCGAAACAAGATCCATAAAACAATTTCTTTTAGAACTCACTGTCAACCTGTTTCAGCGGATCCGTAGAGTCCGGCTTTTACACTTTGGGTTTGGGATCCTCTATCTTGCCTTCATTGGTATCCTGGCGGCAGGTACAGTCAACACCTTGAAACTGGGATATCCGATCCAACCGTTCATTCCGGCCGTTGGTATTTCAATCTTTGAAATGGAGCAAGTAGCGAGCTTGCTTGGGGGATTGGTGGTGCTATCCAATAGCATTCGTTCAATTTACTACCCGCATTAGAAGCTACAAATTCAAGTATTTATAGAACGATAGACCGTTATAAATGTCGTGTCCTGCATTCAATGCCCAATAACTATTCCATATCTTCTGCGACTGTCGCGCGCACTTTAAGTCCGAAATCTCGAAACAGAGCGTAACTCTCTGATCGCATGGGACTCAGAGGCTCCGTCAGCTGGAAGTCGAACGCTCGTAGTAACTATGTCCCCAAAAGTCAGCGAAAACTATATCCTTGGGACAAATTCTGCTTCGCAACAAACCTCAAAGTACACCTTTTGTAACTCCATAAACGCTAACGGCTTTCCAGCACACATCCAGCGGCCGTGGCCAAAGTTCATTTCGACGTTGCGCCGCATCTCGGCAAGATCGGAGGCCGAAAGACCGATGAACCGTTCTGGTCGGAAGACGTCGGCGTCTGGACCAAAGAGAGCTTTTGCACCTAGAATAGCCGAGAAGTTTATGGCGATGGATGTGCCGCCAGGGATGAAGTACCCGTTGATGGTATCGCCTCCAGCTGGTACCTCCTTGGCTTGCTGCCCTGTTGTCACTGGTCGCATGCGAAGGCCTTCATATATAACTGCCTGTTGGAAGTCAACTATCTATAGCAAATGGGGGGTGAAGTAAGCGAAAGGGACTCACTTGGAGATAGGGCAGCTCGCGTGCCTGAGCAGCTGTAATTGGACTTGAAGCTCTTCCCTCACGAACAGTAACTCGAATCTCTTCTTTGAGCTTCCTATAGACGCGAGGAGAGGACAAGAGGTAGAATAAAGTGACTCGTATAGCTGACGCTGTGGTATCGGATCCCGCGACGAACATGAAGAGTGTCTCGGATTGGGCGTTGCCTTCAGACAGACCGTAGACTTTGAATGAGCTCTGATAGCAGAAGAGATCAATGGTCGTTCAGAAAGAATGTTAGATGAGGAATTGGGACTCTCTGACGTACCAGCATATCTATCTTCTCTGTCTGGTCTTGACTATACCGTTGCCGGACATTGTCGTTCGTAACTCTGAGCGCGATAAGTCAGCCAAAGGACGTTACGGGTAAATTCTTGAGCGATTCGGGATGAGGATCTTTTACTTCATCAATGGGCCAATCCCATGAGTATCAGTCTCGCGTGGCCCAAAGTATTTGAGAAACGTAGTCGAGTACATTATGGCTCGTATCCACGGCACATCACTCGTCAGCGCCATCAACGGCATGTGCTCATCCAACCCTTCATAGAACCTATACGGATCTGAGTCAGAAGCGCAGCAACCAAACTCCGTCCCAAGCGCCACTTTGGAAATAACATCGAGGGTGAAATACGACAAGACGTTGAGAAGTGGCAGGGTACGGAATACACCAGAGGCCGGCTCTGAAAGATAACGGCGGCGAATCAAGGATATGAGGTTGTTCACCTGCTGGTCGACAGCGCCCTCGAGATTCGGCGTGTCACGACCACTATACGCAGGCGCAACCCTTGCCTTTGCGCGATCATGCTGTCGCGGATCTCTCACCGCAAACATAGTCTCGTGATACGGATTGAAGCGCACACCATCGACCCAAGATGATTTGCCATATGAGCTCCTTGTCGCCGACATGCGCTTGACGAGCTCAACATCTGAAGTGAGAAGGACTTCTGGCCCGATTCTAACAAGTGAGCCGTACTTTTCGTCGAGAGCGACGAAAACATGATGTTGTTTACCGCTGTAGGCTATCCAGCCGTTCCATATGTAGCTGAGTCCTGCGAACCAGGGACCTGGGACGTGTCGGAGGCGATACCATGCTAGAAAGGATGTGCCGAGCCACCAGGATGATAGCAAGCAAAAGGCGACTATGCAGATGCCACTGGACGTTGTGAGATACGATTCATAAGAGAAGGCCATCTCTGCTTGTAGGTTTTGTCAGATATTGACTTGGCTGCCTCTAAAACGAAATGTAGGGCGTAAAGCCTTGAGGTGCTGAATGGGGATACAACCGGGGTCTTAAGCCCGTTTTCAGATCAGACTGCGAGTCTACATATCCTCCTTCACAACCTAAAAACAGTTCACCTTAACAATTCTTTTGCTTTGTATTTAGCCGGTCAGTGGTGAAAGACAGCCACATCTACCTTATACAGCCTCGCGCATATGCAGTTGCTTTGTCACGCTTATGCGTCACATTGCAGATTGGCATAAATACGACCATGTTCACCAGCCAAGAGCCAATGATCGACTTCTGATTTATCTTGTCCGTATCACTTGACTTTTTGTCGCCTCTGGGTCTGCAGGTAAGAAAGTCACATGGTCTGCATGCACATATAAACGTCATACATCCCGGAGTAAAACCCGAAAATGAGGGTGATGCTCGCGGTCTCTTAGGCCGCATTGGTGTAGAAGGCCTCAAAATTGAACATTGTAGCATTGGATGCCAGGAGATGAAGTTAGAGCAGTGGGGGTATGTTTCTGTGAGAATTGCGCTCGGTATGCATACTGTCTGCCTACCAACTGGCATGAGGAGTGACAAGACGATTAATTCAAGACTTTACAAGGGAGACTATATATATTTTAGTGAAGATCAGCAACCAATTACGGCATACTGGGGGGAACGTCTGGATATTCTTACCTCGTACGGCAAATGATATTCCTGTTATCTGACTTTCAGGATAACGTTATCCGGAGGCAATAATTCTTCTACCAGCTACCCAACCCCACCAATGGAGGCCCCCGACATCGTCGATCGGACGTTTTCTCTGTGACTTGATGCATCATGCCATGTTTCCACGGATTTCCGCAAGTTAGTTGGTATCATGATACTCTCTACCCTAAAAATATCCGTGGCTCTTCTTGATCTCCACCGTGGCTATCCAGTGCGACCAGGGCGTTGGTCTTGGAGGCTATTTTTGCACAAAGTAGTCCATATATGGAGGTAATATCCCAGACATATTCGGCTTAACTCAACCGAATACTGAGATAGCATTTCCGCCGCATTTCTGCACTCAAAATGGTAATTCAACTTCTGAAACTGATATATCCACTCCGAAGTACCACGTCCTTAGTGATTACCGAAGGTCGCCAGCTATTCACAGTCGTCTCTACTGTCACTATCCGTGCATTCAGAGGACTTTGCAGCCTTATGGCTCTGAGCATTTATTAAACATTGCTTGCTATATGAACCTTATGTTGGCATAGCGCACGGCCGGTCCAAGATCGACCCATATAAAAATAAACACGTGAGCTGAAATAGCTGAAACAAGTGCACGGGTTAAAAGGCTTCTGGTTGGAGATCACGGCTTGACCAATATTGAGATTGAGGTGCTGGCTGGGAAATTTCAAAGCTAATATATACACAATGACTTGATCAAGGCTATCTGACATCGATCGCTTTTGGTCACTATGGCAGGAGGAGAATCCAAAGACTCGCATCATGGAGTTTGTGGGCTTCGAGACTCAGGGTAAGTTTAACGGAACCAAGCCACCTCCTGCCTCTCTGGATGATGCACTTCTTATATATGACTTGGCAGATGATATAAAGGTGAAGGATCTAATAAGTACAGAGAACTCGCTTCTCTGCTGAGAAAGCTTGGGTGAAGGGTTCGGCTGTGACTTGTTTAGCACTGCTGGGCTGACGTTTGTGGGTAGACTCAGATGTTGGTCGAGGATTCGCCCAATTTTCCGTGTGTTGGAAAAGGCCTACTGTTTCGTCACATTGTTAGATAACAGCAATTCTAATATCACGAGCGAGAAGACTGCATAAGTATCTCTGAGTAATTTTGGCGTTAATAAATACTTACCGTTAGATAGTTTACATTTAGTGCCGTTGCCATGGGGCGAGACAATGCTTGAGACACTTACAGTGGGGAAGTAACTTAGTGATATTCACGTTGGAGAGATGATATCAAGCAAGGTTATACGAACCAGATTCAATTTAGCTATCTAAACTATCTGGTCCGCTCAACCGTTTTCCAAAAGCGTCTAACATGGTCAACCCTAATGGACTTTCACGCCGTCCGCATCATCGGGCACAAGAAAGTTACTCAGCCAGCTACTGCCGACCTGCCATATCCCCAGTCTGTTCATCGACCTATAAGAGTTAGCAAGATATTGATATGCCTTGAGATGAGGTAGTTTACTTACATCCTTAGAAGACGAATCAGATCGTCGAATATCTCGTGCTAGGTCCAGAATACTTTGAGCAGCATCTCTAAGCTCTGGATCTAGGCTCTGATGTTGGGCCGAGGGTCCAGGTGGGTATCCGCCATGTACGGTGTACCTGTTCTCCGAAGTCTCATACTCGCGTCCTTGTCTCCAAGAGCGTGTCTGATCTTGATAGCTGGTGTGGCTTCGGAGGGTGGGTGGTGTAAACGAAAGCCTGGGTGGAGGTGGAGGTGGAGATGGATATCCGCCTGGCCAAGGCCCTGCCAGATCTTGATGGCTGGTGTGGCTCGGGGCGGTGGGTGGTGTAAACGGAGGCCTGGGTGGAGGTGATGGTGGAGGTGGATATCCGCCTTGGTCTGTGTACCTGTCCCTCGAAGTCCCATGGCCATACCCATCATGCCGAGAGCGCGGCTGATCCCGATCCTCATTGTGGTTTGAGTTTCGGATGGAAATCCCATAGTCTTCGGTGAGAGGATGCAGTCTCATAGAAGGTAGCCACCCTCGTGGCGTCGAGTCCCCGGGCCCAGAGCTATGGAGGGGCGAGTTGCTGTCAGGACTGACTCTATGGGAAGATTGGCCGCTGGATACCGGTACGAGCTGACTGTTTTCCGGTCGAAGGTGTATCTCCGACGATAGCTCAGCCATAGTACAAACAACCGGAACACGCGTGCCCCGAACATCCATAGTCATGTAATTATGGCCTGGCATGTATAAGTTTGGCTCTGCGCCAGCAGCCAGGATACCATAAATGTCCTCCTCCACTGAACACCCAACGATGAGAGCATTCTTCGCAGAGACTTGGCATCTATCCAACGCCTTTTGAAACACGCGAGGGTCAGGCTTGCGCACCATCAGATCTTCTGTAAGTATCATAGCACGGACGTCGTGCCAGAAATTGAGATGCTTGACAACCTCCCAGTTAAAACTGTGGTCGACAACAACGATGCTGTACCCGAGACGTTTCAGCTGCGTAAGGAGAAGTGAAGCGCCGGTAGCTTCGAATCGATTGCGGTTGAATTCGGCAGCGAACTCGATGCCGAGGCGTGTACGTTGAATCGGCGTCGGCAGGTTGAGGTTGAGCTGCTCAAACAGCAATCCAACTTTATCCGTCGGACCTTGTGGATTACTATTGTGATGAAAACCTGGCCCGCGGAGCTGGGTTTCGATGTGCTGTCGATACGCCTTGTCCATGGCAACACGATAGGCTCTCTTGAGTTCATCCATGGATTTGCTCTCAAGGTCTTTGTTAAGATCCCTGCATCTCTTCAGAGCGCACTCAATAGCATAGTCGCGGTTGAAGAGGGTGTTGAGCGTGAAGAAAATGAACTTTCCGCCTTGGAGTTCTTCTGGCAGTTCCTCTGGGGGTTTCGGAGGCGGCTGTAGGTTGGGTGCCACGACCTCCTTGCTTGAGATCGCCTGAGAGGACATTCCGCAACGAGAAGCTGTTGAAGAATTTTTTTTGGGAGGATGAGGAAAGCTCAGCTAATTTATAGAAGAATTAATGCGCGCATATTTAGGCAGAGTATGTTTTGAAGACTTAAATGAATCACGAGTTTGGCTTGTTTATTCGCGCAAAAAGTATTTTCGTTATGGCTGCGCGCTCGGGACGATGGCTGGTCGTGGCGAAGAGAGGCAGCCTGTTGCTGTTGCCTAACAAGATCGAGATTTGAAAGAATAAATATTAGGATGTTGATATCTGATGAAATCTATCTTTGGTACCTTTGCGTGATTGATAAAGCATAGTTTAGCACAGGCTTAACTGAGGCTGCGCGGAAAAAATTGCCTTCCAACAGCTGGAGTTAATTTGGATTTTCCAGTGTGTTGACTTGATACGTGTCATTAAGATGTCATAAGCTTTAAGCATCGATTAAGCAATGACATGATTGACGATTTGACTTCCGATGATCACTATCAGACCCGACTTTGGTGAGAATTCTAATTTTATCATTTGTCCGCTGTCTCATGAATCACTTGAGACAAAGCGGATTCCCGATTGCATGGACATCGCTGAAGAAAAGAGCGCACAACGTTATGGGGGAGGCACTCAACAAGCCATTCAATTTATGGATTGAGGGTAAACGGACAACACTCTCCGACATGGGTACATCAAGAGTAAGTTGAGTTGATATCCACGCACACGGTGCTTACAGCGCTCACTGTGCCAAAGTCTCTGGTATTCAGCAGACCATAAGCTCTAGTCTGTGGTTGACTACTGCGTAGAAGGTAAAGCTTGACGAGCCATTCACAGTCGAAGGATGTGCTTGATGATTTGACACTCTTGCTGAGCTGTCGCATCACGGTATGACATTAGAGCATAGTGCCAAGGTAAGAGTCCCACGGAAAGTGACATTGCTGTTATTTTTCTCGTTGCTGGTCCAACGATCATAGGGTTCCGGGAACAAAACTAAGATAAGGCGGTGAAAATTGCCACATGTTTCTACAATGATAAATATGTGTTACACACTGATTCGAAACGAATTGGAGGAGACATTCACTTCCTCACCTGGCGGAAACAAATAGATGTAGACTCACAAGCCGCTCAAACCGGGAATTCATTTCGCGGGTCTAATAGCCGATTGCGACACCAAGGGTACCAGATTGATCGACACATGCTCATTTCGGCAATGGAGATATCGCATGGTCTTCGGGTCATCTATTCCCGCAGCTCACTCAACAAACAATGGATAAAATTGACTAACGCTGGGTATCCATTGTTTGTTGAACTGCCATGGCCATCAAGGCTCTAGTGGGTCAACAGCGAAAGGCCTAATCCCATGTTTCAGGTGGCGGCTTGTCGAGCACGTGGGCTGCCAACCACTACGTCCCATGCCATTGCGAACAGGGATTGGGCCCTGTTAAAGATGCGCGAGTTTGATAAGCTTGTTGGCGTTTAACTAACAAGGTATGTGCGAAATGCACGAAACTTCGAATCTGGAAGTCTGTTCATCCCAATGCCACGATGAGCCAATCACCGCTGATCATCATTAATACGCGCATCAATTGCCTGCAAAGTTTAAACCACGATTCTTCCAAGGTGATTCGTGGAAATATTACCGATGGCTGCACTAATGTATTGCGAGCCGTGCCCTATCTCGGTCGTCCCTAGCACGTTTGATGATCAGCCCCAGTCATGTCTACTCTGTTAAACTAACAGCGGGACCCTTGCATTTAGCCCTGACGAAGGGTGAAAGGTAAATGCCGAGCTGTCGCGAATGCCGTTTTCCGACGATGAATACTTTCTTATTTGGTCTTGACCTATCATAATTTCTACTCACAACCTGCTCTGTCCTTCAGGGTCCTTTTCGTAGAACCCACAGCAAGGCTGTTCCATGCTAGTTCGCCTCTGCTCCCTGCGCTCCACACTTCTTCTCACAATAGTAGGTAAACTGAGATTCATCGTCAGCCAAGACTTCCAAAGAGCCCCAGTACCATGAACTGGGGATATGCTACGTTACTCACCTCGTCACCGCCAATATGCCAGCCCTTAGACCCGCAGGCAAGACCATCCTACCAGGTGTTAGCGCCTCATTCCACCAAGAAATTGCATCTGGGGTGACCCACAAAGCGACAGTCAGGGCACTTGTCCCACTGTTTGTTGCCAGTATTACGGCTTTTGTAGTAGTCACAGGCGCACTTGGTAGCGCCTGGAAGAATCTCATAGTTCACCTTCCAGTTGTAGCTGGGGCTCCATGGCGTTCCTCCGATGGGGTCGTAGTGCCGGTTGGTGACGCAGACAGCTTGGCTGTGAAGCTTTGCTGACGCACTGTTGACATCTTGTTAGTAGTGATACGTGCTATTAGGAGCTTGGGCTCGTACAGAGTCGCGAGAGCGATGAGAGAGGTGATGCTGAGGAACTGCATTGTGACTTGTGATGAGAGAGAGAGGGAGAGAGAGAGAGAAAATGAGTATTTGGGCAGGGACTCTGTGTAAGAGATACAGAAGGATGGAGGCGAGAATGTGATACTGGATGATCTGGTCTTCAACAATGGGATCGAGAGCGCTTATATGTTCAACATCACGGCTTAGTGTCAAGAACAACTCCGAAGACGGATGATCCAACTTTTCCATGCCGACCCATGGCTCAAGCATCGCCTGACTGTAATCAGAAGCTATACCCATTTTCCAGACATGACCTGCCAATTTCGTACTACCCGAGTCATGCTATACGATAGATAGCCAGGATCCATCATCTCTCCAGCTCCTATCGATCTCCCACGAGGTCCGGCAGTTACCTAGTAATCACAACTTCATAGCTGAAAACACCATGAGTGAAGTCGTGATAGCAGTGGGCGTGTAAAATATTCAACCAGTAACAATTTATTCCGTATCTCAGACCGACAGATCAAACTTGCCGTCGTGATGGTCAGTGTTAGTTGGACCCGTCGACTAGCGAGTCACCTTCCTAATGCACCAGGAGCTCGGGTCTTGCCGAGACCTAGATGGGATAAATCCACAATCACCGATACATTGAACTTTTGTGAATGGAGGATCTTTATAGCCGCGCAAATAGCTTCAAACTTGGCTACTTGGGAGATTGCGAAGGAGCTTCCGGAATCGGATGAGAAATCAACTACCGATGTTATAGTGTTATTGATGGTACCGATAGAACAAGATACCTTGAGGAGTTTGGCCTACGGTTGGGAATATTCAGGTATAAAGGGCTGAGCTTCTCTTGGCTACATAACAGCTCTCGTTCCTCAACCAGCATCTCTTCCCAACATCTCAACAACCTCTCTCTATATTTCCCTCTCTGCAGTCTTTGAGGATGATTGCCCCCCAGTTCATCCTTCTCAGCCTGGCCGCTGTCGCCAGTGCTGCCCCCTTCATGACCGAGCGCGATCTCAACTCCACCATCTGGACTCCCGACCACATCCTCAAGCAAGATGAAGTCATCCTCTACGGCGAAGGCCGCAGTAAGTCGCCCTCTCCCTCTCCATCTCATCACCATCTAACATACCCTCAGTGGAGGTTGTTCACGTCAGCGTCTATGATAAACTCCTCGAGTCAGAGAACATCTCCCCCATCACCCCTGAAATCGACCAAGACTGGCTCGACGCCGGCTCCAAGGCCGTTGCGCCCCGCGATCTCGAAGAACGTCAGTCCTGCGGTGCTACAACCTCGTACGTGACCGACCGCACTCAGCGCTTCGTCGACTGGGACGTGCAAATGTCCCCCGTCGTCATCGGCGCCGGCAGAAGCGGTATCGATGTCAGCGTCGCTTCATCCTTCAGTATCTCCAACAGCGTTTCCGTCAGCGCGGGTCTGGACCTCACCGCCGTCAAGAACCGTCTCGGCGCTAGCTTTGGTATCAACTACTCTCGCACATGGACTACTCAAGCCACCGTCACAGTCCGCGGTACCGTGCACGCTGGTGAAACTGGTGTTGTTATCACCCGGCCTTGGACTAATCGTCGCTATGGACGGCAGTTCAGGGGATGCGTTGGGTCGATGCAGCAGACTGGTACGTGGATGGCTGATGCGCATGAGGAGGGGTCTTATGAGGGTGTTAAGTGGGTTGCTGGTGCTATTACCATGTGCATTAAGAGGCAGAGTGGTATTCCTCTTTCTCGATGCAACGGCGGTGGAAACTTCCGGTAAACTGCTATCAATTGGTCTGGAGCCCGTACGAGTCATGGACCTGGCATCTCGCGTGGCTCGACGGGGCGGGTTGTAACTGTCAACGGATATAACACGGAGATCCGGCCACGTGGTGACCATTGATGTAACATTGGAGATTATTGAATGGCCTTAGCTTAAAGGCGATACATTATGCATTTCATGGTGGATGACGACTTTATAACTTATTTGTATTGTTTGATAGCACTTGTAGCTTGAATACATAACCAGTAAGCCAAATTATACCTTGTGCTTATGTTTTATGATTTGCTTATAAAGTGGGCAGCCTCAATTTGCTCTCTCTCTTCCTTGAATCACACAAACAAGTCACCAGAGGTCAGCCTATATATATCAGTATTTAGATTGAACATTCCATTAGATGAGAGGCGGCATTTACTGACCTCATTGAAGCATGCACGAGATGCGGGGGAAATTGGCACTAAAAGAGATAGCATCGTTTAGTGTGGTCTGTGCAGGCGAGCCCAGCCTAAGAGCGACGAAGTTCGGACTCAGATATGAGACATACTGACTTAAAATCTCTGTTGTGAAATGGAATTGATGTAGTCGTCAAGAATCTTGTCTACTTGCAGCCTACTTGTTCCCACATAGAAATTGCGTCCCGCCGCGGGCTGGTCTTGTTAAATCAGTGGCTGTTCAAACAGGACAATGGCCCCAGGACACCAGCGGCGTATTGCATTAGTATGTACTTTTAAACTTGCTACAGTCGAATCTGGGGGTTGTTAGTGGAGAGGACTGACCGTTGAGTATGGAACCTTGGTAAGAGTATCGAGAGATCTTGCAATGTGGGGTTAACTGCAAAGACAGCTTCAAAATGAGGTTTGGGGATCCTAACTATATCTCCAAGCATAAACTAGCGCAAACTCTATTACTTGCCGTAAACAATTGCCGCCCTCCCGACCCGAGGATGGTTTCGTATTTGTATCACTTGACTCTCTATGGCTGATGATGTTCCGATATGCCGATGGGATATATTAAGCCAATACTTGGCAAGTCCACAACTCTTATCTCTCATCTATGCTCGAGCCTTGAAACCCACGCGAGATAACTTTGGTGGAGACCAAGATACCAGTAACAATGAAGTCAACCACTATCCCAGGACTGTCTCTAGCAGAGAAGTTGGGTCTTGCGGTCAAGATACTTCTAGGTAAGATGACATTCCACCCTACAACGTCCTTGGCCTCCCAGACTCACAGTTTGAAAGTACCCGGAACCATCGTGGGCATTCTCATCCGTGGCCTACCACTCGCCATCAAATACAAAATCCCATTAAACCTCTGGTTTAGCTGCATGGTCGGACGTATCCTCCTCGGCAACTTCAACCCACGCCAGGTTCAATTCCTCTGCACACCAACGATAGATGCCTACACAGCCTGGATCAAGAAACAGCGTGACCAGGGCCATCACAGTCGGCTCAATCTCGACATAGAGCCGCTTACTGGCACCGACGCATCGATACTCTGGATTGGCAATCGCAAGAAAGCATCAAAATTCGTACTGTTCTTGCACGGCGGTGGATACGTCGCGCCCCCTCTGCCAGGCCACTTTACTTGGTGCTGGGAGGCATATGTCAACGGTGGACCTGGTGTAGAGACAGAAGTCGCTGTTGCGTTTCTGCAGTATACCTTGGCGCCAGGTGCGAAATATCCCGACCAGCTGCGTGAAGCTTCCGCTGCTCTAAATCATCTGCTTCGAAGCGGCGTGAGTCCAAATGATCTGATAGTCGGCGGTGACTCGGCCGGAGGGAACTTGACAGCTCAGCTGGCTTGCCACCTCCTCCATCCCCATCCAGCGGTTCCAGAAGTGAAACTTCAGAGCCCACTAGCAGGGATGTTCTTGGTCTCTCCGTGGTTAAGCGACCAAACAGATACAGCCTCTTTCATGCAATACGGCAACGTCGACATGCTATCTGCAGGTTTACTGCATCAAACCTCGCCCCATTCCTTCAATATCGACGACCTGAAGCCAAAGGTCAATGAAGCTCACCCAGCCCTCGCCATGGATGGAGATTTATCATGGTTGAGCGATCTCCCAGAGATAACCAGGGCGCTCTACGTGACTGTTGGTGGACGCGAGGTATTCTGCGATGCAGTTGTTGAATTTGGGAAAGCTGCCCAAGAGAAATGCCGTTCGATTCCTGTTGTTTTTGAAGTTGGTGAGCGTGAGTGCCATGACTTTATACTGATTGAGAACCAAGCAGAAGTGGTAGGGGATGCCACGGAGAGAATGAGAAATTGGGCTTCGGGGATATTAGTAGATTAGAAATGTTGAGCCAAAGCGTTGTGGAGTATGGATTCGTCGGGTGAGATGGAAGGGACAGGAGCTGTAAGGCGACATGGCAGCGACACAGGCAGGAATTTGAAAGGCGTTTGGCATCTATCCCATAGACTTGGCAATACCAACAGCTCTGACAATTAATAGTTTGGTGATCTATGGCAGTCCGAATCTATAGATCATAGCAGGTACAATAGCGTTGATTACAGCTCTCCCAATTCCCCAAAACGTCTAAGCAGCTGTCTTCAGCACCTCAGTAAGTTCAGCCAGTATTTTCCGCCCATTGACAACCTTGACGCTGGCAATCAACAACGTAGAAGACATGCTACCAACACCAGTCTCCTTATTCGAGTCGGTAAAGCGCACAAACTGGGAGACGCAGCCAGCACCTGAGCCATCGGGCGCATCCCAACATTGGAGCTCCTTGGTTTCGTGAATGGTGGTCTTGTTATCGACGCGGAACTTCATGATTATATCGTGGAATGATTGTCGCGTGTAGTGATCATGGTTGATTCTAAGTTAGGCGATTAGTTTCACTCAAAAATACTTATTTTGGAGTTTGAGTCACCTGGCTGTGAAATCTTCTGCAATGCACTCTTTGATGGTGTTTGCTGAGACTTCATCATCTTGCTGAACAAAGATACGGGCGTAGAGATCTTCCATCCAACTGCCAAGGGCAGAAACTGGGAGAGTGGACTCGAGATTGTTGGCCATGGTGGATGAATATCAGGTTTGTGTGAGATTTGTGGAATAAGAGTGAGGATGGGAGATGAAAATTAAATACTCACCTTGAACAGCTTCATAGGCACTTATTTATACCCATTATGAAGGTCATGGGCTTCGATATGTCTGTATAAGTCGGGAGTGGATCAAGCCCAAGATTTGAGTCTAGCGTGCGGAACTCCGCATCTTAGTCAAACACGTCCGGAATGGTCGGGCTCGGCGCTGACCGACTTGTTTTTCCAGCGGCTACTGCCTGCAGCACCATACTTTGACCACTAAACAAACTTCGTCACGATTCTCACAGAGCCTCTTGGTTTCGCTTCGCAGACATGGTCTCGTCAAGACAAAAGTCGTGCTCGGCCTGTGTCCGGGGTAAACGGCGGTGCGACCTCGGATTTCCGCAGTGCGGGCGCTGTCTTGGGAGAAGAGTTAGTTGTGTGTATGCTTGGATGTCACCTGAAGACGCGCATGACATCGAAAGTTCTGATGTAATTGTTTGGAATGAAGGATCACACACTGCCGAGCCCTCTCGGTCCAATCATGACTCGTTTGGGGCAGAAGTCGGTCATGATATTTCGCTGTTCCCAAATCCTATCACCATTCCCCCTCCGCTGGTGCCATTTATAGATGAGATCGTTGGCCGAGGAAGAATCATATCCTTGTTCACCCCAGACCCTTATCATCAACACCCAAACCAGTCGTCTCCAGGTTCACAGACGCTCTACACGGAAACGACGATTGACCGCCCCTTACTACCGTTGCAGGGGTCCCGGAATAGACGTGTGCACACAAACAATACTTTGAAGGAGCGCGCAGAGTATGAGGCCCGTCGACTAGTTCATCAGGTCAAGAGCTTTACGGAGTCGGGACAAACATGCTTCATTCACTACTCTCAAACCAGCAACTCCACTGCGCTACGCGATGCTTTCGCTGGTTGCTCCCTATACACAACACGCAACTCAGCGAATGCTTCCCTTGTGGCATCGGAGATTTCACGACGAGCAGAACTACTCATACAAGCTACAGACGCAGCAATCGAGCTATGTCCTCCGAGCTCCCAGTCTACCATGAGTCTTAATCTCCTGCCCGCTATACAGGCCATGCTGATGTATCAGTGCATCCGGCTATTCTCTGGCGACAACTTACAGCAAGAACAAGCTCAGCAGGACGCCAAGTCACTCTCCAGATGGGTTGATGTCTTGCAGGCACAGTCATCGGAAGCTTCCTCCAACAAGTCGAAGCCTTATCCTTCCTGGGAAGACTGGGTCCGAGTAGAGAGCATCCAGCGAACCATGATCGTTGCGGACCTTGTTGAGAGTATTTACACTTTTCTCAAATTCGGCTGGTATCAACCTAATCCAAGACTGGCCGAGCTAAGCTTCACGGGTCACGCAGCGATATGGAACTCAAGGTCGCTGGCGGAGTGGCAACAAGCCAGAGAGCAAAAGACGGGGCTCAGATTGGAGATGTCAGGGTTTCGTGATAGTGTCAAAGGGGTTTCTTTGGATAACCTTGATGAATTGGGAATCATGATCCTGGTCAGTTATGAGGGCTTTGAGTTGCTGAGGAGGTGGGCGGGCGATGATAAGAAGATGCTTGAGAAATGGGGTTTAAGCTGTGGAGGTAATAATTCATTTGAATAGCTTCACACTTTTAGTTAAGATATTGCTGCACCCTCGCATAAAGTATTAAGGTAAAGCGGGCTTATCGTGTCACACTATATGACAATGATGGAATCGAAGCTAGCATACATGAAAGACACATGCGATTGTACTGTGATCAATTCTTTCTAAATTGAGCTATCGATGTGTCTATCACTTCCCAAACCATCGTCTCCCTCCTTTCTGTGATAGGGTTGAGGAGTCAAAAGAGGCTTCAGCCTCAAGGCCACAAAGGTAAAGAAGCATGCGACCCGCTAACAACTACTCCTCATCCTCCAATCCCACCAACTTGAGCGAGTCCTTCCACAGCCGTGCCGCCTTCTCGACATCATACGCGTGCGGAGCATACCCCGGCCCGATTATCTTATCATCCCCATCAACCGCTGGCTTAGCAACATCGCAGTCAACAAGGTACTTGCCACCATCATGCTTCCAAGCCTCTCCGACAGCTGCCCACACCGTGGTTGCAGCTCCTTGTTCAACGCTCTTCATCATAGGATAGATGTGCTCCATACCTTTGAACGCGTCGGGCGGCATGTGTCTGGTAAGTCCTGTCGCAATAACGCCTGGGTGGAGACTTGTAGCGTGGAGGTGTTTGGCGCCGTAGCGGCGCTCAATCTCGTTGGCCATGTAGATATTTGCTGTTTTAGACTGGCCGTAAGCGACATTAGGGTCATAATCGCCGTGCTTGAAGGAGTAGTTGTCAGAGTCGTTGATGCCGTGGATGTTATGGCTGGACGACGAAAGAACCACCACCCGAGAGGGGAGCTCAGGAGAGGCAGCAGCAAGGAGTGCAGGCTTGAGAAGCTGGAAGAAGAGGAAGTGAGACAGGTGATTGGTGCCGAACTGGAGTTCATGACCGTCGGCAGTGAAGCGAAGGTCAGGAATGGCCATGATGCCAGCATTAGCAATGAGGCAGTGGATCTTGGAGGTCTTCTTGAGAATAGCAGCAGCAGCAGCACGGACGGATGCAAGAGACCCCTGATCCATCTGGAACAGTTCCATGCGAGAGGGGTCGAAGATGCCATCTAAGGCTGTTCTGGCCTTGTCGAGGTCTCGGGCCGTAAGGTAAAGAGTTGCACCTGTGGCGGCGATTGCGCGGACAGTCTCGATACCGATTCCAGAGGATGTGCCGGTGATGACGAAGATTTGACCTTGGCGCTTTTCCTCGAGACCTTCGTCTTTGATGATCTGGAGGGCTGTTGGGCGAGCGTCGCCTGGGCCTTTGGTGTTGGCGTGGACGGCGGTGTAGCGAGACATGATTGGTTACGGGTGTGAAGAAGGGAGTTGACGAGTTTACAATGGGGACTTTAGAGATCTTGTTGTGCTTGATGAAAAACATACATTTGTTGTTTTGGGGTACGAACATATATATTCCACATTCTGGATCTCGGAATTCGATGTTATCTTTATTATGGATCATTGTTGAGCGGCACTACACCGTGAAGCATAACTTACAAATCACCATGCAGTATGGAGTTAAACACTGCTCACAGTATTATCACCGTCTACCAAAGACGTAGCCTGAGAAACAAGCATCGTGATTATTCAGAATCAAACTCTAGGGTGAGTTGGTGTACCAGGCTGATGACATTCCTGCCTTTCCAGGCCTAGCCCGTCCCACCTAAATACCCTGAAGCCGGAAGCGTAGGTGGGGTTGATGACAGTTTATCCTCATCCAGTTTAGCTTGCGGGCCTTGACTACGCTAGCCCAGGCGGAGCATTTCTCAACTCGCCGACGAAACTCGGCTGCCAATTTTATCGTCTTCTCCTTACTACATCTCAGAGTCGATAATACACATCACATGGACTCCAGGAATAATTACTCCGCAATTGCCGAGGCGAATAGGCAGCGAAGAAAGCTACAAAACCGGAAGAACCAGAGAGCCCGTCGTGAGTCACCCCCGGCTAGATTACTGGGCGTGCTTGTTCATGTCTTTAGGACAACGAATCAAGGGTAAAGATTTTGAGATACATCAAGGACCGGATTCATTCGAGATAAGGCGCTGGCGGATCGATGAGGCTGATGATGACTGTTCCCAACATAAGGACAGAGACTCAACTACCGTGTCGACAAACTATCATGCGTCTTCTACACTTCCCTCGACTACCGAAAGTGCCATTGCTGTTCAAGCACCATCATCCACAGATCAACCCAACCGAATCATGACCATACATTCAGCCTCTCAGCCCATTAACATAACCTTCCCCCTCCCCTCTGACCAACTCCTCCATCTCATCCAATTCAACGTCTACCGCGCCTTAATCTCCATCAAACGCACCATAAACACAATATCACTAGACCCATCAACCTGTCCCGTCTTCGGCCCCTGCCTAGACGACACAACCCGCTATCCCCCCAACCCCAATATTCCTCTTTCTCTCGCCCCTACTACACTACAACTATCTCAGTACCACTTCCCCTGGATCAACATCATGCCGTTTGCCCAGCTACGCGACAATCTGATACGACGCGAAGGTCGGTTTGACAACTTTGAATTGTGGAGGGATCTCGTTGGTGATCTTATGAGCTATACTGCGGCGCCTTGGCAGCGAGGAACACCATTTAGCTTCTCCACTACTATCCCCGAGACCAAGCAGTCACAAGGGTTGATCTTGGAGAATTACATAGATACAGACGAGCTCACAGCAGGGCGCAACGGACTGATAATTTGGGGTGAGCCGCATGACATGCAGAGTTGGGAGGCTACGCCTGGCTTTTTGACAAAGTGGTCATGGGCCGTCGAGGGCTGTGAAGAGCTCGTGGAGATTAGTAATCGCTGTAGGGTGAGAAGAGGGGCGGAGCCAATGCGTTTGTCAATCTCGACACTGGGGAGGAATAAATAGGCAATTCTGAAAGAGACTACCTATCCGAAATAATTATTACAACTTAGAGCGCTGTCTATTACTCTCATGTATTAAACCTAACAACCTGCTTGCCTCCCGCTACCTGACCGGCACGCAATTTATCCAAGCCCTCAAATATACCTTCAAAGCCGTCCTTCAGCTCAATAGTCGGGATGGGTTTCAAGACGTGAGTAATGTGCGGGAGAGTCTCATAAAAGCGAACAAGGGCCGCTCGATCCTGTGGCCTGGCTTCAAACTTGGGTCCAATTGGTGGTAGCCACTGGAAGGCATGCCCCATAGCTGTATACGACATGACAAGGTCGTAAGTCACGTCAGGAGTGCTAGATTTGCCGTTTGGCAACAGCGTAACCACCTTTCCTCCACTGGGCTTGAGCACCGCGGCGCAGATGGATGTTGACTTTCCTTCAGAGAAACAATCCACTGCTTTTGTGATCTTGGGATAATCCTTGATGATATCTTCTGCCACGGAGGGGGAATTGTAGTCAAAGACTGCATCGGCACCATACTGCTTCACTAGCTGGGATGAACGTGGCGATGCAGTTGTGACGACCGTGTACCCAGCTGCTTTTGCGAGTTGGATGTGGTATAGGCCTGCACTGGTTGATCCGGCGTAAATGAAGATCGCTTCGTCTTTGGGTGTAGAAGGTTTCGTGTCGAGGAAGGGAAGCCCGTGATGAACATTGAGGACCAGCATGGCTGTCACAGCTGAGACTCCATATGTAGTTGCCTGAGTATCGCTTATTCCCTCCGGGACTTTAAAGCCCAGATCCGAATCTATCTTCAAATACTCAGCAAAGGCGCCTTTGTCAGGGTATAAGCCTCCATGCACAGCGCCAGCAACACGATCGCCGATTTTCCATTTATCCTTGGCGGAGTCGCCCACTTGGTGGACGACACCCGCGTAATCACATCCGATGATGGAGTTGGGTGGAGAGATAATGTCGAGATGCTTGAAGTCAGTAGGGTTGAGGGCAACAGCTTTGACTTTGACGAGGATTTCGTTGGAGGAGATGGAGGGAATGGGTACATCGTCTTGGACACGACCGCCCTGGCCACCGATGGCCTTGCTGCGAGTGGCGTTGACGAGTCGTGTAACGATGCTGCGGTTGGAGACAAGCGCCTTCATGGTAGTCATGATGATAATATCAATCTCAGATGAAAAGAACGTTGGAATTCGTTATGACTGGCCGCCAAACAGATGATTTATATACGCATTGAGTTCCTAATGGGCACCATTTGACCAACTTTTTAGAGTTAAGGGAAAACCGCATTTATCAATCGACCGGGTAGTATGACGGTTTTGTTGAGTAATCGGCCATGTTCACTGTTTTAGGTTCAAGCCACTGCCGAATCGACATTATCTGGCCCTCTGATCTCCTGCTTGCGGAGCAACCATCTGCCCGAGACAAGGACGCTAATCTTAAAATTGGTCCGGGTCCACGTCCGTCCTAGCGGACTTTCGGGTAACTAGACGGTGCTCTGAATAACGCTGCCGAACCTTACAGCGAATAAAGCAGAATGCGAAAAGAAGCTTAGAGCCATTTCTGTTAACAGTCTCGAGGAAATAGAGTAATCCTTATCGTTGTCTCCTTTTTCTAACCCGAGATATGAAAGCTTGACACAATTACACCCGCCGTGAAAGCGCGTTGGTGTATAATTATTGCCGAGGCTTAGGATAATTGTCTGCGGCATCATGTATACGAGGATTCAACCGAAATAAACAAGATGAATAGGTAGACTAGCCACAGCTTAGAGTGAATCAACTTGACCACGTTCTTGAGACCAATTTCAAGACGTCTACCAAGCCCTGATTGAGGATACACAAAGGTGTCATTGGGGTTGCAGACTCGGGACTCGGCGTTCTTCCCATGAATCAAGGCCCAGCCGGCATTTTAAGGGAGATGTATGAACTAGAGAGAATATGGTGCTTAGTAGAAGCCCTACAGTAATATAATTTGATCACGCTCTGCTTCACGCAACTTTCAAGTCGTCGAGATCATTAATATCCCAAGCCGCCAGATTCAAACGTCTATAAATGAATTCCTCCCCGAGCCTTACTGCCTACACCGCGAAGTTTCTTAGAATTAGTATAGTTCTATTCCCGCCGCTAATGACCAAGCAGGTACCATTCGTCGGACCACTATTGCAAGTCAGCCCACGTCCAGGCTCTCCTATATGCAATTAACAACTTTGCGTCTGTACTCTATTTACGTAAGATCTATCTGCTTTTTCGATAAGAGAACAAGATACAGGCCAAGTGAGTTTATTAAGGGACTATTTCTCAAGAGTGAAGCGAATACTAAAGAAACTGATCAAACACTTGACTGTGGGTGAATTGTCAGCGATGGTTTGTCGTGTCACCATATTACTATCATTGAGTGGCCTGTGCTCTGGATCAAGGAGCGTAATCTTATCTGTATTGTTGAATAGAAAAGGATCCTCCAGACGCTTTCCATACTTTCCTTCTCTAATCTCGTCGCTGAGTCGAAGGCTGTTCAAATTCTCATTTCGTTCTTGGTGCTTGTTATTGTCCATTTCATCACGACGATAGAGTCAGCTTTCCTCAGTATCATTCTCAAATTCGCTGCTGCTGTGCAAGGTCATTTTGAGACGAATGCATCGGGTCAAGAGGATGATGGGGAGCCTCAATTGCTTGGTTACGGATGGATTCATTGATTCTCGTCAATCGACGTCGTACGCCTGATTCCTTATTTAGCCGGTATCATTACCAATATAGTAAGTAATATGTCTATTTTCAAACACACTGCTGCTTTTTATTGGACTAAGTACGTATTTCCATGTCGCGAAGCGCAGTCACCAATGAGACATATTTAGTAGGGTCGCGGCAGCGAAGATCGTTCAATTATGGGATGCTGAAGCTGGTGCGTCGATATCATCTTCAAGGACTACCTACACGGTACCGCTTATTGTTAAATGGGCTTACGTAGGAGGTTTGTATACAATGAAATTTAGACGCTTCTGTTAAGGCTAGTGATCATGTAGCCAGCATATATGGTCAGCAGGCAAAGCATTCTCTAAGACTTCTTAAACACCTTTATTCATCAGAACATCTTTCAGGATATGAACATATTATCAGAACCTTTAAACTCTTCCATGAAATAACTTACCGAAGCTCAACATGTTTCAGCAAGACGTCCACGCAACGTTGTCTGCAAAGAATCATGGTTCTTGCTTACATCTTGCATAAAAAGGCCGATCCTTCAGAAAGAATAGCGTAATTTCTGCATGATAGGTCTGAGGAATGACATATTTAACAGCTGAGCCAGTGACCGGGCTTTGGCCATACAGCCTCTCAATACGGTACCAGAGATGTTAAACTGAGAGTTGTTCATAAGCCTGAAGTTCAGGGTTAGTATAGATAAGTATAAAAAAACATCAGGCTCGCGCAGCACCTTCAATCTAGGCTATTGCGCATGAGGGGCATATTATTCTATCCTGCTGATCGGCTTAATTGGTGCCGCTTCAAGGATGTCAACGCTTGCTTTATCCCTTGAATACTAAAAAAATGTGTGACAAGAGTAGCTGAACAGGTGGGCCTTAGAACTGATGTTCAAATGCTAGCGCCACTGTCTTACTGTTAGACTTCCTAAGGGATAAGCTAGTCTACACAGAGCCTATATCAGTAGGTTTGTTTACCGGTTAAAGACTAGGTTGCAGGGTTGGAATTGAGTTCGGTCCAGGCACCACTTGATGAACATCGCCCTTAGGACCAGGGGATAAAAACAAACTTAAATGCTTTACAAACTTGTGCACCATGATGTGATATTCTACGTGTTTTAAATACTTAATAAAGTCCTCTTATTTTAGCGTTAATTATCAGTTGGTTTTCCTATTTTACTGGCTTCTGTGTTTTATTTTTCTCTTATTTGTCTTATTCTTCATTTCTGTTACTGCCTTTTTATGTAGGTTACGATACCAGACCAGTTACATCAAAATGCGCTTCGGATCTGCGCCTGTTTCTGTCAAAAGATCCAGGCTATATTTGAGGATAATCATCCTTATTTTCCTGGTAAGCTCTCTTTATCGTCCCCTCGTCATTATAGACCGTATAGCTCAGACGTCTTATGATATATATAGGCACTAGGTCTACTACTATATTTGAGGCCTGCGACCATATTCTCACGATATCGGTGTAATGCTTTCGATTTCAGGTCTGGGAATTGTGGTGCTCCGGCGCCGGATGTATCTGGCGTAGAGACAAACGATGCTTTGTTCAAGCAAACGCCAAACCGACCGCCAAACCAGCCTTTCCGCATGAACGCTACATTTGTCACCCTTGCGCGGAACAGCGATGTATGGAACATGGCCAAGTCGATACGGCAAGTCGAAGATCGTTTCAATAGAAAGTTCGGATATGACTGGGTATTCTTGAACGAGAAGCCATTCGATGCGACCTTTAAAAGAGTAACCAGCGCCCTTGTATCAGGCAAAACCTATTACGGCGTGATCCCACCAGAGAACTGGTCATTTCCTGATTGGATTGACCAGGAAAAAGCAAGGAAAACCAGAGAAGATATGGCCCAGAGGCAAATCATCTACGGAGACTCTGTGAGCTACCGCCATATGTGCAGATTTGAATCGGGCTTCTTTTTTCGTCAACCCCTCATGATGAACTATGACTACTACTGGCGGGTAGAGCCAGATATCCAACTCTATTGCGATCTCGATTACGACCCTTTCAAGTTTATGAAGGAACAGAAGAAAAAGTACAGCTTTGTGTTGAGTCCTCCTGAGTATATCGAGACGATTCCTACCCTTTGGGAAACTACCAAGCAATTTTTTGAGAGCAATCCTGGTCATCTAAGCCCACATAACTCGATGGACTTTTTGAGTGATGACAATGGATCAACATATAACAAGTGTCACTTTGTATGTCATCGCACAATATCAACACAGTGGCGAGTGAGAAGACTAACATTTTCCAATAGTGGTCAAATTTTGAGATTGGCGACTTGAACTTTTTCAGAAGTCAAAAATATCTAGACTATTTCAACCATCTCGATCAAGGCGGCGGCTTTTTCTACGAGAGATGGGGCGACGCTCCGATTCACTCAATCGCAGCCGGGCTGATGCTTGATAAGTCTGAGATTCATTTCTTTGACGACATCGCGTATTGGCACAACCCCTTTACTCACTGTCCAACCGATGTCAAGAAAAGACTCGAACTTCGTTGCCACTGTAATCCGAAAGACAACAATGATTGGAAAGGCTATTCTTGTAAGTTGCCAATGGCCCATGATCAAGAGGTTTTTATTAACGCAGCCACTAGGTACATCGAAGTTTTTCGATTCTCAAGGGATGGAAAAGCCGGAGGGATATGAGAATCAACAGGATTGATGAAGTAAATGAGTTCTGGCCGATGTCAAATGAAATTGTAAAGGAAGAGGCCTAGTAGGTGACTGTAGCTTAGTGATATAATGCCAGCCCTAACATTTTATTTTAACTTAGCTCTTAAAGGTATTTTCCTAATATAGCAAAAAAAAAAAAAAAAAGAATTATATTAAATCCATTAAGTAATAGGAATTTAATATATATAGTAATACTATTAAAGAGAGATATCCTTCTTTATTAAAAAGCTATTATTAATTGATAGTTAAAGCTTATGATATCTCAACGAGATATATCAAGCCAACGCACTTATTATATATTCTATAAATACTATATATAATACTACTCTCCAATTTGTGCCTTAAGGTAAATCCATAAATAACTTCAACATTGCAGGATACTTAGGTGTCCCAAGCCCAGTCACTGGGTCCCATCCTGGAACTGCAGAAAAACCTTTGGTACCGCATCCCTCGTTGTTTCCTTTGGTGATGTCGTTGAAGATCTGAGGGTTTTGATACATGACTAGATTTATGAAGCCAACAGGACTTTTTCCAGCTTTCAGTCTCTGTTCATTGATGAGTGTCACAATGGAAGCAAACAAAGGCGTCGCCGCACTAGTACCGCTTATGAGCCCGTAGTCACGATCCACATACGTTACTATATCTTGACTGATCGCCGAAACACTATAAAACAAAACATGTCAGGATTTTAAATCAAGATAAAGCGGCAGGGATGGACTTACTCAGGCATACCTCTGCCTATGCGATTGTAAATGCCTCCATTTGCGCCAATGGGAGCTGTGTCATTGTGTGTAGCATTGTGTATAACACTGAAGGATTTGTGACCTGGGTCATGGTGCGTGTAATATGTATCGAGTGCTGCTTTCTGATAGCTTGGGATAGAGTATATGGTACTGAACCCTCCACCACTTGTGTATGTGCTATCCGAACCGTCTTGATGCGGGAGATACGCAGCAACTTCTGGCTCAGTGACTGAAGCGCTAGCGGGTAGTCTGGTTCCACCAACAACTGTAACGTACGGGCAGTTTCCGGGAAAGTTAGGATTGAACACTGTATTGTTCGAACCGAGACATCCGTTCGGCTCTGGGTCCCAGGAGCGAGAGGCCACACCGGCATCACCAGAAGCAACTAGAACAGTATGTCCCTGGAGTGCGAGTTTCATAAATTCATTGCATTGGCGTTGCTGGTAGTAGAAAGGCAAATCCGACTCCGACTTGCTGTACGAGATGGAAATCACGTTCGTTGGTTTCGAGATGCCGCATTGCGTCTTGCCTCTGTAACCGCCAGGTTGTGTATCAGGATAAACATCATCGAATGCAGGATCATTACCCTTCTCTCCAAAGGCTTTGTAAGAACAGTATGATCCGTCAATGGCGTTGAGAAAGTTGTTAAACAGTCCTCCAGCTCCGTTCACAGTGTACACCTTGTCGTCGGTTTGGTACAACGTGATTGACTGAGGGTATATAAGCGGGTAAGCGACCTGCAGGTCAAGATCGGACTCCCCATCGGCCTCGGCTGGCTTGACCGGTGCAGAGCCTCCATCGATCGAAACGAGCTTAGGGTGAGTCCCCTTGGGGATATTGGGTGAGAATTTGCCAAAGAACAGATCTAAATCGTCTTGGGCATAATAGTTCCCAGTTTCAAAGATGCCTAGGCTATTGGACGGATCTTTCAATTTATTCGTGGGTATATCGTAAAGTTTTCGTATGCAGTCGGGAGTAACGGCATCACCGCACTTGGACGTGCCAGTTGAAGGCGGACTGCCGGAAGCGGGTTGAAAAATAGGTGGTTCCTGTCTCTTGACTTTTCTGTTGGTACGAGATTGCCTAGGCGCGAGTAGCATGACGCCCGGGGTGACAAAGTCGATGTGTGGGCGCACAGAGGCAGGAAGATAGTATTCCTCGCATGATAGCGTTGAATACTCTTGTAGGGTATGGTGGTACTTGTGATAACTTGCGTTAAGCATGGTTTCTGCTTCTATGACTGACATGTTGACGTACAACCATCCCCTATCTGGCGATAGTGCTGAAGACCCTCCATGTTTTGAAATCCACGAGCGGACAGTCTCGACTGTATCATTTGAGGGGGCAAAAAGCTCAACAATGTCTTGTCGAGAGTAATGCTTGCCATAGCTGGGGGACGATGGATCCGACACTTTGTGAATGAGATTGTCCGCGTCCTCGAGGTTTGACTGCTTTAAACCAATGCGGAGGTAAAGGCGAGCGTCCGGGTCGATTCGCTCCCCTTTAACCCACATGCCCCCATGACTATTTCGTGTTTCATGAGCGATGCACAAATCTTCGGCCGTGCACAAGCTCAAAAAGAAAATAAGAAACCCTACAAGGTAATGCATGTTTTGGTTCAGAATACTTAAATGGGATGGACCGAGATAGCTGAGAGTATCTACATGCTAGGAATTCAGTTGCTTTTATACCGCAAATGCCGTGTGATGTATAGATATCTTGTTCCTAAGGTCGATTACTAAATACTACCTTCCAGTTCGAGAATCAGAACCCACCCACCCTCTTACAGTAAGAAGATAGCTAGACTAGCTAATGCAAAGTCGCAATGAATGGTCTTGAACGAAAAGGCGCCAAAGGAAGAGCGATCGATGCCGGGTTGCCGAAATACGAGATCTAATTTTGGCCCATCATTGATAGCAAAAGTACCTTGAAGGTTTGGCCACTGAAATACAGGCGCTTAATCAGAGCTCGGCCTGCACTTCGGCGCTTTGACAATATGAAGCAAGGAAGCCAAAAGTATTCTTGTATTCTGACCACTCAAGCTCAACCGATACGACGTATCGGTATGAATTCAATCAGCCCACAGAATCATGACAGCAAAACCTTGCCAGCGTAGAATACGATTATGTGTTTCAAAGATCCCGCCTAACGTCATAAACTCAAGAAGCAAGCGTAACCCTTGTGTAGATTGTTTGTCTTATTTGAGTACCAGACTTGAAGCGAGCCCTGGTAATGGTATGGAAGGGCGAGTTGAACCTCGACCCAAGAAGAAAGTCGTCTCAAGACCGACATCGTCGTACAGAGAGTCCGCACACGTCTTGTTGTTATGCATAGGTAGGTATCTTGGCCGTAATCTCTGGACTGATAGCGATGAGAGTGTTTATGCGATCTGGCAAGAACGATAGAAAGAGGCTTAAGGATGAGCTGAGTCTGTCCCGCAGGGCTTCGATTGTTCTCGGTAATTACTAAAGATTGACTTGACTGGATTGCGGCCGTAAGTAACAATTCCTGTACCAACAGAAGGTGTAGAAATCACCCGAAGCCAGTGGGTTCCCCAACCCGCTGATACAATCCCCTGACCGCAACATCACCGCCTGTCAAGGTTCGCTCTTTTAATTCTAAAAAGGTTTTCAAAATCCTTATGTCCGCCCTCGTCGTAAAAGTCCGACATGGGACCGCAAATCGGAAGAGGAAACACGCCGCAAGAGCACCTCTTCAAGCTGATTCTTGGGGAGATCACCTGCAAAATCCTAGCACAGCGATTGCATGTCGAAGTATATTTTATAGAGATACATACAAGACAAGGCTTTCAGAAACCAATACTCTTATCCCAGTATATCACAAAGTACTCGCTACCTTTCTCAGTCGTACATAACTCTCACGTGGCTCTACCCCAGCATGCTCTACAACATCCCTAGTCCTGAGCTCAGCATCAACGGGGAGGAACCCAAAGTTCCACATAAGCAACACCCAGAAAATCCGAAGCTGTAGGTAAGCAAGTCTCCTTCCATAGCAGCCTCGTGGTCCACTGCCAAACGTGAGGAACGGGCCCTTCATAGCGTTATAAGTCTCAACGCCTTTGTCGTCGACATCAATCCATCGCTCAGGTATGAACTGCTCGACATCTTGTGCGCTCCACTCTCCGTATCGGTTCTTTGTATCCTGTGAGCTCTGGCTTCGAATGGTTTCGGGGATCTTGATTGCCGGCTTCATAAGGCTGGGTCCGTTGAGCGCAAAGAACACGGTGGTGCCCTTTGGAATGGCGTGTCCGAGAATAGTTGTGTCGACCATTGCTTCTCGACTTACGATTGGAAGCACCGCACTGAGACGGAGTATCTCCTCGATTACAGCATCAAGATATGAAATAGAAGAACTGGTTATCTCGTCAATCGTCGGCTGGCGATGCTCCGCACGAGCGGCCGAGAAGGCGTTTTGGAGAAGTGATCGAAGTTTTTCTTGTGCTTGCGGAGCATCCGCAATGTATCTGACACCCCATGAAAGAGTAGCACCCGTTGTATCGTGCCCTGCAATAATGAATCCAAACAGCTGTCCAGAGTGGTTAGTCGTCTGTCGACACAAGACAATGAAGGAAGTATACTTCGTCATAGATACGCCGGCGATGGAACCTTGGCAGTCTCTGGGCCTTCTTAGCAGCGGCTGCTTCCCGAAGTACCATGAACTCGAGTGCCGAACGTGTTGCCCATTCGTTGTCGGAGCCATCCTTGGAGATTGCCTCGACTGCCTTGTCGATCTCACGCCGCGTCCACTCCTCCCTAACTCTGGCGGCGTTTCTCAGGTACGGAAAGTGACTGATGACCCAATAATGCCATCGGGGTATAGGCGACGAGAAGCCAACTGCTGAGCTCTCAACAATAGTCAAGGTTGCATCTAGCTCTGCTGTCAAGGGATGAACGGGGAAGGTCACAATCTTCTTGTCGGGCTGCGTGAATGTAACACCCGCGGTAGATCTGGCCAACATGTCGTCCAGTTGTCGTTTAGTGGCACTATTCTCATCGGCTAGGCCAAATGAAACAGCTGTAACAACGTCGAGAGTAGCTCCCTTGAGATCTGTCTTTGCATCAAACGGATGCTCAGCGGCATGGGAGCACTTCTCATGCCAGAGTCTAACAAGAGTGTTGACTTTGGAGTATATCTCTGGCCCTGAGACCTAAGCACGATTAGAGTTGTTTTTTCAACGGCGTCTAACTATCTTACCTGGTTGAGAAACTTTGGTGACATGAGATCCCTCATCAGCTCCCTATGCTTCTTGAACTTGGGATCCACGGTTTGATAAGAAAGCATTTGGTGGGGAACGATTCCCGCGAATGCCTCCCGGGCTCTATCACTGCGGTCAAAATCCTTCAGCCGTTTCGAAAGGATATCGTGCGCCTCTCGAAAGTCCGATAGAACCACTCTCGGCTTCCCGAACGGGCGGATGAATACTTGACAGACTGGGGAGTCGAACTTCTGGTTTTGCAACGGAAACCATCGGCGTTGCTCTCCGGTATGCTTCTGATGCTTCATCAGGTCCGGAAGGTCACCAAGGAGGCGCTTTGTGGCATGTTTGTTATACGGTATTCCGGGAATATGCTTGGGAAGAGCAAGGTAATACAGGTAAAGGAGTATCAGGATGATAGAAAGGGCACCAGCTGTTAGTTCAAACCAGGACATAGAACCAATATGAAGAGAGAACATTGCTGCTTGGTGGAAAGGATTTCAGTTCGCCAGTATGTGATGGATTGTAGCTTGATCTAGGAGCTAGGATATTGCATCTCGATATATGTGAAAGATATCTCATTCATAACTTCTATATCGTGGCCTGATGACCATAGAAGGTCAAATGGTCGACAGTCGTCTCATGGTTTGTTTCCGCGGAACTGCGTGATTACATGAACCATGGCAGGCCCACTTTGATCATGCCTAACGCTATGAGCACTAAACGTTGGACCCGAGCTTGGGTTCCGCGGGGCTAATTAGTGCCCGCTGGCTGTTCAGGCATTCCGAAATACAATTCCGGCTAATTTCTCCAACATACAACCTATTCTTTATGGGTTATAGACAGCATTGTTACTTTGCGGTTAGCTAAAATAACGATGTTGGAAACCATCTTGCTCCCATTAAATAAGTAGATCAAGATCAAAAAGTCTAACATCTAGCCTATACATCCTCTAATAACATCAATAAGATATATCAAGATCATACAAAGCCGAACAACAATGGAAGACCTCAAAGATAAAGTTATCGCCGTCACTGGTGCAGCATCCGGAATTGGGCTTGCAACTGCTCAACTACTGTTCTCTGTCGGAGCCAAGTTATCCTTGTCCGACAGATCACCCATTCCACTTCAACAAGCCACCCAAGCCCTTCTCGCCGCACACCCAAGCCGTGATAAGCAAGATATTCTGACAGCAGAGATCGACGTTGCATCCAGCGCACAAGTCACTTCCTGGATCCAAGAGACTGTCATTAGATTTGGCAGACTCGATGGGGCAGTTAACTCAGCAGGAATTAGCGCTGTCCAGATGGGCAAGGGCAGGATCCGTAACCTCAGTGATGAAGACTGGGCATTGTGCATGGGCGCTGAGCTCAACGCCATGATTAACGGCGGGAGCATTGTCAACCTGGCAAGCCTGGCTGGTGTAATCGCAGTCCCTGGAGCTGCGGAATACGGAGCCTCGAAGCATGCTGTGGTTGGTCTAACAAAGACGGGAGCCAGAGAAGAGGGCCAAGCTGGAATTAGAGTCAACGCAGTCGCACCGTAAGTGTCCCGTGAAGAAGAGTGGCCTTTAGACTGGGCTAACATCGGGGCTAGTGGCCAGATAGATACTCCAATGGGTCGGAATGTTCCCGGCGAGTTTATAACGTTTCTGAAAGACAAGGTTTCTAGGCAGCCCATCTCGAGACAGGGACGAGCCGAGGAGGTTGCGGCGCTGATTTGTTTTCTCCTCAGTGAAAGACTCTCGTCTTTTATAACGGGTCAGATTATTCGCATAGATGGGGGGTCGGCTGTGTAGTGTAGAATTTCCAAATGCCAACCTGTAGTGTCTTGAACGTTCTACTTCTTGAGGGGCGCAATTTGATATTCTTACTTCTCAGTCACTATTTTAGTCATAAATTGGGTAGCTCCGGCGCTGAAAGCCCTATACAGAAGTCTTAAGTGCATGATGGCGCATCTAGTCATATTTTCGGACTTTTACTATGAATGCAACTGATTTGGCAGAACAGAAGTAGGTCGACATATCATTATTCAGGGTGATCTAATTATTCTGTTGACGTAGCACGTTTAAGGAACTTAGATTGTTAATATTTCTAGGTTACCTAGGTGCCATTCAATTCACACATTTATAAGGACAAAGCGTATATAAAACCTAGTTTTAGCGTGGTGAATTTATAATGCAATATACAAATATCTATTAACCAACATGCCTCTTGAACCCCGTGCCATCTTCCTCAGACAGGGAAGGTCTTTGAGACTGGATGCAGAACACCTCTCGCATTTCTGCACATAGTTGCGCCGACATATCTGACGACCTTGAGTCGATGAACCGGGTCGAACTCTGAAACATTAAAGAGACCAATGGATCCATCACCCGTCCAAACCTCACCGTGAGTAATCTCAAAGGCGGTAGGAATGAATTCCCTGATAATCGGGGGATCATGATGATTCGCCGCAGGGATCAAGCGGACGTGAAGGCTCTCGCGCATCATGCCGCTCATAGCACCCCAGTCCTGCACTTTCTTGTACGGCTTGAACCCAAACTGGACGAGCTTGCACCCGGCGGGACGCTCAACATGGCCCGTGATGATTCCGTTGGGCGCCGAGTTGGTCTTGAAGGGATCCCACTCAACGGTGCCCATGACCTTGGGAATGCCCCAGCGCTCCCGTCCGGCATATATGGCACCTTCATTGTTGAGGATGAGCTCGATCGAGAAGGGGAGTTTCCTGCCCTCCCACTTGACCTCGACCTGGCATACAAACTCGTTGTATGCGCCTATGGGACCCATGCCGTAGTTGAAGAGGGTGAGTGTTACAAGAGGTTCATCTTCCAGCTGGCATTCTTCAGGGATCATGTCCTTGACGGCATCGTATGTCGTGTGATATTTGATAGCAAGAATCTGGATATCGGTGAATTCATCCGGGCCAGTTGTGTAGGGCGGAGAGCAGAGAGGGATAGGGCCTCCAGCCTCTTTTGTCTTGAAAGTACCGAAGGGCATGGTCGCTAAATGTGGTGGTTTTTGTATATATAAAATAAGTTGCAAGATGAAGGCCAGAGGAAAAGGGACTGGATATTATATTTAGTCTACTTGTAGTTGCTTACACATCTGAATTGTAGTCAAGATGATCGCACGGTCTCAGTGAGATTCGGAAAGTCGGAATAGTGGTTGATTGGCCTGTCACCGCGTATTTCCAGGCCTTAACTACCTATACTACAGTACGATCAATAGTTAAGCAGTGTTGACCGCTATATCTCAACACTACAGGCCGCAGTGGAATAAATGGCGGAGTGAAAAGCCGAAGTGATACAAGCTTGTAGGCATTATCCCCACCACATTATTTCCATGGAATCAATCAACAACTCATGGTCGTTTAAATGCCCCGCGGAACTCGGAGGTATAAGAGGTCCGCTAAATTTGGTTCCATTCCGTTTAGGCTAGAGTTCAACGGGAAATAGCCTCACTTATCATTCTTAACATCACAGTGTAATTCTCAAACCTCGGGCGAAGAAACAATTTTGATGAATTGGACTCTTGACTCGGAATCTCAATTGACGTTCGGTCGCACCATTCTTCATCCAGCACTACCCGCTCCACAACTCACTTGCGGCGAAGCACATTACCTCATCCTGCCACCATGAGCGATCTTCTCCGCAAAACAGCTTTAGTAACCGGAGGAGGTTCAGGTAAGAAGTCTCTAATTACATTTCTACGTCCTTCGATCTAATTCTTTAAATCAAGGGATCAATCTGGAACTTGCAAAGGCTCTCAGAGCCAAAGGATGCGCCGTCCTCATTGCTGACATCGCACTGAGTCCACCTGCCGCAGCATGGCTAAAGTCTCTTGGAAACCAAGTGATTCCCCAAGTGTTATTTCACGAGACTGATGTAACCTCACTGGAACAAGTAACCGAGGTCTTTGAGGTCTTTGAGAAGAGGCTCGGCGGAGTACCCGATATCGTGGTGCCCGGCGCTGGTGTGTACGAAGGGTCCTTTCCTGGATTCTGGGATGACAAGGACGAAACACTCAGCTACAGGCTATTTCACATCAACATGCTGCACCCCATAAGAATGAGACGCATCGCAATCCGCAAGATGCGAGAGGCCAAGAAGCCAGGCACCATCCTCCACCTCTCAAGTATTACAGCCCAGAAGCCCTCCGTTGTTCTTCCGCTCTACTCTGTATCAAAAGCTGCTATCAGCCAATTCGTCCGTTGCATGGCACCTCTCGATCAGATGTGCGGCATCCGAGTAGTAGGTATCGCGCCGGGGTAAGTTCACAATCCTTACTGAGCTGCCAATCTTGCTCACAATATTTAGCTTGGTTGACACACCCCTGCTTCGGAATACCTCAGGAGCACAAAATCACGTTGATCTGGCTCAAGACTTCTTGTTGCCTCCTGAAGAGGTTGTGAAGGCCATGATGGCGTTGCTGACTGACATCAAGTATGCTGGGGGGACGGTTCTGGAGGTTGGTGATATTGGTAGTTGGAGGGAGGTGCACTTATTGGGAGATGCTGGTCCCCAGGGCCGATCAACTCGTGCAAGAGCCAAGACTACCGAAGCCACAGCCAAGCTTGCAAAGATGTTGATGGAAGAAGAGAAGGATGTTTCTAGGGCTTCCAAGCTATAACGATTCTGAAATGATACTGTCTCTCAGTGCCTCTCAAGAAATTTTATGCTGAGAAGGCGTATATTGCCACTACTCTTGTGATAAATCCACAAATGTAATAAGTATTGGGACTTCAGTCAGAAGAAGTACGGATGTGGCGAATTCCAAGTAATAATCAAGCGTGACAAACAGGTATTATTGACGTCATGACTTATGCTATACTTCAGCCAGCAGCAATATAGTATTACTCTACACTATGGACAGGTGATAAATCACGGGGGGG